>JARUHQ010000026.1:74788-1328228 GCA_029955515.1 Chrysomela aeneicollis | reverse complement strand
AATTTAAACACATCTAATTTGGACCATACAAACCAGCAAACAGCTTGCTGGACGATATACCACTATGAAGTTTCAGTAGTGCCAACGTGGACCAAGATTGTTTTACCTGGAAACCAATGAAAAAACATGATGGACATTCTCACAATTATATGCCCACCTAATATGGACTCTAGACGCCTTTCTATGCTACCTATAATGGAATTTTTGTTGTTGTGGGCGCTTTCTAGGTACAGTTGAGGAATTTGCCCATACACAGAAAAAACGGATCTCTTGAATCAAATATATATATATATATATATATATTCTTGAATTGTACGATCTTTCGATAAGAATAATAATCTCAGATTGACCAAAAAGTTTATTTTTCCTACTAATAACGTTGTTTGCCTGTTTACATGAATTTTCTTGAAATGAATTTGGTTGAACTGAATCATCCGCACTCTTCACCTTAGAAAACATTGTGAGTAATGTCAGTCAAGATTATTTCTCTCAGCTCAACAATATCGTTGCTTATGAAAATGTGTTTTGATGACGGAAGCATGTACCACGTGACCAGCTCGACCAATAACAATTGAGAATTAGCGCCCAAGGCAGTCCGCGCACTGTCCGCAGAACCAGCTAGACAACGCCAACAATAACGCCGTTGGCCGCCATTTAAGACTACATCAAGAGATACATTGTGACAGGTTACTGTGAAGTTTTCTTTGATGGCATTTGTGTTCTTATAGTGCAGAGTGCAGGCTTGTGAATTCTCTATAACTTGAGTACTCAACATGGACGTAAAAGGTTTCCTGGAAGCAAACAATCTAGAACATATTATGTGGACATGGCGTCGTATCACTGGCACTGTTGGGTGTTAAGAATGCTTTGTTTTGTGCTGTCAGGTCATGTTAATGTGCTTGAAGTGATAATAATTCATTGCTGTATCAATACTGCAGCCCCAGTTTGCGAAAAAACTACAGTATTTTTCATTTTCAATTATCGGCATGCAGAGTTGCAATCCTTCAAAGGTCAATAAGAATGGATCAAAAGTGATTCCCCTTGAATCAAGAGGATCATTGTCCAGATGTGCTGAGAAATCCGCTTCATCTAAGAACAACATTGAAATATTCTTGCCTCCAACAAACCACATTTTTCAATAAGAAAGTGTACATTTGATATTAAACTTTTTGATCCTGAGCAGTCAAGAGGATTTTGTCGAAAAATCAAACTAATATTTGGTAGGACCTATTCAAGATAACCAATCTCTTGAGTTAATGCGGTTACAACTCGATTTAAGAGATCCTTTTTTTTCTGTGTAATCATGCTGATTTAAGACCTCAATTTTTTGATGAGGATCTTCGAAATTCCTCGACAAATTCAGATGAATTGGTGATATTCTTTCGATACTTGCGTCGCTGACAACTTTTTCAATGGTGACAGAATATGTCGACGTTTGTATAGGGCAACTCGAAGATGCAAAAAATTGAGGTTTCGTTTCAAAAAGTACGTGATAATAAGTTCATCATTATACATTCTCAAAGAATTTTTCCTGAATAATCCATTAGAGGTAAAATTTGTATTTTTCCAACCAAGAATCGATTTTGATGTGTAAGTCTTTGATAGCAAAAATATAAACAACAAACCCACTAGAATATTACTTTTGGTGAATGCGCCGACGCAGCTAATTTCGTTCAGCCGATAATCATTCGAACGCTGACAGTGACAACGCGAAACGTCTCGTTTTCAAATACAATTTAGTTTGATGCTTCAGTAAACGGCATATTTCCAGTTTTGTGCGAAAATTTGAATAGGATATTACTTGAAGACTTGTGTTTTTTCGTTCAAATCCAATTTAAAGGATGGTGAAACGCTGTGAAATGTGTAAGAGACGATTTGAAAGTAGTGACCAGAACACAACATTCCACTGGTGAGTTACTCAGTGTCGTATCATTCGTTGTATAAACATTATTCACCCACCCTCATAGGCAAAACGGTTTTTGGTTATTTGAAAACATTCTCGGGTTTCCCCGAGATGAAAAATTAGTGGGTATATGTAAAAATATGATCGGGAAATAGAATATTTCAAGATACGCTAGAGTTTGCTCGCATCTTTTCACTACAAGTGATAAAATGGTTGGCCCAAGTGGTAAGAAAATGCTCAGAGTAGTAGATAAGCCTATATATATTTAGTGGAATTGAAAAGAAATAACAACAGGTTTGATTTTATTTTTCTCAACTCGACACTTTGAAACTTTATATTACCAGAAAATAAAATGAATACAATCGAAGATTTGATCCATTCAAAGATTTGAGTTTCCAAACTGCTAGGAATGCGAAAAACATGAAAATATTTACGAAAACTGCACAAGTTGGTTCAAGAAATAAAACAGAAAGTAAATGGCTTGTGCCAAATGAAGCCAACCCAGAAAATTGCCATGTTCGTTAATTCAAGAAATTGATATCAAAACGAGGAGTGAACATCAAAACGGACCGTCTGAGCCATGATAGTCCTTGGTTTAAAAATATGCCAGTGGGGATAAACGAAATCAGCAAATGGACAAAATCAACAGCTGAAGATTGGTTTAGCAACAGCCACAGCAGTTCAACGTCACTAAAACCATAATTTACAACTGAGCAAAGATCATCATGCTGAAATAATTTCAAACCTGAGAAGTGAAGATGTGAACATATCCATGACCGTTGTATCTACTAGCACTACTAATATTAATATTGATTAATTGGGAAACCACACGTGTAGTTTCCAAGCAACATGATTTGTTTCTCAAAATCGAAGGAATTTGTGTTTCGATAATCATTATATTACACTTGTTGTATTACATGCGATTATTTCATTCATGCTAAAATACACAATAACACCATCATCTTTTCGATTTTGTATTTCGGCTCCTGATTGGCTATTGTATACCTACATGCTCTGTTTTCGTTTCTGTATTCCGCTTTCTGATTCGTAGGCAGTAGGGTAGTTTAATTAAACAACGACTCACTAGTTGCAATCTGTCATAGTATTTTCCGATTCCCTGGTAAATAAATGAATGCCACTACACCAAATTTTCGTCTGAACCATGATAAACACACACTATTAATAAGTATCAACTTCATTTTCCACAAATTCTGGATAATTTCAGCATTGATAGAATTAATCTAATGTTACCTAAGCACAAATTGTGACAACAATCAAAATGAATTTAGCTCAGTAGTACCTAGTGCATAGCCGCATAGGTAATCTTGCCTACATCATACAATGGCATTAATGTATTGTTGGTTGCATAACGAATCTTCTTGTGTCGAACTACAATGCATAATATCAAAATAACTAATTCCACAAACTGTTCGTTTAATATTAATTTAAACAATAAATAGGAAATCATCAAAATGGCTTTGATTTCATTCATGAAATAATCTGAACAAATACAACTCGTGTTATTGATGATTATCGATAATTCCTTCTCTTTTTCGAAACAAATCATGTTGCTTTGGGAAACCACACTCGCGCTGTGCGCTCGTGTAGTTTCCAAGCAACATGATTTGTTTCTCAAAATCGAAGGAATTCGTGTTTCGATAATTATCAATACACTTGTTGTATTACATGCGATAAGTCTTTTGATTTATTGCATATAAAACTGAGATGAATCGTATCACGAGTAGAATTTTATTTAAGACTATTTCACAAACAGACTGAATGGTTGAAATTGATTAATTCGATGAAATTTATCCCAAATCCGCCAGTCAGAGTCAAGAGTCCCGTTTGTGTTATCGACTATTTCACGCACTTGCCAAATGAACCAATCAGGAGTTCTAGTCAAGTTTGGATTATCGATAACACAAACTTGACCATTGACTCTGATTGGCCTGTCAATTTCGGTGTTTTCAGAGTTGTGTATGTGCCAATGAAACGTCAATATAAATAATCACGCTGATTCTACCAAATTTCAGATTTTTCCCATTTAATCTGTTTGTGAAATAGTCTACTGAAATTTGATTCGTGATTGGATTTATATTTTTTATTTCATAAATCAGTTTCGTATATGTAAGTGTATTGATGATTATCGAAAAACAAATTCCTTTGATTTTGAGAAACAAATCATGTTGCTTGGAAACTACACGAAAAAGAGAATGAATTTTCGATAATCATCAATAACACAAGTTGTATTTGTTCAGATTATTTCACGAATAAATTGTTATATATTGTTAATATTAATATTAAACGTACAGTTTGTGGAATTAGTTATACTGATATTATGCATTGCAGTTCGACACAAGAAGATTCGTTATGCAACCAACAATACATTTATGCCATTGTATGATGTAGGCAAGATTACCTATGCACTAGGTCAGGAGTGCTCAAACGGTCGATTGCGAGAGTTTTTTGAGTCGATCACAGGAACCTCCGAAAATAAATCAAAATAGACTCACACCACGTCACCCAATCGCAAGTCACCATCGTGCATAATTCAGAATTCGCGATACAAAATGACTAGGGCGTAAAAAAGTAAATCGAATAATTTCTATAATGAATATGGGAAAGAACTATTTCTATTCACTATATCGTCAAAGATAAGTGTATCTGTCTCGTTTGTCGAGCTTTAGTGACAATGCCTGAAAGCAAAAGAGTGAGTCATGAAGTTCAAGATTTGAAATGTCGTTTGAAAGCAGAGCAATCCATGTTTACTAAACCAGTCGGTAGCAGTAACAATCGCGTTCCTTGAAATTATCTATATACTGGAAAAATACAAGAAAAACCTTTCGAAGATGGACCGATAGTGAAAGAAGAGTTAATTGAAACGGTTGTTGTATTATTTGATGCGTTCAAAAACAAATTGAACCCAATCAGCACAATGTTATCCATGGGGCATCCTACCCGGTAAACATTTTTTCCACGAATACATAAATGATACATCAATTTTATGTCATATAAATGATGGTCAACATCATTAATACGTATCTGAAAGACGTATTTTCTGAGGCGATAAGTCCCAACTTTCAGCGTTGTATATACGTCAGATAAAAACCGTCTTATTTGCATCTTCAGAATGATGTAACGTAACGAATGTTCAAGAAACATATTCAAATATACGTCACTAAATGTATGCAAATCTTATGTTTTGAATAAAATGGTATTTTTTGAGGCGATAAGTCCCAACTTTCAGCGTTGTATATACGTCAGATAAAAACCGCCTTATTTGCATCTTCAGAATGATATAACGTAACGAATGTTCAACTTACATATTCAAATATACGTCATAAAATAGATGCAACTCTTGTAATTTGAATAAAATGGTCTTTTTTCAGGCGATAAGTCCCAACTTTCAGCGTTGTATATACGTCAAATAAAAACCGTCATATTTGCATCTTCAGAATGATGTAACGTAACGAATGTTCAACATACATATTAAAATATACGTCATAAAATAGATGCAACTCTTATGTTTTAAATAAAATGGTCTTTTTTCGGGCGATAAGTCTCAACTTTCAGCGTTGTATATACGTCAAATAGAAACCGTCTTATTTGCATCTTCAGAATGATGTAACGTAACGAATGTTTAACATACATATTCAAATATACGTCATAAAATAGATGCAAATCTTATGTTTTGTATAAAATGGTCTTTTTTGAGGCGATAATTCCAAATTTTCCGCGATTCACATACGTCTGTTCAAAAATGTCATATTTGCATCTTCAAAGTGATATATTATAATGAATGTTCAGAACACATAATTATAATTACGTCAGAAAATGGATTGAAAAATTTCGTTCCAAATAAAATGGTAGTATATAATCGATCATAATATTTATTTCATAATGGGTAACTCTAGAAACTATAAAGATACTCAATGATAAAGTCAAAATTATGGAAGTGAATAAATAAAAATTCAAAACCT
The DNA here is from genome assembly GCA_029955515.1 of Chrysomela aeneicollis. Classification (NCBI taxonomy): domain Eukaryota; kingdom Metazoa; phylum Arthropoda; class Insecta; order Coleoptera; family Chrysomelidae; genus Chrysomela; species Chrysomela aeneicollis. The sequence goes on along the minus strand of JARUHQ010000026.1, from coordinate 1,322,345 downwards.
ACCTATAAATAATAACAAAAAATAATAGAACCTCAATCTATCTTTCTAGTAGGTATGTACAATACATTGATATTTTCACAGAACAAAACATATGTTTTATACTAAGTACCTACCCAAAAAAATATTAAGATACTAATTAACGAAAACTCAAGATTTCAGAATAAAAATTAAATGAAATTTATACCAACAGCTGCAATATTTTTCAATTTCTTCAAGCCGGGCAACCATTCCGTTATTCTGGTTTTTTGTGGCCACTTAGTAGGTAATAGTCATTTTTCAAATCTGAAAATAAAGTCGAGTATGTATGTATATGTTTTCAAATTCTTAGGTTGGGTTAGGTTCTACAGAAATAATATACTATAAAATGAAAAATTCATTGATTTGCTTTGAAAGTTTTCAAATTTTTTCGACTCAGTATTATAGTATGAACTTATCTTTCTCAACTTCTGAAATCAATGTAATTTCTCAAACATTTGGAAGTGAATAATGAAGGTCAAGTGAATTGTCAAAAAAAGCATTTTCGTCACATTCATAAATTCTGAATTTTTTTGAAGAAAAAGTTGAGAACTCATGCTACTTTGAATTAACAAATAATCTGAGAAAATTTAAATGTACCTATTCATACTGGAACTGATGGATTCAATCAAGGAAATAAACTTACCATTTTGAAGTGTCAGTTATGAAGATATCATTGTTTTGTTGGCCTTGTTTTCTATCTAGCGCAAATTATATTTTTAGAAGGTTCTTGATCAGATTCAATTTCATCGATACATATTCCTCGACCCTCCTGCCCGACTCTATTACCTGTTATTGAGTGTAACTGCTGAAATTAAATAACATATACAAGATAAATGATACAAACAATATTTTAGATGCATCGAGAAAATATGAACCTTGATAGCAATATTCTATTGCCTACAATTATTGAGAATATATTTTATTCAAATTATTGGGAAAAGTTTCAACTTACCACACAAGTCTTTATTATTTTTCTCAAGGAATCAACTGGGCCCAAGAACTCTTCTTCCCTCTGACTGAAGGCAAGTCTTCATTTCCACTCAGTATATCCAAAACCTGTCCAGCCAACTTTATTTTCTTTGAGGCCCTGGTGAAGTCATCTAAAAAATAGTGATATTTTTCATATACTTCTATAAATACCTTGATTATTTATAATTCCCAAATTATTCATCATTCAAAAAAATGTATTGACTATTTTTTCATATAATCTGACCTAATTAGGGCTTTTTGTTTAGGGCTTTGAAAAAATGATACCAGTCATGATTACATCAGGTAACTTCAAATAAAAAACGAACCACCCTGAGTTTTGTTGATACATAGAAAATTGAGGTCAGATTCATAAAAAAATTTCTCAAGAGAAGTTTTCGAATGACAAATATATGTTGATGATAACAAAATCATTGGGGTTGACACCTCATTCAGATTTATATCCACTGATTAGAATATGGAAAGATTAATCTCCACATGAATAGATCAGTCTCACCTTCCTCATAAACAGTTGTAGCTACACTATAATATATCTTACAATTTGCTGCAAAAAGGAATCACTTCTTCTGGGTGATCTTGAAAAATGTTATTGATTTAGTGGTGGTCAGGCACTAAACTCAATTTATTTTTTCTTGAGGGTTGGCCAATTTTCATGGATTGTAGGCACTCCATATCAGCATCTGAAAAAAATATATTGCCACACAAACCATTTTCTGAATACTAGCAAAAATAATAAATTATTCTACATGCTTTTGCGTTGTCTCAAGGTCAGTACAGTACAAGAAGCGTAGGGCCACGCCTGGCGTCATGTGAATTCAATAATGGACTGGCCCAAATCGAAAACTTTTTAATTTTGTAGCCTTCGATGTAGGTAGGTATTCAGACTATTCAGAGGGATAGGTTTTATTACATAAAATATGAGACAACAGCCTGATCGGCTCACAACAGCACCAACAAAAAAAACTTAGGTTAGGTGTGTCTTTTATGGTTGTGGAAATCATTGTCATCAAATGAGAATTCTGTTCATAACGATCCAATTCAACCAAACAGAAGTAGTCAGTACGTACGTAGTACTAGTTTTCTTTGATTCAACGACGGAATTAAGCCAAAAAATGCCTATGAATGCGAGTTACGGTAATTGTTCACACCGAGGTTCACACATAGGTATCATTTTCTATTATACTATAACGTAACGTGTAGCCAAAGTTTGTGTAGCTTACCTGATACTATTTAGACGAATTATTGCTCACACTAGCACCAAAAATTATACAAATAACCGTCCAACGCTGCGTTGTTGTGATCAAAATACAAGAACCATGGACGACCGCGCATCTGAGATGCTTTTGCTTTGCATTGCATCAAGGTCAGTACAAGAAGCGTCTGGCCGGCCACGTCTGGCGTCATGTGAATTCAATAATGGACTGGACCAAGCGGGATCGGGCTCATGTCATCTAACGGGTATAGATATGATGGCGGGAACTTTGAATATGAGAAATCCATGAGAATTTTCTACACTACAATGGGGGAGATATCATTTTGTGAAGAGGGTAACAGCGAATTCGATTGGAAATAACCTAGGGAATTCCCTATGCATTCAGTATATTTATCTAATTCCTTTTCGATATGTAGTGAAAATAAAATGTACCTATACACTCTAGAGTCTGGAGTGCGTACTAGTTTCTTGAATTGATTTCTCTATTAGTATTCAATTTATTGTTTTGTCTTGCCATTTCTTGAATAAAATAGGTTTAATTATTTTTATCGGACGCAAGTTACATGATGTTCCTTATCATAAACATGCAGAGACGACAAGAGAAACCCGACACCGTTCCGAGAAGATCATCGTATGCGAGATTTCAACGAGCTAGCTTTTCCTAATAAAATAATCATTCTTTGTCAAGCTTTTGTAGAGAATAAACCTCATAGATTTCACACAACGAAACTTTGTGTTTTTTTAAAAAGGCAGTTTTTGGTGTCGAAGTTAAAATTGGCGCAGTCGGTAGGATTCTCGCGGTCGCAGAAAGACTCTCGCATTGTGTCGAAAAAACTGTTTTTCGTGACTTTGGGACTTTAGCCCCTTGAGCGTGAATCCAAGAACATCCTCCCGAGGAAATCGACCGAGAAGACTTGCCACTCTACGGAAGACGAAGAATCGGAAAAGGAGACAGGAGACTACGGGGCCAACTTGTAGAAACCGTAAGTGCCAAGTTCCTTTTCGCCTTTCCTAAACCCTCTGATTAAGGACTTTAGGAGAGACAGGGTAGTGTTTAGTTTAGTACCAACTGCAAAATATTGTTAATTATTAATGAATATTTCTCAAATCCTTAAATAATATTTATGAGCAATATTGATGATATTTTAGAAAGACTAAGCTCTCTTTCTTTCGAAGAAAGTACCGATACTGATATTCAAATCAATAATACTTCAAGTTCAATCAACAAAAATAACATTTTGACAACAAATATGGTTCCACCAGTTCAAGCTCCGGTCCAAATAAACTGGAACCTTTTTAAATCACGAATTGACAATATAAAACCATTCGATGGAGACAGCAATACGCTAAATAAATTTATTGCACGTTGTGATACACTTTTAACAAACTACGAAGCTTATGGGGACCCTGAACTCCAAAGGCACATTCTAGAATGTATTCAAGAAAAACTTGTTGGGAAGGCTGAAGCCATGGTGGGAAACCGCGTAGAATTAAAAGATTGGAATAGTCTGAAAAATGCTTTAATACAATGCTTTTCTGATCGCAGAGATCTAGATTGCCTCGTTCAAGAACTCACTAGAACTAGGCCCCATAAGGGAGAAAATCTCGTTGATTTTGGCAGTAGGCTTCAATTATTGAGAAGTAATGTCGCTCAGCGTATAAGTAACGACACTGTTCTATCTGAATCTGAAAAATTGTGTCACATTTACTATCATGATAAAACAGCGCTTAATACGTTCATCGCTGGATGCACGGGTACATTGAAAAATAATATGCACTTGAAACAGCCGGCTTCCTTAGAAGACGCAATAGCTTACGCAAATAAATTCGAAAACTTTGAAAGACTTTACGGCAATTTGAATGAAGCGAGAAATATACCCGCTAGAAATAATTCCATGCCCAGACAAGCATACGCAAATAGCCCTCAAGGAAATCAATTTAACTACCAACAACGTCCTCAAAATTTCCCACCTAATTTCAATCCAAATAATCAAAATTTTTCAAAGCCCTTTTGGCCCAATCAACCAATAAACGTACAACCCAGGCAACCACAAATAAGCAGATTCCCAACGAATCGTGAAGTTTTTGGTCCACCAAAAAACGTCTTTAAACCAAACCAGACCCACGCAAACCAATTGCCCAAACCTGAACCCATGTCGACAACCTCTCGAAACCCAACAGTAGCTTCAAGAAGAACTCAGTTTCAGAATACTGGGTACCCCAATTTCGGTAACAGAAACCCATCATATTTTCAGTCAACCGGAAACCCAAATTTCGGTTATAGAAACCCATCATATTTTCAGTCAACCGGAAACCCAAATTTCACATTCGAAGAGCTGCATTCAAATGAATATGATATCCCAAATCCTACAGATTTCCCCACTTTACAAGATACTGTTATCAACCCAGATGATTTTCCATATCAATACAACAATCCATATGAAACCGGTAGCGAACAAGTTGTGGAAAAATACGTTGAATTCGAAAACGAACAAAGCGAAAATTTTCCCTCAGCGAGCCAGAACGAAAACCACACGTAGCAGAAATCAATGTCCTTTCTAGCAACGCGTTACCTTACATAGAAATAGATAACCCAAAATTAAAATTGCTTATCGACACAGGTAGCACTAGATCCATTATCAGACCATCGATTATTGAAAAGTTGTATCCGAACAAAATTTATCATGCAAATACTACAATCAAAACAACTCTAGGCAGCAAAAACGTAAGGTTTAATGCAAAAATACCCGCATTTACTGAATTTGGTAGTAACCACGAAATCGACTTCATCCTTTTCGATTTTCACGATTACTTCGACGGAGTCATTGGTCTAGTTGACTTAGTCGACATGAATTTGAACATCGACCTAAGCAATAAAAAATTAGTAAGCCACTGCGTAGAAGTTCCATTCAAGTACAGGGAAACGAATACAGACGTAAACTTCTCACTATTTGTGGGACCAAACGAAAAAATCATTAAATATCTTCCAGTAAATGTATACGAAGGAGATGCGATAATAGAAGGACATAATCTAGGCGATCTCACTATTCCCCGAATCTTAACTTCAGTAAAAAATGGTCTCGCACCAATAGAAATACAAAATAATACGGATAAACCGATTTCGATGAAATTAAACAAACCAGTATTAGCAAGTCCATTCGAACCATGCCAATACGAAATTTATAAATTCGAGTCTTTCACTAACACACCCGAACAGACGGATGAACTATTGGAAAAAATTGACATACAAGACCTCATACGTACGGATCATATGAATAGCGAAGAAAGAACATCCATAATAAGACTTTGCGAAGATTATTCTGACATATTCTTCAAACCTGGGGACAAACTGACTTTTACATCAAAAATCAAACATACAATAAAAACTACTGACGAAACACCCGTATTTACAAAATCGTATCGCTACCCCTACGTACACAAAGAAGAGGTTCAAAAACAGATACAAGATATGTTGGAAAAAGGTATAATTAGACCGTCCTGCAGTCCATGGTCCTCTCCAATCTGGATAGTGCCGAAAAAATTGGACGCGTCAGGTAAACAAAAATGGCGTCTCGTTGTCGATTATCGAAAGATCAACGAGAAGACCATCGACGATCGATACCCAATTCCAAATATCAGTGATATATTGGATAAACTGGGTAGAGCCCAATACTTTAGTACACTCGATCTCGCCAGCGGCTTTCATCAGATCGAGATGGAAAAATGTTCGATCGAAAAGACAGCTTTCAGTGTTGACCATGGTCACTTCGAATACCTCCGAATGCCATTTGGTCTGAAAGGAGCTCCATCCACGTTTCAAAGGATAATGGACGAAATCCTGAAAGACCTACAAACTAAAATTTGTATGGTCTACATGGACGATATTATCATTTTTAGTACCGGCCTTCAGGAACATATCCAAAACTTGAAACTAGTGTTTGCTAAATTGCGCGAAGCGAGACTTAAGATCCAGTTGGACAAATGCGAATTTCTACAGAAAGAAGTAGAATTTCTTGGACATGTCGTAACGCCCAACGGAATCAGACCAAATCCGAAAAAAATCGAAACCATCCGCAAATTTCCAATTCCTCGCACACAAAAAGACATCAAATCCTTTCTTGGCCTCCTAGGTTATTATCGGAAATTCATCAAGAATTTCGCGAATTGAAATTGAAACGGTTGTTGTATTATTTGATGCGTTCAAAAACAAATTGAACCCAATCAGCACAATGTTATCCATGGGGCATCCTATGGTTATAGTTTCTGGGCATACCATGGGATATCTTGAAATCTGCCAGGGATATGCTTGGGATATCCAGATGGCACAATTTCCTATAACCCCAGGATAACCCAGGGCAAACTTGTTGGACAACCATAGGTTATCTTCAGGATTTTACCAGGATACCCTGAGGTTAACCTCTATGGATATATGAAAAAACAAAAAAGAGTGGTACATACATACGGGATTTGAACCTGGAACACTTGGCATGTGAAGCTATCACGCTACCACTAGGCTATCTAACCTCTCGAAAAATGAAGTGCTAGCCGTGATCTTGATGTTGATTTAGCCTTACGTTACTCATCATAACGTAAGGGTATTTTTGTGCCTCATCAATACTTAACGGTGCAGAAAAAATCCTTGAAAGCCTATTATAGTCGAATTATCATAAGCGTTATACTTACCTATTGTTTCTCATTAGCCAGTGAACGCAGTATATAGGCTATAATCCACGCTATTAGCGGATCAGAAGGTACAACCACGTACGACAACTTTCAAAGATGGGAAATGATTCAGGCTCTCGCCTAACACGAAGTGCATGTAAGAACATCAACGTTTCAAACAGAATAAGAATCCTAGATAGTGTACTCGTTCAATAACCCATCATTTTCCCGAAGGTATATCCATGGGTTATTGATATTGGTCGAACCAAGTATATCCATAATATGCCTGTGTTGGGGAAAATGTTATCCCTATTGTATATCCATGGGATGAACTCTTGGTTTGCCATAGGATGTACAATTTCGGACACTACTGGGACATAAAAAATTCGGGTCCAGATGAGGATAACCTATGGTTATCCTTATCCCATTTCGGGACATTTGGGATCGTTATAGGATAACCCATGGATATATTGTGCTGTTTGGAAAGGTGTTAATTGATCGACTTGATAGACATGAGTTGACAAATTTTTCAGCATTCGAAGCAAGGGCAGCTGCTGACTTGAATTATGTTTTCCTGGCAGAATTAAGAAACATTCTGGGTGAGTTTAAAAGACGTTTTTTCTGATTTCGAGAAACTGGAACATGTTGTTACTTTTATGAGTGCGCGGCTGATATGTAGTGCCATGCATCAACATCAATCAGTAATTCCAATAAGTTCATGGTAATTCCTAAATATAAAAATTAATTTATATTGAAATGAAATAAATGCATCATATTTCAAAAAGGGTTTTGTTTAGAACTAGTTGGTAGGTATAGGCTAGCTGCATTATTATTTTGAGGTAGATCATCGACACTATAAGTCTGAGCACCCCTGCACTAGGTACTACTGAGCTAAATTCATTTTGTTAGTTGTCACAATTTGTGGTTAGGTTATACATTATATTTTAGATTAATTCTATTAATGCTGAAATTATCCAGAATTTGTGGAAAATGAAGTTGATACATATTAATAGTGTGTGTTTATCATGGTTCAGACGAAAATTTATTGGTGTAGTGGCATTCATTTATTTACCAGGAAATCGGAAAATACTATGACATAATGCAACTGGTAAGTCCTTGTTAAATAAAACTACCCTACTGCCTACGAATCAGAAAGCGAAATACAAAATCGAAAACATGGTGTTATTGCTTATCAACACAATCATTTCAACCAATCAAAAACGTGTACTTCAGCATGAATGAAATAATCGCATGTTAATACAACAAGTGTATTGATGATTATCGAAACACAAATTCCATCAGCGCGAGTGTGGTTTCCCGAAGCAACATGATTTGTTTCGAAAAAAAGAAGACATTTTAGATAATCATCAATAACACAAGTTGTATTTGTTCAGATTATTTCATGAATAAAATCAAAGCCATTTTGATGATTTCCTATTTATTGTTAATATAAAACGTACAGTTTATGGAATTAGTTATTTTGATTATGCATTGTAGTTCGACACATCGTTATGCAACCAACAATACATTTATGCCATTGTATAATGTAGGCAAGATTACCTATGCACTAGGTACTACTGAGCCATACTGAGCTGAATTCATTTTGATTGTTGTCAGAATTTGTGTGGTTAGGTTACATTAGATTAATCTTGCTGAAATTATCCAGGATTTGTGGAAAATGAAGTTGATACATATTAATAGTGTGTGTTTATCGTGGTTCAGACGAAAATTTGATGTAGTGGCATTCATTTATTTATCAGGGAATCAGAACATAATATGACAGATTGCAACTAGTAAGTCGTTGTTTAATTAAACTACCCTACTGCCTATGAATCAGAAAGCGAAATACAGAAACGAAAACACAGCATGTAGGTATCCAATAGCCAATCAGGAGCCGAAATACAAAATCGAAAACATGGTGTTATTGCTTATCAACACAATCATTTCAACCAATCAAAAACGTGTACTTTAGCATGAATGAAATAATCGTGAAAATCCAATCACTTGTGGTATTACTATTACTTCTGATAAGTGCGTGAAATAGTGTGGAAATAGTCAACATAATTGAGTTCGTATATATACGGAGTAGATACGCTCGTTCATGAATCTAATTTCTCTTTGTAACTCCGAGTAAATAATTCCTGTGGGACAGTCCTCGAATTTCAATAGCCCACTGAAACCGAATCATGACAAGAACCCCTCAACTGACTGAACACCATCACCGAACCGTGAAGAGTCATCTGCTGTTAACAATTATAGGCAACTTAGCAATACAATGCAGTCCCTGCTCCATAATAGACTGGATAATGCACTGCCATTATACGGCATATCGTACGGTTCGAAATTAATCGTTTGTGAATTATAAATTTATTTGCCAGTTAAATGGCTGACTGTCACAATGACCCGATCGATTTTCTGGGCACAATTTGTTTTTTCGGTGATTGGGGTGGCTTCTGATGGGATCATTTCATTCGGGAATTTGTTGATTGTGTGTGTATCTCGAGATTACTTTGTTTTCTGTTTCATTCGATTTTATGTTGAAGCTTCCTTCGATTATGTCATTCATGCTAAAATACACGTTTTTGATTGGTTGAAATGATTGTGTTGATAAGCAATAACATCATGTTTTCGATTTTGTATTTCGGCTCCTGATTGGCTATTGGATACCTACATGCTGTGTTTCTGTATTTCGCTTTCTGATTCGTAGGCAGTAGGGTAGTTTAATTAAACAACGACTTACCATATGCATTGCAATCTGTCATAGTATTTTCCGATTCCCTAGTCAATAAATGAATGCCACTACACCAAATTTTCGTCTGAACCATGATAAACACACCCTATTAATATGTATCCACTTCATTTTCCACAAATTATAAAAATTTCAGCAAGAATTAATCTAATGTAACCAAACCACACAAATTGTGACAACAATCATAATGAATTTAGCTCAGTAGTACCTAGTGCATAGGTAATCTTGCCTACATCATACAATGTCATAAATGTATTGTTGGTTGCATAACGAATCTTCTTGTGTCGAACTACAATGCATAATCAAAATAACTAATTCCATAAACTGTACGTTTAATATTTATATCAACAATAAATAGGAAATCATCAAAATGGCTTTGATTTTATTCATGAAATAATCTGAACAAATACAACTTGTGTTATTGATGATTATCGAAAATTCCTTTTTGTTTCGATAATCAACAAAACACTTGTTGTATTACATGCGAAAATGACATGACTTACCACATATATTATACTGGGGCTCGTAAATTTTTTTTATTTCTGAATAATAATAACATGCTAGAGAAAAGAAACAACGATAATTTGAATTTCTAACGCCAGTTATAGGAAATACATGTTTACGACTGTAAATTTCTCGATTTTTGGGTGAAAAATATCTTGAAAACCACCGTTAATTGACTTTGAGTTTATCAATTATTATACAGTGTGATTCATTGGGAAATGCGCATACTGTTAGAGTAGATGGGGGAAACTGATGTGCTTCCAAATGACCTATATTCAATGGGTCTATCGTTCTTTATAACCAAGATACAAGATGATTTGTTGATTTTTTCAATTTTTCCAATTGATCATAACTTATGAACCACCCTATACATTTTGATATTTGGTGCGTATGCTCTTTGTCCATAGTTGTGTTGATCAACGTAATGAAGAAAAGTCTTATTCCAGGTCCGGCCTTGAAAAATTAAAAAGTAGGTTTCGAGTCGAAACAACACCTTGTGTACATCAATATTTCGAAATTCCATTCACAGATTTGGAAAGAGCAGAAAAAACTGAGTTTTAGTCAAATATCTATTAAATATATGGCACATAATTAACAAAAATAAATGTTCTTTCCCAAATGGTACTTTTTCAGCTTCAATCCATGGAATCATCAATAATTTCTCATTATCTTGATTTCTGGATGCCAATCTTATTGATAAACGAGAGAACATGTGCTTATTTGAAAAAAAAATATTATTATTATACCAATGACTATCTTATAAACACCTTGTATGCAATAAATAATTACCACATTCGTTCATTGATGAAAAAAAATCATAGATTACTGACATTTTCTCTCGTTTTTCAATGAGATTGGAATCCAGAAATTATAGGAGAATGAGAATGAGTTGATGATTTCATAAACCCATAAAATATATGTTATTTGGAAGCACCTCAGTATCCCCCATCTACTCTAACGGTATGCGCATTTCCCAATGAATCACCCTGTATAATGTATAAAGGGTGCCAAAAATGTCATAGGGATAATACTTTTATTACCAAAACGGTGGGAAATAGAAAGATGATTAAATTGGGAAAAATAATTGCATGATTTGAACCACTTTGACATGCCGTTTGGACGAAATTCAGTTTCTGAGATATTTCGAAAAAATCGAAAATTGATGATTTCGTTTTTATTCAATTTCTCAGCGATTATTCAGAGGAAACGGTTGAAATTTTCTATACCAAAAGAAATGACCAAGCCAAAGAAGTTGGAATCATCAGAAATAGTATAACATTAACAGTTTCAGAAATAAGCCGCATAATTTTCATTTCTCTCATATAGGCGAAACATTTGTTTTTATACCATTGAATAGAACTAAAAAAATTCCTTCACATGCATTTATCACACGAAATAGCTCAAAAACAGGATTCTGCTAGTTATCGCAGTCAAGTTTTGTTTAGCCCAAACATGATAGGTCATGATGATGGATGGTCATGATGATGATGCAATTTTCAAAATATCCGTGTTTTCGGAAAAAAATCCAATATATAATAATTGAAGCTTTAGTGGTACTATAAGTGAAAATATTAATGGAATTATCGAATCAAATATACCAAAGAACACTGTTCACAGTAAAAATATTGTATGTAGACTTTTGCTAAGTAAGAAAGTGTGAATCATCTGCAGAAAATGCTCCATCCGAATAACCCTTGCCCACAAATTTATGATAACTTTCTCTAGCTTGTTGCTAGGCAACAAGCTTTCATAATCAGTTATAAAATGTTTTCGAACTATTATCAATGTCCTTGGGTTATCACTACTGAATACAAATAAAAACAAAATCATTTCCAAAATATTTCAGGAACTACTAATTTATTATATTATTTGATAAAATGGAGGGTGATTTTTTTCAACTCAAAAACAGATATTTTCGATTAGTAACAATGATGACATAGAAATATTTAAAATCTGACGCACAAGCGTAAAGCCCAGTTTACTGTTTAGCGATTTTGATATTTGCGATACCAGCGGTGAAAAATTCAATGTTGTTATTGTTTTCATTTGTCAATTTAAATCAAATTACACTCTGAATTAAAATTTCTCAATTAAAACATTGAGTTTTTCACTGCTAATATCACCAAATTCAAAATCACTCAGAAGTAAACTGGGCCTAACTCTTCTGACTTTCATTTGACAGTTCGATTGTACCAACCTCCGAATGATAAAAAATGCGTATCGAAACAGAGGCTATTTCGATACGCATTCGCGATTCATAATGACTTCATTATAGAACCGAAATGGAAAAACATTTTGCTAGTACGGATAGCCTGAAGTGATATAGATTTTACTGATTTTCAGAGAGCTTGTGGTAGGTATAAATGTCGACTTCGATAAAAAAATTGTACGGATCACTGCATGAAATAGATGCTTGCAGCGTGCATTTTTTCATCTCACCCTTCTGATTACAGGGTAATGCAAATTTCATGGATATTCGAATATCAAAAGGAATCTGAAAATTTTCGATTCATATACAGTCATCGATAACTTTTCAACTATTGCTGCTAGGATGTTGAAATTTGGTATAGTTACTGAAGTTCGCTTGCTGAATCCAACGATGATATGAAAAAAATCTAAGCACACTGGATCCGAAGATATCGAAGACAACTTTGATATTTTCAATGGCAATACCAATTCATTGATATATAACACTTTTATGTTTTGTTATGGAGAAGTCGAAATAACAAAAAAATATAAAATATGAAGTGAAATTTATGATGTAGCATCAATGCTTCTGGATTATTCATTGTTTTTATGTCATAGTAGACAGAAGTCTATCTGCACATTAAATTCGCGAGCTGATGTGTAATTCCGATTTTATTGTGGAAAATTCATCATCAGCGTCAAGTAGGCGGCTGTCAGAATTACCACTTATTATTTGATATAATGAAATATTTAGTTCAACTGTTATTTTGATCTCGTCTAATGTCGAAGAAAAAAATGATTAATATGCACCTACGATGTGTACATTGTTGCTTTCGAAATTCGACACGTGCCAGCCAAGTATAAGGGAAGCGGCTGTCACAAATGTCCAGTTCAGAACTGCCAATTTCACAGTATGAAGACTACTACATAAAAAAATACAGTTCATATTAGAACAATCAGTGACGCTGCATGAGTTGCAAAAAAAATCGTACAATTAATTCAATACAGAAGGCAACCCAACGGAGAGCAGCAATTACTTTTATTTTGCCCTCTAGCACCTTTGTTATTGAGTTTCACATCATTTTTGTCACTTTTAGTGAAAATATCTGGAATTATATACTCTACCCAAGGAAATAATAAATCTCTTCATTTTTTATATTTACAATAAGATTTGAATTAATGTTTGAGTAAAAGTTAATCTTTATAATATTATTGTTTTTGAATATTGTTTTCAGTATTATATTCAATACCTATATTGTTAATTATCTATAATTTTCCAAGACCGGAACGGTGGTTCTGATTTGGATAACTTTTTTTTTGATAGTGCTGCTATTTGATATCAAGATATCGAGGTGCGATTTTCGGCATTTGATTTCTCATGAAAATTGAGCTCGTAACATGTAGGTTGGATTTTTCTAGCTCCTCTAGATATCGGTGTTTCCTATTGAAAGTGTCCAATCTGGACTATCCTGTACATATTCCTGAAAAAAACTCTCAAAAATACTGTGCCATCATCCACTATTTCAGTTCATATTATTAATTCAATAGACATTCCTTGGAACCATTTAACGTGGCTTCATCGCCTCTATTTCAAGCATCATCATCAACAACAAAATCGACAAATTCGTTGGATATTAAATAAATAGGGGAAGCGTGCTGCACCAATAAGGCTGTCGACAGAAAGTCTTTGGCAAGCCATATCGGCCGTCATCGTCGACGATAAGTGCTTTATTTTTGTCAGATGGCGGGGCACTTATATGATTATTTTTGCGGCAAAGTTGGTGTATGTACATAAAGTGGTCGGCTTCAATTTAGCGCAGATGAGTACAAATGGAAATGGATGTTCACCAAAGTGGTGAGATGATGGGATATACAAAGATATAACAGCCTCTGAGGAATTCGGATATTTTATATAGTATATACCTACTCATCGTTGGGAGTTATTCTTAGATAAGTGAACGTATCTTGGAGTTGAATTTGTTTCTTCCTCCTTGTTTAGAGAAGTGGCACACACGTCGGTATCAAAAACTAAGCAGGCATCCGGTACTGTATTTTCACTTCTCTGCAAAGGTAATGTAAACTCATGGGAGGCTAGAAGCCACTTGTTTGACTCGATTGTTGTGAGTACCTTAGCTTCTTGTATGCCAGTATGAGCACTACGCTATACCGATATAATTGAGAGGGTCCAGGTTGGGTTTTTCAAGCGGCTGCTCAGGCTTCCCCGGATATTTGTGTCCGACTTGAAACAGGCAAAATCCACCTATCTTTCACAGTTTTCAAACACTCCCTGACTTGGCTTGTGAAAATTTTACAAATGGGTGAAGAAAGATTTCCAAAAAAAATTTTTCTTATACTATTTTCGACTCCATGTCAAGACGTTAGGTACAACTGGGCCAGTCAACTACGTATGTTTTTTGACTAAATCAACTGCGTAGATCTATATAACCAGTTAGATCCATGGCTACTCAAAGGAAACACGCATCAGTATCTCTTGGATGAATATAAATAATTCTGCTATGAGTCAGACCTGAACAAATGCGCCACTTCCAGATACTCTCTCTTCAGGGGGATCATATCAAACAGGGACCATTGCACATCAAACTACCTGTCTTTCAATTGTTCCATACATACAATTAGAACTATTGCACAACTACGACTTTCGTATGCGAAAGAACTGAGAATAACCCATAAAAATATTCACTATTATGTCGATCTAACTGAATTATGTACGCTTTGTAATCTACAATTACCCCAGACACTGGAACATCTATTCTTCACTTGCCCCATCTCAAATTCTCTGAAACCTGAATGTCGCTTCCTACAAAATATGACCTCATTGAGAGATACTCTCACCAACATCACTCTGACCGAGGCCAAAATTATTTGTCAATTCACGAGGGAAGTTATGAGACTACGATCTTTTATAATCAATGAATAGATTAAAGCAATACTGATTTTTTCGTTTTGTTGTTTTTGTGTGCTTTATGGATACGATCAACACACTGTTGTATCACATTTTTCATTGTTTAAGTTATGAGTTTAAGCTAGATATGCTCGATGGTATGAGCTTTTTTTCCTCTTCTTCCCAGATGAAGTACTATTTTAATTTATTTTTTTAGGAACACTGTACACTACCAAACTCTTGTTATACATTATAATTGTAAGAAACAATGAATGAAATGAATGAATGAATGAATGAGATCGATGCATTATTACTTGGGTATAGCGTTCGATTACGAATATACAGGGTAATGCAAATTTCATGGTACAATATTGTCCAATCGAAAGATGCGCAATTTTATGGTTACCTATCGGGAATATCAAAAAAAATTGACGATATCTTGAGTAGTTCCTGAAATATCCTGAAAAAACTGAAAATTGTCGATTCCTATAATCATCGATAACATTTCAAATATTGCTACAAGGATTTAGAAATTTAGTAAAGTTACCAAAGTTCGCATGCTGAATTCAACGGTGAAAGGAAAAAAATCCAGGCACACTAGATTCGAAGATATCGAAGTCAACTTTGACATTTCTAATGGTAGCCATATTGGATTTTCACTCCATCGGATAGATCATGAAATTGCCAATTCATCGATGTATCACACTTGTGTATTTAATGATGGAAAAGTTGAAATAATAGGAAAAATAGAAAATATCGAGTTTATTCGAGATCTGTCACGCTTATAGTGTTATGGGATTGTTTCGGCCAATATTAGTACGTACAGGTTCTAAAAATACATTATTATGTGAACGAGTTTTGTATTCATGGAGCTGATTGATGAATATGAAGTTGGTATTACATTTAACTTGATCATTTATAACCATGTATGCAAATTCACATTGTTCAATTTGTAGAATATCTTGAATAGGCAATATCTTAGTTAAACTGTCTAAGGTATCAGTTGAGGTTCTGTAATCAAGGTTAAATAACATTTTGATGACTTTGTTTTGAAGTGTTTTCATTTTTTTGAATAATGTCTGTCCACCTGTGCCCTATATAGGCATCAAGCAGCTGAATCTATATACAGGGCTATTCAAATTCGAGTCTATGCATGGGGATTTCGATAACGGTGAGAGATAGAGATTTGGTTAAATGGGGACAAAGTAGCGTATTTCAGAGGTTAATTATATGGATGAAAAAAATCTGACCTAGCTTCTTCAGTTCAAAATTTCGAAATTCTACTTTTGCCTATATCTTTTTATTTTACAAAGATTTTTTAAAAATTCTGCCACTTTGCCACAGCAACTTTTTGTAACCTTTCCAAATATCTGAATGAAAATTATATACAGGGTATCGTATAAATTGGGCCACCCTCAACTTTTATTTAATTCATCCACATTTCAGTTCATGCAACCCATGATCAATGTGCGAAAATGTGAAAACTTTTTCTTCCTAGTACGTGTATGTGCATATAATAATTGGAAAAAAAATCTTCGAATGGCAATCTTCATACTCCAGACACCAATTTGGAAATATTTTATTGTAACTCACTTTTCGAACTACCTATATTTTTCAGCAAATTCATGGGCATTCTCTTGCTATATACAACAATCATGATTAAACCAATTCAGTTCTCATCGTATGCTTTGGAAAATAAATATTTAGTTCACCTCACTTGTCAATATTTTGACAGTTTCTTGGAAATTATCGTTGGTATTTGATGAAAAATCGGTTAGTTCTGAAAATGGGTTTTCCCACAGAGCAGAAAAGAGATATGGTTAACGTTTTCTACAGAAATAATAGAAGCATTCATCTTTCCGCTGAAAATTATTTAGATCTGTATTCTGTACCCAGAAAGACATCAGCCGCATCCCACATATTTCAAATTTTTGGACAGAAACCTTAGCGAAAATGGATCTTTCACAATAAATAAATAAATAAATATTTCATACAAGAGTGAAAACAGGCGAAGTTAAGTTGTCTAACAATATGTTTCTCTCGTATAGCCATTAGTAGTTTTGTCCGACAATACTACTTCGTCGCTGTGCTCCACCCGTGACTGCGATTTTTTGAACATGATACAGGTGGTCTTACCATCATTATAAGACCCAATTTATTTTTTTCCACCCATAGCGACATATTTTTGAAAATTGATTTTGCTATATTTTCGGCCTCATTCACAGTATCACTTTTGATAAGGAAATTTGTATCATCAGCATACGAGACAATCAACGATGAAGGATCCTGAAGAAATTTCAACATATCATTGATATAAGCTATGAAAAGCGTAGGGCCCAGTACCGATCCTTGAGGTACCCCGGAATTGATATTTTTTATGCTGGAGGTGGCTTTGTTTGTTGTAACTTGTTGTGATCGATCTGAGAGATAAGAGGTGAACCAGTCTAAAGTAACCCCTCTCACTCCGTACCTCTCCAGTTTCGTTAGCAGAATATTATGATTAACACAATCAAAAGCTTTCGTAAAATCTACAAACAAACCAAGCGCAACCCGGGATTTATCCAGTGTGTATACAATATCGCTCACAAATTTTTCCAAAGCAGTATCTAGACTTTTTTGTTTAGTGAAACCATGCTGGCATTCTGAAATCAATTTATGTGATGTAAGAAAAGCCACTAACTGTTTATTAACAGCAGATTCAAAAAGTTTGGAAAGGCTAGATAGCAGGCTAATCCCACGATAGTTTTCCAATGTATTTTTATCACCTTTTTTATACAGTGGTATCACTTTGGCAGTTTTTAAGATTGATGGAAAAATACCCTGTTGGAACGATAAATTCAAAATGAAAGTAAGTCGGCCAAGACGGAAACATTCTCCTTTGCCATTCTCACTTCAGCATTATATACAGTTTTGGTACATTTTTTGTCGGAATTTATTTTAATCAGAGGGAAGCTTTTATCAAAATGACGAATAATATTGTCCATGAAGAGCATGAAGGCTATATCGCAATCGGCGGTGTTGTATAAGTTATCCCAATTTATTGTCTCTAAAAATTCCATATATCTTGTAATGTTGTTTTCATTGAAAAAACGTTTACTTTGAATTTCCTCTCTGTCAATTTCAGTTTTTATTATTGCCATCTGTGCGTAGTGGTCTGAGAGTTTGCTATCAATTACATCAGCCTTAATTACAACATTAAGGTTGTTGATTAAAATGTTATCAATACATGTCCTAGAAGTTGTACAAATTCTCGTAGGATTGTGAATAAGCTCACCTATATCATGACAATTCAGAATTGAAGTTAGTTCACGTCGTAGGGGGGAGTCAGCACCGAAATCAATATTGAAATCAGCTCCAATGACCAACAGTTTACTCTTATATGAAAGAATGTCTAGAAGTTTGGAGAAATTATCCACAAAAACATTAACATCACTATTTGGAGTACGATATAGAGCTATGATAATTATATTACTGTTATGTACTTCTATGCCGCAACATTCAAAGATATTCATTACTGATAGTTCGTTGCAACATTTGAGTGGATGCGAAATCACTACAGCGAAGAGATATTTTCAGAGCAAATAATAACTTAAAAAAAAACGACTCCGTAAATGTCTGTAACGAGAAGGTCGTCAATTTGAACATTTATTTTGATTATAATTACTTATAATGGCTGTTATTTCAATTCTTGATAATAATTGAACAAGTTCTTTTGTGATTAGTTACTTATAAAATATGAAAAGCTACACTGTTGGAAATTAGTTGTTACTTTCAACAACTTCTCATATCGTTAAAAAATTGTAGTCAAATTCAACAACAATTGTGTCTCAATTTCACTTTCACAATTTTCGATGTAGTTGTTAAATCAGTCAGTTATCGAATTCACTACTGATAATGTCAATACAACAGCAACAAGTTTGCATCAAATGAACAGATGAAATTCCTGTCCAAACAACTTGATATAATCTGTAACACAACAACAAATAATTGTAACTAGAACTTCAATAATGGTTATCGAAACATAGACAGTAGAACATCATCTAGTTGCTAATACATTAATATTAAATAGCGGTTTTGTCGCACTCTGTTGACAAATTTACATCACCTAGTTTTATAATTTGCAACAGTTTGTGCTCGGTTACAAAGATTTTTTAGTTCCTATCTCTTCGGATATATTCGCTACTTTTCGTTTGTCTTCTCACGAATACCGATTCCTTACAAGTCCCAACCCAAGTTTACTCAGTTATCTGCAGTCTGTTGCCGTTGTAGAGCATTAGAACGAATACATTAGGTTTTCCTCTCGTGTAGTCAAGATATAAAAAAGGTAAGTACCTACATCATGGAGTAGATTGATGTGGACTCGTACATACATTTTATTTACTAATATTAATACTATTTTTGTTTTGTTTCAGTTGAGAATATTTCTCCTGATCTAGAGCAACAAATAACAATGTTTCGTCGGAATCTGCAAGCGCAATAATTTCACATGATTTGTTGAGAATTTTTCTTGGATTCTCTCTGTGAATATTGAAGTTTCGCTGCAAAAAAGTGAGTATAATCATATCAGTTTTATATTCACATTTTGAAATTATTATTATTATGGAAGTTTTACTACTTCTCATGCATATTTCATATATTTTTTACTATACTAATGTAGATAACTGCAACATCTAGGTTAAAACTCTTGAAGTTGTGATGTGATTATTTGTACAACTCTTCATTTCAGGTATTTGTTCGATGGATCGATTTTCACTTTCTTCGGATTTTTTCGAGCTACTACTGGGTAACAAAAAAGATAACAAAAACTGAGTTAAGTTGAAGAGAAATTAATGTACTGGTAAAGATTCGTTCTGAATTATATTTTGAATGATAATGTACTATTCAGTTAATAAATCCAAGTGATTTCAAGAGTTAATTGGATTGAAAAATTCATGACCAAATGAATCCAAAATGAATTATTAATATAATTTTTGTTTCAGCAATTGAACGAGAGATACTCAACACTCCAGGAGGATAGGAATAAGTTGTCTCGGATGACAAACACAGACAGAGGTTGACCAGCATTGTAGTGAATCACGTGCCGCGATGTTCTTTCGATTTACTGACAGCTTTTGATGTGTTTTTGTGCCAATAGTGGATTTTTTTCGTATTGTTGCTATGCAGAAAATAAAATGTCTTTCATGATATATGGTTATTTCAGTATTTTGAACTTTGAATTCCAGCAGTAGAATATTGTTGAAAATACACTGAGTTGTAGTACAATCGACAACTTTTTGTAGCTAGTACTACATTAAGACGTAGGACTAACAACAAATTGAAGTGAAAATGACAATTTGTAATTGCTCAATTAACTTCAGAGAATACTGCGAACAGCTATAAGGTGTAGTAGAATTATTAACTTACTGTGGTTAATTCACCAATAAGACGTAGTAGCCATACAAAGGGGCGGTTGTTGAGACGAGCAATAACCATTATGGTGAAAATTAACTTCAAATACTCTTGATATTTCAACTATAAAATGTTGTAGACCTACTGGGACTATATTTTTTTGCTGATTTAGCAACTAATTTCCAACAGTGTATGTATATGATCAAATACAATGTTATGTTTGTGACAGATTATGTTTGTGAGTTCTCAGCACAACACATACAACAGATCTTCTTCGTACCTACTGAGGTCAATCGACAAGGGGATGAATAATTATTCTACTAGTGCTACATTATGATGAAGAAAAATGTCTCTTGGAATTGTTGATTTTATTTTATTGTTATTCCGAACAAGTAGTGAGACTAGATAATCTGAAAATTCTGAAATTGATTATTCTTGAGGAACAAATTCTTCTGACTCACCTCTCATTCTCTGATATTATCCAATTAGAGTTGTTATGGAATAAAAAAATGTTGAAATTTTACTGGTAATAGTTCAATATTTCCAAAACACTCTGTAATTCAGATTTAAATACTACGTCAATATGAAACATGACTCTTGCCATTCAAAAAAATGCAATAAAAAATACAGGTCCGTATTTGAAAATCAAAAGTTAAGGGTGGCCCAATTTATACGACACCTTGTAAATAATTTTTATTCAGATATTTGATGAAAGATATAGGCAAAAGAAGAATTTCGAAATTTTTGATTTTTCCTGTATAACTCCAGAACCGAAGAAGCTAGGTCAGATTTTTTTTCATCCATATAATTAACCTCTGAAATACGCTACTTTGCCCCCATTTAACCAACCCTCTATCTCTTACCGTTATCGAAATCCCCATGCATAGACTCGAATTTGAATAGCCCGGTATATGGTTATTCCAGCTTAGGTTTTCATTAACTGTGTTTTTCTGAGAGAAAATTATAAAAGTAGTTTTTTTATATTGATCTGGAGTTTATTTTTTGCAAGCCACCTGTGATACCTTTCAAGGTCAGTATTTACTATTGTTTCTAGTTGTTTCAAGGCTTTACCCTTGTATACAAGAACCGTATCATCTGCAAATTTATAATACTATGTAATGTATAGAGCAGGGGTCCAAGTACTGAGCCTTGGGGCACACCTGCTTTGGTATTTTCTGTTTGGCTCGAATATCCCTCAATCACCGTAAATTATTCGCGCTCTAGGAGGTATGTTTTTATTAATCACCTCTTATTCCCATTTCCTCAATTTTTGAATGTAATATAGAGAAATCAACCACATCAAATGCTTTTCTAAGATCAACGAATACGGCAAAACTGTTGTATTTATCATCCAGTCAAGAAGAAATTTGGTAAATAAAGTCTATGGTTGCACTCAGGGTGCTACTATTTTCTTGAAATCCATATTGGTAATTATCAAAGTCAACAAATTTTTTCATGTAATTGATGATGCGTTTTTTTGAAATAACTTCTATGATTTTTGATAGAGTAGGAACTACTGAAATAGGTCTATAGTTATCTATTAAGTTATTTGGTCCAAATTTGTGAATAGCTGACTGAGAATATCTTGGAATATACCTTGTTTGAAAGAGCCATTTATTAAATTGACTAAAATAGGTATAATAGATAGTAAATATTTCTGAATACATTGTTAAGAACTGCTGACAGTAATTTTCAATATTTTCTCGGACAGATTGTATCAGAGTTTCCAAGTTAAAATCCCAATAAGGAATAGTGAATACATCTCCTGCGATTTCTTGTTAGTAAATCAATGAAGATTTCTCCGAGGTATACTATCTACTTTAACTGTAAAATGTAATTTTCAGACTGGTATATATTCCTATAATGGTATATTGAAGGAAACTTATTTTGCAGTTGGGATTACTAGGATTGCTGTTAAGAACTATCAGGAAATTTTCACTAGCCTTCACTTCTTAGCGTGCAGATTTTTACCATTTACTCTGTTTGTGAAATGGTCGAAAAGAATGCCACTCGTGATCGGATCTATCACGGAAAAAAATCAACAAAATCTTAATTCAACTCAGTCAGGGAATCTGATATATTTAAATAAATAAAGTGATGACATGTCAGTGAGAACTCATTCAGAAGGATACTGCTGCTATATCACATCGAGAAAAATTCAGTGTGAAATTTGTAAACAGAATATAAATTATAATGATGAATTAATCGTTGAACTCGTTGATGACAACCATTACACTCTTATCAAAAGTTCGAGTCGAGGAAAAGTTCACTATGCTTTGTATTGTAATGAATTAATGTTTGCGGACGATCTAAAATTATATGTTTCTGTTTCTAATTTGGATGATTGTATTATTCGACAGGAACAAATCCACTCTTTACATGATTAGTGTTTGAAAAATCACCTTCTCTTAAATATTTCTAAATGTAAAGTATTGACTTTCACGAGAAAATCCAATACTGTTTTTTACCCATACTCAATTAATAATTCAATTCTAGAGCATGTTGAGATCGGGTTTTCCAGAAAAAAGACATGCTTGTATTCTGTTTTCATCGAATTCTACCAGGTTATTAGATCCCCACTCGAGAATTGTTGCTTAGTTCATATTCATTTTGTTAATATTTCTTCCTCGTTAATTTCTGGTTTGACGGGCCGATATAGGAGCCCTGGAAGGAGGGTACTATCATCCGCGAAGCTGTTTATAGGACATGAAGTTGCTTCCAACAAATCGTTTATGTGAAGTAGAAATAGTGTTGGTGCTAAAATTGATCCCTGCGGAACACCAGCATTTATGAGTAGAGTATCAGATGAAACTCCATCGACCAATACATGAAGATACCTTTTTGATAGAAAACTAGCAAGCAGCTGAGGTGGCAAATCATTAGATGGAAGTTTGGCGAGTAGTAGAAAATAGTGAGTTGCTGCATTTTTATAGGTCTGGCTCTTTATAATCTAGGTGGTAACGCTTCACTCAGCTTTTCTCTAGTTGTGAAAATTGGTGGAGGGTTTTGAACACCTGATCGAATAATATAAATGAAATTTTGTTTGTGTATTGATAATAAATGTGGTATCTGGTAGGAATTAATATCAACGCCGGGGTTACACAAGGATCTGTTTTGGTCCCCATTCTGTTCCTGCTATAAATCAACGACCTGTTAGATAAGACATCCTGTTCTGTTCACACGCTTGCGGATGACAGTACACTTCAACATGCTGTTTTTGATACTGAAAAAAAGCTGGTGGTTCCTGAAATATAAAAAAAAAACTGATAATTGACGATTATTTTCTCAGTTATTATTCAGATTGAATTATGTATACCAAGGTAATTGAGCAAGCCATGGAAATTTGGATTATCGAAAATATTTTAACCATAAAAAAAGTTAAGTCAGACCATTTCTGACAATCCCAACTAATTTAGCTTGGTCAATTACATTAACGAAGTTGCAAACGTGTGCTTTGAATAATAACTAGATTGTAGATTGTAGGGGGAGGGTCGTTAAGGCTGTGCAGCCTCTCAAGCACCTCGACCTATTAGATCTTTTGTGCATAACCCTTAATCTATTCGAGGGATTCCGAGACTTCGTGCAAAGTTTATCAATTTCCTGGGAGCTAGGTTCCTGACATCGGAGGGCTCTAAGAAGGCCTCTTCCAGGAACTTGAGCCTCTTGCAGAAGAGTGCTGGGCATTCGCAAAGCAAATGTTCTGCAGTTTCAGCGAAGTTCTCGCAGTAGCGGCAACTATCACTCTCTGTTTTGCCCATCTTTTTGAGGTGATACCTCAGAGGGCAGTGTCCAGTGAGGAGTCCCGTTACCAGTTTCAAGTCTTCTTTGTCCAACTCGAGAAGCTGCTTAGCTTTCCTTGGCGAGAGGCTCACTAGCCTTTCCGCTTGTCTCTGTCCTGGCACTTTATTCCACTGAGATTTAATTTCATCCGCTTCCCAGCGTCGGAACTCCTCTCTCAAATGGGCTTTGGAAAGTCCACAGAAGGGTTCTGTGGGCTGAGAAATTGTGTTTCTTGGCAAGGCAGTCTACTTCCTCGTTGCCTTCAACTCCCTTATGACCTGGCACCCACATCAAAGTGACCTGATTGTTCGCTGCCAGTGGTCTCAGGTATCGTTCACAGTCCCAAGTCAGCTTAAACTCACAAGTGTATGACTTCAGAGCCTTTAGTGCTGCTTGGCTATCTGATAGGATATAGATTTCTGCCCTTCGAGTGTCCCTTTCGAGGCACTCCTGTGCACATATCTCTTTAGCATGTACTTATGCTTGAAATATGGTTGGGGTGTTACCTAGGGATTTTGAAAGCCTGAAATGTGGCCCTGTAACTCCCACTCCAACCCTTTCATTCATCTTGGATCCATCAGTGTACCATACTGATACATCCATTCCCAGTTGAGGTCCGTTCTCTGTGCAAATTTGGTGGTTGTTTATGACCACTTCAAACTGCATTTCGGAGTCGTACCTAACTGGCATGATATCTGTTGGTTTTGACATGGATTCTAGGGAAATATTTTCCAAAATCTTCCAATCCGATTTCCTGATTTGAGTTTTTTGTCTGGCTCAGTCTGAAGGCACTTATTGCTGCTTCTTCCATCTCACACAGGTGCAATAGTTGAAGGTTCAGCATAACCTCTAAGGCTGCATTGGGGCACGTGAATATTGCCCTTGTGATTCCCAGATAAGCTACCTGCGCACTTTCTGCCGCTTGACTTGTGCCGAAATTTGTTGCATTTTTGGCAACCATATCAATGAAGCGTAGGTAACCATGGGTTTGATGATCGTTTGGTATGACCAGTAGATCATTTTTGGTTTCAGACGCCATGTCTTGTCGAAGTTTTCTCTAAATATCTCATAAAACCACTGATTTTTTTCCAGTTTTCGAAACGATTTATTGAATTGGTTCAAATTACGCGACTTTTTTCTAATTATTGATTATCTTTCTATTTCTGATAGTTTAGGAAATTATGAAATTGTTAGCACCCTGTATATGCAAGAAAAGTCCATTTCAAGTCCATATTTGAAATTTTGATATGATATATATATATATATATATATATTGATATGATGGTGAAAACTGACTAAATCTGGATCAAAAGTGCTTCTTGAATTTGAAGGACCATTTTTGAAAAAATCGAGTTGATGACGCAATAATTAATGATGCCAAATTGAAATTTATCAAAAATTGATTCGAAGATTCCAACGCATTCGTTCTAACTTCATATCAGGAGATGATAATATTGAAAAATTTTCATTCAACCGAACTTATGTCCTATATCAGAAAATACTCATACTGTCTCTACTTACCTTGGTACAATGTATACACAGTGCCCTCCATAAAATTGGCTACAACTTTTTCCAAATTCCCGCCAAATCTGATGATGCCCAATTTTGTCAAATTATTTTGTCGTCCAGAAAAACTAATGAATAAATCGTAACGAGTTTCTATATCAGGTACCAGCAAATATTTGTTTAAGTGGCCACCTGTTTTTAATATTTATATGAGTCGCTAGGTCGTCTCGGCTCGAAATATAAACAAATTTCATGTTCTCCGGCCGATATTTCCTATAAGTACCAAGCTATGTTTATACTCAAGAAAAGTTTTGTTTTATGAAAGAATGCAGATGCATTTGGGATGGCAATTTCATCTACGAGATTATTAAGAACAATCATATATTATATTATAACGAGAATGAAGTATAATATGGGTCATAGGATTTTATAGGAACGTTTGTTTTATTTACACTCCTAATTAGATCGTGTATAATTTATTGGCATGAGATCTGCAGCCGTAAAAACTAATTATCCCAGTTACCTTCAACCAACTTATATTTATATTAACTTGATCGAAGAGTAATGGAAAGAGCGCAAACATATAAGATTTATATCTGTAATAGTTTATATTAAATGCTCTTAACATGACCATACTTTCAAAAATGATTTACATTTGGCAAAATCGACATGAACCACTACTTAGAGTAATTAGCGGGGATGGGAAGTTCCAACAATTTTCTCATGAAAAGTCCCTTTAAATTCTCTGAAACTAGAATCAGAAATCAGAGCAGTTCCAAGATCCAACAGTTAAGATCTCAAATCCAGACAATGTTCCTCAGTTCGTAATCTCAGTGCCGCCCTCGTAAAGTATGTTACAAGTGAACGTGAATTTGCAGAACAGTGAAAGATGGATTTTCATCAGACAGTTCGGTTTTCGTCAATTGAATAAAAGTCATCTTGTTGTGCCGATATTCAGTTCAATTCACGTAAGTTCGATAGTTCAGGAAAACATCTCGAAAGTTACTATAATTGTGATCAACCACCAAACATGTAAGAAATCTTATTTATATTGCCGACTTTGCCTGTCTAATTGATTCAAATGTTAAATAGATATTTGTACTCTGAGATAAGTGTATTTATGTCTACACCCACTATTCTTTCTCCTGCTTAAATATTCACGAACCCAGTTAGAGAAGTTATATTGTTACCACCCTCACAGATTAGAGAACCTCACAGATGAGACAGTCAGACAGAGCGAATAAAATCATAGTGCTTAATTTAAAGGGCCAGTCATAGATTTGCGCAGGCCCTAATAAAATATTGATCGCGTGTTTTGTTTACAACGAATACATCGTTGTCATCATTTTGTTGGTTATGTTACAAATGTTTTCGTTTCACACGATTCACGGTCCAATATTTAGGATGTTCTCACAATGTGCAACATATTTTATTTTCCATAAACCATAATTCAATAGGAAATGTAATAAAGGTTTTGAGGATAATCACATCACGAGCAAAGATGAACAACCTGTTACCTAGGTACCTACAATATATATTTATTTCAAAGTTTATTAGCTTTAGATTATAGGATATATTATAATCTGAGATTACTGATGGCCTGTTTGCTAGTAATCCCAAGGCAGGTACTGGTACCTTACTCTTTCAAATGAAAGTAACAATGAAAATAGAATGCATGTTAGTTTTAGATCAGAGACTTTGTGTAGTGTGTGTGTTTTGAAAAGTGATCTGTTCCTGACTGTAGAATTGTGGTTTATACAAGAAACAAGTGTTGAATTAACAATGAGTGAATCAAAGAGAGAAGGTGCACCTCCCAGTGGCAAACATTACTGTGTGTATAATGATTGCAAATCATTTTCAAATGAATTGGAGAATATATAATTACATTGTTTTCGAAACCTATATTGAGATACCTATTATTGACTTTAATCAAAATTTTCCATTTCCATGAGAATATTAACATTTTATGCTATACCACATTTCAATTTTCAAGATGAAAGTAACACTTTTTGTATTCTTACTCAAAGTTCGAGGTATTTTTCATAAAACTTATACCTACCTCACCAAACAATATATAAATTCGCTTTGTATTAATTTTCTTCTCAAATATATCTTCCTGATTTGCTTTTCAAATTCAGAATACTCTATGAAACATAAAAGATGTGTCATATTTTGTGTATTTGTTTATACATTACATCGTTAGATAATTGAATGGTGTTTCATTTTTCCTGATGATAATGAATGGGCTAAAATCCGAAATATTCGAATTTCATATGGAACTTCATTCAGAATACATCGAGGAATCCATCTTATTCCTGATAGAAACTAATCTCTGATGACAACATATTAATAATAAATCACTCAGAAGTAGGTAACCTTTTATATTGTTGTACCT
This sequence comes from Chrysomela aeneicollis, assembly GCA_029955515.1. Classification (NCBI taxonomy): domain Eukaryota; kingdom Metazoa; phylum Arthropoda; class Insecta; order Coleoptera; family Chrysomelidae; genus Chrysomela; species Chrysomela aeneicollis. The sequence continues at coordinate 1,294,054 of JARUHQ010000026.1, read as the reverse complement.
ATCATGCATTAAAATGGCAACATTGCACATCAGTAGTTCTAGCGGTGACAACGACAATCCGGCAACTGCAATGCGCCGAATTTAAAGGTCCGAGGTCAATGAAAACGGATGTCGGTACATCAAACAAAATGGGCGGAGTGTCTCATCTGTAAGGTTTTCTAATCTGTGCCACCCTGTATACGCCAATTTGAATAAAGCAGGGTGTCATAACAAATCTGAGGTCACGTGATATATGCTGTAACGGATTGTTTAGTTGTCAGACATTCAAAAACGAACCGCCACTATAGAGTTTTCAAAAATATCAATTACAAATTTGTTCCCATATGTGTAGCCAACTTTATAGCGGACACTGTATATTTCAATGAAATAAGTTTCTGTTGAGATAGGTACTTTATGATAGAATATAAAGACTCATAAAGGATGATAAATCTGAGATTTGGAGGCAGCCCAATCAAATGAGTTTTGTGACATCAATGACGCAATATGTCCAAGATATAATTATGGAAAGTAATCATGAATTACCCTACAATTAAGATATCTTTACATAAATATTTGCCACATGTTTGTATTAATTTGTTATAATAACAGCTATTATCCATCTCGATGATGTAGTCACCCAAGGGTCAATATCGTAATAAATTTTATGAGTTTTAATCTTAATGTAGTCGATAAGAAGTACATGTTGAAGGAAATAATAGTGATGTTCTGAAAGGAATATGTAAATACGGAGGTGTTTGGTCAAACTATTAATGTTGTGTATTTTCATAACTGGATAAAATTTAACTACAGAGGCTAAAATCCCACTGACCAAAGATGAGTTGACAATATGTACTCTTCGTAATAAGGGCTGTTAGACCACAATTGCTATCATATTATTTTGTGAGAAAAATCATAGCTTGAACAGGAGCTGAACTCACTTCATTGTTGTCAGAGAGAGGATAATCGAAAATCTATTTTGAACCAATCAAATCTGATAGGCCCAAGTGTCTCACTCATATCAGATCAAGATCCCTTCTTTATTTAAAAATTCAGCAAGGTAGTCATGTTCTGATGAATTTTTGATTAGTAATGGCTTAATAACACTGGAGCTCAGATTGAGAAGGATATTTTTCGAATACTTATACTTTTAATGGCAATTTAACGAGAGCTGTTTTGAAAAAATACTAGAGCGTAGCTCGAATGATTTTGTCACAACAGATCGAGTTAAATTACCTACATAAAAGTGAGTATGAGAAAACCTCCCTAAAAAATATCCTGCTCAATATGAGCTCGAGTGGTATTTGGTATGGCAACTCTATGAATGGAAAACTCAATTCATTTAAACTTAATTCAACAAACTAAAAGAAAAATGAGTAGAAGATCCAAATCTCGACATACTTCTTGGATTATTATTTGCTGTTTGACTCTGTTTTTGACATTAACAATTGTCAAACTGTTATTATGTTACATAAGGTAGAAAACGATCAGAAAATAACCACTTCCCTGGCTAATTCCACGCAGAACGTCAAATTGTCTATGCGTTGATAGCACTTAATGTATTACAGGAAATGAACAGAAACTTATAACAAGTGTTCAAATAACCCGCCATTATTTTCTAAGCAGGAGTACGCTCGTCTCACAGACGAATTTAAAACTTGATTTAACATATCCGGAAAAATATTGTTAAAGGATTCAGTAACCAATCTTAGCAAATCTTCTTCATTCTGAAAATCATGATTAGAGTACACTTGATTCTTGATATATCCCCAAAGGAAAAAGTCTAGTGGGGTTAAGTCGAGGGATCTTGCAGGCCAGGCTGTATCACTATGAGTACCAATCCACTGTCCTGGGAATCGACGGTTCAAATAATCACGAACAATTCTAGCGTTATGTGCTGGAGCACCATCTTGTTGAAACCAGCAGCTGTGAGTAACCGCTAAAGGCAAATTATCTAGAGCGTCTTCCAAATCATTCACTAACAAATTCATGTACCGCTCTCTTGTTGAATTGTTTCGGTAGATAAAAGGCCCAATTATATTCGTACCGAGAATCCCAACCCACATATTGAAACCGAAACGATGTTGATGTCTGGACACTTTGTGTACACGCGGATTTTGTTGTGACCAATAATGAACATTCCGCCTATTTAAAATGCCATTGTTGGTGATCATGCTTTCATCAGACCAAATTATTTTGAAAGGAAAATTTTCATCGTCTTGGCATTTTCTAGTGTACCATTCACAAAAGGTTCTTCGTCTTGCATCGTCACCTGGTCTGAGTCCATGACAAATCCTAAATTTATATGGATGATATTTATTTTTTCTTAAAATGAAGTGAGCGGTGGATCTGGCTACTCCGGTATTATCTTCAATGGTGCGAGTGGATATCTCAGGATTTTCAACAACGGCCTGTAACACATCACGCTGACTTTCTTCATTAGATTGCTTTTGTCGGGAAACCACAGGTTTTTTAAATGATCCGTATTCTTTTAAATTGAAAACTAGCCGTCCAAATATTGATTCACCAGGTTGTCGCCTCTCTGGATACTTATTAAAGTACGCACGTTCAGCATCAATACAATTTCTATGGCACAAAATGTAACATGACAACATATCAAATTTTTCAGTATTCGAAAAGCTGCCGTTTTCCATTTTTGACACAAATTAGGTAGGTAAAGAGATGTAAAAGTAGGAACAGTAATATGTCAAATATTCTACCAAACTACACTATTATTATGACAACAGAACATTATGTTGATGTAAAACAATATATTTTCGTTCGATAAATCTGGAATTAATATTGATATTTTGACTCTTCTCAATTATTTTTCATCTAGAAAAGATGAAACTGATAAAAGTATGACAGATGCACAGTTTCTGTTTTACCGACACAAGGTATGTCGCCATCTCTGATAACTTCAGGTAATATTACTACGGTATGAAATCAAGTATAGGCAAAAGGTCTACAGTTTATTCTAGTGCTTGTTAATAGGAAGCTGTTTCACCATCATATATCCACCTTGGTATTGTTGATAATTGTAATTGATACTGAAACATTACAACATGAGTCGTTTTGGGGAAGTGTCGACTCAACAAATAACAAAAAATAAGGAATGGAGAAGATTATAAAGAATATGCAGTTGAATCAATTTGGAATTCAACTGCGAAGATGATTCAAGAAAAATATTTCAATGAATACAATATTAAATTTGATCCTTTTGCCGACATAACTTTCAAAGAAGCTCATGATGCGAGAAATATAGTAAACGGAAAGAATTACAAGTTATTCCAGAGAAAAGAAAAGTAAGTTCTGTAGCATTGAACAATAAAGATAATTATTGTTGTTTATTCATATATTCGGTCGTTAATTTATCTTGCCAAAAAACACTCGAGCCTTTATTTTAAGGATAAATTTCGAAAAACTGAGAGTTTCTCTCGTAAAATTACTGATTGGAAAATTTATTTCGTTATACGAGAAGAAATTTATCCGATAAAAAAAGCTCTTGTGTTTTTACTGTTGATAATAAAACATGTTCATTCGAATCAAAAGTGTCTCTGTTTGACTTGTCAAACAAAGTGTCACTTTATCACAAATGTACTATCATTTCCTCAAAGGCTGGCTCATGAAGCATATTGGAAATTTTTTGCGAATAAAATGGCAGCTCAAAAGAAATATTTGTAAGTATTTGAACTTTTTTTACGGATTTTTCATGTAATCATGATATGATACTACAGCATGCACAAATCAATAGTGTTGTAGAGTAGAAATAATATCATTGTAATCATATTTTGATCATGTTGAAAACTTTCCAGCATACCATTGCAGCATACCTTATCAATGAAATGTTTCCTTTGCATATAGTAAAGTAGCAGGATATCATCTCTCTCCTAAAACCATTAAGTAATGTTAGAATAATAATAATTATAGAAATCTCAACATTAATCAGATTATATAATGGTTCATTCCTATAAATATAAAGATATTTTCAACCTTTGCTACAAGTTTTAGATACAGAATCGTTTGAAAGTCGGCAAATCTTTCCACGAGTCTTTCCACCAGAAGAACAAAAACATAAAAAACCATAAGGTATAAAAACAGAAGGAAACCACCAACGAAACACTAATGAAATATAAACAAATAAACAACAAAATTACGATAAATATGCTATAATTTCATCAAATCTGAAAATCGGATTCAGATATCCATTCAAATTTTGACATTATTGACAGCAAAACAAGAATTTTATAACAGAGGAGGCTGTCGAACAATAGCGCCCCCTTCAGGAAAACACGCAAGTCCTGCATTATCAAGGTAAAGTGTTTTGGTTGAAACAAAACACTAACAGTAATTTCACCATCTTATTTCCAACATGATTGTAATATTTATCATTTTCCGATTCGCATTTATTTTGCGAAATTCGCAACCAGCCTTAAGACAATAGTTGAATGGTGTCGAAAACATCAAGAATTTCTAAAGATACACAACTACTTATACAAAAACAATACATTATACAGACGGACCATGTGAATGTGAAAATTTCACATCCTTGATCTGAATTATTCTTGGAATAAATCACCGCTGCAATTCATCACGATGCGTGTATCTGGGATGCTGGAAATGTTGCATGAAAACAACATCGAAAACTCGTCAAAAATCCAAGTGGATATTGATGGGCCACACACATAATAATCTACTTGATGGATACATCATCTAGCAATGTCAATAAATCAGACGATGATCTAGATTATGACTGGGTGAAAAAGCTCTGCAAGTATTTATTACTACATTAAAATAAACAGTGTGTCCGAAACAAGAAGAACAGCATGATTATATTTTTTGTCGTCATTTTAACAATTTATTGAAAATATCGGAAAATATAGGTCAATTTATTTACGATCATTTTTGTTCTTCTTATTATATACCAATGATATGCATTATTGGCATTAAAGTCAGTGAAATACAAGGGCAAGTAATCATGAGGAAGATACTTAAAATGTTATAAGCATTAATAGGAGAATAACATTTTGCACCATATTTATGTATTTATGAACGGATTTCCATAAAGAAACACGTAATGTCCTGAATGTTCCTGACTAGCTGCTTTTCTGATATGCTTCATGATTTTTCTGAGATTTACTCTAGGATAATAAGAAGCTTTATGCACGACCAAGCGCAAAATGGCACTTTATCGCCCGGTAGTGCGGGCGTAAAATAGCACTTTACCGCCCGCCGGGCGTAAAATGCTTTACGAACTCCTGGTGAAGTACAATTCACACTTTCTTCGTCACTGGAATTCATTTCGTTATGACAATTGTCTGTATTGACAGCAAATATGGCTACTAGCCTATTTATTCAACCACCAGTCTGGAACATGGGCAAATTGTAAACCCTTAATAAAACCCTTATTATAAGAGATAGAAAAAAAGTCTATTAATTACACGCTGCGGTCAATAAAAGCCTATTTTACGCCCTTGATACATAAATAACTATTATGGGGAGCTGTGGATCTTCCATTAATGTTGGCTCTTTTGGTTTTGAGAAGGTGACGTTATTGTTCTGATGACTCAGAAAATCACGCTAAAGTTAACAAAACTCAGTTAGAGTTTTCAGCGGTATTTATAGATGAAAAAATTGAATTTCGACATGTATATAACAAACTTATGCGGAAAAATACCATCTGGGCTTATATGCTAGCAGTTAGAAGCACTTTTCAGTTATTGAATTCAGTATTAGTTCAACAAAAAATGGCGTACAGATACATCACACCACTGCAAACCACTTTTCATCAGTCAGAAAATTCTAACTGGACTACCTTGTTCTTTTCTTTTAGAAACACAAAAATATTCTAATTCAGCAGTATTAATGACAGACTGATGATATCATACAAGAGGATGTTAGAATATATACTCTTGCCAATCTCAAAATGAGGAATTACAAAATTTTCTTTGATATATGAGATCAAGAAAATATACACTCACCTTCAAATGTGCTATAGGGCAATAACAATTTTTAAAAAGTTCAGAAAATCAGTTAAAGGAGTATATCAGCAAGAAGCCTGTTATATGGTACTATTACAATGGTATTGCTTTATTAATTTATCATCCATTTCTGACTGACATATTTTGATTGATTGATAAATCATCTTCCAATATTCTATAACAGACTGACATGGTTCATGCAAAGTTTGCGTATCTATCATCTATTTGAAATGTTTTTTTTCGGCAACCGTCCGGAAAGTACGTACTTTCCAAACGATTTTTTTTTGAGAAAGTGGCATTTTTCCGGCCTAGTCCGGGAAGTACGTACTTCCCGGACTAGGCCGGGAAGAATCACATCGTTGTTGTCATTGTAAATATGAAAATCTTGGTAGTATGGTTTTGATAAATGCAGTTGATCATTACCATAGCAGCAAAATAACGACTGACAGCTATCTGACATAAAATTAGCTAACATTCAAAAATTATCAGATGAAAACAATCAATGTGAAACGGAAACTTTACCTTCTTGTTCTGACTTCAACAAAAGGCACTTAAATGTACCAAGCATTTCAAACAAATTGAATCCATTCAATATTAACAATTGTTCTAATTTTAATATAAATATTAATATAAATAAGAATTGAAATGTTCGAAATTTTGTTCTAATAAAGAAATGTGTTTCTTTGATTTGTTATTCTACACGGTTGCCGAAAAAATTGTGTACGCAACACGCCCGAAAACAGTTTTTTTGGACTCGCAGACTTCCAGGACTCGCTACGCTCGTCCTAGAATTTTGTCCACTCATCCAAAAAACAGTATTTTTCGTACTTGTTACGTAAATTACTATTGTTATACTTTGAGATCACTTTATTTTCATCTATATTAGTAATATTGTAAGATGGGCTTTTTCGGGCTAGCACACGGAAACAACGCATCAAAAAACTTTGAGAATAACCATGGAAACAAATCATATATGCCAAACAATGTATTATCACTTGTATACTCCCTAGTGGCAAAAATATTACCGATAATTTTTTTCAAGGTCACGAAAGACGAGGGAAATTTTCTATCAACAAAAACATGAGTGAAACCGAGAAAAAAATTAGAGCGAATTAATTCAGATGAACCCTACGACTTATTCTGCGTAGATAGGTTTATTACTAACATCATGATATCAGATGTTACATTTAAAACAGTAATCCGTTTTCAACCATAGCATCTAATATCACATGTCTACCCAGATTTTCTTCTGAGTGACTTTTGTCAATATATATGAGGCACTTCATTTTTGACAGAAAAATTATCACTTATTAATTCCGTCAATAGGAACTAACAAAATTATCGCATGTAATACAACAAGTATATTGATGATTATCGAAACAAAAATTCCTTCGATTTTGAAAAACAAATCATGTTGCTTGGAAACTACACGAGCGCACAGCGTGAGTGTGTTTCCCAAAGCAACATGATTTATTTCGAAAAAGGGAAGGAATTTTCGATAATCATCAATAACACAAGTTGTATTTGTTCAGATTATTTCATGAATGAAATCAAAGCCATTCTGATGATTTCCTATTTTTTATTTAAATTAATATAAAACGTACAGTTTATGGAAATAGTTATTTTGATTATGCATTGTAGTTCGACACAAGAAGATTCGTTATGCAACCAACAATACATTTATGCCATTGTATGATGTAGGCAAGATTACCTAAGCACTAGGTACTACTGAGCTAAATTCATTTTGATTGTTGTCACAATTTGTGCTTAGATAACATTAGATTAATTCTATCAATGCTGAAATTATCCAGAATTTGTGGAAAATGAAGTTGATACTTATTAATAGTGTGTGTTTATCATGGTTCAGACGAAAATTTGGTGTAGTGGCATTCCTTTATCTACCAGGGAATCGGAAAATACTATGACAGATTGCAACTAGTAAATCGTTCTTTAATTAAACTACCCTACTGCCCACGAATCAGAAAGCGAAATACAGAAACGAAAACACAGCATGTAGGTATCCAATAGCCAATCAGGGGCCGAAATACAAAATCGAAAACATGGTGTTATTGCTTATCAACACAATCATTTCAACCAATCAAAAACGTGTATTTTAGCATGAATGAAATAATCACGGTAATCGTTTGTTGCTATACGCAACGTATACAAAAAGGAGACTTCTAATTGGTTGGAAATGAATTTATGAAATTTTCAGCATTGTTTATAGTCTGTCAATCCAATGTATGCATACAAAATGAACTCAGAAGAAAATCCCGAAATTCCCGATAATATCCTTAAAGCAAGCGGCAAAAGCGACCGCGAATTTATTACCAGTAAAATCCAGGTCGAGATATGAACACGAATATCAACATTTTACAGAATGGCGAAATCTAAACAAAATCAAAACTGTAAGAGACGATATTCTTATTGTTTATTTTGTCGAAAAATCAAAATCTATGAAATCTTTCACGTTATGGAGTCGATTCTCAATGCTAAATAGTTGTTTGGCCATTAAAGATGATGACATCAACAAATATCCATAAACTATTGCTTTCCTCAAACGTCAAGCTGTAGGATATATTCCAAAAAAGTCCAAAGTTTTGACAGCAGAACATCAAGTAACAAAATTTTCATGTGAAGCTCCAGATGAACAATATCTGCTACCAAAAGCAATTTTAATGTTTGGTATCTTTGTTGCGTGTCGAACAGATGATTTAATACGTTTTAATTTATATAGACGATGTGGCAGCACTTTCTTTTGATTTTCAAAATTCTTACTCTAGTAGTTCCAAGTTTTTTCATTCCTACAACTGTGAAAATAAAAATGTTTTTCTATTTGGGTTGTATAATGAAGTTATTGTGCAACGCAAATACGCAGATACGCATTTTTTATTATTCTGAGGTTGGTACAATCGAACTGTCAAATGGAAGTCAGAAGAGTTAGTCCCAGTTTACTTCTGAGCGATTTGGATTTGGTGATATTAGCAGTGAAAAACTCAATGTTTTAATTGGTAAATTTCAGTTCAGAGTGTAATTTGATTAAAATTGACCAATAAAAACAATAACAACATTGAATTTTTCACCGCTGGTATTGCAATAATCAAAATCGCTCAACTGTAAACTGTAATTGTTACCAATCGAAGATGTTTATGTAATTTATCGATTTTAAATCAATTTTTTTCTTCAAAATAGCACACGTTTTATAAGACACGTTGTCGCACTTGTTCACTTGGAGCACTGATCGCTTCGCTCGTCGTACTCCAAACAACGCGTGCGACAAAATAGCGTCTTATAAAACTTGTATCATAATAAATATACAATTTTTTGTGTATTATGTTTTCATTTTTAACGAAGTATAATAAAAAATATCGTTCTTAACAGGTCCAAAAATGATTTTTTTCCAAACTCGTAATGAAATATAATATTCCGTATCATGATATTGGTACTTCCCTTTATGTTAGGTAGAACTTCAATCTCTTTTTGTCATTGAAGGATTCAGAAGATTGATAAACAATAATAATAGTGTCTTCTCGAATTGCTGAAAATTCTAGATTTCGATGATTTGCAACTTCGAAAATTCTGAAGCAAAATCTAATCATAAAATCCTTAGGAACAAGCTTTCAGTGTTATAAGTGGACCACCCAGTGAAAAGTCATGTTTTTCGATAAGAGTGTCCTCTTCACATCACCATTTTTTTTTTGTTTTAACGCTTCCCAAGGGCCGAGAGTTTTATACCTTATTTATAGCTCGAGATGAACAGATGTTAACGTTTTACAAGAAATCGTACAAGGAGGAGGCGTCGTGTGCCAACGAGTCTTTTAGAGGGTGGGATGATTGATCCTTTTCGAGATTATTTAGATTATCGTCACTTGAGAGGGTTCTCAATAACTTGCATGATCATGTGATGGTAACGATGGTCGATTTCGATGATCAAGAATGTTTTCGTTCATTAAACATACCTATAGATTGATAATGAACAAAATAAATCCAAGGGTAGATTTCTTACTAGGAAATTTGAAAATAGTTCTCATAACCTTCTTTCTAAATTTTCTAGAGAACAACAAAATTTAAGAGAAACAGTATGGGCCACTTTTTAAAACACTTCAAGACTTAAGATTTATCACCTAACATTTAATACTTATCACTTATGACAGATGAATCATGGAAATATCATTGATTGTGTTATAAAACCATTTAAGACTTATGATTTTACACCTAAGACTTAAGAAGATGACCAACTTCCAACTTAAGAAATGGATGATAAATGATCATAAATGAAAATTGGAGATGCGCATGTTCGAGCAACGAAAAGTGACATACTGTTTCCCGCGATATTTGAATTTTGGGTTATATTTTCGAATATTATTTGTTTGTGTGGATAGTCTATAATTATTTGGTTGCATTTATCAATTTTTTATAATAGTGATAAGACCATGGTCATCATTTAATTCATAGTTTGCTCATGATTTTTGGGCTTGGTGTTTACTTGAGATGCACGAGAAAGAAAGGTCGGGATTGAAAATACAAAGTTAAACCCATACATAGAAAAAGGAATACCCATTCCAACTTCATTTTTATTTGAACATTATGGTAATATGTATTTATAGTTATTTATTTTGAAATCGATGTCAACAATAATAACTCCAAATTCTAGTTTTTTATCATATCAGAGGGATGCTCTATGCAGCAAATTGCTTATGTTGGACTGACTACTATGTACACATGTCATCATAGAGTAAACCAGCGGTGTACTGTGGAAAATTTACTGAAAAAATCGATTGGCATGGAATCTCAATGGAGTTTCATGAAAAATGGAATATGCCAAACTGTATTGGTGCCCTTGATGGAAAGCATATTCAGATACAAAATACAAAACATGCTGGAACAGGATACTTCTCCTACAAGAAGACTTTCAAGCATAGTATTGATGGCTATCTATGATGCATCTCATGAATTCATCTTCATTGATGTAGGCTGTCCAGGATCAAATCATGATGGAAATGTATTCCGTAATTCAATTTTTCATTTGTACCTTCAGTTTTCTAATAAGATATATTTGGCCAATTGTTTTCCAGACAGTTTTCCTGGCGAGTTTATTTTATAATAACTACTTTTTGTTTATCATAAATATTTCTGAATTCTTCAACTTGTTGATTTAATAGACCATTGTCCATGACACAAATAATATTGAAATGGAATTAAAGAAAATTCAAACAAAAACAATAATAATAGATATAGGTTAGAACTTGCCAACGTCAAAATTATTTGTTCCGTGTCAAATATTCATAAATCTTAAGTTTGTTTATAACAGAATCAATTTATCAGCTCTTTAGTATTAAACGTTAGGTGATAAATCTTAAATGTTAAAAGTTTTTATAAAGCCACCCTATGTTTATGTATATTTTTGAGTACTCATGAAATAGTCAGAAGTTTTTTTCTGTAAATTAGTAAAAACCCGCCTCTTTGAAACGTTGGTACTTTGTCCTCATCTGGAAATTAAAGGATCTTTTTATGGGAGCTACTTTTCTATTTTTCCATGAAGGATTGTTTGGATGTGTACCACTTGAAATGAAGTAAAAAATATGCGAAACAAACACATTCTCAATCTTGAGTAATGGTGACGAAGCTCTTGATGAATTATTATCTATCTCATAGGTTTCACACCTTCAAGAAGAAACTATAACGTATAGCTTTCCGGAACCAGATGTATCTTTCCTGATAAATTGACGATTAGATTGCGTAAAGTGAGTTTTTTAAGGATGCCGATATTTTATGGGCCACATAGGGATCTCAGACATCTGCTCTATAAATTTAGTCGGGGGTTGAAATCGGACATTTTTCAGCATCTGCTAATTGGCACGTTATGTAAATTGCATTTTCAATTTTTGGAGAAGGTTCGTTAACATAATTTGTTCAATTTTCAGTTCTGATCTTTTTGTGGCCTTCAATAACTCAGAAAACTCAAGGATATCTTACCTTTCAGTCAAATGAAAACTATATATTATGCTCTAGTTGAGAGTCATATACGCTATGGGATTCTGGCATGGGGTGGGGCTCTAAAAACACATCTGTATCCATTGGAAGTGATACAGAGGAGATTCATAAAATTATTTTTTTCAAAAAATCAGATATTCATCTGACTTACTTTATTCTGAATCTAATATCTTTGACCTAAGACAATTATACTTCTTCCTCACGTCCTTAAAATATCACAGAACAAAACACTGCAATCAACTCCCAACCCACAACTACAATACTACAATACAAAAAAAAAACAATTATGTGCCACCCTTGATGGTCAAAGTCACAACACAGAGAATGTTTAACTACTTAGCACCAAAATTATACAATACCATCCCTGATTAATTATAATGTATGAATGAAAATAAAAAATCAGGAAACTACTGAAAAAAATTCATTCAGCAAAATTCTAGACACATGATACGTTATTTCTTTGATGTATGAAACGATTTTACCTAATTTTATATAGATATATATTTATTCTCTGTTTATTTATAAAATATGTGAGTTCTTGATAAAATTTTATTGTGTTTAGTGCGATTTTGTCTTCATTTTATCGTTTTAAATATTTCTAATTATCTGTTCACCATTCATATTTTATTATATTTTCTCGAAACAAGTGTTTTAGTCACTCATTTAGTTGATTATTCATTTACAGTCATGTTTTATTTGTATAAATGTATGATCGTATCCAAATGTAAATAAATATTATAATTATTATTATATTAATAATTTCCATGTGCATGGATTTTGTTGATAAAAAAAGTCCAGTGTATCAGAAAAATATGTAGACAAATAACATAATATTTCGCTACTATACATTTTTGTTATCCAAAAATATATTTATCGAATATTTCATCTTTATACACAGCGAAAAAAAATTACCTACCAGCTCACACCAGCTAACACCGTCTGGTGTCCCCTGAGCTCCTGATTGTTTTAGTGTCAGTAAACACCGGCATATTATTCACCACTGTAGTTGTCCGTAACACTTGTGTTCAGCAAAATAAACACTTTGGTGGTGTTCTATATGCATTTCCAAAGGTGCGATTTGACACCGCAGTGGTGTGATGCACATTAAATGATTTTCTTGATGCTAAATCCTACCTCCACAAAATTCTATTCAGTACGTTTAAACACTGCTGAGCAGGTACATGCGAATACTTTTCTGGTGTGAAGGAACACCATATCATGAGTGCGTTCATGCGAACAGGGTTGCCAACTGTAAATTTTTTTGCGTAATAGATATGTGAAAAAATAGTAATAGATTCTGGTCTTTGAGTAATAGATTGAAAAAAATTAGATGTTTGCTCAAATTCTTGAAAATCGTCAGTTATATGTTGTCTTTTGAGCTCTGCCTTGATCAGTGATGAATCACGTTCACAACAATTTTCTTGAATAGCAGTCAATATATAGTGAATGAGATGGTGATGATAATAGTTGCAAAAAATCTTTTATTGAAAAAAGTATTATAAATTATTTCAACCCTATAAATAATGCAAATACATTATTCTACATCACAGAAAAATATCTTGAGAGTGAATTATATTTTTCTTCTTCAATACTCATTATTGTTTGCAAAATGTAATAAAAAACTTGAAGAAATTGTAAATAGTAATAGATTTTGCATCGAGGGTAATAGCGTAATAGACGCAGACTGAAAGTAATAGATCTATTACTATAGTAATAGCATTGGCAACCCTGCATGCGAATCAGTGCTTTTCTTCACTTCCTCCGGTGTTTTTTACTAAGTTGGATCACCTTTTGAAATATAATCCATATGATAACCTAGACTCGAATGATAACGAACTGTTTCGGCTTATTCATCCTGATCAGTGGCAATAGGGACTAGACCAATTGATACTGATCTATATCAAAATCATCTGATATATCTAGCCCAATATTGAAATCAGGTACGGTAGGAAAGACGTCAGTGCCACCTATTGGCAAAAGTTCTAAGGTTCTAATATCGAACACATGAGCGCATGGAATTCACACTATTCAGATGCCTACATGCATCAATATTTATATCAATTTATATCAATCCTGGTGTTTTCAGGATACAATCCTTAACGAATGGTTATTGCCACCGAATAAGATGATCCATACACCGCCTAGATTCCATCGTGATATATGACACGGTGTAACTTGGTGTTAATTTTATATGATACTTGTTTTTTATGCGTTAACGTCAATGATAGCACCATTGATGATATTAAATTTCAACCATTTGGTGTTTCTTATGATTTTATGTTCCAAAATGGTTCAACTTCATCACATCCGTGTCATTTTTCACTACTGAGATCGGAATTAACACCACTCAACACTCAATTGTGAAATGTACAATAAAAAGGACACATCTTTGATATTCAGGTGTTGTATTCGTCGAAGTTTGCTCTCAAATCCAATTGGTTGAAACTACACCCAAGTTTTTTTTACTGGGTGTACTTTCATGGCTTTTGAACATTTGCAGGAGGGGATCCGAAATCCTGATGACTTTACAGGCGTTATCCAGAACCATTTCGCTTCTGTTTCCATTATTAATATTATTATCATTATTATCGATAGCTTGGCTGAAATACTACTGGATGTTGCTTATCGATGAACTTTCTGTCCACATCTCATACCAGAAGTAAATGGAAAGTTTCTCCACAGCTTCGAATACTGAGGGGAAAGTTTCGGAAAAGTCTATTATCGTCAACCAAGTAATTGATATATTGTTCGAAACTTTTTCTATTTATTTGGCAGATGAACCTATCCTATGTACCCCTTTAGTATATGATATATCATGAGCAGCTATTGAAAGTTGTGAAGACAACTTTGTATATTTTTCTAGTATCAACACCTCTCCATTTATCTTTTGACTTCACGGAACTGATGATGTATATAGAACATCATAGCCGGTGATGAAATATTTAAACCGGTTAATGTAGACTTAAAAATAGTGGTCCAAATTTGACGTTTTTTGAATTTTTTTCAAAAACGGTGTTTTATAAAAAAAATTTGAACCAAAGTTGTGGAACTTGAAATTCTTTACAAAAATGGTCCTTATAATTTTTTCAAGAGCTGCCATTCGTGAGATATCACGATTTTGAGAGTCACATTATACATGATATGCACACATTTCCACGCCAACTGTCATTACATCAATTTTAGGATAACTCAAGGGAACAATACCTCTCAAGTTGTAGATATTCGGTCTGATTCTCTAAGGAAGGGCTCCAAAAATGATGTAACTAATTATAGGAATATCTGTGTGCAATTGCAAATTGCCAAAATTATCGACTATGCCTACTATTTGCGACTAAGTAAATTTGTCGAACACTATAAACTCATACCAGAATGTCAACATGGTTTTAGACATCAAAAATCAACATCATCTGCCATATTTGAAATGTGTGATAATATCTACAAAAACCTCAATGATAAGAAATTTCCAATTGGTCTATTCTTTGATTTACCCCGGGTATTCGATACAGTTGACCACAGTTTACTACTTGAGAAACTGTATAGAATGGGAATAAGAGGAGTGGCCAACGAATGGCCCACTGAACATGCAATGTTACAAAATATTGCTTCAATATTATTTGCGGCTTGCTCCCGTAATATAGCATGACAATATTGCATAAGGCTTCTTGTAATGTTATATTCCCAATCATAACAGAAAAACCTACTATCAAATGATTTGTACATAACAAAAGTAACTTTTGATCGAGTTTCAATTGCAATATTGTCTCAACTATAAAAGTTCATTACATTCGCAACATTCGATGAAAAATCTATACACAATATTATAGCAAGTTATAAATTCAATTTTTGATTCAATTTCATTTGTAATATTGCCCAAACCTTGTAACTTCATTACATTTGTAACATCACATAAACCATCCATCAAAAAATGCATTGCAAGTTACAAAAGTAACTTTTGATCAAGTTTCAATTGCAATATTGTCTCAACTATAAAAGTTCAATATATTCGCAACATTCTATGAACAATCTATAAACAATTTTATAGCAAGTTATGATTTAGTTTTTGATTCAATTTCATTTATAATATTGCCTAAACCTTGTAACTTTATTACATTTTCACTCGTGTTGTATCGGGTGGAATCGGTTCGATCATTGGAGGATCATTGCATCAGACTCATCAGAGATCTCGCATCAGTCGCATCTGCAGTCAGCCATTGTTGTTTCGTCAAGTTCTTTGTTCTTTGTGTATCGGTTTGCAATTCACAAGACTATTGCACAGGTTTCCTTTCAACTGACATATTGGAGTAAGTGATAAAGTGCACTCTCATTAAAAAGAAGCTGTTAATATGGATAGATCGAAGGTAAGATGAATTTTTTTTATGGTGATTTTCGCAAATGTCAATAAAATGTTTACGTGAGGTTGTATAGTCGTTTTAATAAAGTCAAAGAATAGAAAAGGTGATTGCCATATACTCAGAGGTCAATAATGATTAGATCAAGTTACTGATTTTATTATTATCACCATATTTCATCTGTAGTTTTTTTGTTTCAGTTTTCCTACTGAATATTGGGCTGCCACTTCAAGAAGTATTTTGTGGATGTTAATTTTAGTTTATTACTTATTGTATTTTTTGTGTATTTTGCGTTCATTTTGTGAATTATATGTTTTATCTTTGAAATTTGTGCTTTTATTCTCAAGATTTCAATATGCTTCACACATACTTTTCTGTCGAGTAGTCACTGCCATATTGCAACAAGGTGGTAGTAGGAATATTCAATATGTAATTTTCATATACATCACATGTTATATTGCAGTAACCTTACTGGAAACATTACATTCACAATATAAAAAAAATAAATTTTATTCAATTTATATGTAATGTTGCAGGAACCTTGCTAGAATGTGTCATCAAGAAATATTGAATTTGTTATATTAGGGAAGGTCCGTTACAGCGGTTGCTGAAATATTGCAGTAAAATAGCGAAAAACCTTACAACCTTGCATTGTTGTGTTGCTGTAATATTGAACAAATATTACATTGCTCAGTGGGGGGTAGCATCATATTTACATCAAAGGTCACAAATAGTGGTAATAGATGAGATAAAATCACAACCAGCCTCCGTCTCATTAGGAGTTCCGCAAGGCTCAACATTGGCACCTCTTATATTTATAATATTTATGAGTGATATTGAAAATTCATGTTTATCTCCACAAAAAACAATAATATATGCTGATGATACCTATCAAATAGTAGCAGAAAAGGAACTTCTCCTCTCTGTTCAAGCTGTAAATAAATCCGCTGCTGAATTTTCACAATGGTGCACAAATAATGGTCTACTTGTTAATGTAAATAAAACTGTTTTCATGAACTATCAACAAAAAAATCTATCTAATGATCTTTGTCCACTAATAAAAATAGATCACAGATCTATTGAGCAGGTGAGTCATTATAAATATCTAGGATTAATGATTGATCAGAAGTTAACTTGGGAAAAACACACAGAGTATCTAATTTCAAAACTTAGTAGTATCTGCTTCGTAATAAGACAACTACATGGAACAGTATCACTACAAGTACTTAAACTGGCATATTTCGGACTTGTACAATCTAATATCTCAAATGGGTTAATGTTTTGGGGAAACTCGGCGTACTTATCAAAAGTGTTTACTATTCAAAAAAAAATTATCAGATGTATCGCCGGCATCCATTGTAGACAATCATGCAGGACAGTTTTTACAGATCTGGCTATTTTGACACTACCTTCCTTATATATATTACTCATAACTCTGAATATTAAAAAAAAATGAATCACACTATACAAAAAACAGTATGATACATGACTACAATACTCGCAGAGGGAATGAACTGAGACTACCTTATTCCCGACTGGCCGTTGGGCAGGACTCTGCAAGCTATCAAGGAGTCATATGTTATAACAAAGCAATCAGGATACTAGGAAATATTGAAAACTACAATAAATTCAAAAAAGCTTGAATTAACCTACTCTTGGAAAAGGCCTTTTACACCGTCAAAGAATTTTTAGAGACTTGAATGTATTTTCCTATTATAAATGTGTAAATTTTCTCTGATTTTGTGACTAGTCTGATAAATGTTGTACCAGTAATGTATATGTTATATGTGTATAATATTTTAATAATGAATAAATTCTATTCTATTCTATCTCAACAACTGTCATTTGGGTTGCAAATAGGAAAGTCAGTTGTTATTTGAATCACTTTCCGAATTTTCAATTCTCTAACGTCAAAATGGAAAAAAATTTAACAACTTGTCGTTGGTTTACCACTGATGAAGTGACTAATTTATCCACCAGATTTTACTGGTGGAAATGAAATAATAATTCAGCATGAAGGTGATATATATTTGAAGAGGCAGTTATGAAGGAAATTTGTTACAGTTGTCAGGATTTGAGTCGCTCAGGAAATAATTATATGGTAGGATAATCGATATTATTGAAAACCTATACCTTCCTACTGAAAAAAATTTCATAAGAATATCTACATATATATGCTCAAGAAACAGATAGCATCCAATTATATAGAGCCTTATGAAATTATACAAACCAAGAATATTAATGTTAATGATGTCTCTGATAGAACCCATGATGTTCAACTTGGTAGAATGTGTTGCTACTGAAAAATTAGATACCTAGCTGAAATCAATGAGCATTGATCCTGTGTAATAATATGCATTCCAGGATATATTTATACCTACCTCACTAGGTTCATTAACAAAACATATAATTATTATTCCTGCAATTATTCACGAAAAATTTGACATTCCCGGACACAGAAGTCCAAAAAGTAATCTGTGTGAGTGTGTGCCGATATTTTCTATGTGCTAATACTACATCGAATCCAAAAAAAGTTGTTGGATTGACGTTGAAATTGCAGAAAACAGCAAACTATAATAAAAAAGAAGAGGAGTTACTAACTTTTCCGCATTTATTTACCACTGAGTGGAAATGTAAGAAATTAGCAACCTTGATAAATTTCGTATTTAAAGAATACCACATATGAATAGTGGAAAATCTAAAGTGGTTAAAAAAGTAGTTGTTAACAACGTTACTAATGTATCCACTGTGTTAACCACTTTTTAAAGAATCGGACCGAATACCTTATCATTGATATTGATTTTTGATATTGCTATTGATTAATGGGTTAACTATTGTTATGATTTTTTAGATATTTTATTCAGGTTCATACTCTTTAAAGTCTACTTCACCAGTTATGTCTTCTTCGTTTTCTTCTTCTTCCTCTTCCTCTTGCTGGATGTTCATAAATTTTTCAAATGTGGCTGAGTCATTCGTCTCTTCATTAAAATCTTCCTTCATTGTACTCAACTGGACATTTGAGCAAGACTGACCTTGGCAATTGGTAAACGCTGGAGATCACAGCAACCCGACTTTTTTACAGCATCACTTGGCACTACTTTGCAATTGCAAAAAATAGCGCTGAGGAGTTTTTCTGAAGCAGGTGGGAGTAAAGTTTTAATCGGTTCCAGAGTATTATCTATTATCTATCTATCTTTGCGATTTTAATGAAGAGACCAATGACTCGGCCACATTTGAAAAATTTATGAACATCCAGCAAGAGGAAGAGGAAGAAGAAAAAATCGAAGAAGACATAAATGTTGAAGTAGACTTTCAAGAGTATGAACCTGATTAAAATATCTAAAAAAATCAGAACAATAGTTAACCCATTAATCAATAGCAGAATCAAAAATCAATATCAATAATGGGGTCAAATCTACAATTTGACGGGTATTGTTCCCTTGAATTAATCTTAAATTGTCATGACAGTTGGCGCTTAGAAAAAAAATTATAAGGACCATTTTTGTAGAGAATTTCAAGATCTACAACTTTGGTTCGAACATACCATTTTCGAAAAAAATTCATCAAAATCTCAAATTTCGACCATTGACCCCGAATAAATTTTGAAGCACACGTAGGATCGATGGGGATTTTTGAAACTCTATTTGTAATGATGAACCCCAGCTCTCCACCAATATTTGGCTTTCCGGGAATTTTTGTTATTTCAAATGACTATACTGACCGGAGTAATTGATGGGGGAAGATATCCATCATAGTTATTGATATCCCTAACTTTGCCGCTTGATAGAAAAATAACTGTGGTAGAGAAGAGAATCAAAACAATTTCAACTTTTGTTTTCGATATGAAACTTTATTGTTCCTCCATGACTATTGTATGTTACATTGATTTCGTATGGCATATTAATTTAACAATGAAGAGTATTCTTTCACACATCAGTGAATATCAACCATTTCTATCAAGGCTGCTAACCAATAGCGAACTTACAATTTCCATTCTCCACGGGCTAAGACCAATAACTATCGAGCTAACTTTTTCGAGTATGCCCCGATCTCACATTAACAAATGTGAAATTTTAATTGTCATATATTCAGTCGCTTTCAAAATTATAAAAGCAAAATGGATAATACCGATTTGGAATATTATGAAAGGTATTATGTTAGGTATAGTCATTGAGAAAGTATAGTGTTCTACTCGCGTTTGGTACAAGTGAAATCTACACCACAATGAATGAAGGTCATAGGCAGATGAATATTCATCTAGTTTTTTTTGAACTCTGGTTCTCACGAAAAAGGATATGCTGTAATGTTCAGAGAACATCGTGAGAACCAAGGGAAAGAAGGTAGGAGTTAATGTTCTTCTCAAATTTCTGAACATCGTATGCCTCGGGGAACACCTCCCTAGGCAATAATGAGTTCCAAAGTCTCGATGTTCGTTGGATGAACGAGTCTTTGGAAAGGGAGGTTCTGTATGTCTCTAAAGTGACCACGAAGGGGTGTGAAGATTGAACTAGGCGGGTTAATCTCGAAGAGACTGCTAATGAAGGAACGATTGTTGATATTTCAGAAGGGCATCGCCCATGAAAATATTTATAAAATAGAGATAAATCGACAACTTTTCTACGGTGTTCCAGAGAAGTGAGCGAGTTTGTAAGCGAGGCATCACCGACGAGACGAATTGGCCTTTTTTGAACAAAATCCAATAGTTCCAGGATATGTTTAGGTGCCGCTTTCCAAATATGGGAACAGTATTCCAGGACAGGTCGGATCTGTGCCTTATAGATCATAAGCAGCTGACTGGGAGTGAAATAGCTCTTGGCTCGATATAGAAAACCAAGTTTTTGAAATGCACTTTTGGCAATGGACCTCACGTGATTTTCCCATGAAAGGGTATTGCTGATAGTAACGCCAAACATCGAAATGGATGACTTCAATGGTATGGTTACTCCTGACTGAATTATGTTGGGCACAGTGAGATCGGCTTTTCTAGAGAAAAGACATGCTTGTGTTTTGTTTGCATTGAATTCTACCAGGTTATTAGATCTCCAATCGAGAATTGTTGCTAAGTTCATATTTATTTTGTTAACATTTCTTCCTCGTTCATTTCTGGTTTGACGGGCCAATATAGGAGCCCTGGAAGAGAAAGCGGTATGGAGGGTACTATCATCCGCGAAGCTGTATATAGGACATGAAGTTGCTTCCAACAAATCGTTGATGTGAAGTATAAATAGTGTTGGTACTAAAATTGATCCCACAAATACTCATCTGTACGATAGTATATTTCGATAATTTAGTTATTTTCTTCGGAATTATTAATTTGGGGTCCACATATCAGTATGTTTTCTAGAGAGAATAAAAATATAGGAATCTTCAGCTAATTTCGTGATATGTAACATACTTCAAATGATTCTGTTGAAGGGTTCAAAATGTCAAATTGGAGACATCTTAATGGGCTTTTTTCATCCGGATGTTCGATATCAAGCTCATATTTCAGATAATATCAGTGATAATTAGTCATAATAGTTTTGGAATGATTAAAAAATAATTAATTGCGGGTTTATCTGACCTTTTCATTATTAAGGATAACAGAATACGGTAAAGTTAGATAACAGTGTTTATTGCTTGTAAAACTGAATTCGTCTTGAATGCGAAATTCATATAGCTCGTATTTAGAGAAAAATTAGTTATAAATAACATTTGCTCTTATGAAATATGTGGATATGGTAAACACTGTTCGTTTCATCAAAAACCAATCATTTTTCAAAATTTATGCTATTTCTATACCGGTTGTCCTACATCGAACTGCCGCGATCATTTTCTCGGAAACTAGACTGGAAAATTTAAAAAATTTGGCAGTTCACTAAAATCTATTCGGGAATAGTATATTATGATACAAGTTTTATAAGACGCTATTTTGTCGCACGCGTTGTTTGGAGTACGACGAGCGAAGCGAGGATGAGTGCTCCAAGTGAACAAGTGCGACAACGTGTCTTATAAAACGTGTGTCATATGTAATTTTTTCTATTTTGCATTGATATGAAGAAAAAAATGGATTTCATATCGATAATTTAGAGAAACATCTTGGATTGGTGAGAATGATGACATAAAAATAATTAAAATCAGACGCACAAGCGTAAAGCCCAGTTTACAGTTGAGCGATTTTGATTATTTCAATACCAGCGGTGAAAAATTCAATGTAGTTATTGTTTTTATTGGTAAATTCAAATCAAATTACACTTTGAATTTGAAATTCACCAATTGAAACATTGAGTTTTTCACAGCTAATATCAATAAATCCATCGCTCAGAAGTAAACTGGGCCTAACTCTTCTGACTTTCATTTGACAGTTCGACTGTACCAATCTCCGAATGATAAAAATTTGCGTATCGAAATAGAGGCTCTTTCGAAACGCATTTGCGTTGCACAATGACTTCATTATACAACCAAAATAGAAAAAAATATTTTCAAGATAATGGCACTTCCGGTTAAATCGAAAGTTGATGTCAACTTGCTTCTTTCAAATGGAACACCCTATGTATTATTTTATTCTTAGATTTTCCCTTCAGAACTAATTTCATCATTCAATCACACTGGGGGTTTAGCGGAAATAATTACAGAGATATAAGTCGTGAAAAATCGAGATTTTTCAACCTTTTTGGGTCGAAACTATTCATTTATTGGCCAAAATAACTTACATGGTACTATCTCTACCTTTGATTTCACATCTCATAACATTAAGTAAAATTTAACAAACTCTTGTGACATTCAAGTTTCGTATTACTTTGTTTGAAATTTCTGTAAAATATGTATATAATTTGCACATCTCCCTTGATCGCAGTCCTTCAGAACCAATTCATGATACAACACCAGTTGTAAATACTGGAAGACCACAACCACTTTCCTGGCTAATACCAGGCAGAACATTGAATTATATCTGTTCGTAGTCCATGCAACGATTCACACTGTGAATGCAGATCGCAAATGTTTCTTTCTTTCTAAGACGTGACAAATTCACATCGGGACAGGCACGCCTAACAACCTACAGACCGGTTTCGGGCTTATTGGCCCTCATCAGTGCAGGGTAGTTATCCGAGTAGAGACCGTAAGATCTCCACTTGAAGCGTTGCCTGTCTCAATGCCATATCCGCTACGCATATTTCAACGTACTGAGCTTCGTTCCAAAAGACAGTTGGAAGTGGCGACACAATGCGGTAGAAGAATGAAACACTACAGAAACAAAGTTCCCATGTAATAAAACATGTGAGTGGCTGATAGCTCGACCTCATATCAGAAAATCCTACAGATGAGACAGTCAGACAGAGTGAATAAAATTGGAGAGAGATGTCGAAAGCGCAAAATTTAAAGGTCCAGTCGTGGAAATGCGCAGGCGCTAATATATTGATCGAGTTTTGTTTACATCGTTGCCATCATTCAGTTGGTTATGTTACAAATGTTTTCGTTTAACACAATTCACACGATCCAGTATTTCGGATGGGTTTATGTTCTTACGATGTAAAACATATTTTCCATAAACTATAATTCAAAAGGAAAAGTTATAAAGGTTCCGAGGATTATCACAGCACAGATTGAACAACTTGTGATCATAGGTATATACTTTCATTATCTGGAATGTGAATCAGGTACAATAATATGTTTATTTCTGACAGTGACATTATAAGCTTATATCGTCATAGTTACGATATCTATAATGAGGGTCATAACTCCCTTGGGATATTAAGGTTCAAAAACTCCCTCTTACCTTTTACAGGTGAAAATGATACAAGAAATGCTTATAAACGTTTATATGTAATGAAAACTAAGACATATTTTCCTTATTCACGTCATTACAAATAATAAATGTACAATTTTCAAATGTTCCCTGAAAATTACTTCCGCCGCTGGAAACAATTTCTTCTTTTTTATGGGTGGTGCTGTTGCTGTTCACTACAGTCGAGGTGCCTGCCTCTTCTGATGGCAAAGTAGACAGCATACGCGCCGTTTTATTTCTCAATTCAATACTGTCCTCCAGATACCCCTCTGCCACCGTGGAACTTCTCCAACCTCCGTGTCTTTTTAAGTTTGTCATAGTTGCTCCTGCATTGGCTAAGGCAGTAGCAGAAGTGCGACGAAGGCAATGTCCCGTATAGGTTAGTGGGTTTGGCAATCCTAAATACATTGCGATTTTGCTGGGAATTTTGCCAAACATATTCTTTCCAATTATCTGAGTTGTACATTTATTTTGTCGGAAGCTAAAAAAAAATCGTTTTGTACCTTCAGGACGCAAGGGGACATATAAAGTCTCAATAAAGGCAAAGCAGAGAACTCTTTTTCATTCACAACTGTAAATTTCTACGATACACCAGTTTTACTTTCCGGTACGTTCACTACCATAACAGTATCCCGGTCCTCTATATCTGCTATACTCATATTTAGAAGTTCCTGAGTGCTGCATCCTCCAAAATAACCCATAATTAGAACAACCTATAACAAATAAAACGAAATAAACAAACGAAAAAGAAAATTATGAGAAAAAAATTACCTTATGCAATAAATGAATTTCATTAGGGGCGTCCTTTAGAAATTTGATGACATCTTTAGGAGATAAGACAGCAGACTTTTTCGGCTTATACCCCTTACTTTTCCGTTTCAAAAAAGCCTCTAGTTCGTTGAACTTGGTGATATCTCTTTTCTCATCGATTTGAGCATTAACCATTTAGTCCATAACAAATTTGGGCTAAACGTTTCTGACTGCAACGAATAAATACAATTATTACCAAATCTACCAGAAAATACTGAAAATACTTTACCAGTTCTTGAAAATATGCCAGAAAGACATAACATTTCTCTGTGTCAGCCACTTCAGATATAAGTTGTATTCTTTTTGATATAGGGCTTCACTTTTCGATAGAAGTAATGATTGTCTTGCTTTTTCCGCTTTTTTTATAATATCCTCCATTATATCAGAAAAAAATCGTCGATTTGTGGTAAAAAATAAAAACGTTTTTAACGGAAAAACATTGATTGATAAAGAAAGTTTGCATATAAACATGTAACATAGCGACAACCTAGCAAACAACCAACAATGCTACAATCAACGCTACCTAATTCAAATATACCAGAAAGGTTATGAATTTAAACATTTATTGCGTTCTAAATATGGACATATTGTTATGAAAATCGGTCAAAAATAAAATTATCTATGTACCACGGGAATTATAGAGCCTTAATAACCTCTGGCAATTGCTGTCCCTCGGGCCAGAGGCCCTCGAGACGCAAACTTTGCCATCGGTAATTAAGGCCCTCATAATTCCCCTAATACATAAATAACTATTATTGGCAATATTTACTGTGTAGATATAAAGTTTGCAAATCATCTTCAAATACATCGGAGAAAATAAAATTACATTGTTTTCCAAAGGACGAAAAACTGTGAGTATTTATATTGAGTGATATTATTGAATTCAATCAAACTTTTCCTTTTGATCAGAATATCACCATCATTCTTGCTATACCTATCTACTGCTATATCACATTTCAAGTTGAGGAATTCAGAGGCTGAAAATTGAATCCTGTTTTATTTTTTCTGATGACAATGAAGTGTCTACATTCAAAATATTCGAATTTTATCGTTAAATTCATTGAAAATACATCTTGTTCCTGATAGAAACTAATTTCTGATGAAAACTTATTTACAATAAATCACTCAGAATTAGGAAAGCTTCTAGGTTGATCATGAATTACTGAAATTGCAACATTGCATATCAGTAGTTTCAGCGGTAAAAACGGCAAATGTGATGCGCAAAATTTACTAATCTCAGGGTCGACTACGCTAATCGATGCAAATTCAAGAGTAGTAATTTTACTAAATGTGTTTTTTCAGTGCGATAATTTGGATGAGGGTCAAAATCACCTGAAAATCAACTTTGAATGACATTGTTTGATATGTCGTTGAATTCAGTGTTGAAAGTTAGTCCGTAAAGTGTCCGTATTGAAAAAAATGAGGTTGAGGGTGGCCCAGAGCGTACGAAACGTTGGATATGAAATTGTATTACGTCAAATTGAGGATAATTTACTGTCGACTAAAAAACTCCTGTGACATATTTTGATAATATTCCAAATGAAGTGGAAAAAAAAGAAAAATCAAAATTACAGAATTTACTTTTCTTATGATATCTCAATAACCGGCCCTGATAATGTCGATTTGTTTGAACTGCTTGATAACTCTTCTATGAATGCAACTTTTTCTCCATTCGATCGACCTTCTAACTCTTAAGCTCAATTTATAAACTCCACTGCCGTAGCTACAGTTGACGCTGCAGTTACTGTATGTACGTAGATGGAATGTGCTAAAAATAAACATCTGTTCATAAACTACGCAGTTGCCGTTGAATATCTTCTCAATACATTTTGGAACGGCAGCGTCAGCTGTAGCTACGGCTGCGGAGTTTATAAATTGAGCTTTATGGTTGGAATGTTATCAATACAATCCCAATAAAAAAGTGGCCACTCTGTATATTGACAATCGTGCTGTGAAACAATCACTTCAAGAAATATTCAATACATATAATTAGAAAAAGAAGTCATGGCGATATTTATCTCGGTATGAATATATTTTTCAGTATTCACTGCCCTATGTTACTGTTGCATTCTACGCTACTGATTAGATATCTTTAATTTCTAACAACCCATCAGGAACATATATTATGTTAACATAGATTGTTTACCATCTATCTTATTACGAACAGGCAATTACGGTCTGATTTATAATCGATGAAATATACAAACATAATTATCGAAGATTTTCGATTATCCAGAGATGAAAGGCGTTGGATGAATTTTGTTCACTGCTACATTCTGATGATCTGCCTACGAGAATAGTTATCCCGATTTCAGAGTTAGTTCCTGATGAGATAATCACCGAGGCGGTAAAATAGAGTTATTTTCGAGTTTGAAGTGGAAAATTTGATGAATCCCAAGTCCAGAGTCGAAATTCTACTAAATTTCGAGTTCAAAATGGTTCACATACTTTGTTTCGAATAAAGACATATTTTTATTGCCCTGTATGGGATTCAGCATTTTTTTCAAATTTAACGATATAGATAATTGAATAACAATACTATTATGAGCACAGAAAATATCAAATCCCATTTCATTCTTTCATATTTTGAACCCCCTCTTTCCTGTTCAATGGGGAATATTCCTCAATTCGGCTTATCACAAAAAATGCAATTATGAACTTATTGATCATGAGTTTCATTCATGAATTTTTCGAATTCGTTGCGGAAACTATCTTAGTCAATCTTTCAAATATGGGGTTTCAAATTTTAAATCGCTCTGTTTCTAGTTCACAAATTGGCAACTGCGCCTAGTAGGCTAAAAGAAAAACAACTCACATTTGGCCACACTTTTATTATGAACATACTTAATGTCAATGTATAATTCAGGAATCAAACTGCTAGCATAAGAAAAATATGAATTCAGCCATCCACAAGTCAAATATAAATGTTATGACACCCTGCTTTATTCAAGTTGGCCTATACAGGGTGGTAACAATATTACTTCTTTAACTGGGTTCGTGAATATTTAAGCAGGAGAAAGAATAGTGGATGTAGACATAAACACACTTATCTCAGAGTACAAAAGTACAAATATCGATTTAGCATTTGAATCAATTAGACAGGCAAAGTCGGCAATATAAATAATATTCTTTACATGTTTGGTGGTTGATCACAATCATAGTTACTTTCGAGATGTTTTTCTGAACTATAGAACTAACGTGAATTCAACTGAATACCGGCACAACAAGATGACTTTTATTACATGGACCAAAACCGAACTGGCTGATGGAAATCCATCTTTCACTGTTCTGCAAATTCACGTTCACTTGTAACACACTTTACGAGGGTGGCACTGAGATTACGAACTGAGGAACATTGTCTGGAGTTGAGAGCTTAACTGTTGGATGTTGGATCTGCTCTGACTTCTGATTCTAGTTTCAGAAAATTTATAGGGACTTTTCATGAGAAAATTGTAGGAACCTCCCATCCTCGCTAATTACTCTAAGTAGTGGTTCATGACGGTTTTGCCAAATATAAATCATTTTTAAAAGTATTGTCATGTTAAAAACGTTTAATATAATCTATTTCAGATATAAATCTTATATTTTTGCGCTTTTTCGATTACTCTTCGTACAAGTTAATATAAATATAATTTAGTTGAAGGTTACTGGAATGCTTAGTTTTTACGGCTGCAGATCTCATGCCCATAAAATATATACACGAGCTAACTTGAAGTGTAAACAAAACCAACGTTCCTATTGGTTCCCTAATTTCCTCTCCTCGAATGATCCTCCCTTCAATTATACTATAGTCATCGTATTGTGCCTCGTATTTATAAAATGTTTATATTCTATATTATACTTCAATTTTGTTATAATATAAAATTATTCTCAATAATCTATAAAATCCTTGTAGACGACATTGCCATTATAATAAATGCATCTAATTCGTACATTCTTTCATGAAACAAAACTTTCCTTGAGTATAAACATAGCTTGGTACTTATAGGAAATATCAGCCGGAGAACATCAAATTTGTTTATATTTTGAGTCGACACGACCTAGCGATCCATATAAATATTGAAAACAGGTGGCCACTTAAACGAATATTTGCTGGTACCTGATATCGAAGTCGTTACGATTTATTAATTAGTTTTTCTGGACGATGAAATATATTGACAAAATTTGGCATCATTACATAAACATAACCTCCAAAACTGAGTAGCATATCTTTTGATGAGCATGGAACAGAAATAAGCATAATGTCACGTAACCCACAGAACTTATTGGTAGCATGAGTTTTGTGTTCTAACCTGATCAAAATAAAGCTATCTTTATTCACCTATTCAACTTTTGTTACTCACACACTTTATAAGTATGCGTATTGAATATATTGTGTTCAACATTTCTCGTTGAAATTCGCATTATTTTTGGATAATGAATAGACAGGTTTCCATGGAAAAAATATATCTCCATATATATCCAGATCTAACTGATGATAACAAGAACTTCAGTTGTTGCTACTTTTGGATAGAAGCGGCAACGCCGCAACGCTGAAAGTATTTTAGATCGATAGAACAAAACTGATTACTTACTTGAGAAATCAAATTTTCAGAATAATCCTACATCCTGTTCTCCAGAAATGTCTAACCTTCCATCGACCGTGAGTGACCCTGTTTATATACAGTGTCACACATAAAGTTTGCGACATATGGAAGTTTTTTTTATTAATAGGTATAAAGAAAATTTGACTTCGCAGTTGGTTTGTGCTTGAAAAATGAGTGAAATACAGCATCTTTCCTTTTTCCATGTGCTACCCAAAACATGTCAAATTTGACATTTTTTTTCGAAACTCCTCAGTTTGTTCCAAATTTGGACTCTTGTCTGTCACTTCGACTACTACTAAGTGAAAATTTTCTGTTTAAAATCACGGATTTCATATCATGTCTAGTACAAATCGCTAGAACGAAAGTCTTTTGAATGGTTATGAAACTGTAGGTCATTGTTTAGTATACAGAAAAGTATATTTCGGGTTTGTTTGTAACTGAATTATTGGTCAGAAAAATAATCAAACCGGATAAAAATCTATCAAAAAAATATATACGAGTGTAATAAGAATGAAGAGAAATTTGTTTATTCGATTACTGACATATTAACGTCCATACATTGAAAATCCACATCAGTTTAACAATGAAATGAAAAAACTAGATGAATTTTGCAACAACAAAGACGAATTTCTGGAGATGCATTTTTTTTATTTTCTGGTAACAGGCCAATGTGGGTATTTCCTGGGCAAGATATGATATTGAAGTCTCATATTCATCAAAATTATGAAATTTGAATCATGTTTCGTTCGAATCGATAGTGCAAAAAATTCGAAAAATAAAAAAAAAAATAATGGAAAAAAGTCGAAGCGACAGTAGAGAGTCCAAATTTGGAACAAACGTATAAAATTGGAAACTTAGCAACTTTTTCCTCTGGCATTTTTCGAAATTCACAAAAAAAAACTGAGTTTTTGAGGATTTTCGAAAAAAAATTCAAATTTGACAGGTTTAGAGTAGCACATGAAAAAAGGAAAGATGCTGTAGTTTACTCATTTTTCAAGCACAAACTAACTGAGAAGTAAAATTTTCTTTATATCTGATATATGAAAAAGCAAAATTTGTAAAGTTATGATATGATATACCGGGTGTTTCACAGTGGATGGAACATTAGAAGTATCTGGAGAACAGAAAAACAGATCATTTCGAAAATTTGTGGACGTGGGTAATCAAACTTGCTCTATTCGCCTGAAATATTTTCAACAATACAGTGTTAGAACACCATGTATTTTGTTAAATTTTTGAATTCTCCCTGAAGAGCTGATTTCGTCAATGCATCATACTTGTGGTCTAGGGTGAATGATAACAGATATATAGGGTGTGAAAAATCGTGATTTTTCAACTTTTGGAATTTTTTGTGTCGAAACTATTCATTTCTGCTCGAAACGGCTCACATGTCCCTATCTCAACTTTTCATTTACTGTTGATTGATATTTAATTGAAACGAATTCGGGTGGTTCAGAATTTTGAGTTTTGCATCACCCTCTGATTTGTTTCTATTAAATGTCAGTAGATAGTAAATGAAAAGTTAAGATAGGGACATGTAAGCCGTTTTGAGCAGAAATGATTAGTTTCGACACAAAAAATTCCTAAAGTTGAAAAATCTCGATTTTTCACACCCTATATCTCTGTTATCTTTTTCGCTATACCCCAAGTATAATAGGTCGACAAAATCAGATTTTCAGGAAGAATTTGAAAATGAAATTGAATACAGGGTGTTCCATTTGAAATAACAAAGTAGCTACTACTTTCTGATACAAGCGGCAACACTGTATTGATGAAAATATTTTAGACGGATAGAGCAAGTCTGATTATCCACGCCCACAAATTTTCGAAATGATCGGTTTTTCTGTTCTCCAGGTACTTCTAATGTTCCACCCACTATGAAACACCCTGTATATGATATGATGGATTCATGACATGGTGCCATAAGACGTTTAACAGTTGAAACAATCAAGTCTATGGTAGCTTGAGAAGCACCATCAGTAGTAGTAGTAGTAGTAATAAAGTATCGAGTATTCTTGTCTAGGAATTTTCAACTTCGCAATACACAAATCACTTTTATTTTCGATGTTTTTTCGTTCACTTGTTTCAAATCTGAAAGAAAAATTGGGGGAACATTTATTTCATGAAGTGGTATGCTCCACTTTCTTCCAGAACTAGGAGTTCTTTGGAAGGCCCCAAAGGGTAGCTTCAGTGAAGAAGGGATACAGGGTGAATCCATACAATGCACCCCCTTGTGTAAACCAGAGGTCAGATAGTTAGACTAGGATAACAATAGACTTCTAAGAAAATGTAGTCTTCAGTTACACCCCCTTAGACTAAACTAGAATACAAGCTACTTTAAACAGATGATATTTTCTTTACACTAAATTTTTATTTCAACAGAATTCATTCAAATTAACTAAACAGGGAAAATCTACAGGCGAAATCAAATTACACAATCATTCACCACTGAAAGCAAAGGCAATGAGAAATCGATCGTGCTACTTTAATTTTATCTCGGATTTTAAAATACAGGGCGTTTCGGGATATCCGGCGGGTCTTTACAAGTCAGGAAAGCGATTCAGAATTCAGGCCAAGTTCAATAATTCAAAACGGGTGTCCCGTAAAGTGCAATTCTGGTTTCTGGTTCAATGAAATTATTTTATTTCTGACAGTGACATTATAAGCTTATATCGTCATAGTTACGATATCTATAATGAGGGTCATAACTCCCTTGGGATATTAAGGTTCAAAAACTCCCTCTTACCTTTTACAGGTGAAAATGATACAAGAAATGCTTATAAACGTTTATATGTAATGAAAACTAAGACATATTTTCCTTATTCACGTCATTACAAATAATAAATGTACAATTTTCAAATGTTCCCTGAAAATTACTTCCGCCGCTGGAAACAATTTCTTCTTTTTTATGGGTGGTGCTGTTGCTGTTCACTACAGTCGAGGTGCCTGCCTCTTCTGATGGCAAAGTAGACAGCATACGCGCCGTTTTATTTCTCAATTCAATACTGTCCTCCAGATACCCCTCTGCCACCGTGGAACTTCTCCAACCTCCGTGTCTTTTTAAGTTTGTCATAGTTGCTCCTGCATTGGCTAGGGCAGTAGCAGAAGTGCGACGAAGGCAATGTCCCGTATAGGTTAGTGGGTTTGGCAATCCTAAATACATTGCGATTTTGCTGGGAATTTTGCCAAACATATTCTTTCCAATTGGCTGAGTTGTACATTTATTTTGTCGGAAGCTAAAAAAAAAATCGTTTTGTACCTCCAGGACGCAAGGACATATAAAGTCTCAATAAAGGCAAAGCAGAGAACTCTTTTTCATCCACAACTGTAAATTTCTTCGATACACCAGTTTTACTTTCCGGTACGTTCACTACCATAACAGTATCCCGGTCCTCTATATCTGCTATACTCATATTTAGAAGTTCCTGAGTTCTGCATCCTCCAAAATAACCCATAATTAGAACAACCTATAACAAATAAAACGAAATAAACAAACGAAAAAGAAAATTATGAGAAAAAAATTACCTTATGCAATAAATGAATTTCATTAGGGGCGTCCTTTAGAAATTTGATGACATCTTTAGGAGATAAGACAGCAGACTTTTTCGGCTTATACCCCTTACTTTTCCGTTTCAAAAAAGCCTCTAGTTGAACTAGGTGATATCTCTTTTCTCATATATGGTCACCATCGATTTGAGCGTTGACCATTTAGTCCATAACGAATTTGGGCTAAACGTTTCTGACTGCAACGAATAAATACAATTATTACCAAATCTACCAGAAAATACTGAAAATAATTTACCAGTTCTTGAAAATATGCCAGAAAGACAGTTTCGTTGGCATATTTTGACATAACATTTCTCTGTGTCAGCCACTTCAGATATAAGTTGAATTCTTTTTAATATAGGGCTTCACTTTTCGATGGAAGTAATGATTGTCTTGCTTTTTCCGCTTTTTTTATAATATCCTCCATTATATCAGAAAAAGATCGTCGATTTGTGGTAAAAAATAAAAACGTTTTTAACGGAAAAACATTGATTGATAAAGAAAGTTTGCATATAAACATGTAACATAGCGACAACCTAGCAAACAACCAACAATGCTACAATCAACGCTACCTAATTCGAATATACCAGAAAGGTTATGAATTTAAACATTTATTGCGTTCTAAATATGGACATATTGTTATGAAAATCGGTCAAAAATAAAATTATCTATGTACCACGGGAATTATAGAGCCTTAATAACCTCTGGCAATTGCTGTCCCTCGGGCCAGAGGCCCTCGGGACGCAAACTTTGCCATCGGTAATTAAGGCCCTCATAATTCCCTTAATACATAAATAACTATTATGGGGCGTTATATTGATTCTTGGGCAGGATTTTCTGAACTGGAATTAGACATGAAAGTGAAAACTTTGATTTACACGTTCTCTAATTGAAAAGAAAAAATTAACGGTACAGATTGTCCTTGCTTGACATTGTTTGTCATTGTTTGACCTCTAAAACGGAGCAATAAATTAACCAAAATACATTCAGTTGAAAACAGGTAGCAGAGTGTGGAAATAATATAAACAAAAAAATACCAGGAATAACATTTCTTCTAAATAGGATATATATGACTATTTATAATGAGGAATGTACCAATATCCTCGATTTTCTTATAAATTATACAGTGTGTCCAGGATAAGAATGAACAGCATGGGGATATCGGAAACGGTAAGTGATACGGGGTCGATAAAAGTAGAGAAAAGTAGCGTATTTATGTGCCTAATAATATGACATTTAGAAAGTTTTAATATTCCAAGTAGTTTCGGAGATATCCGAGAACAACCGATATTTGAGAATTTAGTTTTTATTTTCTTTTAGCTTTATTTTCAAAGGAAATGTAAAACAAATAGCACTTCGCCATTGCCACTTTTTAAGGACTACACGATAACATAATCAGAATTTTTCTGCGACGTTTCGTCTTTTAGAAAACATCATCAACTTTGTATTTTTATATGGGCCGAAACTAAAGTATACGACTCCATTTTTCATTGTGAATACAGCAATGTATCACACAATATGATTTCGGAAGCATTTCTAGCGCAAAATGTAATTTAGTGATTACTTAATCTGCTTTTCTTCAATTTTAGATAGTAGGCGCTGGAAAAAATGACCACATTATGTTCTGTTGTCATAATAATACTGTAGTTTGGTAGAATTTTCGACATATTACAGTTCCTACTCTTACATCTCGTTACCTAATTAATTTGTATTAAAAATGGAAAACGGCAGCTTTTCTAATACTGAAAAATTTGATATGTTGTCATGTTACATTTTGTGCCGTAGAAATTGTGTTGATGCTGAACTTGCGTACTCTAATAAGTATCCAGAGAGGCGACAACCTGGTAAATCAATATTTAGACGCCTACCATCTAAAGAAAAAAAAAGTAATCACTTAATTACATTTTGCGCGAGAAATGGTTCCGAAATCATATTGTGTGATACATTGCTGTATTAACAATGAAAAATGGAGTCGTATATAGGGTATACTTTAGTTTCGGCCCATATAAAAATACAAAGTTGATGATGTTTTCTAAAAGACGAAACGTCGCAGAAAAATTCTGCTTATGTTATCGTGTAGTCCTTAAAAAGTGGTCATGGCAAAGTGCTATTAGTTTTACATTTCCTTTGAAAATAAAGCTAGGAGAAAATAAAAACGAAATTCTCAAATTTCGGTTTTTCTCGGATATCTCCGAAAGTACTTGGAATATTAAAACTTTCCAAATGTCATATTATTAGGCACATAAATGCGCTACTTTTCTCTAATTTAATCGACCCCGTATCACTTACCGTTTCCGATATCCCCATGCTGTTCATTCTTATCTTGGACACAGTGTATATCGCATGCTTTCATACAATTTAAACATAAGAATCTTGAAAACAGGAACGAAATATCAGACATAATATTTCACAACAGGTTTACCTAGCAAATTACTAATGATTCGAATAATATACCGGGGGGTCTCCGACCTGTAGTAATGAAGGTCGCTGAAAAACACTTCATTACAATATATGCAACACAATCTGAGAAATATGTACCTACACACGAAAAACAAGCAGATGCTATCGATATTCCCAACTGGCAATCTCAACTGGAAGACCCCTTCACAGATAACGTGATATCCATATATTATCTTAAAATATTTGTCGTTGCAGAGAATAAGTCGATCGGTTTATTTTATATATCCGAGAAACATTCGAATGATAAGGAATAGCAGTCCAAAAGGAAACAGGAAAGGGGCAGAGAGGAAAATGTATTTCCCAGGAGCGATCGTGTTTACATTTTTAGCATTTGTTTGTTGTCAAAAGA
Source organism: Chrysomela aeneicollis (assembly GCA_029955515.1). Taxonomy (NCBI): domain Eukaryota; kingdom Metazoa; phylum Arthropoda; class Insecta; order Coleoptera; family Chrysomelidae; genus Chrysomela; species Chrysomela aeneicollis. The sequence goes on along the minus strand of JARUHQ010000026.1, from coordinate 1,258,238 downwards.
ACGCAATTTTTCAGGATATATTCGACAGCTTTACACTTTTATGCATGGAACCGTTGCGGATTTGTGAAATTTATGATGTTTCGATATTATTTTTCATTGGGATCAATTTACCGTGAACAGTTCATTGTTTCCATTTCCGTTACAACAACATTTCCTCGATGAAAAACACCCAAAAAGTATAATCGAACTGTGAGCAATAATACGTTTCATGAAGAAAAGAATAGATTTCCTTCGAAATTTTTTTGACGTTCACATTCACATTTGACTAACTTCAAAGTTCAAATACCTACTAATAGCGTTTTTCATTGGTGAAACTGGTGCCTGACTGCGCAAATATATTTTTCTATTTTGGTTGTATAATGAAGTCATTGTGCATCGCAAATGCGTGTCGAAATAGCTTCTATTTCGATACGCATTTTTTAAATTCGGAGGTTGGTACAATCGAACTGTCAAATGAAAGTCAGAAGAGTTAGGCCCAGTTTACTTCTGAGCCATTTGGATTTGGTGATAGTAGCAGTGAAAAACTCAATGTTTTAATTGGTAAATTTCAATTCAGAGTGTAATTTGATCTAAATTGACCAATAAAAACAATAACAACATTGAATTTTCCACAGCTGGTATTTCAATAATCAAAATCGCTCAACTGTAAAATGGGCTTTACGCTTGTGCGTCAGATTTTAATTATTTCAATGTCATCATTGTTACCAATCGAGCATGTTTTTGTTATTTATAGATATTGAATTATTTTCATTTCAATAAAATACTTCAAATTAATGCAAAATATGTTGTATTTCATTTTATTGTTTATATACAGCCGTACGGTCAACTAACCACTTGTATGCTTGCCTGGCGTCTAGACCAATGAGAAACGAGGTCCAACCTTCCATATCTCTTCAAAGCACAGACTTCAATAATATTTCGGTGTAAAATTTTCTTATAGAATACCACAATTAAAAACTGTGGATTCTTTTTTAGAAAACTTCATAAATTTATTTTCAACCAATTGGAAGGCTCCTTTTTGTATACGTTGCTTATAGCAACAGGCGATTACCGTGATAATTTTGTTAGTTCCTATTGACGGAATTAATAAGTGATAATTTTTCTGTCAAAAATGAAGCGCCTTATATCAAAGGTGGATATAGATATGGTGAAACGACTCTTCAATTGTTTTTTGTCAAAACCTGTAGACTGGTTTAGCGAAGATCATAACACCGGTAATATTTCACTAATCATTCGGAGATGGCGTTAATATCGAATTTGATATCGATAATTCAGTTCTCTATTAATATCCGTAATCTATGGTTTCGTGTTGAAGTGACATTGAAAGATCATTCATAATTGTGGTTTTGGCTTGAAATATGAATATTGTTCGATTTTTCAATCATAATATTAATTGAACAAATCACACAAAATCAAAATGACTGACAAATTTTGGAAATCAATATTCATCCTGCGGAAGTAGGTATAAGTCTACAAATATTTCTAGTGCCTTTTAATGGGACTCGTTCCACCATATCTACAGGGTCACTCACGGTCGATGGTACCTTAGACGTTTACGGAGAACGGAACGTAGGATTATTCTGAAAATTTGGTTTATTGGGTAATCAGTTTTGTTCTATCGATCTAAAATACTTTCAGCGTTGCGGCGTTGCCGCTTCTATCAAAAAGTAGCAACAACTTTGTTATTTCAAACGGAACACCCTGTATTTTATTTCATTTTTAGATTCTTCCTGAAGATCTGATTTCGTCGAACTATCATACTTGGGGTATAACGCGAAATATTACAGAGATATAAGGTGTGAAAAATCGAGATTATTCAACTTTAGGAATTTTTTGTGTCTGCTCAAAACGGCTCACATGTCCCTATCTTAACTTTTCATTCTCTATCTACTGACATTTAATAGAAACAAATAGAGGGTGATGCAAAACTCAAAATTTTGAACCACCCCACTACCCCCCGTTCTCCGTAAACGTCTAAGGTATCATCGACCGTGAGGGACCCTGTATATTGATGGTTCAACATTGTATTTTTTGGTTTGCTCTTGGTGATTTTTTCCTGAATTACAGTTATCGAATCATTCCCGAAACGTGACATTTCAACAACGTTTAAAATTCAGTATTTATGCCTGTCAAGATGACAAATGCACATTTTAACAATCGTTACTATAAATACACGGACCGAGCGGGTATTTTTCGATACCTACCGGGTATTTACCAGCCCGAAAATGTCCCGCTTCATATGGGATTTTTAACATAGTGTATTGATGATTATCGAAACTCCTTCGATTTTGAGAAACAAATCATGTTGCTTGGAAACTACACGAGCGCACAGCGCGAGTGTGGTTTCCCAAAGCAACATGATTTGTTTCGAAAAAGAGAAGGAATTTTCAATAATCATCGATAACACGAGTTGTATTTGTTCAGATTATTTCATGAATGAAATCAAAGCCATTCTGATGACTTCCTATTTATTGGTTAAATTAATATAAAACGTACAGTTTATGGAAATAGTTATTTTGATTATGCATTGTAGTTCGACACAAGAAGATTCGTTATGCAACCAACATTACATTTATGCGATTGTATGATGTAGGCAAGATTACCTAAGCACTAGGTACTACTGAGCTAAATTCATTATGATTGTTGTCACAATTTGTGTGGTTAGGTTACATCATGTCCCGCTTCATATGGGATTTTTAACATACGATGGAAATATTCGGTAATAATTTTGCTGCTAGGGAGATAACAAGTGAAAGTTGTCCATTTGTTTGCGTCTTGAGAGAATTTTCAAAATATTCCTGTTGTCGAAAAAATTCCCAGTAATAATTATTGAAGCTCTAGTGGTACATATCACAAGTGACAATCGATCAAATCGTGAGTGTAGTATTTCAACCGAGATTTCAACCCGTTAGGGAAAAAAATTAAATGTGATACCAATAGATTAAATGACTTCATAATTTCACATTATTGATTTCTGGATTTATGACTGCATGAGGCTACAAAAACGTAGGTAGATAATAGATTGATATTTCAGTTTTCGTTAATGTTTCCGTATCCTCTGGAAATATCCATCAGGAACTCGTCCGGATGATATCAAAATAAAATATCCAATGTCGATTAGAATTTACTAGAGAAATTCCAAACTAAATTGAAATTAGCTTCCCATCGAAGATGAATTTGGGGGATTATTAAAAAGCGCTTTCCACTCAGTGTTAAGTGCTTCAATTTCCTTCATAAACATAGGAAGTGAAAGAAAGTTTTCGTAAGTTCGTATCTCGACTTCTTATCCTGTGACAGGAACTTTAATTGGATGATGGAAAACATAGTGTGGATAGATCACAAGACTGTGATTACAGTGGTGTGCTATCGATTTCTGCACACTATAGATCGATCATTGGAAAGGTGATGGATCCTGAAAAAAAAGCCTCGAAATGCAATAAGTAACGGAGCGTTCACATGCTGGCTTTTCGCATTTTGCCTAAAAGAAGCGCTGATTTTCAGGATTTTCACTTTAATCACTTTTAAGGTTAGAATCATTGTTTTTGTGGTGAGCTCTTGAGCAATTTCATTATTAAATAGAGCTTAGTCCAATTGATACTGATCTACATCAGAATCATCCAATATATCATGCCCAATATTGAATTCAGGTACGGTAGGAAGGACGTCAGTGCCACCTATTGGCAAAAGTTCTAAGATCGAACAGATGAGTGCATGAAATTCACACCATTCAGATGCTTACATAAAATATTTTATTTCTGACAGTGACATTATGAGCTTATATCGTCATAGGTACGATATCTATAATGAGGGTCATAACTCCCTTGGGATATTAAGGTTCAAAAACTCCCTCTTACCTTTTACAGGTGAAAATGATACAAGAAATGCTTATAAACGTATGTAATGAAAACTAAGACATATTTTCCTTATTCACGTCATTACAAATAATAAATGTACAATTTTCAAATGTTCCCTGAAAATGACTTCCGCCGCTGGAAACAATTTCTTCTTTTTTATGGGTGGTGCTGTTGCTGTTCACTACAGTCGAGGTGCCTGCCTCTTCTGATGGCAAAGTAGACAGCATACGCGCCGTTTTATTTCTCAATTCAATACTGTCCTCCAGATACCCCTCTGCCACCGTGGAACTTCTCCAACCTCCGTGTCTTTTTAAGTTTGTCATAGTTGCTCCTGCATTGGCTAGGGCAGTAGCAGAAGTGCGACGAAGGCAATGTCCCGTATAGGTTAGTGGGTTTGGCAATCCTAAATACATTGCGATTTTGCTGGGAATTTTGCCAAACATATTCTTTCCAATTGGCTGAGTTGTACATTTGTTTTGTCGGAAGCTCAAAAAAAATCGTTTTGTACCTTCAGGACGCAAGGACATATAAAGTCTCAATAAAAGCAAAGCAGAGAACTCTTTTTCATCCACAACTGTAAATTTCTTCGATACACCAGTTTTACTTTCCGGTACGTTCACTACCATAACAGTATCCCGGTCCTCTATATCTGCTATACTCATATTTAGAAGTTCCTGAGTTCTGCATCCTCCAAAATAACCCATAATTAGAACAACCTATAACAAATAAAACGAAATAAACAAACGAAAAAGAAAATTATGAGAAAAAAATTACCTTATGCAATAAATGAATTTCATTAGGGGCGTCCTTCAGAAATTTGATGACATCTTTAGGAGATAAGACAGCAGACTTTTTCGGCTTATACCCCTTACTTTTCCGTTTCAAAAAAGCCTCTAGTTCGTTGAACTTGGTGATATCTCTTTTCTCATATATGGTCACCATCGATTTGAGCATTGACCATTTAGTCCATAACGAATTTGGGCTATTCGTTTCTGACTGCAACGAATAAATACAATTATTACCAAATCTACCAGAAAATACTGAAAATACTTTACCAGTTCTTGAAAATATGCCAGAAAGACAGTTTCGTTGGCATATTTTGACATAACATTTCTCTGTGTCAGCCACTTCAGATATAAGTTGTATTCTTTTTGATATAGGGCTTCACTTTTCGATGGAAGTAATGATTGTCTTGCTTTTTCCGCTTTTTTTATAATATCCTCCATTATATCAGAAAAAGATCGTCGATTTGTGGTAAAAAATAAACACGTTTTTAACGGAAAAACATTGATTGATAAAGAAAGTTCGCTTATAAACATGTAACATAGCGACAACCTAGCAACAACCAACAATGCTACAATCAACGCTACCTAATTCAAATATACCAGAAAGGTTATGAATTTAAACATTCATTGCGTTCTAAATATGGACATATTGTTATGAAAATCGGTCAAAAATAAAATTATCACTGTACCACGGGAATTATAGAGCCTTAATATCTCTGGCAATTGCCATCGGTAATTAAGGCCCTCATAATTCCCTTAATACATAAATAACTATTTATCAATTTATATCAAATCTGGTGATTTCAGGATGCAATACTTAACGAATGATTATTGACACCACATTTGATGATTTACACACCGCCTCGATTCCATCGTGATATGACACGGTGTAACTTGGTGTTAATTTTATATAATATTTGTTTTTCATGCGTGAATATTGAATTTCAACCATTTGGTATTTCTTATGATTTTATGTTTCTTAATCGTTCTACCTCACCACATTCGTATCCTTTTTCACTACTAAGATCGGGATCAACACCATTGAACACTCAATTGTGAAATGTATAATTAAAAGGACACAAATTTGATATTCAGGTGTTGTATTCGTCGGAGTTTGCTCTGAAATCCATTTGAATGAAATTACACCCAGTTTTTTTCACTGTGCACGTCTCAAACTTCATTCTCGTGAGTAATAGCCATCATTACACGCTCGTTTAATAATATACTATTTAGAGTGTTCAGTGTGGTAAAACTGGTCAATATTCATGAAGACGTGTCTCGGACTCTATTTTTTTTGATATTTTGTATTTTTCATCTATCAATTGCATTAGTCCCCATCCTATATTGTATTATTTAGCTATTTGGAGGCAATATATTCAATCGCTTCAGCTCTTGCTCATCACATGAATGCAATCATGAATTATTGTATTATTTTCAGAAATGATAGCTGCTTTTATAATTTATGTAAACAAATAAAATATCCCATTTCTACGGAATTACACGCTCACTAATACACATCTTTCTCATAAACATTTTAATTGAACTGACATCGTGTATATTCATCACAAAATGAGGATTCAGAAGTTCAATCAGACGACGAACAGAGTATTTTTAGAAGCATCTATACTATTATTCATCAACTGAGAATCTAAGAATGTTGTTTTCGCAACCTCTACCTCTGAAGTGCGACAAGGTGTCATATACAATTTTTTCTATTTTGCACTAATTTGAATTCTTTTATTGAAAAAAAATGATTCAATATCGATAAACAACAGTCACATTTTGGCACCAACACTTCTACTTCACATCAACGATTTGTTGGAAGCAACTGCATGTCCTATATACAGCTTCGCGGATGATAGTACCCTCCATACCGCTTTCTCTTCCAGGGCTCCTACATCGGCCAGTCAAACCAGAAATGAACGAGGAAGAAATGTTAACAAAATTAATATGGACTTAGCAACAATTCTCGAGTGGGGATCTAATAACCTGGTAGAATTCAATGCAACCAAAACACAAGCATGTATTTTCTCTAGAAAAGCCGATCTCAATGTGCCCAACATAATTCAGTCAGGAGTAACCATACCATTGAAGTCATCCATTTCGATGCTTGGCGTTGATATCAGCAATAACCTTTCTTGGGAAAATCACGTGAAGTCCATTGCCAAAAGTGCATCCCAAAAACTTGGAACTCTGTTTCGAACCAAGAGCTATTTCACTTTCAGCTGCTTATGATCTATAAGGCAGAGATCCGACCTGTCCTGGAATACTGTTCCCATATTTGGGACACCGTAGAAAAGTTGGCGATTTAGCTTTATTTTATAGATATTTTCAGGGGCGATGAAATATCAACAATCGTTCCTACATCAGCAATCTCTTCGAGATTAACCTGTCAAGTTCAGTCATCACACCCTATCGTGGAGACCTGCTGAACGTCCCTTTCCAAAGACTCGTTCATCCAACGAACATCGAGACTTTGGGACTCATTGCCTAGGGAGGTGTTTCCCAAGGCATACGATCTCTAGAAATTTAGGAAGAACACGAACTCATACCTTCTTTCCCTTGGTTCTCACGATGTTCCCTGAATATTACAGGATATCTCTTTTTGTGAGAACCAGAACATAAAAAAAAGGAAATCTTCGATTGGTAACAATGATGACATTAAAATATCAAAAATCTGACGAACAAGTGTGAAGCCCAGTTTACTGTTGAGCGATTTTGATTTTCGCAATACCAGCGGTGGCAAATTCAATACCTATCATTATTTTTATTGATTAATTCATATAGAATCACATTCTGAATTGGAATTAATCAATAAAAACATTGATTCTTTCACTGCTAGTACCACCAAATTCAAAATTGCTCAGAAGTAAGCTAGGACTAACTCTTCTGACATTCATTTGACAGTTCGATTGTACCAACCTCTGACTACTAAAAAAATGCGTATCGAAACAGAGGCTATTTCGATACGCATTTGCGTTTCTTAACGACTTCATTAAAGAACCAAAACAGAAAGAGAAAAATATACCGTCCTCTATAACTTATATCAGATACACGAAAATAGTTATTGTGTTTCCTAAACTCTACAGCGCTATTGACATCGTTTGGGGTGAGGGAAAAGAGAGATGGAGAGAAATACATGAAGGGGGAACGAAATCGTTGTAATACGATTAGGAAGGTTTTGTATACACTTGATGATGCGTATCGGAACCATGAAACTTAATAGGAGAATATAATGAATGTGGTGGAAGCATGAAGGGATATAATTTATAACAGAGGAATGAATACATCAGTATATGACGGTGTTATTGGTCCATGATCAGGAGTTGATCTCAAAACAACTCGAATATCATCACATATAATTATTGTTGACTCGATAATAGGAGAGGGCTGAGCTTCAAAATAGAAGTAAGGACTGCCCTGAGAAAAGTCTTGGAACGAAGTTATTGGATTGTTTTTCTTGGAAAAATTAAGAGGAAAAAAATCAATTCATCGTAACCATTTTATTGTAGGTAGGTAGCTCTCTTTTGATACCCCAGCAAAACGATGTTGAATGTGATTTCCTCTTCTATCCACTGGCTTGCACGATGTCCTTTCACGAACATTATGAGTTTTCTTCGCGCACATTCAGAAATAGGGCCTCGCAAGACCAAGAGACTAGTCTTGGTATTTTCTTGGTTCTGATACAAAACCAAGACCAAAGACCAAAGACCAAAGACCAAAGACCAAAGACCAAAGACCAAAGACCAAAGACCAAAGACCAAAGACCAAAGACCAAAGACCAAAGACCAAAGACCAAAGACCAAAGACCAAAGACCAAAGACCAAAGACCAAAGACCAAAGACCAAAGACCAAAGACCAAAGACCAAAGACCAAAGACCAAAGACCAAAGACCAAAGACCAAAGACCAAAGACCAAAGACCAAAGACCAAAGACCAAAGACCAAAGACCAAAGACCAAAGACCAAAGACCAAAGACCAAAGACCAAAGACCAAAGACCAAAGACCAAAGACCAAAGACCAAAGACCAAAGACCAAAGACCAAAGACCAAAGACCAAAGACCAAAGACCAAAGACCAAAGACCAAAGACCAAAGACCAAAGACCAAAGACCAAAGACCAAAGACCAAAGACCAAAGACCAAAGACCAAAGACCAAAGACCAAAGACCAAAGACCAAAGACCAAAGACCAAAGACCAAAGACCAAAGACCAAAGACCAAAGACCAAAGACCAAAGACCAAAGACCAAAGACCAAAGACCAAAGACCAAAGACCAAAGACCAAAGACCAAAGACCAAAGACCAAAGACCAAAGACCAAAGACCAAAGACCAAAGACCAAAGACCAAAGACCAAAGACCAAAGACCAAAGACCAAAGACCAAAGACCAAAGACCAAAGACCAAAGACCAAAGACCAAAGACCAAAGACCAAAGACCAAAGACCAAAGACCAAAGACCAAAGACCAAAGACCAAAGACCAAAGACCAAAGACCAAAGACCAAAGACCAAAGACCAAAGACCAAAGACCAAAGACCAAAGACCAAAGACCAAAGACCAAAGACCAAAGACCAAAGACCAAAGACCAAAGACCAAAGACCAAAGACCAAAGACCAAAGACCAAAGACCAAAGACCAAAGACCAAAGACCAAAGACCAAAGACCAAAGACCAAAGACCAAAGACCAAAGACCAAAGACCAAAGACCAAGACCAAGAGTTTTGATCTTGGTCTCGAAAGAAAAATAAGGAACTCGAATCTACTTAATATTGAGAAAAATATGATGGACAATGTTATGACATTTTATTTGAATTATTTATTTTTTGGTGGGTCTTTGATTTTTGTTCACTCATAATCTAAAATACGTTTTTCAAATACATTGTTGCAGTTTCATAGTTAACAACAAATATGTGTATGTTGTAAGTTTGCAGTGGTCCATACCTTCTAAAGATATTTGTTTTTTGAAATTTTTGATACTGCGTTGTTGTCACTTCTAGCTAAACTTGGCAATTAATTTTTATTTTGAATAAATCATCCTGTATATTGATGAATACCTATAAGACTTTTAGGTTGAATATTTCACTAATATTCTATACCAAGGTGGATATAGGATGGTGAAACAGCTTCGTATTAACAAGCACTGTATAGAATAAAATGTAGACTTTTGCCTACTTGATTTCATACCGTAGTGATATTACCTGAAATTACCAGAGATGGCGCCATTCCTTGGGTCGGTAAAACATAAACTTTGCTTCTGTCCTGTCAGTGTCATCTGTTCTAGAAGAAAAATATTGATAAGAGTAAAAATATCGATAATTATTTCAGATTAACTGAAAATATAGAGTTTCTATGTAGTTTCGATTCACGCCTGTTAGATGTGAACCACAGAAATACATAAGCAACAAAAATCTTCTTTGAAAATCAATCTTACCGCCATCTTCATTCATGTCGTGGAAATATTACTACCCTTTAAAATGGTCTACAAGTTTTTGACAGAAACAATTGAAGAGCTGTTTCACCATCCTATATCCACCTTGTTCTACACCTATATTCAACTGTTTTTGAAATAATGACAGGTGAAAAGTGAGATTTTGCAATTTTCGACAGCCTATATTACCGCAGCTTTATTTACTCAACATATATATGGGTTTTATTTATATTCAAAAACACCACATAGAAGGTAGATAACATATTTCTCTATTGAAAAACGTCCTGTGTGCTGTGTGGGTCTAATTTAATCTTTACTCGAAATTTCTTAAGAGGGGTTTAACCTTATTTGGGATTGATGGTAAAACTTTGTGAAACAAGGAATGGCAAAAATCATATTACTCGGACCTCGCTGAAAAAAATCGATTTTTTTTTCACTTTCTGCTTGAGGAAGGTTGGATCTAGGCATCTCTCGTAGTACTTTTTTGATTTTTTGAAAAAAAAACAAGCAAAAAAATTGCGAAATTTCGCCCATATTCACTATTTTTTATCTCACAAGATATATCGTATTTCGAAAAAGTACTCCGAGAGATGCCTCAATCATACAATTGTCTCTATTGAAAAAAAAAATTATCGCGATCCATCAATAATTACTAGCTCAAAAATGATTTTTGCTGAACCTCTGCAGACTCAATTACGGAGCATTTTTCATGACTGATTCGAGCGCCCTCGCACCAAATAAGCACTTTTACATGGATACTATGAATTTATGAATGAATCGTATTTTCATTCATAAAAACCAAAAATAGCACTGAAGCTATTCCAATAATTTTAGCACATGTGATGATATCAATGGAAGTTGCAAAAAGGATTCATTGCATTCTCGAATAAGACTAATTAGGTGATTAGAAAACGTAAACATTTTTTGCGAACGGCGGCGGCAGGCGCTATGTGCACATCAAAGGGCCGTCCAGATATGCATGTATCAGACTGCAAACAGAAAGCTAGTTAGTTTGCGATTGCATTCAGATGGTGACACTATTGTTAGTTTGTGAGTTCAAATTATCGAACTGGCGATAAACATCGTAAAAGACTTTCTGTGAGGAAATTGTCAGTCGAAAAAAAGATATTGAGATTGATAAGGTACGTAAATATTTTCGAATGTTTTTATAAGAAATAATTGGAATCGATATACAGGGTGTCCCATATTCGCAGCCTTACATTGGGAATTCGATAACGGTTAGAGATACAGGATCGGTTGAATTAGGAAAAAGTTGTGTATTCATGTGCGCAACAATGAGCCGCAAAGAAATAGTTGAAATTTTTTTTGGTTTTTGAAATATTCAAAAAAATACAAATTTTAGATTTTCATTTTTTATTGGCTTTATTTTAATATTTATGCTCTATAACTTAGCAGTATAAAATTTTTAATACGACGTTTCGTCATTCGAGGGTCACCATCGACTTTTTTTTTTCGAAATTTCGAAACTGCAATTCATCATTCATCGTATGCAGGTTACTTCGCGGTATGGACAAATAAAGGAATAACAATTAAAAAAATTCATCGTAATAAGATGGAATCAAAATTAGTAGATTTTTACATACGAGAGGAATATGGAAATAAGAGATGGATGAGATATTTCTGTACTACCTTCGGGCTCAACTATATTCGGGGTGGAAAAAAACGCAAAATTGAAAAAAATACAGTTTTTTTTTTCTACTATAATGAAATACTTTTTTTTCACTCAAGCTGCTTTTCACTTATTTCAATTCCAATATTGAATGAAAATTTCCAATGAAATTTTGATTTGATACTTGCATGGATACCATATACCATGGAAACCAGAAGATAAAACAAACAAGTGGACTTCTTGCTATAAACCTATGACCGGGGGTGATCCATTTGAAAAAAAATTTGCTATTCGCATTCGTTCGTTTTGGAAGTGACAAAATATAGGACCGATGAAACCCTACAACTTTTATATTCAATGTTTTTTCCACCTCGTATAGTTGAAGCTGTAGGTATGGGTCAAAATATAAGAGACAAATAGGATGTTATCTGTAAATTTTGTTTTCAAATATATCATGTGAGTTTTCGAGTTTCAAGTTCAGTAACGATACCGAATACCTTGAAAAATGTCATTCATTCATACCTATCAAAGAAGAATATTCCGATATATTTTGTAGTGTATAAAAATGTTCAATATAGTTTCTCCATAGACAGCATTTTTTATTCTGTGTCCATATTCATCATACGATGCATCAATGAGAAAGCATTCAATTTCATCGTGATTCAAATTGATAACGAGCCCTGTCTGAATTCTCGAGTTGAAAATTGATTCTACATTTAGCCACCGAACAGAGGGTCTCAATCCTGAACCTACATGCCCCCGATTTATTTTTGTAATGAGAAATCTAACCCGTTTTAGCTCACCAATTTTTGCCTGAAATTTTCTCTTTTGTCCAATCGAAGTCCCATTTCTGCCACGACCGAGAGACATTTTCTAATTTGTGTATTTATAAGTTTCAATTTAGCCGTTAGACGTTTTTGTGTTACTGTTTTTGATATTCGAAAGGGTTTCATCTGTTTCGACAAGTTTTTTTTTTATTTTCCATATAATATCAAATTATCCTCATAGACATTTTAAGATAATACAGTAAGTTCAAAATATACTGATGAAAAGCCGGAGACCTATTCTGAGAATTGTAACGGCCGATGGCCGCAGACCCGAGCCACAGATCCCGAGCGACCAGGCAAGACGCAAGACTGAATTTACTACGAATTTTACGCGACACCGAGTTGGAGTGAGATGCCAACAGCGCTTAGCGTTTTTTGTTCGACATTGGTCTCCGCCCCTTTCGCTCGGAATTTTTACTTCCCCCTTTACACCGCAAATATACTCTGACATGTTTGTAAAGGTTAACCCCTTCTTAAATGTTATATTCTCATGGTGAAATGAGACATTTTTTTCGCTCACTTCAAACGTACAAATCGACAATAATTGTTGAAGACTGAGAAATACGGAATGCCTATCATATGCATATAAACTTTTTCTAGACGCTTTTTGATCCAAGATCAAGACTATCAAAAACAAGATCAAGATTTAGCCAGTCTCGTCTTGGTTTTGAAACATCAAACAGACATACTCAGATTGGCCACCCTTTCATTGCCAGGCTCGAGACCCGCAGAACTTCCCTCTATCAGGATTCTATTTTTCATCAAATGGCGAAGTTGTGTGACATTATCTAGTATGGTTTTTCCTGGTTCCTATATATAACCAGACCTGGGAAGAAATATCTATACAGGGTGTTTCATAATAAATGCGCAGGACTTCAGGATATGATAGCTCTTTCAAGAATATGAAAAAAAGTTCATGTTGTCTTACCCTCTAAAATGCACCATTTTAGACATACAGGGCCATCTTAAAACCCTAGTCTACGCTACTCCAGTTGAAAATGTTGACAATTTAAGAGAGCGCATTGTTGCTTCTTGTAACATAATTCGGAATACTCCGAGTATTTTCCTACGTGTTAGACATCGAAGAATTGCTGCGTGCATTGAAGCTAACGGCAGACTTTTCCAACACTTAATTTAACTAATTATGATATGTTTTTTTTTATTTTGCATATATGATGTTAACGTTTGGTTTTGTTACTTGTTCTAACGTTTAAATAAATTTTGTATAATTATGAAAAAAATTATTTAAAAATTACCATGTTTTTCAACATGAAAGTTGATTTTTCTTGAAAACGGTCAACTTCAGGGCTAATAAACAGGAGTCCCCTTTTTGTGTAGAAAACATTGACGGTTTGAATAGGTGGCTCAAAATTGTACTTTTTTCAGTGGCGTAAAAGTTGGAGGAAATAACACCCACAACCCCTTCAAAATCTTCACCAATTATGAATTTAAAAAAATAATAAATCAGCCCAAAACATAGCTTATTATGAGTAGAAAATGCCTACAAAATCTGTTTTCTGTGCGATAAACGGTTCCAGAAATATTCGCAAAAAACGATTTATTTATTTTTAATTCAACATCCTGTATGCCGAAAATGGTGCATTTCAGAAGGTAAGTCAATGGGAACTTTTTTTCATATTCTTGAAAGATCTATCATATCCTGAAGTCCTGCGCATTTATTATAAAACACCCTGTATATCGTTTTTTTTTTTCGAGATATAGATATTTCTAGAAAAATGGGAATGAATGAAAAATTATGAATATTGAGAATGTTATGAGAACAATCATGGCTGCTGGTATCATCTTTACATGAGATCAGCCTAGGAAATATGCAACTTTCATCCGCAAGGCTGTAGACAGGACACCTGTATCAGGTCATTTATGTGAAGTATAAACAAAGTTGGTCCCAAAACAGATCCTTGTGGAACACCGGCGTTGTTAGTTATTCCATCATCCATCGTAAAACAAAATTCCGACAAAAGTCGAAAAAAATTAATTCCGAGTTCAAAGTCGGAAATTCCGAGTTTAAAGTCGGAAAAAATATAAAAAAATCTCGGTGGCTCTTATACGCTTTCGTAATATAGGCTTGTATTTTGTTTATATTTTGACTGTTTCGGTCAGCATAATATTTCTTGAATATCATTATTTGAAATGTCATCGAAAAGACTATACGTTGAACTTAAATCATTTTGTAGATGGATTTATTTTAGTGTATATTGTTACATACAAGTTTCATGATATTGGAAATTAATGCGAATCTATTTATCTATATACAGGGTGCGGCACCGAAAACGAAACAGATCGAATATCTTATAGACACATTTGTTGTGAAAAAAATGCAAAAACAAGTCGATTTGTAAACCAAGGGGGATATCTTTCTACCATAACCTCAAATGACAGTGTATGAACAGTGTATGAACTTAAAAATTGGAAAGGCTTGCATAAATTTTACTCCAATCATTCCAAACTACAATAATTCACAATAGCTGCTCAAAGTGTTCTCCATTAACTGCCATACATGAGTATAAGTTAGTCTCGAAACGTCTGAGGTTTTGGAGCATTTCTGGAGTTATTTGACGACATTCGTACCTTTGAATAAAATTTTTTTTTTTCGCAAGAGGGCGCCAAAATGAAAAGTTACGAAGCGAACAAATTACCTTTTCAGTGATGTGTCACACTTAGTACTTTCCCTATTTAAATTGTATGGGTGATAGTGACCAAGGGAAGGAGAGAGAGGTATGACAGTTGAGGTTATGGTAGAAAGATGTCCCCCTTGGTTTACAAATCGACGTGTTTTTGCATTTTTTTCACAACACATGTGTCTATAAGATATTCGGTCTGTTTCGTTTTCGGTGCCGCACCCTGTATAATTCTTAATTTATGCGTTCCAAAATCAATCGATCAAACGAAACAAATCGTTTGATACAGTTGATACCGACACCTCTGGACATTCATTCGACGAGATTGTGTCATAAGTAATTGCCCCTACTGTTAAATCCCCTATATATCTAACCCTCGATGCTTTCTCCCCAGTCGATGTCACAGCCTCCCCAGACCGTCTCCAAGGGGTAATGATACGGACGTCCCAGAAATAACTCAATTGCCATGAGGTTAATCGATTTTATCGTTCATCTTTCACACCCCTCCGTTTACAAAGAGGGTGGAACTGCAGATATAATAAGTGGATAATTGGAGTATAATCCCGAAAGGATGAACGATATTATTCGGCTCATGATTTGGGTATTCGCTTATTCGTTTCTCTGTCGCTATACCACGTTTTCTATCACACAGTATATGTATAACCATCATGTACGGGGTGGGTCAAGTTTTTTGATAGGAAATGCCGGTTTATAAAAGAGTTGGAGGAAAACTAACCGACATATTATTAGGAGGCCGATTTTCGACCTCGTTACCATAGCAATTAGAACGATTTCCGGAAATCTCTCTCTCTCTTCCTTTGGGGATGATATAACACAAGAAATTTTATGATGTTTATAGGTTGAATGATATTCACATTTACCTAACTTCAAATACTAATAGCGTTTTCAATTGGTGAAACTGATGCGCACTCAGTGGTTCAGAGTTTTCTGTCATGATTATTCAATGTATCCAGACGGTATCGGTAAATAATAATGAACTGAATTGACCCTTCCCAGAATAGGAAGTTATCATGGCAGATTTTGACATTTGACATCAGATTTAGGGAAGAATTGACAACTGACAGTTGACAAAATAAGTGTTCCAAGTCGAAATTGAATTGAAATGAAAACAAATACAAATTCCAGAATATCGATATTTCTTAGAGTTGAAAGGCACAAAGAAAAAGGATATTATTCTGGAATTTGATATTACATCGTTTTCATTTAGTCTTAGGAATAATGGATACGATAATTCTGTTAGTAGGTCAATTTATTCAAATTCAGACCCTTCCAAGATAGCAAGAAACTGAAAAGATGCTAAGGGAATCTGTTGTTGCTAACCTTATTTGTTAATAATAATCAAACAGTATATCTCGTCGAATTTGTATTTTAATTCACTATTTATACACAGCCGTGCGGTCAACTAACCACTTGTACGCTTGCCTGGCGTCTAGACCAATGAGAAACGAGGTCAAACGTATCTCTAACGTACATACTTCAATAATATTTTGGTGTGAAATTTTGTTACCGAATACCACTATTATTATAAGTGGAAATCTAATGTTTCTTTCCATCAGTATATTTTTTCTGAGATTCTTCAGTTTCCTGATGTTTGAATATACTGTATTGAACATTCGTAATAATTATTCATAATATTCATCATTGATGTATATGTAATATTAGTATCAACACTTTGTTGAACCTCAGAATACCATCAAGCGTTCAAACTATCTGATGTGAGATCTCTTGAAATAAATAGAATTCTTAGCATAAAGGATTCCGTTTTTGGATAATTAGGAATAATTAATGAATTGTTGAAATAGGTACCTATTCCCCCATTAACCATACTCAACATGTTAATTTTGCCTAGTTTACTGTCCAAGATATCATCTGCTTCGTTATATATTCAAGGATGGAATCTATGTCCGCCTTTGTCGGTGCATTCTGGAATCATCGTAGATTTCTAGTTTTGGTTAACAAGAATGTCTTTATATCTAGCAGAGAAAACCTACTGACATCATAATAGACTCATCTTTGTTGAAGTAGGAAGTTTAATTCCATCAGAATTTCGAGAAGATCACGTTACATATATTTGGTAAAATAGCAACCATCATTGATGTGGGAAACAAAGTGAGATATTGTCGCGTGTTTATCGTTATACACTGTGTATACGGGGTCGATTAAATTAGAGAAAAGTAGCGCATATAATATGACATTTAGAAAGTTTCAATATTCCAAGTAGTTTCGGGGATATCCGAGAAGAACCGAAATTTGAGAATTTCGTTTTTATTTTCTCCTATCATTATTTTCAAAGGAAATGTAAAACTAATAGCACTTTGACATGACCACTTTTTAAGGACTACACGATAACATAAGCAGAATTTTTCTGCGACGTTTCGTCTTTTAGAAAACATCATCAACTTTGTAATTTTATATAGGCCGAAACTAAAGTATACCCTGTATACGACTCCATTTTTCATTGTGAATACAGCAATGTATCACACAATATGATTTCGGAACCATTTCTCGCGCAAAATGTTATTTAGTGATTACTTAATCTGTTTTTCTTCAAATTTAGATAGTAGGCGTCTAAATATTGATTTACCAGGTTGTCGCC
Source organism: Chrysomela aeneicollis (assembly GCA_029955515.1). Lineage (NCBI taxonomy): Eukaryota > Metazoa > Arthropoda > Insecta > Coleoptera > Chrysomelidae > Chrysomela > Chrysomela aeneicollis. The sequence goes on along the minus strand of JARUHQ010000026.1, from coordinate 1,240,466 downwards.
TCTCTGGATACTTATTAGAGTACGCACGTTCAGCATCAACACAATTTCTTTGGCACAAAATGTAACATGACAACATATCAAATTTTTCAGTATTAGAAAAGCTGCCGTTTTCCATTTTTAACACAAATTAGTTAGGTAACGAGATGTAAGAGTAGGAACGGTCATATGTCAAAAATTCTACCAAACTACAGTATTATTATGACAACAGAACATAATGTGGTCATTTTTTCCAGCGCCTACTATCTAAAATTGAAGAAAAACAGATTAAGTAATCACTAAATAACATTTTGCGCGAGAAATGCTTCCGAAATCATATTGTGTGATACATTGCTGTATTAACAATGAAAAATGGAGTCGTATACTTTAGTTTCTGCCCATATAAAAATACAAAGTTGATGATGTTTTCTAAAAGACAAAACGTCGCAGAAAAATTCTGCTTATGTTATTGTGTAGTCCTTAAAAAGTGGCCATGGCAAAGTGCTATTTGTTTTACATTTCCTTTGAAATAATGCTAGGAGAAAATAAAAACGAAATTCTCAAATTTAGATTTTTCTCGGATATCTCCGAAACTACTTGGAATATTAAAACTTTCTATAAATGTCATATTATTAGGCACATAAATACGCTACTTTTCTCTACTTTAATCGACCCCGTATCACTTACCGTTTCTGATATCCCCATGCTGTTCATTCTTATCTTGGACACAGTGTATAGACTGCGAGTGGATATAATTCTAAATTTTCTAAGTGGCATAAGCCTGAAAAGTAGCTGATTTCTGCTCCTGATATACCTTTTTCGAACATCTCGATGTTAGTGTGTGAATTGTTGATGAATAATACCGATGATTTTGTTTTCGAGACGGCTGCAGAAACTAGTAGGTACATGGAAAAAAAATTGTAATCGTAACAAATGTTTCAGTTAGTATAGGCACAACCATATGATCTTGTAACCATAACAAATTATTTCTGGTATACTAACCGTAATATTTTTAACATGACAATACATATGGTTATGGTAACGATGTGACAATGTTATGGTAACATAACCTAACTTAATCTAACCTTGACCAATTTCTGGCAGGATGGGGCCAATTAGGAGAAAGAGAAGAAGAGGAAGAACTAACCTTACCTCTCATTGAATGCGTGAAGTTATTTGTTAGATATACTGTGAAATCCATTGGAGTGGATAAGTATTGGTGGTTTATCATTTTATACAAGCTCAACTGAATGGATATGAGTTGATTACAGAATCACCTCGAATGTGGCTCCCAAAGAAGCCAAAATAGTTATTTATGTATTAAGGGAATTATGAGGGCCCTAATTACCGATGGCAAAGTTTGCGTTCCGAGGGCCTCTGGCCCGAGGGACAGCAATTGCCAGAGGTTATTAAGGCTCTATAATTCCCGTGGTACATAGTTAATTTTATTTTTGACCGATTTTCATAACAATATGTCCATATTTAGAACGCAATAAATGTTTAAATTCATAACCTTTCTGGTATATTCGAATTAGGTAGCGTTGACTGTAGCATTGTTGGTTGTTGCTAGGTTGTCGCTATGTTTCATGTTTATAAGCAAACTTTCTTTATCAATCAATGTTTTTCCGTTAAAAACGTGTTTATTTTTTACCACAAATCGACGATCTTTTTCTGATATAATGGAGGATATTATAAAAAAAGCGGAAAAAGCAAGACAATCATTACTTCCATCGAAAAGTGAAGCCCTATATCAAAAAGAATACAACTTATATCTGAAGTGGCTGACACAGAGAAATGTTATGTCAAAAGATGCCAACGAAACTGTCTTTCTGGCATATTTTCAAGAACTGGTAAAGTATTTTCAGTATTTAATTGTATTTATTCGTTGCAGTCAGAAACGTTTGGCCCAAATTCGTTATGGACTAAATGGTCAATGCTCAAATCGATAGTGAACATATATGAGAAAAGAGATATCACCAAGTTCAACGAACTAGAGGCTTTTTTGAAACGGAAAAGTAAGGGGTATAAGCCGAAAAAGTCTGCTGTCTTATCTCCTAAAGATGTCATCAAATTTCTAAAGGACGCCCCTAATGAAATTCATTTATTGCATAAGGTAATTTTCTTCTCATAATTTTCTTTTTCGTTTGTTTATATCGTTTTATTTGTTATAGGTTGTTCTAATTATGGGTTATTTTGGAGGATGCAGAACTCTGGAACTTCTAAATATGAGTATAGCAGATATAGAGGACCGGGATACTGTTATGGTAGTGAACGTACCGGAAAGTAAAACTGGTGTATCGAAGAAATTTACAGTTGTGGATGAAAAAGAGTTCTCTGCTTTGCTTTTATTGAGACTTTATATGTCCTTGCGTCCTGAAGGTACAAAACGATTTTTTTTGAGCTTCCGACAAAACAAATGTACAACTCAGCCAATTGGAAAGAATATGTTTGGCAAAATTCCCAGCAAAATCGCAATGTATTTAGGATTGCCAAACCCACTAACCTATACGGGACATTGCCTTCGTCGCACTTCTGCTACTGCCCTAGCCAATGCAGGAGCAACTATGACAAACTTAAAAAGACACGGAGGTTGGAGAAGTTCCACGGTGGCAGAGGGGTATCTGGAGGACAGTATTGAATTGAGAAATAAAACGACGCGTATGCTGTCTACTTTGCCATCAGAAGAGGCAGGCACCTCGACTGTAGTGAACAGCAACAGCACCACCCATAAAAAAGAAGAAATTGTTTCCAGCGGCGGAAGTAATTTTCAGGGAACATTTAAAAATTGTACATTTATTATTTGTAATGACGTGAATAAGGAAAATATGTCTTAGTTTTCATTACATATAAACGTTTATAAGCATTTCTTGTATCATTTTCACCTGTAAAAGGTAAGAGGGAGTTTTTGAACCTTAATATCCCAAGGGAGTTATGACGCTCATTATAGATATCGTAACTATGACGATATAAGCTTATAATGTCACTGTCAGAAATAAACAATTTTTTGGCCCCATATAAAGGAATATAAAAAAAACAGATTTTTTTTGAATTTGTAACTTTAGACGAATTAGTTTTGCTCTAAGTATTTTAAATTGTTGTTTCAATATCAATATCACAATTCGATTGAATATTATATGTGGGTATTCATTTATATCAGTTTCTTGTTGAACATAATTGATAACGTTGTTTATTCTTGATGAGCTACTTTTTTCTGAAATAATAATCACAATGCCACACTATAGGTTCTTTGTTTTTGAATGCTAGGATTTGAAAACCAACTAGACAGTGACAGTTTTGCTCAGCAACATACTCATTCATATTATTTTTTTATTTTGGTTCGTATCGTAATAGCCTCAATGCGCATTTTTTATTATTCGGAAGTTGGTACAACCGAACTGTCAAATGAAGGTAAGATGAGTTAGGCTCAGCCTAATTCTGAGTGATTTTGGATTTGGTGATACTAGCAGTGAAAAACTCAATGTTTTTATTGATAAATTTTAATTCTAGTATTTTTGATTTGAATGAAAAGAATAACATTTAATTTTTCACCGCTGGTATCGCAATAATCAAAATCTCCCAACTGTAAACTGGGCTTTACGCTTGTGCGTCAAATTTTAAATATTTCAATGTCATCACTGTTACCAATCGAAGATGTTTCTGTTATTTATCGACACTAAATCAATATTTTATAATATAATATAGAGCTTCAATTATCACTTGTAATCTCCCTATAGCAGCCGAATTATTACCGATAATTTTTTTCAAGGTCGCGAATGTTTTTGTCGTCTTCGACTCGGGATAATTTTTTATCAACAAAAACATGAGTGAAACCGAGAAAAAATTATAGGGAATTAATTCTTCTGCGTGGGAGATTCGTTAAGAAAATTTCATAAATTGGAGTTGCTGTTGATATGATAAGAAGATGAACCCTATACGACCTATTCTGCATAGATAATGTAGATAGTAACTGATGGTTATTACTAATATTTCAGGAACATTCAAAACAGTAATCCGTTATCGATCATAACATCTAATATCACATGTCTACACAGATTTTATTGTGAGTGACGTTTGTCAATAGATATAAGGCGCTTCATTTTTGACAGAAAAATTATCACTTATTAAATCCGTCAAAAGAGTATTTTAGAATGCTGTCAAATCAGACCTGCTGGACCAGAACAAATATAACCACACATATTTTCGCTGTCATTCGAGTTGATTTTTTTTCTGTTGGAAGTATTTAAAATCAGTTCTTGAGACATGTTTGGTCCCGAAAGAGTCTAAATACTGATGATGTCCAAGGAGGCAACTTTTGGAAACGATTCCACGTCAGATTCCACTTCATCATTTTTAATAGCATATGGATCAACAGAATTCATTACTCTTATTTTATCGATCTCTATATCACTCTGCAGCTTCACTACAAGAATTTTCTGAACCCAATAAATATTTACTTTTACCTCAACAAGCCATGAACGAAATAATATTGAAAATATCTGGTAAATCAGCAACTAACTTTCCTGTTTACTGACATTTACTTTGTATTGACATAATTTGGCGCCATGTTTGATCCTTAGGTCACATATGCTTACGCTAGATACGGTATTTAGGTTATTCGTTTGGTAGGTCCAGGAGTATTTAACGTACTGCCATTGATTGATCGTTGTAAAATTTTGACCATATATATGTATATGTTGTACCACGTGATATCATTGTACTTCTTTACAGACCCCCCAAATACCAAACAAATACTAGGTACATGAAGCCGGATCTAGCGTAAGCCTTTATGATCTAAGGTTTGGTCCAACAAGGTCACGTGTTCTGAAATGCTCTATAGAAACTCACGGTAATCGCCTGTTGCTATAAGCAACGTATACAAAAAGGAGCCTTCCGATTGGTTGAAAATAAATTTATGAAATTTTCAGTATAATACAAAGAAATCGCCGAGAAACATCGATTTCCATTATCCTCACATAGTCATCCTAGTTCACTGAGCTAATAATTGATGGTAATCCAAATCACGCTCATCCCATCATCTAATATCCATGGCGACCGATATGAATCTCTCTTCTTCTCTTTGACCCCTTCGACGACCAGATTTGAAGCTTGTTGATGCCGTTTGTCGGCGCATTTGTTGTGTTTTAATTAATTGAATATCTTTATTAGCGCGTTCGCGGCTCGACAAGAAAAGAAGATCGCATTGACACACAAGCGTTCGGATTAACGGCCGGCGATCGAAGATAAAATTGTCGCATTATTCGTCGTGAGCAGACCCGATATTGGGGAAGAGATGTGTGTGAAATGGTGTTTGATTCCATTTGTAACCGATCCCATAATCGTACTCGGACGTCGGACGTTCCGAGAAGTGAGTTTTAGTGCCTACTAAAAAGTGAGACGGACGATTATTATGCAGGCGGTCATGGGATCTTATTAGACACAGCGATGAAATATTTCTAGATATTGATAACATTAACTTATGGTGTTTTTTTTACTGTGTATAAGTTGTAGATTGTAGGAGGGGGGGGTCGTTAAGGCTGTGCAGCCTCTCAAGCACCTTGATCGATGTACCTAATGCTGCACCAGCATTTGTGGCCAACCAAAAAAAATCTTGTGGGAATCAAACCACTAGATTTATGTGTTTCAATTCGAGTACCAATTTCTTACGAGTGCGAGTTTTTACCGAAACATTATGATTTTGAGCTATTTTTAGCAGTGTAATAAATTAGGAAGTAGTTGAGATATCTTGAATATGGTTTATTCCATCACTAGAAGTAATGTTTCATGGTGTGGGGTAGTGTAAGAAATTGGTACTCGAATTGAAACACATAAATCGCGTGGTTTGACAAAACAAAATAATTTTCAACCGTGTTGAGCAGTGTAATAAATTAGGAAGTAGTTGAGATATCTTGAATATGGTTTATTCCATCACTAGAAGTAATGTTTCATGGTGTGGGGTAGTGTAAGAAATTGGTACTCGAATTGAAACACATAAATCGCGTGGTTTGACAAAACAAAATAATTTTCAACCGTGTTGAGCAGTGTAATAAATTAGGAAGTAGTTGAGATATCTTGAATATGGTTTATTCCATCACTAGAAGTAATGTTTCATGGTGTGGGGTAGTGTAAGAAATTGGTACTCGAATTGAAACACATAAATCGCGTGGTTTGACAAAACAAAATAATTTTCAACCGTGTTGAGCAGTGTAATAAATTAGGAAGTAGTTGAGATATCTTGAATATGGTTTATTTAATCACTAGAAGTAATGTTTCATGGTGTGGGATGGTGTATGAAATTGGTACTCGAATTGAAACACATAAATCGCGTGGTTTGACAAAACAAAATAGTTTTCAACCGTGTTGAGCAGTGTGATAAATAAGGAAGTAGTTGAGATATCTTGAATATGGTTTATTCCATCACTAGAAGTAATGTTTCATGGTGTGGGGTAGTGTAAGAAATTGGTACTCGAATTGAAACACATAAATCGCGTGGTTTGACAAAACAAAATAATTTTCAACCGTGTTGAGCAGTGTAATAAATTAGGAAGTAGTTGAGATATCTTGAATATGGTTTATTCCATCACTAGAAGTAATGTTTCATGGTGTGGGGTAGTGTAAGAAATTGGTACTCGAATTGAAACACATAAATCGCGTGGTTTGACAAAACAAAATAATTTTCAACCGTGTTGAGCAGTGTAATAAATTAGGAAGTAGTTGAGATATCTTGAATATGGTTTATTCCATCACTAGAAGTAATGTTTCATGGTGTGGGGTAGTGTAAGAAATTGGTACTCGAATTGAAACACATAAATCGCGTGGTTTGGCAAAACAAAATAATTTTCAACCGTGTTGAGCAGTGTAATAAATTAGGAAGTAGTTGAGATATCTTGAATATGGTTTATTTAATCACTAGAAGTAATGTTTCATGGTGTGGGGTGGTGTATGAAATTGGTACTCGAATTGAAACACATAAATCGCGTGGTTTGACAAAACAAAATAATTTTCAACCGTGTTGAGCAGTGTGATAAATTAGGAAGTAGTTGAGATATCTTGAATATGGTTTATTCCATCACTAGAAGTAATGTTTCATGGTGTGGGGTAGTGTAAGAAATTGGTACTCGAATTGAAACACATAAATCGCGTGGTTTGACAAAACAAAATAATTTTCAACCGTGTTGAGCAGTGTAATAAATTAGGAAGTAGTTGAGATATCTTGAATATGGTTTATTCCATCACTAGAAGTAATGTTTCATGGTGTGGGGTAGTGTAAGAAATTGGTACTCGAATTGAAACACATAAATCGCGTGGTTTGACAAAACAAAATAATTTTCAACCGTGTTGAGCAGTGTAATAAATTAGGAAGTAGTTGAGATATCTTGAATATGGTTTATTTAATCACTAGAAGTAATGTTTCATGGTGTGGGGTGGTGTATGAAATTGGTACTCGAATTGAAACACATAAATCGCGTGGTTTGACAAAACAAAATAATTTTCAACCGTGTTGAGCAGTGTAATAAATTAGGAAGTAGTTGAGATATCTTGAATATGGTTTATTCCATCACTAGAAGTAATGTTTTATGGTGTGGGGTAGTTTAAGAAATTGGTACTCGAATTGAAACACTTAAATCGCGTGGTTTGACCAAACAAAATAATTTTCAACCGTGTTTAGCAGTGTAATAAATTCGGGATTGGATGCGATATCTGAAATATGATTCATTTAATCACTAGAAGTAATATTTCAGAGGGTGAGGTGATGTAAGGAATTCCTATTCCAATAGACTATCTCAATAAAAAGCGTTCAAGATTATACATATAATACTTCAGTGTATTTGTTCATGTTGATTTTAACATAAATCGTTTATAATTAATTTGTAAGAATTTCTGTTGATAATGAAATGCTCATATTTTTTTCGAGGTGAGGGTGTGGTGTAGCATTAGTCTAATATTGTACCACATCCCATTTTTTAGAAATCCCCGCCTGTAAAAAAATTGATTCTTGTTGTAATAAATTGTAATTAATATGTTTGAAATTCCCACAAGATTTTTTTTTGGGTGGGCCACAAATGCTGGTGCAGCATTAGGTACATCCTTGATCTATTGGATCTTTTGTGGATAACCCTCAATCTATTCGAGGCCTGGGATTCCGAGACTTCGTGCAAAGTTTATCAGTTTCCTGGGAGCTTGGTTCTTGATATCGTCTAACAGGACGTCTTTGAAAGACGTCGTTACCATTTTATTAAGAATTTTAGATCCATTACACTAGGTGTTTTAATAATTTCGACATGCAAAATCAATCCAATACAAGTTCGATACCCATCACGGTCCGAAACTGAAGTTCACACGATTCGAAACAAAGAGGCATTCATTTAGGCAGCTAAGAGTGATAACAACTTAAAATTAATGATAAATAAGTCGTATAAATGAATGAGTTAGTTCAGCATTACTCATACGTGGGAAGCTGAATCAGTGGGAAAGTCAGAATAAGACGATCACACTCACAGAGTGCAAATTTTGCATTTTTTAGATGTGAACTGAATAGCGTTAATCTAGCAAGAAAAGCATCAATTCGAAAAATCGAGCAGAGATCGAGAGGCAGTGGGTCGCCGGTTTTTGAGTTTTGCGGAAGACTTGGTTCCGTAGAATAACCACAAGTGTTTCGGTTGAGATTTTTCATTATTGATTGGGAAATAGATTTTCAATTAGGGGAAATAACCGCGAGAAGCGAATTTCAATACAGAAAATCGGAGAGAGGTTCGGCATAATTGGGAAAATTTTGAAAAACTTTCTTGGTTTGTTAGAAACGAGCGAATCGCTTAAATTCGGGGTGCGTTTTGGGAAGATTCCATTTTGGACAAAAGTGTCTTCTTTGCACAGTCTCGACGGACGCATAGAAATAGCCGTCACCTTCCAAGGGGCTAGAAATCAAACGACGAAGGGGTGAGAATACTTGGTATTTTTGTTCTTTTCTCTTCTAACTAACATCCTATCAATAAATTTCGTGGGTGAACTTCAGTTTCGCTTGTGCTTGTACTAAATATATAGTCGCAGTTATTGTTTTTCTTCAAGGTATACCCTATATGTTCTTTTAAATTTCACACACCATTATTAGAAAATATTCATCCGTTTCATTTCACTTGTTGTTTGATGATTTCCATATGCCCATTTTATTAATTTCTAATTTTTTTCTTTCTGTTCATTTTGTTGAATATATTCAATTGATTACTAGCACTGCGTATTATTGCTGATTATTGAACTGGCAGGGATAGCTAGGTGGCAAAATTCTGTTCAATTTTCTCTGTTTCTCAAGCAAACATAGAGAAAAGAAAATCCTAGGAAAATCTAGCACTAATCAGCCTAGACGGCCCACGCTCAGTTGAGGACTTAAGTGATTTGATTTTCAAACCTAAACCAGTTGCATTGAGAAATACTTTCATGATATTTGGTTGAATTTTACTTTCAAGAAAACAATCTTCAGTAGATGACACAATTTTAGAATAACAAACATCAGATTTGTTACAATCGGAGGGCTCTAAGAAGGCCACTTCCAGGAACTTGAGCCTCTTGCAGTAGCGGCAACTATCACTCTCTGGTTTAACCAATCTTTTTGAGATGATACCTCAGAGGGCAGTGTCTAGTGAATAGTCCCGTTACCAGTTCCAAGTCTTTTTTGTCCAACTCGAGAAGCTGTTTAGCTTTCCTTTGCGAGAGGCTCACTATCCTTTTCGCTTGTCTTTGTCCTGGCACTTTATTTCAGTGAGATTTCATTTCATCCGCTTCTCAGCGTCGGAACTCTTCTCTCAAGTGGGCTTTGAAAAGTCCACAGAAGGGTTCTGGGCCGAGAAATTGTGTATTTGCCCCTTCTTTGGCAAGGCAGTCTGCTTTCTCGTTGCCTTCAACTCCCTTATGACCTGGCACGCACATCAAAGTGACCTGGTTGTTCGCTGCCAGTTGTCTCAGAGTTTGTTTGCAGTCCCAAGTCAGCTTAGACTCACAAGTGTATGACTTCAGAGCTTTTAGTGCTTCTTGGCTATCTGAGAATATATATTTTTGCCCTTCGAGTGTCCCTTTCGAGGCTATCGTGGGCACATATCCCTATAGCATGTACTTCTGCTTGAAAGATGGTTGGGGTGTTAACAAGGGGTTTTGAGAGCCTGAACTTTGGCCCTGTAACTCCCACTCCAGCCCTTTTATCCATCTTGGATCCATCAGTATACCATACAGATGCATCCCTTCTTAGTTGAGGTCCGTTCTCTGTGCAAATTTGGTGGTTGTTTATGACCACTTCAAACTGCATTTGGAAGTCGTACCTAACTGGCATTATATCTGTCGGTATAGACAAGGATTGTAGGGAAATATTTTCCAAAATCTTCAAGTGTCCAATCCGATTTCCTGATTTGAGATTATTTGTCTGGCTCAGCCTGAAGGCACTGATTGCTGCTTCTTTCATTACACACAGGTGCAATGGTGGAAGGTTCAGCATTACCTCTAAGGCTGCAGTGGGGCACGTGAATATTGCCCCTATTATTCCCAGACAAGCTAGCCGCTGCACTTTCTGCAGCTTCACTTATGCCGAAATTTGTTGCATTTTTGGCCACTATATCAATAAAGCGTAGGTGACCATGGGTTTGATGATCGTTTGGTATGAACAATAGATCATTTTTGGTTTCAGACCAAAAAGTCTTGCCAAAGACTCTGCGGCATGTCCAGCTTGCCGATATAGCTCTGGAAAGAATGTGGTTGAGTTCGCTGTCCCATGTCAGTTGTTGGTCGACCATCACGCCCAAATATTTGACTTATTTGGAAAAATTTAGCTGGATTCCATTCAGAGTTGGGGCTTTAGGTTCATACTTTCGCCTCTTGGGGTAAATGGAACCAGCACTGTTTTGCTAGGATTGACATTGAGTCCTTCCTTTGCGCACCAGCTTTTGATTGTGTTTAGGGCTACTTGCATGCGATTGGAAATTATCCCGTCATGTTTGTCCCTAATGGTGACAACCAGGTCATCGTCGTAACCTTGAGTCGTGAAACCAGAATCATGCAGCTTGACTATCAGGTTGTCGACTATCAGTTACCACAGCAAAGGCGATAAAAATCCTCCTTGGGCATAACCTTTTTCTACAGTCATCTTGACCGATTCTTCTTCAAGAGTCGCCACAATGATTCTGCTTTTCAGCATTGATTGTATCCATCTAACCAGTAGTAAGATTCATCTAAAAGAAACTGCTTCAGTGATTTTTTGAAAACATGTAAACTATTGATAGTTTTTATTTGAGGTGGATGATTATTGAATAACCTAGGCCCCATGCAATTTGGAGATCGATTACTCAACCTTGAACGGACCGTTCGAAAATCTTTCATCTTTTTCGTATAATAATTTTGCATCATTAAGAGTGAACTCATTTTTGTTTCGGAAAACATACATACAAGCTTCATATATATACACACACATGGTAACGTCAATAGATGATAGATTATACTGGGTAGGTAAAAAACTTTCAGTCAAACTCCACCAAATAAAATTTTTATTAAATGTGTGTGTGTAGTCAGAGGACACACATCAGAACATGATGAGATGTAGTCGGAAGACTTACATCAGCAGCAGACAGACATGTTTCGAAGGATTGATCCTTCATCTTCAGTGAAAAAAGGGGGGGATGGTTAACAAGTAGAGATCTACAGAAAATAGAAAAGGTATTACAAAATCACCATAAATAGTAATAGAATAGAACATACCAAATGTGGGGAAAAATTGTTGGAAAAAAAATATTTAAACCGTCAGCATGACGTAAACCCGCATTTTAGCGGTTCCCCAAACGTTAAGGGTTGTGATTTGACCTAGCCAGCACAATCAAAATCAAAAATTTAAATACAAAAGGTTGTAATTATGTACCATGCACGTGTTCTTTTTGACTGAGAATGAGAAGGTTATGAAATATTAGTTGAAATTTAGAAGTTGACATCTGTCAACTGTCATCCGCCGAGTGAGACGTCACAACTCATTGCGACAGAGAGACCGTTCTATGGACCTATGAGCCTATGATAAAGAGCAATCATCCGTCATACAACAACAAGTGTCACTAATATTGATAATTTATGTTCAAATAGAAAAATTGGACTGGAATATGCAATATGGAACAATGGTTGTTTAACAAGTGTGAATAGCAAAAATATGAGGGGAGATTGATGTCGAAAAATATATCACAAATAGAAATATCAAAATAGTAAGGAATTGAAAAGTTTCAAGCTGTCAAAATTAATTTGTTCATTTATGCACTGAACTTCAGAACTTTTAATAAGCTTTATTTATTTCCAGGGTCTCGAGTAGATTGAGCTTTTTTTCCCTTGTCACAAACATGTAAAATATTAAGATCAGATTTCGGAACAAAATTATGTTTTTCGTTAATAATATGATTAGAAAAAACTGAGTTCGAGTTGATTTCTTCTTTATCAGAATTGGATTCTATTAATCTAACATGTTCTGCTAAACGAGTTTTTTAATGTTCCAACAATTTTTTCAATGTTCCAACAAGTTTTTCCACCACATATGGTATATTCTATTTTATTACTAATTACGGTGATTTTGTAATACCTTTTCTATTTTCTGTAGATCTCTACTTGTTAACCATCCCCCCCTTTTTTTCACTGAAGATGAAGGATCAATCCTTCGAAACATGTCTGTCTGCTGCTGATGTAAGTCTTCCGACTACATCTCATCATGTGCTGATGTGTGTCCTCTGACTACACACACACATTTAATAAATATTTTATTTGGTGGAGTAGAGGGAATTGTTCAGTAAATATGTTTTGAGTGTTTTTTCGAATTTAATCATATTAAATCGTTTGAATTCAGGAATTGTGGATATTATGACACCCTGCTTTATTCAAGTTGTCCTATACAGGGTCGTAACAATATAACTTCTTTAACTGGGTTCGTGAATATTTAAGCAGGAAAAAGAATGGTGGATGTAGACATAAAGACATTTATCACAGAGTACAGATATCTATTTAAGCATTTGAATCAATTAGACAGGCAAAGTCGGCAATATAATTAGTATTTCTTACATGTTTGATGGTTGATCACAATCATAGTTACTTTCGAGATGTTTTCCTGCACTATAGAACTAACGTGAATTGAACTGAATACCAGCACAACAAGATGACTTTTATTTAAATGGACCAAAACCGAACTGTGGAATGGAAATCCATCTTCCACTGTTCTGCAAATTCACGTTCACTTGTAACACACTTTACGAGGGTGGCACTGACATTACGAACTGAGGAACATTGTCTGGAGTTGAGAGCTTAACTGTTGGATCTTGGAACTGCTCTCTCTTCTGATTCTACTTTCGGAGAATTTATAGGGACTTTTCATGAGAGAAAATTGTAGGAACCTCCTATCCCCGCTAATTACTCTAAGAAGTAGTGGTTCATGTCGATTTTGCCAAATGTAAATCATTCTAAAAGTATGGTCATGTAAAGAGCGCTTAATATAAACTATTTCAGATATAATTCTTATATTACTGAGCTTGTTCCATTACTCTTCGATCAAGTTCGTATAAACATAATTTAGTTGCAGGTTACTGGGATAATTAGTTTTTACGGCTGCAGATCTCATGCCCATGAATTATACACGAGATAATTTGAAATGTAAACAAAACTAACGTTCCTATTGATTCCCAAATTTCCTCTCCTCGAATGATCCTCCCTTCAATGACTTCGAGTGACTTTATTCAGACTATTTTCTTCAGTTCCAAAGTGTTTCACCAAGCTGGTAAGTCCATCCTATAGTCATCGTATCGTGCCTCGTATTTATAAAATGTCTATACTTAATGAATCGTTGTATCATATTCAATTCTCGTGATAATAATATACCTAATCTTGTTCTCAATAATCATCAAAACCCTCGTAGACGAAATTGCCATTTCAAATGAATCTAATTCCTACATTCTTTCATAAAACAAAGGATATTTGTTGGTTCCTGATATCGAACTCACTACGATTCATTCATTAAATTTTCTGGACTATAAAATATATTGACAAAATTGGGCATCATTACAATGGATATCATATTATTTTCTCATCAAGATAATTCGGGCTTTTGGTCAATAGAATTTCATGAAACAGACACAGCGCACCGACCCTTAATCTCTCTCTCTCTCTCTCATTGAAATCCGCCTTCTTTTCCCTCGTCTAATAATTGAAACCATTATCAAATGGACGGCAATCCGCGTGACGTCATCCGCTCTGCCGTTGCCCGGCAACCGCTCGGGTCTCCTGGCAACCCCTCTTTGGGCGCGTAATCGATAGCGTCGGGACGCGAATTAAGGTAAACGACGCCGCGCGTGCAGGGAAAACGTCTCACCCCCACCCCTGCGCTATACCCACGGTAGGCCGGCCTACGGGGGATCTTGGGTGGGGGGGGGTGGGGGTAATTGTTCGGTTATTATCAGAGTTGGCGGTGCGTGAAGCGTGCTGAGATAGTTGTAGTGGGAGGGGGAGTATGCATAATTGATTGATATCAAGTAGCATGATTAGGGAAAAAAATCGTGTGGTTTCGATGTATTGAATTGAGATTTTTCGAAATCAACAGTTAACAGTTACTCAGAATGACGGTCCTACAAAAATGTATCATACACTATATTGATACGAGAGATATTGTTGACAGCTCCCTCAGTTTATACAGGGCTATTCAAATTCGAGTCTATGCATGGGGGTTTCCATAGATCTTACTGCTTACGCTAGATCCGGTATCCAGGTAACTTGTTTTGTAGGTCCGTGGGGGTTGAAAGTACTAAGCCATTGATTGGTCGTTTCAGTTGTTTACCATACAAATGTGTTGTCCCACGTGACCATAGTACCTAATTTCTAAAATTACTACAGGATGCCGGATCTAGCGTAAGCAGTAAGATCTATGGGGGTTTCGATAACGGTAAGAGATAGAGGGTTGGTTAAATGGGGGCAAAGTAGCGTATTTCAGAGGCTAATTATATGAATGAAAAAAATCTGACCTAGCTTCTTCAGTTCTGGAGAAAATTTCGAAGTTCTTCTTTTGCCTACATCTTTTAATTCAACGAAGATTTTTTTAAAATTAGAACACTTTGCCATAGCAACTTTTTGTAGCCTTTCCAAATATCTGAATAAAAATTATTACATGGTATCGTATAAATTGGGCCACTCTAAACTTTTAATTTTCATAGGAAAACTGAGGGTAAAACTTGCAGTCTATCTCCACCAAAATTATTTATTAGTTAACAGACAGACTTACATTGAAACGGACATGTTTCGAGTAATCAATTCCTCATCATCCTCAGCTTACAAAAAGAAGAATAAATCTAAAGGAAGAAAAATTACAGTTAAAAATTGGACACATGTAAAAAATTTAGACTTCAATACTTACCAATGGTGAAAAGTATTTAACAAGAAAATCCAAAAATTATTTGAAATATTAGAGTGTCGCAATAAGTGCGGACCACCAGTGTTAGGGAATTTTGAAAATTAACATGATGAAATTAGCAATTTATATAAATCAAAAACTTGGGTCAGGGAACCATCTTAACCATTCAAAGGATGACATAAAAGTGAAAGTATTCTTACAATGAAAATCACAGAATAGTAAAAATGTTGACAAGTGACAAACTGACTTCAAAATTAACCTATGAATAAATTTGACAACAGATAGAATGGGATGAATTAACCACAAGGCAGAGAGAGAACCGAAACCACGGGTAACTGTAGTAGAGAGAAAAAAAATTGAAAAATGTAAAAACAATATTAAAAAATCAAGGAATTGAATAATTTTAGGCAATCAAAATGGGTCTGCTCATTGAGACATACCGATTCAGAGTCATTAATGCATTTATTAATTTCATAAGTTTCGAGAAGATTGAGTTTTCTACCTTTATCACAAAAATGTAAAAATTCAGTACCAGAATTTTGATCAAAAAAATGTTTGTCATTAATAACGTGATTGGAAAATACAGAATTAGAATTAATGAAATCTTTTTGAGAGCTGTTAGAAATAATGCGAACATGTTCAGATATTCTAGACTTAATTTTCCGACCTGTTTGACCTATATAACACTTTTTACAGTTGGGTTCAGAACAATTCAACCTATATACACCTGACTTGTCCAATGGTAGGATTTTTATCTTTATAGTTAACTAAGGAACATTTTAGATTGTTTGAAGTCTCAAAAGAAAAAGAATAATAATTGTGTATATTATCAGTATTCAGTCTATTGATAAGAATATTTTTTATAGATGAAGAAATTTAGGTCCAAAAAATGATAATTTCCAAATAAGGACCTGTATTTTTTATTGCATTTTTTTAAATGCCATGTTTCATATTGACGTATAGTATTTTCATCTGAATTGAGTGTTTTGGATATATTGAACTATTACCAGTAACATTTCAACATTTTTTTTAATTTTTCCTGTATAACCCCAGAACTGAAGAACCTTGGTCAGATTTTTTTCATCCATATAATTAACCTCTGAAATACGCTACTTTGCCCCCATTTAACCAACTCTCACCGTTATCGAAATCCCCATGCATAGACTCGAATTTGAATAGCCCTGTATATAAACTACGCAACACTAATTACGTCGCACCCCGAAATTTTGCCCCTGTTTTAATTTGAATAACTTTTTTCTTCTTTGAACAATTCGAATTCTGTTTGCACTGTTCGCTAGCTCAGTCCTTCAGCTATAATCTCGTACTTCTTCGATACATAAGGTTGCTTCCATGAAATTGCTACAGGATGTTACTTCAAGCTTCGCAAAATTTCTGAATTTTCAAGAGGATCCCAAATGAAGAAAAACAGTATTTTTTTTTTCAACTTTAACAGCAGAGGCATGAAGATGATCCCATTACCCTGAGCCACCTCCAGAATTCTTATCTCGTTTATTTACAGAGTGATCTCAAAAAATTAAATTTTTGGTGTTGTAGTCATAACTTTTTTCCTCTTCACCCGATTTTCAAAATCTCAGGCTCATCTTTAACCTGAAACCTAAGGTCTTTAACCTGAAACCTATGGTCCATTCCCTATGCTGCCCATGTTAACCAGTTTTATGACGTCACCCGGATACCTTCTGGTCTTGGATTGTTCCATGATCGAATAATGACGGCACTTTGTTTATTTTTTTTCAATTTTGAGGTTAACCTCTCTTTGGTGAAAGTTTTGAATTATCTGAATCTAATAGCTTCCCAACCAGTATTTGACAAAATCTCAAAAACTAAGGTAAAGTATATATGTAAGCAAGGGGTGTAATGTAACCATTTGATTGCAGGTTCTCTTATGCTATACCTGGATGCAGATTCTACAATTGATATTAAAATGTTTGAGGAATACATGTTTCTTGCATTTTAGTAGCCAAAAGTCTTTATCTCAATAAATATTCAAAAAGGGAACGAATTGTTTTAATAGTTATTTATGTATTAAGGGAATTATGAGGGCCTTAATTACCGATGGCAAAGTTTGCGTCCCGAGGGCCTCTGGCCAGAGGGACAGCAATTGCCAGAGGTTATTAAGGCTCAATAATTCCCGTGGTACATAGATAATTTTATTTTTGACCGATTTTCATAATAATATGTCCATATTTAGAACGCAATAAATGTTTAAATTCATAACCTTTCTGGTATATTTGAATTAGGTAGCGTTGATTGTAGCATTGTTGGTTGTTTGCTAGGTTGTCGCTATGTTACATGTTTATAAGTAAACTTTCTTTATCAATCAATGTTTTTCCGTTAAAAACGTGTTAATTTTTTACCACAAATCGACGATCTTTTTCTAATATAATGGAGGATATTTTAAAAAAAGCGGAAAAAGCAAGACAATCATTACTTCCATCGAAAAGTGAAGCCCTATATCAAAAAGAATACAACTTATATCTGAAGTGGCTGACACAGAGAAATGTTATGTCAAAAGATGCCAACGAAACTGTCTTTCTGGCATATTTTCAAGAACTGGTAAAGTATTTTCAGTATTTTCTGCTAGATTTGGTAATAATGGTATTTATTCGTTGCAGTCAGAAACGTTTAGCCCAAATTCGTTATGGGCTAAATGGTCAATGCTCAAATCGATGGTGACCATATATGAGAAAAGAGATATCACCAAGTTCAACGAACTAGAGGCTTTTTTGAAACGGAAAAGTAAGGGGTATAAGCCGAAAAAGTCTGCTGTCTTATCTCCTAAAGATGTCATCAAATTTCTAAAGGACGCCCCTAATGAAATTCATTTATTGCATAAGGTAATTTTTTTCTCATAATCTTCTTTTTCGTTTGTTTATTTCGTTTTATTTGTTATAGGTTGTTCTAATTATGGGTTATTTTGGAGGATGCAGAACTCAGGAACTTCTAAATATGAGTATAGCAGATATAGAGGACCGGGATACTGTTATGGTAGTGAACGTACCGGAAAGTAAAACTGGTGTATCGAAGAAATTTACAGTTGTGGATGAAAAAGAGTTCTCTGCTTTGCTTTTATTGAGACTTTATATGTCCTTGCGTCCTGAAGGTACAAAACGATTTTTTTTTGAGCTTCCGACAAAATAAATGTACAACTCAGCCAATTGGAAAGAATATGTTTGGCAAAATTCCCAGCAAAATCGCAATGTATTTAGGATTGCCAAACCCACTAACCTATACGGGACATTGCCTTCGTCGCACTTCTGCTACTGCCCTAGCCAATGCAGGAGCAACTATGACAAACTTAAAAAGACACGGAGGTTGGAGAAGTTCCACGGTGGCAGAGGGGTATCTGGAGGACAGTATTGAATTGAGAAATAAAACGGCGCGTATGCTGTCTACTTTGCCATCAGAAGAGGCAGGCACCTCGACTGTAGTGAACAGCAACAGCACCACCCATAAAAAAGAAGAAATTGTTTCCAGCGGCGGAAGTAATTTTCAGGGAACATTTGAAAATTGTACATTTATTATTTGTAATGACGTGAATAAGGAAAATATGTCTTAGTTTTCATTACATATAAACGTTTATAAGCATTTCTTGTATCAATATTTACCTGTAAAAGGTAAGAGGGAGTTTTTGAACCTTAATATCCCAAGGGAGTTATGACCCTCATTATAGATATCGTAACTATGACGATATAAGCTTATAATGTCACTGTCAGAAATAAAATCTATAAGATACCTACCTCTCTGGCTGCTACTTATATTTTGGATCCCAGAAAATAGTATTTGTTCAAAACATTCCACAACTGAAGAAGACAGCGGAAAATGAATCAAGTAAGAAATATATAATCTTGTAGACTAATATCAGTAATATCCTAATACTGGTATTTTTATAGGTTTACCATTGAAGAGATATCTCACATACAAAGTGCAATTGCAAAGAATTTGTTCAGACTGGCATCACAAATAATGGGAAATAAATAGTTTTGATTTAAACCCATCAAAAAAATTATCACTTTTTTTGTCAATTTATAACTATAAGAAACAATTTCTTGAAGGAAAAGAGGTGAACCAATACATACGAAAAGGGGATTGATTGAGCATTACATGAATTTGATTCAAGTGGAAAGAATAGAACTGAATACATTGAAACAAGTGCTGATCACAAATTTCATTGGAGTCTGGAGTCTTGTTAATATATATTCAAAATCAGTAAAACTGTGTTCTTATCTTTATGTAGAATAGAAATTTCTGATGATAACCATTTTTGAAGTAAGCATTGATGATTAGCTCATTGTTTCAATTAATATAGCTTAAACTAAAAAAATATGAACTTGAAGACATCCAATTCATTCTACAGTTTTTAGCAAAGAATTTTGATAATGTGTATTGTCTGATTAATGGTTGAATACATCATATTCATAATAAATAGCAAAATAATACAGGCCTACCTCTTGTTTTGGAATATTTGTTATTAATTCTTACAGTACATTGTAGATGAGTCTATTACTCGGTCTATTATTGTACTATATAAATTTTCAATGTTTTATAGTTACATTCAGCATTTTTTATTATGTTATACCATGACAACAAGTAATACTATTAGTGACAAAAAACCTGTATTTCACCACTATAATGTAAACTCACCTCTGGTATGAAATATCTTTTTCCTACGACCACGTATGAAAACGTCAATAATCACACTGTTTTGTTATTCAGAAAGTAGCTCATATCACCATGGTATTGTTTATTTGAAAGAAAAACTCACTAGTGTTGATATGAAAAATATCACAACTGTCGCCTGAATTGATAGAAATAATTAGGTATATTGTGAAGGTACTCACTGTCAATATAAGCGTTCTCAAATCAAATTCATATTATTTATTGAAATTTCTGTCTCGTTTTGAATTACACCGAGAACTCTTTATCTATTAATTTCAATGTGTATTATAACTGATCATATTTGCGCATGCGTTTTTAATTGTGTGACGATTTTATAGCATAATTGTCTGTGATTGTGTTGTTCATTTGAACTCATCTCAGAATTATTGGATTATAAAAAGAAAAAATGGATATTGATAACTGAAATTGTAAAGTGACCACTGACACTGAACCACAGAAATTGACCAATGGGAGAAGTTACCCTTAAGACATGACAGTCCTCAATAATTCCTGCATAAATGGTCCTTTTTTCTTTATGTCTTAAATCTTAATATTAAAAACTTATGACTTAAAACTGATGACTTAAAATTGCTGCATAAAACCCAGATAATCTCTAAATTAAAAATTTGATGCAAATTATAGGGACACATCATGACTTGAACTATTTCTATTTTTTTACTATACCTATACATAATCCAGAACTTGCACTGCAAATTTTTGCTCTTTCAACTCACTGAATATTCTTTATAATAACAGTACACTGTACAGGGTGCTATTTGAAATAAGAACGTTATTGAGTAATTTCAGGTTTAATCACAAGTTACTCCAGCACATATTTACTTTGCTCAAATAAAAAATGGATAATATAGATGGTGGAAATTTCTAATTTGAAACTTTCAAAACACTGCACCAGGTATACCTATACACTTTTGTAAAAAGCGAATGATTCATGGGATGAACATTTTTTTTCAGACTCTACTTTATTCGAATGATGATATCATGTATACGATTCGTCCCTCGTCCAAACAAAATATTCTGTAAAATGCGACATAACACCGGAATCCTAAATACCCAACGTTTATAATTCCTAAAATTCGCCTGAATACAATAGTGAAGAAACATAAAAAAAAAAAAACTGAATTAATTCAACGCCAAACAAAACAAATGCCAACATTCTTGCGGCCTTTCGTTTGTTAACTTTTTTACACTGTCGTCTGTTTTGTATCAATCAAAATCATCCCGAATCGGCCTTTGTTCGAGACTCTTTTGTTTTGTCATGTTATGTCGTGGTAACTCGTTTATTTGACAACAAAGAAATCATCGAAGCCGCTGTTTTGACATTAATTATCTGTCTAATGGGCATACGTTAGATATTTCGGACTTCTTAACCTCCTCATAATTTTTAAACACAGGCAAGAAAGAGTCGGATTATTTATTTTGTTGGACAGTTTCGTACTGCCCTACTAATTTTTTCAATAATTTATAGATGATATGCCATTTTTAGTATACGACACAGTAAAAATTATGGGTACGTAGCTGTAGTAGTAGGTGATCAACATTATTTATTGGTTGAATTAACAAAAGCACATGGTCGAATGAATCTTGTTGATATGTTATAATCGGTCCGATTCTTTAAAAAGTGGTTAACACAGTGGATACATTAGTAACGTTGTTAACAACAACTTTTTTAACCACTTTAGATTTTCCACTATTCATATGTGGTATTCTTCAAATACGAAATTTATCAAGGTTGCTAATTTCTTACATTTCCACTCAGTGGTAAATAAATGCGGAAAAGTTAGTAACTCCTCTTCTTTTTTATTATAGTTTGCTGTTTTTCTGCAATTTCAACGTCAATCTAACCTCATTTTTTGGATTCGAAGTAGTATTAGCATTAGCACATAGAAAATATCGGTACACAGATTACTTTTTGGTTTGCTGTGTCCGGGACTATCAAGTTTTTCGTGAATAATTGCAGGAATAATAATTATATGATTTGTTAATGAACCTAGTGAGGTAGGTATAAATATATCCTGGAATGCATATTATTACACAGGATCATTACTCATTGATTCAGCTAGGTATCTAATTTTTCAGTAGCAACATGTTTAACATTAATATTCTTGGTTTGTATAATTTCATAAGGCTCTATATAATTGGATGCTATCTGTTTCTTGAGCATATATATGTAGATATTTTTATGATATTTTTTTCAGTAGGAAGGTATAGGTTCTCAATAATATCGATTATCCTACCATATAATTATTTCCTGAGCGACTCAAATCCTGATAACTGTGACAAATTTCCTTCATAACTGCCTCTTCGAATATATATCACCTTTATGACGAATTATTATTTCATTTCCACCAGTAAAATCTGGTGGATAAATTAGTCACTCTATCAGTGGTAAACCAACGACAAGTTGTTAATTTTTTTTCCATTTTGACGTTAGAGAATTGAAAATTCGGAAAGTGATTCAAATAACAACTGACCTTCCTATTTGCCACCCAAATGACAGTTGTTGAGATAACCACTTCCTTAGAGAATCAGACCGAATAACTTGGTGGACAAGTAACAACACTGAATTGCGTAAAGAACCATTTCATCTTATTTTTCTGATCACTACCCTAGTTGCCTTACCAACCCTCAGAAGTTTACTATAGGTGAACTTCTACGAGTTAAAAAATCATGTTAGTCATACAAATAATTGTGAAAACATACAAAATAGTTGTTTTTTTCACAACAAATATCAATTTCACTCATTAGTATTTGCAAAACAGTTTTGCAATATCATCAATCATACAGGGTAATGCAAATTTCATGGTATACGCTATGGGGAGTGAAACCAAAAATGATCTATTGGTCATACTAAACGATCATTCATGGTCACCTACGCTTCATTGATATGGTTGCAAAAAATGCAACAAATTTCAGCACAAGTCAAGATGCAGAAAGTGCAACGGGTAGCTTGTCTGGGAATTACAGGGGCAATATTCACGTGCCCTACTGCAGCCTTAGAGGTAATGCTAAACCTTCCACCATTGCACCTGTGTGTAATGAAAGAAGCAGCAATAAGTGTCTTCAGGCTGAGCCAGACAATAAACCTCAAATTAGGAAATCGGACTGGACATTTGAAGAAATATTCTCCTAGAATCCATGTCCAAGCCCACCAGATATCATGCCAGTTAGGTACGACTTCGAAATGCAGTTTGAAGTGGTCATAAACAACCACCAACTTTGCACAGAGAACGGACCTCAACTGGGAAGGGATGCATCAGTGTGGTACACTGATGGATCCAAGATGGATGAAAGGGCTGGAGTGGGAGTTACAGGGCCAAATTTCAAGATCTCAAAATCCCTTGGTAACACCCCAACCATCTTTCAAGCAGAAGTACATGCTAAAGAGATATATGCACAGGAGTGCCTCGAAAGGGACACTCGAAGGGCAGAAAACTATATCCTATCAGATAGCCAAGCAGCACTAAAAGCTCTGAAGTCATACACTTGTGAGTCTTAGCTGACTTGGGTCTGTAAATAATCCCTAACACAACTGGCAGCGAACAACCAGGTAACTTTGATGTGGGTTCCAGGTCACAAGGGAGTTGAAGGCAACGAGGAAGCAAAGCCCACTTGAGGGAAGACTTCGGGAAGACTTCGGACGCTGGGAAGCAGATGGAATGAAATCTCACTGGAATAAAGTGCCAGGACAAAGACAAGCGAAAAGGCTAGTGAGCCTATCGCCAAGGAAAGCTAAACAGCTTCTCGAGTTGGACAAAAAAGACTCGAAACTGGTAACGGGACTCCTCACTGGACACTGCCCTCTGAGGTACCACCTCAAAAAGATGGGCAAAACAGAGAGTGATAGTTGCCGCTACTGCGAAAACTTTGCTGAAACTGCAGAACATTTGCTTTGCGAATGCCTAGCACTCTTCTGCAAAAGGCTCAAGTTCCTGGAAGGGGCCTTTTTAGAGCCCTCCGATATCAGGAACCTAGCTCCCAGGAAACTGATAAACTTTGCACGAAGTCTCGGAATCCCTCGAATAGATTAAGGGTTTTATGCACAAAAGTTCCAATAGGTCGAAGTGCTTGAGAGGCTGCACAGCCTTAACGACCCCTCCTTCAAACTATACAATCTACAATCTACGCTATTGTCAAATCGGAAACAGGGAGATATAAGATCTAGGTTAAATTACTAAAAATATGCGCAATTTCATGGATATTTCGAATATCAAAAGGAATCGAGGATATCTTACATAGTTCCTGAAATATCTTGGAAAAACTGAAAATTGTTGGTGCTTATATAGTCATTGATAACTTTTCAACTATTGCTGTTAGGATTTAGAAATTTGGTAAAATCATTTAAAGTTCGCATGCTTAATCAACGGTGATATGAAAAAAAATCTAGGCACACTGGATTCGAAGATATCGAAGTTAACTTTGACATTTCTATTGGTAGCCATATTGGATTTTCACTCTATATCGGATTTCCGAATCTGATGAAATAATCATACCATTCCATTTGAAATGTTTCCAAAGCATTCTTCACAAATACGATTTTTTGCCAATTTTGACCAGCATGTGAGATTCGAACATATCGAGTGAAACGTTATAGTGATCAGAAAAAAACAGACTTTTCAAAAAAGTAAAAATCCAATATTAGCGACCATAAGAAAAACCAAAGTTGAGTGTTGTACACACATAAAAACAAATTCTCAAATGAAAACGATATATTTGTTCAACGTCCAATTCTTGTTTTGAAAAAGCGCATTCTTCTTCTGAAATAATTTATTTGAAATGAATTTATTGAATATAACAAAATGTTCTCAATTCAAGAAATTCAAAGTATCCAGAAAAAATAATGAAGTTCTTGAAAAATATATCACGGAATGTCTTCTTTCAAAATAACATATGTAGCATTTAATCTCTGAATAAGTAAATCTCTGAGAAAGTTTCTTTGGATTGACCATAACATTTTCTTGAATATAATTGCGATCCCTTCGAGCCGAGAATGTTGCCAAACGGTGTGAGTGTGTTGTTTCGGTGCTCTTGTCGTGCATCCATCATTGTTCAACCAGTTCAACCTATTTTATTGGCATAGAAATATTGGCTTGCCATGAAAGAAAAACTAAGGTCTCAGGAGATATCTGAGGATATAATTACCACTTTTAGGGGTAAGTTACATGCCTATATCTTATCGACGTTCATTCTTGGGTAGGAATTATTGTGTATCCAATCAATTAACGTAGCTATATCATCTCGAAAACTGATAATTCGTGAAAAACTTGAATAACCAGGATCGGCATAGTGAGTAAAAATTGGGGTTAGGTACCTATATGCGGATGAACGTTTAAATTTGTCCAAACACTGATTGAACAGTGGAAAAGAGCTTCTTGAACTTGTAGACATCTTAGGTATTTTGATATTGCATATTATACCTAACATATTTTTACATTTTTTTACCAAATTTTGATCCAAGGAAAATGAATTCAGTAGTAAGAATATGAACCCAGATTTGAAGAAATATAATAACCATACATTGTGCTGAGTCAGATTATCTCTCACATTGTACCTACATGGAGTTGTGAATGATATATTTTATATTTTTCAGTAGTTTGAAACCAAAGGAATACAGCTTTATTGCGAGGTAAACTGGTGGAAAAGTTCAGAAATAATATCTACGAATGGGGGGAGAGGTTGTCAAGAAGAAGGTTTGCAAGTGATGATGTGATTGATGAGAGCCCCAATAAGAGAACGGAAGTTGAGGATGATTCTCATTTCAAGAAATCGATATAATTGATCTAATTTGATAAAATTCTTGATACAAAACAATCTACAGCTAAAACTGAAAATCTGATTCTTTTTGTTCAAGAAAAATGCGAGTCATTGAGAGATTATGATTGTCTTGATTTGAATATATTGTGTTATCAATCTGAAATATTGTATTATTCTCACGAAGAACTCCATTCATTTACGATTCAAGAAATCTATAACATTGGTATGAGTGTGTATTTAGTTGGAAACATAATAGTCTTGAATTGAGCAGACATTTATTCCAGTATATATAAACAAGCCATACTCTTGAATCAAAGCATATCAAATCAAATCAAGTAATTCTTTTTATGTGTGTATATCTTACATAAAGAACGCGATGGAAAATACGATGACAGATTCAGATTCCTTGTGAAGAAGTGCCTTTATAACGTCCTAGTTGAAAACGTCTAGTTTGCTTCGTTTTCGATTGAAAAAAATAAAAACGAAAACTACGAATATCCGTTTTTTCCAATATTTCGAGAACGAAAAATGATACATGAAAATTCACATAATTGTTAATGTTTGTAAAATAATATGTGTTTGTCTGCGATCGCATTTATTCATATCTTCAAAATCAAGACAGCTGAGGAGGGTTCCAATTTCAAAAGTGGCACACCCTGTATATAAACGAAACGTATCGCCAAGGACACGAAGCCCCATAAGGTGTAAAAGCAATAAAAATCTCCCCTTATTCCCGTGACCACTTAATCACCACAAAGCTTAAAAGACTCGGATGGTGAGTTTTTTCCTGGAATAACGTGTAATCTGATATCTTCTTGAGACTCTAGCTGTTAGCTTAAAATTAATGTTTATGTCCTACCAGCATCGTCCATCTTGCCAATAGAACCATGGCCTTTATCAAGATGTTCACTTGTTTAATGGGCCTTGTTGCGTTTCATTTGTTTAACTAGCCAACGTTAACGTTAATTTATTGGCTGGTAATTACCGAGTTTTGTATTTTAATAAAGCCCATTCCTGCTGTTTTACTACACTCTGTGAAGAAATAATTAATTGTGTATGCGCGCATGGTGGAAAAGGGAAATTTATTTCTTATAATTTGTAACTAATAACTGTCTTATTGGGTAGTAATCAAAATATTCGTTGTTATCTATGCCAGATTCCCTAATTTGACTGATATGTCCATAAAACAGGGTACAGGATGATAAAATTACACCAGCTCACACCAGCTAACACCATCTGGTGTACCCTGAGGTTCTGATTGTTTTAGTGTCAGTAAACACCGGCATATTATTCACCACTGTAAGTGTTATATGTGATCTTTCCCCACAGTTGTCAGTAAACTATTGTTCAGCCAAATGAACACTGCAGGTGGTGTTCTTTATGAATTTCCAGAAGTGCGATTTGACACCGCAGTGGTGTGATGCACATTTTGCGATTTACTTGATGCTGAATCCTACCTCAACGAAATTCTCTTCGGTGTGTTTAAACACTGAGCAGGTACATGCGAGTACTTTTCTGGTGTGAAGAAACACCATATCATGAGTGTGTTCATGCGAATCAGTGCTTTTCCTCACCACCTCTGGTGTTTTTTACTAAGTTGGATTAGCTATTGAAACATAATTCATATGATGATGAACTAGACTCAGAAAAATCTAGGGACAATTCGGATGATAATTTCTCGACTGTTCTAACAACCATTCAAATTTCGTCATTTTGTGTCATATGGAACAATTTCACCCAATCATGTCAACATTAGACTGAATATTTCCCTCATGTATAATATATGTCATAAGAGGAATGCAATTATCGAAAAATTACAGCGGTAATTGCACTGCGAAAACATTCCGTCGGCATGACACCAATAACAACAACACTGACTGACAATACTGATAAATGTCAGATATACTTCAAAAAGTGAAAAAATGTCGCGTTTTGGTGAGTGGTCCATACAATCAATTGAGGAAAATGTAATTGAAAGTGAACCAAAAAATACCAAATCCAACAGACAGTATATATGGCGACAGTTCATGGATTTTTGCAAGGCCAAAGGATATTTCCTGGACAAAGAGATGTCTATAAGCGTACTGGCAAAAATATTAACGGAATGGGCATTCAATATGCGCAAGCAGAATAGTCAGGAATATAAGGACTTCACAATAAAGACAATCTGGAATGTTACAGCAAAATTATTGATGGAAAAGTATTACAAGGAGTATGGTATTATTTTTAACCCTTTCACCGATATTGAATTCAAATCAGCAAGGGACGCTAAACAAACTAAGAGAAAGCAACTCCAAACGATACCCGAGAAAAGAAAGGAGAGTTCAGTGTTTCTCAAAGGTAACGAATACAAAAATTTGGTCCAGAATTGTGACGAAGAGACACCAGATGGATTGCAAAAAAAGGTATTTTTCGTTTTTGCTTTTGAGTTAGCTTGGCGTGGTGGAGAAGGTAGCAAGTGTTTAACGTCATTCTTCAAGGAAGAAGAGAATAATAATGGTGAAAAGACGGGAAGAATAATTTATAATCCCATTTTTTCAAAAACAACACAAGGCGGGGAAAAACCGTGTGTTCCATTAAAATGGTTGATTAGGAATAAAACGAATTCTGATTTGTGTCCCATACGATTATACAAAAAATTTTTGGAGAAGCGGGAGGGAATTAAGTCAGATCGATTCTTTATTACTGTAAACCCCTTTTGGATGTCAAGCAGAGCATGGTATAAGAATATTCCTGTAGGACGAAATACAATGAGCTCTTGGACAGCCCAAGAAGCAGCAAAAATTGGCTTGGATACAAAAAACGTGAAGATAACTAATCATTCGATACGGTCTACAGCTGTCTCAAGTTTAGCAAAAAAAGGCGTCGGTGAGGAGCAGCTTATTAAAATTACCGGCCATTCGACCACTAAATCCATTACACCGTATCTGCAGTTAGACAAAGGTCACCATGAAGAAATAGTTGAAAAAATGCGTGGAAATGAATAAGTAGCACCACAACTAAGTTTTGTGTCGAATTCCGATAATGTGTCAGCTGCAGCTCTTAATGCGCCTGTATCGGGTCCATCCAGTCGGAATGCCAAAAACTTTTACAACTGCGTGTTCAACTGTAATTCTTGTAATTTTTAATTTGTGTGTTGAAAATAAAATTGTTTGAAAGCATGTCTGGCATAATTTTATTCATAGTCTTTGTCAGTAGTATGTGATTTTTCTCAGAAAAAAATCAATACTTATTTCTTTATTCGTGAAATATTCCATTGAATTACACTCGTGCATAAAAATGACCAGATAATTTTACATTCAAGCGTGTTATCTATAAAAATTGCACTCCGTTATTTTCATATTTTGTAAAAGAGCCCTCCTCCTTCGGAGTCGGGCTCTTTCACCAAAATATGAAAAAAATCTTGTGCAATTTTTAGATAACACGCTTTCTTGCAAAATTATCGGTAACTTTTATGCACTTGTGCAATTATAACCGATAATTGCATTCAGTGCAATTTTCAATCCCTATGACAATACGATCGAGTTTGACAACTTCATCCAAATAAATTTCAAAATGTCACGTTTCGGCAATGAGAATGTTCAAAGTATAAATGCGCTAATCAAAGAAAAAAATTCCCAGAAATACAACCTACAGTCACAAATATATTTGGGGAATATTCATGGAATTTTGCTGCGAACGAATGCGTGCACACCCTGCATTTTTGACCCTGCATGAAAAATGCATGCCTGTCATCGTTCACATCTATGCCTGTCGGCGTGCTTGTAAAATGAGTGGTGGGCATGCATGGAATAAAGGACAAGTTCTTATTTTCCACTGTATTGCATGCGTTTTTGCCGAAACATCACTTTTAAGCCTGTGAATATTCGACAATCTTTTATTTGAATTTGACATTTGATTTATTTTGAATTTGATGATCATTTTGTAAAATTTTTAATACATTTCCGCCTTTCTCTGGTGTGATTTTAATATAGAGAAAATGAATGAGCTGAAGTTTTTGATTTACTTGAACTGACAATACTGAAAAAACCAATTAAAATATGACCTTGGGTAAGAACTGCGATGGAAATGCACATATGTGAAATGTAATGCCTTTTTCAGGCACAAGCGTCAGAAATGCATGTGCCTGTAAATCGCACGTGCTTCAAAAACCCTGCATGAAAATGCATGAATCTGAATCGGCCTTTAGAAGAATTGGCGTTGATACTAAAAGATTGGGCCGTCAATATTAGAAAGAAAAACGGGGCCGAATTCAAAGAGGCAACGGTGAAGACAATGTGGAACGTTTCGTGCAAACTGTTGCAAGAAAAGTACTATAATAACTATAATATTATGATTGACCCGTTTAACAATATGGTGTTTAAACCAGCCCGAGATGCCCGCGATGCAATCAGGAAGAATCTACAAGCAGATCCATGTAAACGTAAGGACAGTTCAGTTTCGTTAAATTGGTCTGAAATTAACAAAATAATATTGCTTTGGGATGAAGATACCCCTGAAGGTCTTATGCGTGAATTTTACCATATTGCTGCTGTACAATTAGCGTGGCGAGGAGGAGAGGCAGTTGCTTGTCTGGTGGATTTTTTTTCAAATCGAGAAAAATAACGATGACACTCCAACAAATCGCATTGAATACAATCCGGTATTCAGTAAAACGTGCCCAGGTGGTTCTAAAAGCTGTGCAAGTAGTAAATGGTTGGTTACCAATAGTGAGAGACAAAGCTGCCCTGTACGTCTTTTTCATAAACTGACATCAAAACGAGGCGACAATATTACCTCACCACGACTGTTCGAAAAATGAAACTGACAAATGGTACGATAATGTACCTGTTGGAAGAAATACAATGAATGGATGGACTAAATCTTCTGCTGAAGCAATTGGCTTGAATGTAAAGGAGAAATAGAATAGATCAACTGCTGTTAGCGAATTAGCAAAAAGTGGTGTAGAAGAACAACAATTGCTGAAAATTACTGGTCATGGCAATCCGAATTCTATAAAACCATACTTAAATCTCGATCAAGAACACCACAACAAGATCATAAATATTATGCTTGGTAATAGATCTTCTATAGTAGAGCAGCAACGAATCTAATGTTAACTTAAATTTTAATAATTGTAGTTTCACTAACTGTACTTTTAATAAATAAATGTTTCGTTGTGTTGAGTTATGATTTTTTTTGTCGAAAAATTATCCGCCGAATATCCCTCGGACATTGATGAATTCCTCATAATTTCATGAAAAATTTCTCAAGCTCGTTGCTTGGTAACAGCACGAAGCCGAATGCCTTGGTAACAGCACTCAGCCTTCGGCTTCGTGCTGATACCAAGGAACGAGCTTTTGATTGTCATGAAATTATCTCGTCTGTTAACAATGTCCTAGGGATATTACTACTGATAACGAACTGTGTCGGCTTATTTATCTTGATCAGTGGTACTGTAGGGACTAGGCAAATTTTTACCCTCCTTTATCAAAATCATCTAATATATCTAGCCCAATATTAAAGTCTGGTACGGTAGGAAGGACGTCAGTGCCACCTATTGGCAAAAGTTCTAAGGTTCTAAGATCGAACAGATGAGCGCATGAATATCACACCATTATTTCGTCTGCTTTTCGGTGTCATGTAATCTACACCAGCTGATTTTCGGTGCAGTTAACCCAATGTTATTCATTCTACACCTCGCGAAACGAATGCTCAAAAGCGGTGCAAAATACACCAGGTGTAGGAGAGTGCTATACACTTTGCATGTTATGCTATGGTGTTTCTTATGATTTTATGTTACAGAATCGTTCTACTTCACCACATTCTTGTCATTTTTCACTACTAACATCGGAATTAACCCCACTCAACACTTAATCATGAAATGTATAATAAAAAGGACAAAACTTTGATATTAATTGATTTGTATTCGTCGGAGTTTGCTCTGAAATCTGAAATTACCCCATGCGGTAGGTATATTCTGAACATAGAAGTCGCTGAATCACACTCGTACTCAAATGAACTGACCTATTATCATTCCCATTGCTAATGGTGAAACACAGAAAACTCCGGCAAATTAGGATTTGTTGTTACATCCTATTACCATACTACGTGATCTTGTGGTGAAAGTCTACCAAACATAGACAGGAACATGAGTTTTCTCACGGCAAAACACGGACTTGAAGACTTTACTTCATCACGTCCTCGAGTGATGTAGATCTTTGGACCTCGGTTATTTCTGAACAGGATTCATTTTATTCGAAAAAAATCTCAAATTATAAAAAAAATCTTATGATGTCGGAATTATCTGTGATTCAGCGGGCCAACATGGAGAAGTCGGTATATGTTAGAGATACGATATCGTTTGAATTGGGAAAAAGTTGTGAATCTATCTATCTAGTTTTTTGGTTTTTTATGTATTTTAAAAAATCAATTTTTTTTTATTTCTATATTTTATTCGATTTATTTCAATAGGTACGAAAAAATTTACACAATTTTTTACACAGCTGTTCTTTATACTGTATAGCTGGACAGTATAGAATTTGTAAAACATTTCGTCGTTCAAGGGCCAACATCAACTTTGTTTTCTTAATACGGATCTGAATTTTTTCTTTTTATTCTCTCTTTCTCTTGATGAATCTGAATACGTTGATGTATACCTCAAATGCAATTTGAATGCATATACTAACGTTTTTATTTATATTTTGGATTACGTGTTCCTTTTAACACAGCGAAGCTCCTGTTCCTAGAACAGAATTGTTCAATATCATGAATTCATTGATCAGAGAATCAGGAAACAAAAAAAAACATCGACAGTCAGTGTAAGTGATGTGGCTTTAAAAAATATGTAATACTACAAACTGAAAAATATGTGTTCAAAATTGAGAAATTAAAATGCGCGAGGCAAGTGAAAGTATTGACATATCGAATGTACTATAGTTATACAATATTTTGATCACTTACGTTAACTTGTATATTTTCTCCATGCATATTTCTATATTTTATTCGATTTATTTCAAAAGGTACGAAAAAATTTACACAATTTCTTACACAGCTGTTCTTTATACTGTATAGCTGGACAGTATAGAATTTGTAATACATTTCGTCTGTCAAGGGCCAACATCAACTTTGTTTTCTTAATACGGATCTGAATTTTTTCTTTTTATTCTCTCTTTCTCTTGATGAATCTGAATACGTTGATGTATACCTCAAATGCAATTTGAATGCATATACTAACGTTTTTATTTATATTTTGGATTACGTGTTCCTTTTAACACAGCGAAGCTCCTGTTCCTAGAACAGAATTGTTCAATATCATCAATTCATTGATCAGAGAATCAGGAAACAAAAAAAAAACATCGACAGTCAGTGTAAGTGATGTGGCTGTAAAAAATGTGTAATAACTACAAACTGAAAAATATGTGTTCAAAATTGAGAAATTAAAATGCGCGAGGCAAGTGAAAGTATTGACATATCGAATGTACTATAGTTATACAATATTTTGATCACTTACGTTAACTTGTATATTTTCTCCATGCATATTTCTATATTTTATTCGATTTATTTCAATAGGTACGAAAAAATTTACACAATTTCTTACACAGCTGTTCTTTATGCTGAATAGCTGGACAGTATAAAATTTGTAATACATTTCGTCGTTCAAGGGCCAACATCAACTTTGTTTTCTTAATACGGATCTGAATTTTTTCTTTTTATTCTCTCTTTCTCTTGATGAATCTGAATACGTTGATGTATACCTCAAATGCAATTTGAATGCATATACTAACGTTTTTATTTATATTGTGGATTACGTGTTCCTTTTAACACAGCGAAGCTCCTGTTCCTAGAACAGAATTGTTCAATATCATGAATTCATTGATCAGAGAATCAGGAAACAAAAAAAAAACATCGACAGTCAGTGTAAGTGATGTGGCTGTAAAAAATGTGTAATACTACAAACTGAAAAGAATGTGTTCAAAATTGAGAAATTAGAATGCGAGAGGCAAGTGAAAGTATTGGCATATCGAATGTACGATAGTTATACAATATTTTGATCACTTACGTTAACTTGTATATTTTCTCCATGCATATTTCTATATTTTATTCGGTTTATTTCAATAGGTACGAAAAAATTTACACAATTTCTTACACAGCTGTTCTTTATGCTGAATAGCTGGACAGTATAAAATTTGTAATACATTTCGTCGTTCAAGGGCCAACATCAACTTTGTTTTCTTAATACGGATCTGAATTTTTTCTTTTTATTCTCTCTTTCTCTTGATGAATCTGAATACGTTGATGTATACCTCAAATGCAATTTGAATGCATATACTAACGTTTTTATTTATATTTTGGATTACGTGTTCCTTTTAACACAGCGAAGCTCCTGTTCCTAGAACAGAATTGTTCAATATCATGAATTCATTGATCAGAGAATCAGGAAACAAAAAAAAAACATCGACAGTCAGTGTAAGTGATGTGGCTGTAAAATATGTGTTATACTACAAACTGAAAAGAATGTGTTCAAAGTTGAGAAATTAAAATGCACTCCAACTATAGTTGAAAAGGTGGTACAGGGTGGGCCAAATTGGACACTTTTAGGAAGGTAAAGTCCTGTTTCTAAACTAGATAGATAAAAACTGATGGCTGTGTCTGGCGGTCAATTTTTATGACAAACTCGATGGTTATAACCGCATATCGATATATATAATCGTTTTTGAGTTACAGTATGTTTTACGAAAATGTGCATTTTCTAAAACTTGCTGTAACTTTTTTCCAGTCAATAATTCATTTTTTCTATGAAAACATTTCCGAAGCACTTTCTAACGTAGAATTCAATAATTCAAGTCATTTATTTTTTCAAATCATATATTAATAGTTATTGATGAAAAAATATTTTTTCAAATGGGACAACCTGTATATTCCTGCATATTTCTATAGAACTTGAAATTTCCATTCCAAAAATGTAGCACACTTGATGTTTTGCTAGAGTCACCCTTGGAATGCACAGTTTTTAGGTTTTATCATGTATTGACTTTGAAACACAAGTAGGCTTTGGACGACGCGGCGAAAAAACAGAATGCAAATGTCAAAAAATATATCAAAATCAGTAAATAAAACTCATAGTTTAAATATAACTAAAAAAAATTTAGACTATATTAATTATTGAGAAACATATTATCATATCCCATTTTTCATAATTCTAATACTTCATCGCAAATTTGTTACAGAAGGAAAAAAACTACAAATTGAGGAGCGCCTTTACTGCTTAAATCAAAAATTTGTATTTAAAAGTAAAACGCTCCTCAATTCGTGTTTTTTTCATTCTTCCTAAACACATTTGCGATGAAATATTATGAAGAATGGGATATGATGATCTGTTCCTCAATAATTAATATAGTCTACATTTTTGTTAGTTTTATTGAAACTATGGGCCAATTTATGCATCATTGTCTTTATCCTAATCTTGTGTCATAGTTTTAACCATAGATATGTATTATATATAATAACACTATATATAATATGATTTCTATGGTTTTAACTCAGTTCCAATCATAGTCTTAATCATTTTGGACGCATTTTGGACGTTTATGCATCACAGTCTTGAGACTCAAGAATTCTGATATGACAATTAACAATCCATCGATAGCGATTGATATTTGTTATCAATTATTATATTCGAGATTATATCTATATCTGAATATTATATTTGTTATCAATTATTGCTACAGACATCGATATTGGTGACAAAAACCAAATTTAATGTCATTTGTATTGACAGGTCGTGGTCGACGCATGCGTATTTCATATGTGGTCTCAATCATAAGCATAAAAGTTGAAAATTTGTAACTTTCAAAGTCGTGCTTCAATGATTATGATGAAGACTGAGACTAGAATTGTTGCATAAATGAACCCATCGAAATGTATGCTTTTAACTTGATTATATGATTAAGACGAAGACTGTGACTAAGACTAGGATAAAGACAATGATGCAAAAATTGACCCTAAGAGTTTCAATTACTGATATTGACAGATTTCTCGATATTTAACAGCTACCAGTGAACATTTGCATTCTGTTTTTTCGCCGCGTCGTCCAAAGCCTACTTGTGTTTCAAAGTCTACATGAAAAACCTAAATGCTGTGCATTTCAAAAGTGACTCTAGCGAAACATCACGTGTGCTACATTTTTGGAATGTAAATTTTGAGTTCTATCGAAATATGCAGGAATATACATAACAGGTGTTCCCATTTGAAAAAAAAATTCCATTAATAACTGTTGATATATGATTTGAAAAAATAAATGACTTGAACCATTCAATTCTACGTTAAAAAGTGCTTTGGGAATGTTTTCATAGAAATAAGAAATCTTCAACAGGAAAAGTGTTATAGCAACTTTTTGAAAATGCACATTTTCGTAAAACATGCTGTAACTCAGAAACGATAATAGATATCGATATGCGGTTTTCACCATTAGGGTTTGTGATAAAAATTGACCCCCAGACACAACCATCAGTTTTCATATATCTCGTCTAGAAACTGTACTTTCCCTTTAAAAGTGTCCAATTTTGCCCACCCTGTACCAATGTATGTTGGCCTACTGTACACGAATCTGAAGTCAAAACGCGGCCCTTTCAAGTACTCGCTGAGGTAATGGGCTCCGTTTGTTGAACATTCTTCCAACTACAACTACACATATACTTACATTTAAAAAAAATTAGCTGGAAAAACTAGTATATTTAGAAAAATTGCCCTTCAAAACATTTAAAAAAAACCCTTCGAGAACCGATTGCGACGGAAGGTGAACAAATACCTTGTGACAGTGTCAAGTTGACAGATCAAAGTCACGTGTTTTGTTAGCGTTCCGAAAATCGGAAATGTTTTCGAAATCTATAACTTTTCCGCTAAAAAGTGAATGTAATCGTGTGTTATGTTTTAGTCCAAATAAGTGTCGAATACGAGCGTTTTCACTTGGGATTTACCCCGGTTACTTTAGCAATAAATCCAGCAATTTCTTTATTAGAGACCCTGCCACCACCATATTTTGTCAGAGTACTCATGAAAGAGTATAATGAAAGATTCCATCAAGAGAAAAAAATTACCGAGCGTCGGAGGCGGTTTGGGGGCGGCAATATCTTCATTAGATACTCTACAACTTTCAAATTTTGTTAAAGCGTTATCAAGGGAAAACAATAAGCGATGTCATCGAGAAATCCGAATTGGTGAGCCTCGGGGGCGGTACGGCGGCGGTCATATTTTCATTGATGACCCTGCCACCACCATATTGTATGAGATCGTTCAACAAAAGACGAATAAATGAGAATTTTCATCGAGCAAAAAAAAATACTGATCATATACGGGGGCGGGCTAGCCGATGGGCTGGCCTCAGCTATGTTCTTATCAGAGACCCTGCCACCACAATATTTGGTAAGTGTGTTCATTATGACTGATAGTTAGTATTTCCATCGAGAAAAAAAAATTACCGACCGTCGGGGGCGGGCTGGCCTCAGCAATTTTCTTATTAGAAACCCTGCCACCACCATATTTGGTAAGTGTGTTTATTATGACTGATAGTTAGTATTTCCATCGAGAAAAAAAAATTACCGACCGTCGGGGGCGGGCTGGCCTCAGCAATTTTTTTATCAGAGACCCTGCCACCACCATATTTGGTAAGTGTGTTTATTATGACTGTTAGTTAGTATTTCCATCGGGAAAAAAAAATTACCGACCGTCGGGGGCGGGCTGGCCTCAGCAATTTTCTAGTTAGAAACCCTGCCACCACCATAATTGGTAAGTGTATTTATTATGACTGATAGTTAGTATTTCCATCGAGAAAAAAAAATTACCGACCGTCGGGGGCGGGCTGGCCTCAGCAATTTTTTTATCAGAGACCCTGCCACCACCATATTTGGTAAGTGTGTTTATTATGACTGTTAGTTAGTATTTCCATCAAGAAAAAAAAATTACCGACCGTCGGGGGCGGGCTGGCCTCAGCAATTTTCTTATTAGAGACCCTGACACCACTTTCGATTCGAAATCTTTTTTTATTATTTTTTCTGTTTATTATATTGAACCTTACTCTTGCTGTACCTAAAACACTGTTTTGAGAAGTTATCATCATAATCATATCAATATCATACCTACACCTTATAGTTATTATTACCATTTCAATTTGTGATGAATAATATATGTTGTTTGAATTCCCAATTTTCCCCAAATTCTTGTTGATTTTAAGAAGTTTTTCACCAGTCGTCCCCGACCGATAACAAATTAACAGAATAGATCTGAGGAAAAATCCTTAGATCATGCATCACTGATCGATTGTGTTCGTCTGGCTACTATGGCATCGTCCATAATATCAGTCATAATAAACACACTGACCAAATATGGTGGTGGCGGGGTCTCTAATAAGAAAATTGCTGAGGCCAGCCCGCCCCCGACGGTCGGTAATTTTTTTCCCACGATGGAAATACTCACTATCAAACATCATAAACACACTTACCAAATATGGTGGTGGCAGGGTCTCTGATAAGGAAATTGCTGAGGCCAGCCCGTTCCCGACGGTCGGTAATTTTTTTTTTCTCGATGGAAATACTATCAGTCATCATGAACACACTGACCAAATATGGTTGTGGCAGGGTCTCTGATAAGAAAATTGCTGAGGTCAGCCCGCTCCCGACGGTCGGTAATTTTTTTTCTCGATGGAAATACTAACTATCAGTCATCATAAACACACTGACCAAATATGGTGGTGGCAGGGTTTCTAATAAGAAAATTGCTGAGGCCAGCCCACCCCCGACGGTCGGTAATTTTTTTTTCTCGATGGAAATACTAACTATCAGTCATCATAAACACACTGACCAAATATGGTGATGGCAGGGTTTCTAATAAGAAAATTGCTGAGGCCAGCCCACCCCCGACGATCGGTAATTTTTTTTTCTCGATGGAAATACTAACTATCAGTCATCATTAACACACTGATCAAATATGGTGGTGGCAGGGTTTCTAATAAGAAAATTGCTGAGGCCAGCCTGCCCCCGAAGGTCGGTAATTTTTTTTCTCGATGGAAATACTATCAGTCATAATAAACACACTTACCAAATATGGTGGTGGCAGGGTCTCTAATAAGAAAATTGCTGAGGCCAGCCCGCCCCCGACGGTCGGTAATTTTTTTTTCTCGATGGAAATACTGATTATCAGTCATAATAAACACACTTACCAAATATGGTGGTGGCAGGGTTTCTAATAAGAAAATTGCTGAGGCCAGCCCGCCCCCGACGGTCGGTAATTTTTTTTTCTCGATGGAAATACTAACTATCAGTCATCATAAACACACTGACCGAATATGGTGGTGGCAGGGTTTCTAATAAGAAAATTGCTGAGGCCAGCCCACCCCCGACGATCGGTAATTTTTTTTTCTCGATGGAAATACTAACTATCAGTCATCATTAACACACTGATCAAATATGGTGGTGGCAGGGTTTCTAATAAGAAAATTGCTGAGGCCAGCCTGCCCCCGAAGGTCGGTAATTTTTTTTCTCGATGGAAATACTATCAGTCATAATAAACACACTTACCAAATATGGTGGTGGCAGGGTCTCTAATAAGAAAATTGCTGAGGCCAGCCCGCCCCCGACGGTCGGTAATTTTTTTTTCTCGATGGAAATACCGATTATCAGTCATAATAAACACACTCACCAAATATGGTGGTGGCAGGGTTTCTAATAAGAAAATTGCTGAGGCCAGCCCGCCCCCGACGGTCGGTAATTTTTTTTTCTCGATGGAAATACTAACTATCAGTCATCATAAACACACTGACCAAATATGGTGATGGCAGGGTTTCTAATAAGAAAATTGCTGAGGCCAGCCCACCCCCGACGATCGGTAATTTTTTTTTCTCGATGGAAATACTAACTATCAGTCATCATAAACACACTGACCAAATATGGTGGTGGCAGGGTTTCTAATAAGAAAATTGCTGAGGCCAGCCTGCCCCCGAAGGTCGGTAATTTTTTTTCTCGATGGAAATACTATCAGTCATAATAAACACACTTACCAAATATGGTGGTGGCAGGGTCTCTAATAAGAAAATTGCTGAGGCCAGCCCGCCCCCGACGGTCGGTAATTTTTTTTTCTCGATGGAAATACTGATTATCAGTCATAATAAACACACTTACCAAATATGGTGGTGGCAGGGTTTCTAATAAGAAAATTGCTGAGGCCAGCCCGCCCCCGACGGTCGGTAATTTTTTTTTCTCGATGGAAATACTAACTATCAGTCATCATAAACACACTGACCAAATATGGTGGTGGCAGGGTTTCTAATAAGAAATTTGCTGAGGCCAGCCCATCGGCTAGCCCGCCCCCGTATATGATCAGTATTTTTTTTGCTCGATGAAAATTCTCATTCATTCGTCTTTTGTTGAACGATCTCATACAATATGGTGGTGGCAGGGTCATCAATGAAAATATGACCGCCGCCGTACCGCCCCCGAGGCTCACCAATTCGGATTTCTCGATGACATCGCTAATTGTTTTCCCTTGATAACGCTTCAACAAAATTTGAAGGTTGTAGAGTATCCAATGAAGATATTGCCGCCCCCAAACCGCCTCCGACGCTCGGTAATTTTTTTCTCTTGATGGAATCTTTCATTATACTCTTTCATGAGCACTCTGACAAAATATGGTGGTGGCAGGGTCTCTAATAAAGAAATTGCTGGATTCATTGCTAAAGTAACCGGGGTTTGGGATTCTTGTTCAGGAGAGATAAAACATTTCTCGTGAAAAAATCCTTATAATGATTGAGATTTCCATCATGCCACAGATGAAAAAGATTGCTTGGTTTGAAGGAATCTGAATTTTCCTCAAATGCTCCAAGCATTTGAAATGGGCGAAATACTTAGACATTTTGGATCAATATATTGAAAACTTCAAGACAAACGCCAAACATTCTTCAACCCGAAGTACCATGACTTCAAGGTAGACACTTCCATTTTGTCCTAATATCCAACAACTTTGTCCTAATATCCAATGATTTGGTCCTAAAATTCAATGATGTAAGCTCAAAATCCTGATGTTTCGTCTTTGAAAAAATTTTGAGAAAAATACCATACCATTGTTTTCTATGCCCAAAGTCATATGAATTCAAAATTGGACGCGTTCAAACTCATTGAGATATTGAAAAAATCATGCGATTTGAAATAAAATACACAAATTACACCAGCTAACACCGTCTGGTGTCACCTGAGGTCCTGATATTATTCACCAGTGATGTAGGTGTTATGTGAGCTTTCATACACCACACCATATTGGTGTCTATAATAAATCAAACCCAGTTGTGAGTAATACTAGTGTTTGTGCTGAATTTAGCAAAATAAACACTTTTTTGGTGTTGTCAATGCATTTCCGAAAGTGCGATTTAACACCACAGTGGTGTGATGCACATTCTGTGATTTTCTTGATGCTGAATCCTACCTCCACGAAATTCTCTTCGGTGCTTTTAAACACTGAGCAGGTACATGCGAAGACTTTTCTGGTGTGAAGGAACACCATATAATGAGTGTGTTCATGCGCATCAGTGCTTTTCTTCACCATCTCCAGTGTTTTTTAATAAGATAGATAATTCAAATGATGATAAGCTAGACTCAGAAGAATCTAGGGGCAATTCGGATGATGACGAACTGTTTTGTCTCATTAAACTTGATCACAGTGGCATTTAGGGCCTATAGACAAATCGATACAGATCTATCAAAATCATATACAGTGAGGACCAAAAGTCCGTCGCCCCCCCTGTAACTTCTTTATTCTACATATTACAAAAAAATTTTGAATACATAAGTTGTAGGGTTTCATTCGATCTCTTTAATGGTTTAAGTTTCATTCATACAGAGTGTTTCAAAAAAGCACGGTGACTTAGAAGTTAATTTTTTTAAATGGAACACCCTGTAATTTATTTCATTTTTAGATTCTTCCTGAAGAGCTGATTTCGTCAATCTATCATACTTGGGGTATAGCGCGAAATATTACAGAGATGTTGGGTGTGAAAAATCGAGATTTTTCAAGTTTAGGATTTTTTTGTGTCAAAACTAATCATTTCTGCTCAAAACGGCTTACATGTCCCTATCTTTACTTTTCATTTACTATCTACTGACATTTAATAGAAACAAATAGAGGGTGATGCAAAACTCAAAATTTTGAACCACCCGTATTTGTTTCAATTAAATATCAATCGATAGTAAATGGAAAGTTGACAAGCCGTTTTGAGCAAGAATGGATAGTTTCGACACAAAAAATTCCTAAAGTTGAAAAATCTCAATTTTTCACACCCTATATCTCTGTAATCTTTCGCGCTACAAGTATGATAGATCGACGAAATCAGCTCTTCAGGAAGAATCTAAAAATGAAATGAAATACAGGGTGTTCCATTTAAAAAAAATAACTTTTAAGTCACCGTGCTTTTTTGAGACACTCTGTATAAATGAAACTTGAACCATTAGAGAGATCGAATAAAACCCTACAACTTATGTATTCAAAATTTCTTTGTAATATATAGAATAAAGAAGTTACAGGGGGGGCGTCGGACATTTTGGTCCTCATTGTATATTATGCACAATGTTAAAATCAGGTACGGTAGGAAGGAAGTCAGTGTCACCTATTGGCAAAAGTTCTAAGGTTCTAAGATTGAACAGATGAGTGCATGGAATTCACATCATTCACATGCTTACTTTTCATTAATTCATATCAACTCTGTTGTTTTGAGGATGCAATTCTTAACGAATGATTATTGCCACCAAATTAGATGATTCATACACCGCCTCGATTCCATCGTGATATGCCACGGTGTAACTTGGTGTTAATTTTATATAATAGGTGTTTTTTATTCGTTAACGTCCATGATCGCACCATTGAGAATATCAAATTTCAACCATTTGTTGTTTCTTATGATTTTATGTTTCAGAATCGTTCTACTTCACCACATTCGTGTCATTTTTCACCACTAACATCGAAATTAACTCCACTCAACACTGAATCATGAAATGTATAATAAATAGGACACAACTTTGATATTCAGGTATTGTATTTGTAGGAGTTTGCTCTGAAATCCATTTGATTGAAATTACACCCAAGTAAAACCATAAAATACGAGTCCATTGACTTTATAACATAATATCTATTTGAAAACATCCTTTATACTCCACATGCAGTAATTTTTTTGCTTCTTCAATGTCCCCACACATGTCACATTGTGGATATCAACTTCACAAATCACTAACGACATGGCCGAATGAATATCCGAAATAGGTGAATTGCGAAACTATTTATTTCAAGCACCATCATTGTATGCTTATATCCAAGTCCAAATGTTCTCAACAAGACAATATATATTATATTTTCCGGGAACTCCGTTCATTTGTTTCATTCTAAAAATCCACCATTCCAACGGTACCCATTTTTATGTACCTGTTCCGAAGCCAAAACGCATCAAATATGTTGAATTATAATGGCCCTGGTTCTTCCCATTGTTATCCCGTTACCGCTGATGCGCAAGCTGAGGCTCATTATGCTCGAATCTTACCTCGAAAAGTGGCAGATAGAAATCAGTTCCCGAAAAAAAAAATCCAGAATACGATTATGACACCGGCCTGACTTATGGCCGACATTGCCACAACTATAAATTAGATACACATCGAGGCACCTGCGCATGGATGGACAATTGATGGTGTCCCAAAACAAAAGGCGAACGGAACAACTCCAAATACATGCCGCTGGATGGCGCAAAAACAAATGTCAGCGGCACCTCGACTGTTTTTTGTCGCTGCCCTCTATTTGAATAGGAGTGCAAAATGTTACTAATACCATTTGGTGGGCTGAGAACGTGACAATGAGGGATTGGATCGACCATCAAGTCGCACGTTCTGAGTTCGCCCATGGTTGACTTAACAAATAAATCGCTTTTTATCCGATTCGGTCGACAAGAATTTATGTCCAGCTCGCTTCCAGCAGATTGACAGGAATCAGAGTTGCTATAGTCCATTTCGGTTAAGAATACAGTGGTGGGACTGGTGGACGTAGCCTGGTTTACACTAGCAAACCCGCCAAATTCAAATATTTCAGAACTATGAAAATGTTTAGTGATGAATCAATAATGGAATATTTATGTAGCAAGGGCATATTCTGCAGGATGCCTTGAATCATTGATTTCTAAGTGAATTATCAAATCTGCATGAATAATTTTTTTATGGAATTTCAAGAAGCACATAAATGAAAAACAATTCTGTGCGTATTCCAAGGATATTCAATTTGATGTCATGTTGAGTATGGAATTTTGAATAGAAACTCAAATCATTATTCATTTTACTTGACTGATTATGCTTCAAAGGACAAAATATGAAAATGGTAGAGGTGGAAATGTTTACCTCAAAATAGTAAATCAATAGTAATTTCAATATTACACACAAAAAATGATGAAACCACTATACAAAATTATAATTTGATATCCCATTCCATGATCTTATTTCTTCCAGGTTGAGTTTGATATGCTTGGTTGGTTCCTTCTAATAAATGGTATTGAGCATTATCCATGGAAATAAAATATTCAGTTGAATTCATGTATTTCTTGTATACAGGGTGACTCACGGTCGATGGTAGGTTAAACGTTTCTGCAGGACAGGACTTAGGATTATCATGAAAATTTGGTTTCGTGGGTAATCAGTTTTGTTCTATCGATCTAAAATACTTTCAGCGTTGAGGCGTTGCCGCTTCTATCAAAAAGTAGCAACAACTTTGTTATTTCAAATGGAACACACTGTATTTCATTTCATTTTTAGATTCTTCCTGAAGAGCTGATTTCGTCGATATATCATACTTGGGGTATAGCGAGAAAGATTACAGAGATATAGGGTGTGAAAAATCAAGATTTTTCAAATTTAGGAATTTTTTGTGCCGAAACTATCCATTCTTGCTCAAAACGGCTTACATGTCCCTATCTTAACTTTCCATTTACTATCGATTGATATTTAATTGAAACAAATACGGGTGGTTCAGAATTTTGAGTTTTGCATCACCCTCTATTTGTTTCTATTGAATGTCAATAGATAGTAAATGAAAAGTTAAGATAGGGACATGTAAGCCGTTTTGAGCAGAAATGAA
The DNA here is from genome assembly GCA_029955515.1 of Chrysomela aeneicollis. Taxonomy (NCBI): domain Eukaryota; kingdom Metazoa; phylum Arthropoda; class Insecta; order Coleoptera; family Chrysomelidae; genus Chrysomela; species Chrysomela aeneicollis. Next base: position 1,195,525 of record JARUHQ010000026.1, on the reverse strand, counting down.
TAGTTTCGACACAAAAAATTCCTAAACTTGAAAAATCTCGATTTTTCACACCCTATATCTCTGTAATCTTTCTCGCTATACCCCAATTATGATATATCGACGAAATCAGCTCTTCAGGAAGAATCTGAAAATGAAATAAAATACAGGGTGTTCCATTTGAAATAACAAATTTGTTGCTACTTTCGATAGAAGCGGCAACACTGTATTGGTGAAAATATTTTAGACGGATAGAGCAAGTTTGATTATTGACGCCCACAAATTTTCGAACACTGAGTTTTCCTGCTCTATATGTCTGAGAAACACACTTTGTACATGTTTACCACAATGACTGTTTCTGGCGCTGGCACTATAATATGTACTCATGCAGATTGCATCAGGACCTGGTTCTGGTTTCTTTGCCATAATTATTCAATTTTCGATGTATCCAGAAGTTAAATAATGGTGAACTAAATTGTTGATCACTGGTTATTACCATAATTTTTCGAAATGGTCATAATAGATTTGGTGGCTGGTGAACCGTAGCGACAGACTATGAAAACTGCCAGTTGTTAGTGAGAATCAAATTTATGTCCTGTGATTATTGAAATCACACTCCTCGATTAACAAAACTCACGGTAAATATAATAGAAATTAGACTTTAACTTGCTTTAACATTCAATCTCGTCAACTTTGGATTTTATTCGAGATTTTATTTCACTGTTTTAACACGGCCGTCAGTTAACTAACAACTTCCATTGTTGCGATGTCGCAATATTTTACATTGTTTAAACTTGTCTGGCTTCTAGACCAATATGAGAAGCGAGGAAAAACCACTGAAATATAACCAATAACTGGAACGCTAATATAGGTAAATGCGCGGGGAACTTTTAGCCCAACTATGCGAACTGAGATTTCAGATTATGCGCCGACGCAGTAAAAGTAAAGGTACGAAAATCATGTCTTTGATCATTACAACTGTATACATTTGATGACGTACGTCTGTGATAAGATGAACTAATTCAGACGCGGCTTGGCACTTTTTGTTTCGTGTTAATTCTCACTGGTCAAGTGGTAAATGGTCATTCGCCAAATCCAAATCAAAGAGAAGTTGTTCTATATCGTCAATTTGCCCTGTTTGATAGTTTAATAACATTTTCATAAACAAAAACGGTTGAAGGTACATTGCTGCAATGCAAAAACTGCGGTACTAATTATTCTAGTTTAACTTTTTTTTGGTGAGTTGAGATTGATACTTATACTTGAGCTGTATTATTTTATCTCAAAATCATCCATTTTCAGTTTAACTAAGAATAGACATTGCTCATGAATGAAAGCTAGATATTGGTAGATATCCAAATATCGAGACTTTTGAGCTATGGAAATGTGATTTGTGAAGAACATATCATCACTGATGACATCATATAACTTCTGGTGATAAAAAACGACTGAAACGTGATTCAGTTCCCATGTTGCCAAAATTTCTGGGTGCGACGTGATTAGTGCTGTATAGTTTAGAATAAATACATCTATTATAATATAATGTGCTTTATTCTATATGGAATTTTTTTTTTACTGTTTACTTACCATATTGTGTCACAGGAACTAAAATTATTATTACAAAGATTGGTTGATCACAAACTTATTTACTGTAGGACAAGGATTATGAAATAGAATTTATTCGTCGCTGAATAAGTTTACATACACATAAAACGATACATACATGTAGAAACTTGGAATAGTTAAAGAACGTTAAGAGATATATAATCAAGATAATAAATCCAAAAAAATACGAACATTTGATTTATTAAAAATATGAAAAAATTCTACCACCAGTTTCGATTTAATTCGGTTGTATAATGATTTCCATAATTAGCTCCAAAAACTTTGGTTTCACCCAGGAACTGCTAATTCAGATGCAATGTTTCTTCAGAGATGTTAATGTTGATAATTGGTCCGAAAGCACAGTCCAGAGATGGTATGTGTACCAAAGGCTAGACCGGACCTGGTTACAGGAATAGTGCGCATGCTCCCGGCCTGATTTATTTTCAGTCTGCGCGAGATTCAAAAAGGCCTATGCTTGAGAAGTTCCTTCGGCATTCCTGTTATTGGTTATATTTCAGTGGTTTCAACACTGCCGTCTGTCAACTAACCACTTCCATTGTTGCGATGTCGCTTCTAGACCAATAAGAAGCGAGAAAAAACCTTCCCTATCTCTTCAACGCTGTATTCTTAACCTGTCCTAACTAAAATGGACTATAGTGCGACTTTGCGACGGTGTGATCGTTTATAACTCAAACGGAAAAGACACATTCCCTATCAAGACAAAATGGCGACTGAGATGGACAGGAGTCTCGTTGCATCACGCACATCCCAAATTCAGATGAGATGCAATCGGCCAATTGTATCTCGCAGTGAGGCTGTGCGAATGCCTATCTCTGCTTTACCAATTCCAGCAAAGGAACCGATCTAGTGGAAGGTCTTCTTGGTGCGATTTGGAAATTGCTGCGGTTGACGTTGAAGGCCAATTATCGAAATAATGCTACCAAAGTATGTTGTTCGGTCTTCGATGAGATGTTTTCGGGTTCTGTGCATGGGTAGATGTCCGATTTGAAATTTAAATTATACGTTTTACCTGGAATCATCGAAACGCTGCAAAAAATCCAATTACACACCGACACAGGCGTGCTATGGTACAAAAAGTCATGTCATTGCCTGGAGAAGTGCATTTTGAATGTCGGAGCGAAGAATTTTCCCAAACCGAGTTCAAGATTCATCATTTTCGAAATCCTTGATTATGCTAGAGAGGAGCGTTAACTTTCCTGAAGAATTCTTATTCAGTACACACATAGAAACAAATTCTCAAATGAAAACGATATATTCGTTCAACGTCCAATTCTTGTTCTGAGAAAGCGCATTCTTCTTCTGAAATAATTTATTTGAAATGAATTTATTGAATATATCAATTGTAGAAAATTATTTCACTGGAATATTCATTTGTTATAACAAAATATTCTCAATTCAAGAAATTCAAAGTATCCAGAAAAAATAATGAAGTTCTTGAAAAATATATCACGGAATGTCTTCTTTCAAAATAACATATGTTGCAATTTCTTCAATAACGAGATTGACAAGACAGTTAATCTCTGAATAAGTGAACTTCTGAGAAAGTTTCTTTGGATTGACCATAACATTTTCTTGAATATAATTGCGATCCCTTCGAGCCGAGAATGTTGCCAAACGGTGTGAGTGTGTTGTTTCGGTGCTCTTGTCGTGCATCCATCATTGTTCAACCAGTTCAACCTATTTTATTGGCATGGAAATATTGGCTTGCCATGAAAGAAAAACTAAGGTCTTAGGAGATATCTGAGGATATAATTACCACTTTTAGAGGTAAGTTACATGCCTATATCTTATCGACGTTCATTCTTAGGTAGGTATTATTGTGAATCCAATCAATTAACGTATAGCTATATCATCTCGAAGACTGATAATTCGTGTAAAACTTGAATAACCAGAATCGGCATAGTGAGTGAAAATTGGGGTTAGGTACCTATGTCCTGATGAACGTTTAAATTTGTCCAAACACTGAACAGTGGAAAAGAGCTTCTTGAATAACTTAGAGACATCTTAGGTATTTTGATATTGCATATTATACCTAACATATTCTTAAATTTTTTTACCAAATTTCGATCCAAGGAAAATGAATTCAGTAGTAAGAATGTGAACCCAGATTTGAAAAAATATAATGCATTGTGCTAAGTCAGATTATCTCTCACATTGTACCTACATGGAGTTATGAATGATATATTTTATATTTTTCAGTCGTTTGAAACCAGAGGAATACAACTTTATTGCGAGGTAAACTGGTGGACAAGTTCAGAAATAATCTCTACAAATGGGGGAAAGGTTATCAAGAAGAAGGTCTGCAAGTGATGATGTGATTGATGAGAGTCCCAATAAGAGAACGGAAGTTGAGGATGATTCTCATTTCAAGAAATCGATATAATTCCTCTAATTTGATAAAATTCTTGATAAGTCATTAAGAGATTATGATTGTCTTGATTTGAATATATTGTGTTCTCAATCTGAAATATTGTATTATTCTCACGAAGAACTCCATTCATTTACGATTCAAGAAATCTATAACATTGGTATGAGTGTATTTAGTTGGAAACATAATAGTCTTGAATTAAGCAGACATTTATTCCAGTATATATAAACAAGCCATACTCTTGAATCAAAGCATATCAATTCCAATTAAGTAATTCTTTTTATGTGTGTATAGTACAGGGTGGGCCGAATTGGACACTTAAAGAAAAAGGTATGTTTCCAGACGGGATATATGAAAACTGATGGATGTGTCAAACCGAATATTTTCGAATTTTCGAAAACTCTTTTCCTGTCAAAAATTTTTCGTTTTTATAAAAACATTCCCAGAGCTCTTTTCAACGTAGATTTCAATGGTTCAAGTCATTTATTTTTTCAATTAATATATCACTGGTTATTAATGAAAAAATAATGTTTTCAAATGGGACAACCTGTATATTCCTGCACATTTCAATAGAACTTGAAATTTCCTTTCCATAAATGTAGCACACTTGGTGTTTTGCTATAGAGTCATCTTTGAAATGCACAGCTTTCAGGTTTTTTCATGTGTTAGACTTTGAAACACAAGTAGGCTTTGAACGACGCGGCGATGCAAATGTTCGCTGGTAGCTGTCAAATGTCAAAAAATCTGTCAAAATCAGTAATCAAAACTCATAATTTCAATTAAACTAACAAACATTTGGAATATATTAATTATTGAGAAACAGATTATCATTTCCCATTTTTCATAATTCTGATGCTTCATCGCAAATGTGTTTGAGAAATATGAAGAAAATCCACTTAATATATTCTAAATGTTTGTTAGTTTGATTGAAACTATAAGTTTTGATTACTGATTTTGACAGATTTATTGACATTTGACAGCTACCAGTGAACATTTGCATTCTTTTTTATCGCCGCGTCGTCCAAAGCCTATTTGTGTTTCGAAGTTTATATACATAAAAAAACCTAAAAGCTATGTATTTCAAAGGTGACTCTAGCAAAACATCAAGTGTGCTACATTTTTAGGATGTAAATTTCAAGTTCTATCGAAATATGCAGAAATATACCTACAGGTTGTCCCATTTGAAAAAAAAATTTCATTGATAACTGTTGATGTATGATTTGAAAAAATAAATGACTTGAACCATTGAATTCTACGTTGAAAAGTGCTTCTGGAATGTTTTCATAGAAAAAAAGAATTTTTGACAGGAAAAAAAGCTACAGCAACTTTTCGAAAATGCACATTTTCGAAAAACATGCTGTACCTAAGTCAGAAACGGTGATAGATATCGATATGCGGTTATAACCATCGATTTTGTCACTAAAATTGACCCTCAGTTTTTATATATCCCGTCTGGAAACATAACTTTTCCTTTAAAAGTGTCCAATTTGGCCCACCCTGTAAACGGTAAAAAAAACTTGGGTGCAATTTCAATCAAATGGATTTTAGAGCAAACTCCGACGAATACAACACCTGAATATCAAGGTTGTGTCCTTTTTAGTATACATTTCATAATTGAGTGTTGAGTGGTGTTAATTCCGATCTTAGTAGTGAAAAATGACACGAATGTGGTGAAGTAGAACGATTCTGAAACATCAAATCATAATAAACACCTTATGGTTGAAATTTAATATTCCCAATGGTGCAATCATTGACGTTATGAATAAAAAACACCTATTATATAAAATTAACACCAAGTTACACCGTGGCATATTACGATGGAATCGAGGCGGTGTATGAATCATCTAATTTGGTGGCAATAATCATTCGTTAAGTATTGCATCCTGAAAACACCAGAGTTGATATAAATTAATAAAAAAATTGCATGTAGGCATGTGAATGGTAGATATATTAGATGATTTTGATATAGATCAGTATCAATTGGCCTAGCCCCTCTCTAGTATCAGGATAAATATGCCGAAAAAGTTCGTTATCATTCGAGTCTAGTAAAAAACACCAGAGGAAGTGAAGAAAAGCACTGATTTGCATAAACACACTCATGATATGGTGTTCCTTCACACCAGAAAATTATTCGCAGTGTCAAAACGGACCGAAGAGAATTTCGTGGATGTACAATAAAATCACATCAGGATGTGCATCACACCACTGCGGTGTCAAATCACACTTTCAGAAATGCATTAACACTACCACCAAAGTGTTCATTCTGCTAATTTCAGCACTTACACTACACCTTTTCCAGTTGTATTTCAGAAACCATCAAGTTTATTTCAGAAAGCGTCAATTGAATTTCAGAATAGTCACTTGTATTTCAGAATAGCGAGTTTGATTTCAGAAAGCGTCAAATGTATTTCAGAATAGTCAGTTCAATATCAGAAAGCGTCAAATGTATTTCAGAATAGCGAGTTTGATTTCAGAAAGCGTCAAATGTATTTCAGAATAGTCAGTTCAATATCAGAAAGCGTCAAATGTATTTCAGAATAGTAAATTGAATTTCAGAATTCGTCATTTGTATACAAATTATATATTCTGATATGCAAATGACGAATTCTGAAATAAAGTTGACTTTTCTGAAATATAATTGACGCTTTCTGAAATTGAACTCACAATTCTGAAATACAATTGATACTTTCTGAAATCGAACTCGCTATTCTGAAATACATTTGACGCTTTCTGAAATTCAACTCACTATTCTGAAATTCAATTGATACTCAACCTTCTCAAGGAATCTGAATCTATCATTGTACTTAATACTCTTTTCCTCAAGTTCTGAATAGCTCACAGCTTGGCTCACAGTGTGCAGAAATAATTCAATGTTCTACGTGGTATTTGCCAGGAAAGTAGTTGTTTTCTGCTCGTTTTCTACCAGACATTCATTTCAAACTACGTTTGATATTCTAATTGGATATACTATTTTCTCTTTCAAAATTTCATTGATATTTAGAAACGCATGCTTAGACGAATGTCACGAATATGAAAAGTATTTCAAATGTCACCTTCAATGCGTTGTCGCCAGCACGCAACCAGTAATACATGACTGCATATTGACATCAATCAAGAAATATACGTAAGACACTTTGCCCTCGAAATACATATACAAATTTTTCTACAAACGCAGTTCCTACACAAGAAAACTCGATACTTCATTCAATTAACTTACATTTCATAATATTCTTTATCTAAATCATCAATTTCATTAATTATTCACTATTAAATTGAAATTCAATCCAATAATACATACATCCAACAGAACAGAAGGGAGAATGACTCTCAGATCGAAAAATACTTGTTTTGCCCAACGATCGAACCCGCTTGTGAAATCGCGCTTTGAACCCGTTGGCTATTGAGGCTACTTGAAAACTTTTGTCTATCCCACATCAGTTACAATACAACTTGAACCGAAAAGATATAGTCAAACTTAATGTTTGCTTTGGACTGGTGTTTTTCTGAGAAATACGACAAGTTACGTATACTTACTCTGATATCTTTATAGCATGATGGATGCGAGCGCAAATATGCTGTCACTCAACCTTCTAGTAGTGGCGACTCTTTTGATACATTGTAAATTGCTGCGCAGTCTGAGTCCGCAATTGGGAATTCAAGTATTTTTAGACTGATTAATAGAAATTTGCGAATTATATCGATAATACCTTCCTTCACGAAATCAAGAATAAAATTTGGATTGAATATAAATCTGATACTTACAAAACGAACATATTTCAATTTTGATTAATGAAATAATCAATGGCATTATCTGCAAATGAATGGTGCATGATGGTCTATGCATATGATGTTTCTACTTGTATTATTGCAGTAAAATCTAATATATATATACACTGTGTCCAAGATAAGAATGAACAGCATGGGGATATTGGAAACGTGTGATACATTGCTGTATCAACAATGAAAAATGGAGTCGTATACAGAGTATACTTTAGTTTCGGCCCATATAAAAATACAAAGTTGATGATGTTTTCTAAAAAACGAAACGTCGCAGAAAAATTCTGCTTATGTAATTGTGTAGTGTGTAGAAAATAAAAACGAAATTCTCAAATTTCGGTTTTTCTCGGATATCTCCGAAACTACTTGAAAAATTTAAACTTTCTAAATGTCATATTATTAGGCACATAAATGCGCTACTTTTCTCTAATTCAATCGACCCCGTATCACTGACCGTTTCCGATATCCCCATGCTGTTCATTCTTATCTTGGACACACTGTATATGTCCTGCGGTCCTGCTTATTCGTCGTCATCTTTGTTTCCTGAAATTTCCTGTTCTCTGATGCCTTTATCCATCATAATATCTGCCTGCTCAGAAACCTCTTCCTCTACTCCTTTTTCATCATCATCATATTCTATATATTCCCTTTCCTAATTCTCTACACTACCAAACACTACCAAACACTATTCCATTGATTTTTGTAACCGCTGCTTTTTTATATTCTGCCATCATTCTTCTTTCTATAGAATGAAAATATTGTTCTAATTTATAAAAAAAAGGTTGTCGACAACTCACCTCGTGTGTATTTAAACGAATATTTGGAATCTTGAAAAAATAAATGAATCCCGCAATGTCACTGCGGAGTACGAGTCCGAATCACACAATATCAGTTAAACAAAAGAAGTCAGCACAGTGAAAATACCCCTTACATACTGGGGAAATAGTTTTAGGAAGGTACTAAAAGCAGCAGAACGAGAGGTCGAGGTATTTTCAAAAAATTCCAGGATACAAGTGCTTGCGCACGACTACTGGAAGGTTAATAACATTATTTCTGCGCACGAGCGGCAATGCTGTCACTCAATGACATTCCTCGGGAAACGTCAACTTTGTGTTGATATTTGAATGCCTCGAAGGCTTCTTCGTTAACTGTTGTAGAAAAAACGAATTGTTACAATTTTCAATGAGAATCAAGTGATAAATTTGAGCATCGTTTACAAAAATTTCAAGCCACCATTCTTCTGTCAGTGAACCGCTTTTTCATTCCACCCTCAAGATAACTTTCTAATTTCAGAACCACCCGAATCAACACAGTAAAAAGCTTCCCCTCTCATTCGAGGCTCCTGTTAAACACATCGTTATCATCCCCTTTGTTGGATAATTCTGAGTACTCCATAGAATGTGACCGCACCCGGATTACTCCGGGTTTGATGGAACAGTCTGAACGCAAAAAGGGAATTGTGTTTACTGTTGATTTTCCCCCAAGGAAATAAGATCCGGTAGCCATTTTCCAGCGGGTTGCTATTATTTAAGTAATTGTTCCAGACTATTAGCTTCCGGATAATCCGTTTAGGTGTAATCTATTCGGAGCGTTTATTGGCTTCCATTTATTTTCTCTGCTCTGACCTAGTATGGTGGAGTGTTTTTCTTCGTGGAAATGCGGGTTCCAGAATTGTGGGATATTTTCAGCTCGGAATTTTTTGTACAATGCTTGTGCTGTCATTATGATTATACAGCTAGGTTGGTTATATCTCCAGAAACTCTGAAATATACATTGCCTTACATGTTTTTTAATTCTACACTGAGAAAAGTCCTAGGAGAAAGATCTTTGCTGAGTTTTTTTACACCTGTCGTAGCAAAAAAAAAATAACAAACCTAAAGTAATGTTGCTTCGCTCTCACAGAAAGGATCACTTTACTAAAACTGCTTTATTGGAACTGCGATGAAACTCTCTATCACAGAAAAAAAATTGCTGTAGTAGTAGAACTGCAATTCTATAAAATTGATTCTGCTACCATGAAAATGTACTATCACGATAGTTAGAAATGTTAGCAAAGAATATTTAATCAATATAGACGGGTTTAGCCAGCTCAATGCATAGTACATAATTCTCAATGCATAATGCACAACATAAATTAGTATCCATACAATGCATAAGTTTCATTATCATTGCTCAAATAAATGACAGATTTGGCAGGCGACATTTGTCTCAAGGTTAAAATATTACCGTTTTTTCTCATTTTTAACTTGTGTGATGAATAATTATCAATTATTGATTCACAATGAAGGTACAGAACAGAGATATAATCTCACTGTGAGTGACAAGTTGACATTTTTGACAGACGCATGCGCACGAACTTAATGTATATAGTGAACAATGCATAAAAGCTAAAAGTTGGTCAACTTTGTGAATCGTGCGTTATGCATTAAATTTTGAGTTGTGCACTATGAGTTGTATAAACGGGTGCATAGGAAACTCAAATTTCGAAATTATGCTATATGAGTTTTCTATTATGCATTGTGAGTTGGCTAAACCCGCCTTATTTCTTTATAATAACCGTAATGTTCTCTGCTATCGTAGCAGAAAATATTTGCACCACGAAATATTTCCTTATAATAACTGTAATGTTCTTTGCTAGCCTAGCAAAAATAAATTGCTGAAAACGATTCGGACATGCCAAAATCGCAGTTCGGTTGGTATCGTTTTAATTTTATCTCCAAACTTGCAACAGTTCATCTCGTCTGTCGTACGTCGTTCGTCCCGTCCACTATTCCGGTGATTTTCTATTTTCACGTAGGTATTTCACCGTATTACCGAAATATTCGTGTTCTTCTTTTATGTAATACCTACTTAGTTCTTAGGTCTTGTTCATTCAAACACTTCCAATGGTTCGAGTAAAACTCTTAACGAATGTTCGGTGTAAATTTTTGTGATACCAACGATTTGTATGTGTAAATTATGATGTTATGATGGGACAGTCTAAAAGGAAGCAAGTTGAAGTAAATTATTTTTCCTACGACCACGTATGGAAACGTCAATAATCACACTGTTTTGTTATTCAGAAAGTAGCTCATATCACCATGGTATTGTTTATTTGAAAGAAAAAAAGCACTAGTGTTGATATGAAAAATATCACAACGGTCGCCTGAATTGATATAGAAATAATTAGGTATATTGTGAAGGTACTCACTGTCAATATAAAAGCGTTCTCAAATCAAATTCATATTATTTATTGAAATTTCTGTCTCGTTTTGAATTATACCGAGAATTCTTTATCTATTAATTTCAATGTGTCTGATACATAACCTCTGAGTTCACTTTAAAACTTGAACCTATAGTCTTTGCTGGAACTATTTCGATGTTGATGACAGCGGGTGAGATCATTCAAAAGAGTACGGCTACAGTTTTATGCGCGGCTTGCTGCTTGCATCAGTTTGATATCAAAGTATCACCAAAGAGAAGATTCTTTGGTATCACAGATGTTTGCAAAGAGTCAAGGACGCACTAACTCGAGTAACTCGTACGCGCTTCCGCACTACGTACTTCTATGGTTCTGTATTCCTGGTTGCGTGATTACTGGCGCTAGCAGGTGAATGGTGTCAAGTTTTTTTATGTACGCTGGTGTCAATATCAATAAAATTTGTTCAAACTAAACTAAATCAATCAATCAGTAATTCACATAATGAGGAATTGTCGGAGAAGTATTCAAATATAATCTTGAATATGGAAATAAACAGTACTTGATATCGAATCAAAACCACCTGAAATTATAGAGACCGCTCAAGTTAAATTTTCGACAAGACCTCCCGCGTAGGAAAAATAGTGTACAAAACTCGTTGGAAAGTGCATTTCCTTCACTCGTTACGTTTCCGCACTCACCGCTACGCGGTCGTGCTAAACGACTACACGTGTGAAATATATGTCACTTTCCACACTTGTTGTGTAATATACTATTACAATAGCATTACGTTTGCGGTCGTATGTATGAAGAAACATAACGAAACAGAACATTTTGTTTTTGTTGCTGTTGACAGAATCACAAACGGCCTTTTCCAAAAATCAACTTCCTTATCTCCTCACTTTTTATATCCAAAAATACACAAAACATATGCTGAAAAAGAACTCCTAAAGTCCTACAGTAGGATTCAGGAAAACTTAGGGAAAAAATGAACTGTAATTTCACTATCAATATTACAAATTGATTGAATATTATATGTATATACGTACGCATTGATGAAGTTTCTTGTTGTTTAATCTTCAGCTAATTTTTATTAGATATTAATAACAATCATATCACAATGCTACACAATATTGAGATTCTAGAAGTAATTAATCAACTTTTTCTGCACTGCTTCTAGTGGAGATCTCATACGGTCTCTACTCAGATAACTACCCTGCACTGATGAGGGCCAATAAGCCCGAAACCGGTCTGTAGGTTGTTAGGCGTGCCTGTCCCGATGTGAAATTTGTCACGTCTTAGGAAGAAAGAAACATTTGCGATCTGCAATCACAGTGTGAATCGTCGCATGGACTACGAGCAGATATAATTCAATGTTCTGCGTGGTATTTGCTCGTAGTCTACCAGACATTTGATTTCAAACTATATTTTGATATTTTTAATTGGTTAGATTTTTTTTCACATTTTTTTTTTTTTCACTCGTCCATTTTTGTTCTGAAATTAGCTCTAGAAGTTGACGTTTCCTATACTAGCACATAACAAAATGATCGATGTGTATGTTACTACGCAATACTTTCAGTGCCTAGGAGATAAAGATGATTTATTGAATCCTAGGATTTGAAAATGAGGTACCTTGTAGCATTGTGATATGATTGTGATTATTATTTTAGAAAAAAAAAACTCATTGAGAACGATCAATGAACATCATAGTAGGTACCTATTCTTTAGGGTCAACAAGAAACTCTGATACAAATGCATTATATAATATTCAATCAATTTTTGATATTGACACTACAATTGAGAATAGAACAAATCTGATTTATCAACAGCTACAAATACTAAATAATATTATGTTCTGTTATGTTTCCTAATATGGCCTCAATCTGCTCACATTCTTCTTGAATTTTTTTAGGGCAACCCTTGAAGTGAGAGTGGGATTAACTCATATATCCATTCCTCCGAACAATAAACCCACTAGAATAGTAACACCCCAAATTATTGTCTAAAGCCAACATGAAGTTTATATTCATATGTTTTTTCCCCAACAGAAGTTGCCATATCGTAACATTTGAAAGTGATAATCATCCCATGACCACATTTTTTTTAAGGTTTCCAAAAATATATATCCTTCTGTTGGTACTTATATGAGTCATATGAGTGTATCAAAAGCTATGTTTTCGATGTTCGTCATACAGTGCCTCATTTATATATAAGTCGTTTATAGATAGCACGTCTTTCTGGCGATTATGGTATTTTTGGTGAATGCGCCAACGCCGCTAATTTCGTTCAACCGAACGCTGACAGTGACAGCGCGAAACGTCTCGTTTTCAAATCAAATTTTGTTTGATGCTTCAAAACGCTGTATTTCCAGTTTTGTGCGTAAATTTGAATAGGATTTCACTTAAAAACCTTGTTTATCCTGTTCAAATCAAATTTAAAGGATGGTGAAACGCTGTTAAATGTGTAAGAGATGATTTGAAAGTGCGGTGACCAGAACCCAACATTCCACTGGTGAGTTACTCAGTGTCGTATCATTCCTAGTATAAACATTATTTACCCACCCTCATATGAAAAACGATTTTTGATAATTTGAGAACATTATCGAGTTTCCCGAGATAAAAAGTTAGTGGATATATGTAAAAATATGACCAAGAAAATGAATATTTCAAGAGACGTTAGAGTTTGCTCGCATCATTTCACTACTAGTGATAAAATGGTTGGCCCAAGTGGTGAGAAAATGTTCTGAGTAGTAGATAAGCCTATATTTAGGAGAATTGAAAATAACAACATGTTTGATGTTATATATCTCAAGCTCGACACTTTGAAACATCATATTGCCAGAAAATAAACATTAGAGTTGTGACAGTGAATTAAATCTATTATCATTCGGGTGATAAATTCAAGAAGTATATTTTCAGGAAACTTCGATATTATAGTGTTCTCATTAAATCTTAGGAAGAATGGATACGATAATTTTGTTAGTAGGTCAATTTATCAAATTCAGACCCTTTCAAGATAGCAAGACACTGATGCTGAGGGAATCTGTTGTTGCTATCATTGTTTTAGAATGAGGTAACCCTAGTAACTGCTTTAGATGTTGGCTTCAAACAACTAATGTGGTAAGGATAGAGCGTTATTCATCTAGTCTGTTTTATGATCGAAGATTCATTCATGCAGTTGAGTTTGTATAAAATGATGATCTTTTAGTACTTTCAGTGAATTATACCTCTAATCAAAATCAAACTTTTATAAGTTTTTTTTTTCTATTAATTTTCAGTTGTCCCCGGAATTTCAATGCTGAATATCCCAGTTTATGAAAGCCAAAAACAATTCAATCTGACTCTCGAACATCTGGTAGTTACCAACCCAAATTAAGCGATGACACCGCGCATGGCTTTCAATTGTTTTTTTGCACAACCAATAACAGTAAGAAAGCATGGAAGTCTCAAGAAGACACACATTAAATTAGCATGGAGATCTGAATGGGCGATTAGACAAGTTTGTTAAATTTGCTTGTTTAAAACTCGTTCTTTAATTGACCCAAAATCCCTATTGCGGTATTAATTATATACGATCGTCTCGAAAACGAATAAGACAACATCATCATGCTTCATTGATGAATTCGATATTCATCTCTGTCTTTATGCATGTTGGTACAAATTCGAGGCTCAACAACTTGAGGATCCATGTATATTTTGAATACCGCTCATTTTGTTGTAATATTGAAAAAATCTATAAGTAGGTACCTGTAGCAATAATTTTGAAATCACTAAAGGTCAATCCAATATTCAATAGTATAGCTATACAAGCTCCACCATAGCAAGTTGTATATTTTCATGTTGAACAATTATTAGTGACAAAATATATGTATCATTTTTAGTTTTTGAACTATTGAATTGGTTCAACAATTAGATATAGATCTTCATTGAACAAGGATATCGAGACATACAAACAATACGCTATAACGTATGAAGTAAAAAAAGGTATGTGGTTGGTACGTATTGAAATGATATAAAATATGTGACAAATATTGGATGAATACTTTACAAAGTTAATCACAAGATGATCATATAATAAAATCTCTAACAGAAAATTGTATAGCTACACAGTGAATACAACAAGCTTATCTTTTTTGAATTTCAGTTAGGTACATCTTCATCAAAAGTATATCTACCTTATCAAGCCTTGCAACTCTGGCTTTCCATGACAGATACTGTCATCCGTGAAGCTTTTGACAGGACAGGTGACATCTAACAGATTTGTTGATGTGTAGCAAGAACACAGTTGGTGCCAAAATAGATCATTATGGACACTGGCGATTATAGTCATTTCATAAGATTCTCGAGTGAGGATCTAATAACCTGGTAGAATTCAATGCAAACAAAACACAAGCATGTATTTTCTCTAGAAAATCCGATCTCACTGTGCCCAACATAATTCAGTCAGGAGTAATTGAACCATTGAAGTCATCCATTTCGATGCTTGGCGTTACTATCAGCAATAACCTTTCTTGGGAAAATCACTTGAGGTCCAATGCCAAAAGTTCATCTCAAAAACTTCGTTTTCTCTTTCGAGCCAATAGCTATTATACTCCCAGTCAGCTGCTTATGATCTATAAGGCACAGATCCGACCTGTCCTGGAATACTGTTCCCATATTTGGAGTTCGGCACCTAAACATATCCTGAAACTACTGGATTCTGTCCAAAAAAGAACAATTCTTCTCGTCGGTGATGCCTCGCTTACAAACTCGCTCACTTCTCTTGAACACCGTATAGAAAAGTTGGCGATTTATATCTATTTTATAGATATTTTCATGGGCGATGCTCTTCTAAAATATCAACAATCGTTCCTTCATGAGCAGTCTCTTCGAGATGAACCCGCCAAGTTCAGTCTTCACACCCCTTCGTGGTCACTTCAGAGACCTGCAAAACGTCCCTTTCCAAAGACTCGTTCATCCAACGAACATCGAGACTTTGGAACTCATTGCCTAGTGAGGTGTTCTCCGAGGCATACGATCTCCAGAAATTTAAGAAGAACACCAACTCCTACCTTCTTTTACTTGGTTCTCACGATGTTCTCTGAACATTACATGATATCCCTTTTCGTGAGAACCATAATATAAATTAAAAAAAAGATGATACACCATTAACGACTACATGGAGTGTAATCAAAATAATGCTTTCTATAGTGAACGACACAGTTGTAACGATAAACTGTTGAACTGACACTCTATCGACGTATAACCAGAAAATTTAAAAAATAGTTAAATAGTCAATAAACCTATAGAGTGAAGCGTTAGTTATAATTCATTAATATTATCGTCGGAAAGAAACATCAAGAAAGTTCAATTCTATACTAATTGATGATGAGTTTCTTGGTGCGGTAAGATATAATTCACTCTAGTTGTTGACTTTAGCTTACAGATTATTCTCATTGCGATCTTATCTTTGAAAAGTGTCACAGTTTATCGGAACATACCCTAGAGCCCGTTGTTAGGTTGTTAAATGTGCATGTAATAGATAATGATGGAGATTCTTTGGATTTTATGCATGTCTGGATAATTTTATTGTGGGCATTACTATACATACAAGATAAAGCAGGTAGGAATTGGATGCTGTTGGCCTTCAATATGAAAGAAGTTTTCAATGAATCTGTGGAAAAATATACCTTTTATTCATCGAGTACTAAACTGATATGATATGATTATCAGAAACATTTTTCAAGACTTATTGCCTAGTGATTTATTTGAAGAGCTTTTTATCGCAACATTTATTCGGTTATGATACGATCCTTCTTTACATGGTAGGATCAAATATGTAGAAAAATCACAAGAAATGATTTCCATTAAGCGAAATACACACATAGAAAATATTTCTCAATTCAAGAACATACCTTCAACTCGAATTGCTTTAACAGAATATATGTCTACTTCATCTGAAAACCTTTTCCCAAAATGAAAGTATTGGATTTTTCTAATATACATCAGGGTCCCGCCGATTTCATAGGGACAGTATATCCTAAACGGTAAGACATAAAAAAGATGATCAAATTAGACAAAAGATGCTCAATGCCAGTCCTCTTCAAAATGACGTTTTGAAAAGTGGAAAAGCCGTTACTGAAATATTTTGAAAAAACTGATAATCACTCATTTTGTTTTTATTTATTTTAATATCCGAAAAAAAAATTTGAAATTCTGCATGAGCAGGTAATTGATCAGGACAAAGAAGTTGGACTTATCAGAAATGATCTATCTTCATTAGTTTCACAGATGTACTATGCCACTTTTGTTCTCGTAAGAGGCACCATATTTGTTTTTGATATCATTGAATAGTACTGGAAATTCCCTTCACAGCCATGTATAGCATATTGACATTATCATATGAAAAAGTGTCAAAAGACGGTAAAAACAATTTTTTGCAGGTTTTCATTGCTTAAAATTTACCTGCCCTATACGGTAGGCTATGATAAATAGTTAAAGTTCAAGGTTATTTGAGTTACAAATGTCAAAGAAGTATTGATAGCGATTAAAACATTTTTTTCTATTTTGGTTGTATAATGAAGTCATTGTGCAACGCAAATGCGTGTCGAAATAGCCTCTATGTCGATAAGCATTTTTTATTATTCGGAGGTTGGTACAATCGAACTGTCAAATGAAAGTCAGAAGAGTTAGGCCCAGTTTACTTCTGAGCGATTTGGATTCGAAATGAACTATTGAAAGGTTCTGATATACATGACCACAATACAAGGCATAAAAACAACTTGTTGCAAAAAAATCCAACCACACTTTCCACAAAAAATCACCTCTGATGACTGGAACTTCTTATTCCAATAGGCTTCCTGACTGTATTAAAAATAGTCCTACGTACGGAATCTTCAAAAGTAGGCTAAAGAAGATTTTAACTGAACATTCATTTCATAACTTGGGAGAATTTGATGAGTTTCTCTCTAGTGCTAACTGATTTTATTATGTATACCTATTATAAATTGTACCATATGTTTATATGATATGTCTTATATATTGTCTTGTTTTATCCTATGGTATACAATGTTTGTATTTTACACATGTTAAGACACGTCCAATCCGTGTATAAAAGGAAACCGGATTTAATAAATTTGATTTGATTTGGTGATAGTAGCAGTGAGAAACTCAAAGTTTTAATTGGTAAATTTCAATTCAGAGTGTGATTTGATTTAAATTGACCAATAAAAACAACATTGAATTTTTCACCGCTGGTATTGCAATAATCAAAATCGCTCAACTGTAAACTGGGCTTCACGCTGGCGCATCAGATTTTAATTATTTCAATGTCATCATTGTTACCAATCGAAGATGTTTCTGTTATTTATTGATATTAAATCCATTTTTTTCTTCAAATCAATTCAAAATAGAAAATATTGCATATGACACACGTTTTATAAGACAAGTTGTCGCACTTGTTCACTTGGAGCACTCCTCACTTCGCTCGTAGTACTCCGAACAACGCGTGCGACAAAATAGCGTCTTATAAAACTTTTATCATAATATACTATTGTTTTCTATTCATCATGGCCTACCGTATATCGTTATGACTACAGTACAAATACACTTCTTTGACATTTGTAACTCAAATAACCTTGAAGCTTGACTATTTATCATGACCTATCGTATAGGGCAGTTAAATTTCAAGCGATGATAACCTGCAAAAAATGGTTTTCACTGTTTTGCGACCGTTTTTCACATGAAAATGTCAATATGTTATGCATGGCTGTGAAGATAATTTTCAGTACTATTCAATGGTCGTATAAAAACAAATATGGTGCCCATTAGAAAAACAAAAGTTGAATAGTACATCTGTGAAACTAATGAAGATAGAATATTTCTGATAACTCCAACTTCTTTGTCATGATTGATTAACTGTACATACAAAATGTCAAACTTCTTGTTCGGATATTAACTCAGATGATTCATAAATCTAACAGAAAAGGAAAGGAAAAAATTGCCCTGTCCAGACATCGAACCCGGGCTGGCGTCTTGATAAGTCGCGCTTTGAACCCGTTGGCTATTGAGGCTACTTGAAAACTTATATCTATCCCACAGTTGAAATACGTTGTGAACCGAAAAGATATATAGTTAAACTTATTATCTGCTTTATATTCAATGGTCTGGTGTTGTTTGAGAAATACTATACGAGTTTAGGATATCAAAAGGATTCAAGCATTTCATGGCACCATGTCATGAATATATGATATCATAATTCATACTTTTTCTTGATTTCTCTGAGGTATGAGGTTCAAATTTACAATGTTCGCACTTTCTGCTACATCGGGAGATGTGCACGAGCGGCAATGCTGTCACTTGATGACATTCCTCGGAAAACGTCAAATTTATGTTGAAGAAATGGATTAGTCATAATTGGACAAAAAAATTTTTGAATGAGAAAATAGTCTATCCAATTAAAAATATCAAACATAGTTTGAAATTAGCTTAGTCGAGCTCTTTGCCACTTCCAAGTTCAGTAACTTGGGAGATTCGTTTCTGGAGTGTTTCTTTCTTCTGCCGCATGGTGTCGCCACTTCCAATTGTCTGTTGGAACGCGGCTCGGTGCGGTCAAATAGACGCGACGAAAATGCATTGGGACAGGCAACGCTTCGAGTGGAGATCTTACGGTCTCTACTCGGATAACTACCCTGCACTGATGAGGGCCAATAAGCCCGAAACCGGTCTGTAGGTTGTTAGGCGTGCCTATCTCGATGTGAATTTGTCACGTCTTAGGAAGAAAGAAACATTTGCGATCTGCAATCACAGTGTGAATCGTTGCATGGACTACGAGCAGATATAATTCAATGTTCTGCGTGGTATTTACCAGGAAAGTAGTTGTTTTCTGCTAGTAGTCTATCAGACATTTATTTCAAACTATGTTTGATATTTCTAATTGGATAGACTATTTTCTCTTTCAAAAAACTTTGTGTTGAGATTTGAGTGCTTCGAAGGTTACTTCGTTAATCCTGTTTAGAAAAATGGATATTGTTTTTTCTTCATGTTCTGGTTCTAACGAAAAAGGATAACCTGTAATGTTCAGAGAACATCATCGTGAGAACCAAGGGAAAGAAGGTAGGAGTTGTTGTTCTTCTTGAATTTCTGGAGATGGTATGCCTCGGGAACACCTTCCTAGGCAATGAGTTCCAAAGTCTCGATATTCGTTGGATGAACGAGTCTTTTGAAAAGAACGTTCTGCAGGTCTCTAAAGTGACCACGAAGGGGTGTGAAGACCGAACTTGGCGGGTTAATCTCAAAGAGACTGCTAATGGAGGAACGATTGTTGATATTTCAGAAAAGTATCGCCCATGAAAATATCTATAAAATAGATATAAATCGCCAACTTTTCTATACGGTGTTCCAGAGAAGTGAGCGAGTTTGTAAGCGAGGCATCACCGACGAGACGAATTGCTCTTTTATGGACAAAATCCAATAGTTTCAGGATATGTTTAGGTGCCGCA
Source organism: Chrysomela aeneicollis (assembly GCA_029955515.1). Lineage (NCBI taxonomy): Eukaryota > Metazoa > Arthropoda > Insecta > Coleoptera > Chrysomelidae > Chrysomela > Chrysomela aeneicollis. The sequence continues at coordinate 1,175,122 of JARUHQ010000026.1, read as the reverse complement.
CTCCAAATATGGGAACAGTATTCCAGGACAGGTCGGATCTGTGCCTTATAGATCATAAGCAGCTGACTGGGAGTGAAATAGCTCTTGGCTCGAAACAGAAAACCAAGTTTTTGGGATGCAATATTAACTTCTCTTCTCTAAAATAAGTACAGGGTAGCCAGATAAGAATGCAAAGTGCAGTATCTCGGAAACTATTCGTCTAAGAGACTTGCGGTGAAAAATATTACAACTAAAGTTACCAAAAGAAAATCCTGGAAATTATTTTCATGTTTCCAAGATGGCCGCCAGGGGGCGTAACCGCCATCTTAAACTTTTGAAATGAATTTTTGACGAAATACGCCTAGTAAAACGTACCAATGAAATATATACCTTTTAAAATTGAGCTTCATTCGAGTACTTTTTGCTCGACACTTTTTGACGTATCTAATTAAATGAAGTGGTGGGGGATGGTTCAATGTGTTTTCAAATAAACGGCTGTAACTCCTGAACGACTGAACGGATTTCAACAAACTTGCTATCGTTGGAAAGAGCATACATTGGTCTATCAAATCCATATCATTTGTCATGTGTCTGTTTTCAAGTGATACCACTAGAGCGCGTTTTTTGACATAATAACAAAAAATTGCAAAATTGTCTGAAAAATCAAATGCAATTATATGACTTTTTTCATGAAAATGTAGTGGAATGATGCCTTAATAGGCTAGTGAAAACTTGAACTTTAGTTATAACATTTTTCACCGCAAGTCTCTTAGACGAATAGTTTCCAAGATATACTGCACTTTGCATTCTTATCTGGCCACCCTGTACATTACTTTGGAATATAAGAAAAAGCAAAAGGCAATATTCCAGCAGGACATGTACCTATCGAATGGAATGAAAAATAAGTTTGAGAATAAGACAGAGCCGTCTACGCCACTGCCCGAAACCGATTGATATTGTGTCCAAAACTCAACCCAATATTCTCGAACACGAATCTCCTTTCTTACTTTATCCGTCCCAAAACACAACTTCCACAGAATCGAACTCGTATAAATTGAAAGCATCCCGTCAAACGATCGGCCCGGGAGCGATTGTGTATTTTGAAACAACAGAAGGCGAAACAAAACACGAACGACAATTATTTTCAATCGGCCATCTTGATTTTCGTGTGGTGGCTGGTTTATGATGCAGTGGAGTAACTGCGACTTTATCACACGGAATTTCCTCAATTCTGTCAACCCAGGACAATAAAGAAAATAAGAACTGGTGACGCTACTCTTCAATTGTTTCACTTATAATACCACTAGAGCTTCAATTATTACAGGAAGATTTTTTATACAAAATATACCTTTTGTTATTTGAAGCTAAGTGGATTTTGGTGAGAAAATTACACAGCGTTGAAGATATATAGGTTCGACACACGCTTCTCAATGGTCTCGAATGGAAGTGGTTAGTTGACCGGACGGCTGTGTATAAACAGTAAAATGAAATCATATGATCAAACGATCTTCACTTAGCGAGATTTACCAAGCAATGTCATGTTAGACACACTTGTGGAGAGGAAAATGAAACCATGTCACATCCGGGGTCACATCATAAATTATGAACTTATAATTCAATATGTACCGGGTGTCCCAATAAGGTCGGCTAGCGGCTGTATCTCGAGAACCATTCGACCTATTGATTTCGGAAAAAATAATCCTAATAAAAGTGACTTCAAGAAATTCATAGAAATTGTTTTCCACTCTCAAATTCCACCGCTAGATGGCGTATCTTGAAATGAAAATTGAATAACGGTTATTTCTCTAAAAAGTCCCACATGAAGGTGGGTAAGTATGAGTGGAATGGTGGAATAATAAATATAGCGTTCCATTTAATTTTCCTTAGATATTTGTGTTAACAGCTTGAGCGGCAGAAGAACGCCATCTGGCGGTTGAGCCTCGAATATAAACTCGGGTACCATTGTATCGTTATCGCACCTTATCTGCAATAATGTTCCATCCTTCCCCCACCCCTCATTTCGAAGGATAGGTCAAAATTTCAAATAGGTAATTTTTAGAGTATAATTAGAAGAGTCCAAAACGCTTTAATTCCACTCAGCTTCATTTGGAACTTATTAGAGAAATAACCGTTTTTCAATTTTGATTTCGAGTAACGCCATCTAGCGGTGGTATTTGAGAGTGGAAAACAATTCCCATGAATTTTTTGAGGTCACTTTTATAAGGGACAATTAAAACTTTTGGTGAAACACTACTCATCGATTCAACTATAACATCTATAGTATCATAAATGTATCATACTCGTGTAATATGAGTAGTTATAAGGAACAATTTAATGAATCTGGAAAAAAACTTTTATTCAATGCGAACAGACACAAAGAGATGAGTATATCGGTTGAGCTGAGATTCGAGGCGTTTTCCAAAAGATCCAGATACATATTTCTATCAATACTTTCATCCGAGAAAAACCGGACTAACATATGGTAGTTTGCCAAAGATTCCAGCCCACACGAAATAATATAAAATGAACTGTGCAGGATGCAAATGGGATATCGATAAAACCAATTTTTTCTGCAACCAACTCAATAATCGTCCATCTTTGTTAGGAAATTAGCTACAGACACAATAAAATGATTAATATGGATATTGCTAAGCAATCCTAGGAATTGAAAATGAGGTACCTACCTAAGTATTGTGATATGATGGTGATTATTATTTTGGAAATAAAGAGCTCAAGAAATTCTGATACAAATGCATAATTACATATATTATAAGTATTCAATCGATTTTATATTAATATTGGGACAACATTTGAAAATAGAATCAACCAGATTCGTCAAGAGTCACAAATACAAAATTTGTTATTCGAATTTGTCTTCGTTCGAAGTATTTCTGAAGAAGATGGATTGAATTGTTCCTATGGAAAGGCTTTATTTCTGTTTTATGATTTTTCATTTTTATTGTTCTAATTTGCATTTTTTATTTGATAAAATGTGTTCTCAAAATACTTCTGAATTATGTAAAATGAACAAGTTGTCATCAGAAATTAGTTTCGAATATTTCGAATGTAGCCCATTTATTGTTATACGAAAAAATAAAACAAGATTCAATTATCTTTTAAATGATCAGAATCAGAATAGTGATATTCTCATCGAATGAAAAAGTTTGATTGAACTCAATAATATCACTCAATATAAATTCTCTGCAGTTTTTCGTTCTTTGGAAAACAATGTAATTTGATATCAATTTATTTGAAGATTATTCTCATCCTTCATATACACAGTGATGATTGCCAATGAACATATCATTGTACCTGATTCACATCCTCAAAACCTTCATCACTTTTCCTTTTGAATTATGGTTTATGGAAAATATGTAATATGTAATAAAATAAACCCATCCGACATACTGAATCGAAAATAGTGTAAAGCGAAAACATTCGTAACATAACCAACAAAATAATGGCAACAATGTAAACAAAACTCGATCAATATATTTTAGCGCCTGCGCATATCTATGATGGGACCTTTAAATTTTGCGCTTCGACATCTCTCCCAAATTTAATTCGTTTTGTCTGACTGTCTCATCTGTAAGGTTCTCTAATCTGTGGTAGAGGCGAGCATTTTTTCAATATTTCAGCCCACGAGCGGCAATGTTGTCACTTAATGACATTCCTCGGAAAACGTCAACCCTGTGTTGAGATTTGAAAGAGTCAAAGGCTATTTTGTTAATCGGTAGTAGAAAAAAAAACACCATTTCGATGAAATATTCATCAGTAGATTTCTTACTGATAAGGCGTATTTTTCCTACAAACACCAGCTAACACTGTCTGGTGTCCCCTGAGGTCCTGATTGTTTTAGTGTCAGTAAACACCGGCATATGGTTCACCACTGTAGGTGTTATGTGACCTTTCCCATAGGTGTTTTTGATAATCAAACTCAGTTGTCAGTAACACTAGTAAGTGTTTGTGCTGAATTTAGCAGAAAGAACACTTTGGTGGTGTTCTTTATGCATTTCCAAAAGTGCGATTCGACACCACAGTGGTGTGATGCACATTATGTGATTTTCTTGATGCTGCATCCTACCTCCATGAAATTATCTTCGGTGCGTTTAAACACTGAGCAGGTACATGCTTTTACAATACTTTTTTCGGCAACCATCCGGAAAGTACGTGTCATTTTTCCGGCCTAGTCCGGGAAGTACGTACTTCCCGGACTAGGCCGGAAAGAATCACATCGTTGTTGTCATTATAAATATGAAAATCTTGGTAGTATGGTTTTGATAATGATGGAAATAAGACCTGGTGTCGCTACTCTTCAATTGTTTCAGCAGACAAATCCTTGATTTGAAACAATTGAATTTCAGCTCATAACGTGGGGTTATGATGTACAACACTAGATGGCGATACTGTCGATAGGTATTTGAATAATTTTCTTTCAATCATATTCGATACATATTCGCATCAAACTCATTGTAAAATGGCTCCATGGAATTGTTAGAAACGATTTAGAAGTCATTCAGAATCAAATATTCATAGTTTTATCTTGACACCTACAGTAACCTGTAAATTTGGTTGAAATCGCGGCTTCACTTAGCGAGATTTACCCACGCAATGTCACGTTAGACACGTTTTATCGAAGTAGGCGAAATCAAGAGATTTGGGACATGCCACAGGATAGGAAGTGAATTCACCAGTCTATCTATCCACCTCTGTTTTGATAAATGCAGTTGATCATTACCATAGCAGCAAAATAACGACTGACAGCTATCTGACATAAAATTAGCTAACATTCAAAAATTATCAGATGAAAACAATCAATGTGAAACGGAAACTTTACCTTCTTGTTCTGACTTCAACAAAAGGCACTTAAATATACCAAGCATTTCAAACAAATTGAATTCATTCAATACTAACAATTGTTCTAATTTTAATATAAATATTAATATAAATAAGAATTGAAATGTTCGAAATTTTGTTCTAAAGAAGAAATGTGTTTCTTTGATTTGTTATTCTACACGGTTGCCGAAAAAATTGTGTACGCAACATGCCCGAAAACAGTTTTTTTGGACTCGCAGACTTCCAGGACTCGCTACGCTCGTCCTAGAATTTTGTCCACTCATCCAAAAAAACAGTATTTTCCGGACTTGTTACGTAAATTACTATTCTGGTGTTAAGGAGCACCATATAATGAGTGTGTTCATGCGAATCAGTGCTTTTCCTCACCACCTCTGATGTTTTTTACTAAGTTGGAATACCTTTTAAAATAAAATTCAAATGATGATAATTTATAGAATAAGAATCAACACGTCAATTCGATGATAACGAACTGTTTCGGCGTATTTATCCTGATCAGTGGTACTAGGGACTAGGCTAAATGATACTGATCTATATCAAAATCATCTAATATATCATGCCCAATATTGAATTCAGGTACGGTAGGAAGGACGTCAGTGCCACCTATTGGCAAAAGTTCTAAGGTTCTAAGATTGAACAGATGAGTGCATAAAATTCACACCATTCACATTGCTCTGAAATCCATTTGATTGAAATTACACCCAAGTTTCTTTTACTGTGTATAGACCCGGACGAATGACCGATCCGAAAGAAATAGATTTGTCAGGCGAATTCATTTATAATCAACAACTAACTCTTTTTTTTGTCAGGGCAACCGATAGATTGTAGATTGGAGATTGTAAAAGGGGTCGTTAAGGCTGTGCAGCTTCTCAAGCACCTCGACCTATCAGATCTTTTGTGCATAACCTTCAATATATTCGAGGCCCGGGATTCCGAGGCTTCGTGCAAAGTTCATAAGATTCCTGGGAACTAAGTCCCTGATATCGCAGGGCTCTAAGAAGGCCCCTTCCAGGAGCTTGAGCCTCTTGCAGAAGAGCGCTGGGCATACGCAAAGCAAATGTTCTGCAGTTTCAGCGAAGTTCTCGCAGTAGCGGCAACTATCACTCTCTGTTTTACCCATCTTTTTGAGGTGATACCTCAGAGGGCAGTGTCCAGTGAGAAGTCCCGTTACGAGTTTCAAGAATTTTTTGTCCAACTCGAGAAGCTGTTTAGCTTTCCTTGGCGATAGGCTCATTATCCTTTTCGCTTGTCTTTGTCCTGGCACTTTATTTCAGTGAGATTTCATTTCATCCGCTTCCCAGCGTCGGAACTTCCTTCAATTGTCCTTGGAGAGTCCACAGAAGGGTTCTGGGCCAGGAAATTGTATTTGTTCCTTCTTTGGCAAGGCAGTCTGCTTCCTCGTTGCCTTTAACTCCCTTATGACCTGGCACCCACATCAAAGTGACCTGGTTGTTCGCTGCCAGTTGTCTCAGGGATTGTTTACAGTCCCAAATCAACTCAGACTCACAAGTGTATGACTTCAGAGCTTTTAGTGCTGCTTGGCTAACTGATAGGATATAGATTTCTGCCCTTCGAGTGTCCCTTTCGAGGTACTCCTGTGCACATATCTCTATAGCATGTACTCCTGCTTGAAAGATGGTTGGGGTGTTACCAAGGGATTTTGAGAGCCTGAAATATGGCACTGTAACTCCCACTCCAGCAGGGCCACCAATAAAAAATTAATAATGTTCTAATAGTGCAGGAACTAGTTAGTGAATAAAAACGTTGCTGTGAATAGGGCTGTAAACTTTTTTTCAAAAATTATATATGTGAAACGCGGGCCTCCAGAGAATACGTCGATATTTTTTTGGAATTTTTATTTTCAAGTGTTGTTCCAAAATCGACATTCAAAAATCGAAATCTCTCCACCCTTTTCTAAAAATGTGACGTCACCTGGTAGATTGGTTTAGGTTCTGTTCCATTAATCGAAGTGGAAGAAGAATTGACAATCTCTGTCATCTTTGACAGATGGCGGTAAAAAATTACTGATGTGCGATTTTAATTATTCCTGCAAAAATATATTCGGATGATTCAAGGTAAGTTACTATTGGGTTTTATTTCATTGTTCAGCGTTCATTATACTCTCCACTAAACACTATTTTCAGAAAATTCAAGCATTCAAAGACTTGAGCTTCATGTAGCAACACGAATGTGGATCCTCGAAAGACATATTTGTTCCTACTCCAAGTGTTAATATGAGACAAACTTGGTGTTTTGCAGTAGGACAACACATATCATCAGCTACATCTGCAAGTAATTGCTGTCGTGTAGATAATTTTGATCTAAGTTAAAATTCTTATCCTTATTCTTTTAATCTTTGTACATGAACATCATGAGAACCTGTGAAGTGTGAGCACAAAGTATTTTAGTAATATGTATGAGCTAATAAACCAAATCTTTATTGTCATGCACTCCTTTAAATAATAAATGTATTTTCCTAAATCCTCAGTTATTCTTAGTACGTACTCTATCTATGATGTGAGTTTATAAATGAGATTTCTTCTTTACATTATATTGTGAATATGTAATTATATCAACTTGTGTTGTTTATTCAATATATTATCAGATGCACCACTACACTTACCTACTTTTTTCTGACAATAAAGTTATTAATTGAATTAATTATTCATTTTTATTTCTCTATTTTATAGTGTTTCGCTGAGGTGGATTTGAAAATCCTATAGAAATATTATTGACTCATATAAAATACCTGACTTGCGTTATATAGATGATAAACAATCAATTAATATACCCTTTCGAATATTTTGAATTAGTTTCGTAATCGAAAAAAAATTTGAATTAAAAATTGACATATTATCTTCTGACTCATCTGCCATCACTTATATCAAAAAATTCTTCTTCCCTATTATCTTCGATATTTTAACGATACCATCCAGATCTACCAGGTGACGTCAGCAGAAATATGGTGCTGTCAAATAATTATTTTTGATTTCGATTTTCTCGAGCATAAAAGAATATTCCGATTTAATTTTGATGGCATATCGGTACAAGTTTAATAAGGTATCGGAAAACGATAATCAATTCTGCTAAAGCTCCAGAGGTTTATGACCCCATTATTATAAATTGACGTGTGTCACTGAAATCTCAGCAAACAACGTCCGCCACTGGTTCCATCTCCTCCACCATAATTTCTTTACCGCGGAAAGTGCACCCCCGAGTGAAGTTTCATGCCTCCAAAATAAATCTGGTGATTTTAAAGCCCTTTTCAATTCCCTTTTATATACTCCCGGCTATCGGCGACAGCGTAGTTTACATGGTAAAATGGGATGCTTGACAAATGGTACCATTTGATGCGTGGGGTCATCAATGTAAACTGCATATAGTTTTTTTGTAATATGATACAGATCGAGCGGCAGTTACACCAAACCTACACGTTGGATTTCAGAAAGCCAATTCGATTTCGGTTTCGTCTTCAGATCTGTTCGTGTCTATTGAAGGATGCCAATTTAAGCTCTAACGGCCGTATTCGCCGTATGCTATAAAGCTAAGCTTAAGGCTTCAGCTCGCTTATAGCTGCGAAACGCTAATTTCACATCAACAAAAATAAAGATTCATGCATTGAACGCCATCTGTGATAATACATTGAAATTAAAATCAATCATGTGACTATATTTCCAAATCTTCCATAAGACGTGCACATCTTATTGTTAAGGTTACTTATCTCTGCTTGTAGTTACGAATTTGTATGCGCACCGTATCTACAAAATCATTTAAGCTCACTCAACTCTAAGCGGTCACAATCGGCGGCTTTATATTTTAAGCCAGGATCATGTAGACATCATAACCCCGTTTTTGTGATTTCTACTGAATGTTTCAATATTTTTGAATAAAAACCAATGATGGAAGTCAATGATGGAGGATGAAGGAATTCACATCAGTCTATAAAAATATGAAATTACTTGTAACACATATATGAAAAAAAAAGGATGAAATATATTTTTTTTTCGATAATCAAATGTAGCATAATAATTACCATCACTAATATCTATATTCACACTCTCTTACTACATACGAAATTTTTCTGTTTCAAAAGTAACTCTCATATTTCTATTTCTAATTTTCTTTTTCTCATTATGAGAGGCTTAAAACTTCGTTTATTGCACTCCTATGAGTTCGGAAAAAAATTTTGGTGGAGCTTACGTATTTTGACCTCCTGATCACGAATCTGAAGTCAAAACGCGGCGGTCTCAAGTATTTTCGGAGATACGGCCCCATTTTGTCTCAAAAATGCACCATTTCAAATCTCCATTTTCTGCTAATAAAAACACACGAAATTAATCCTTCTTTGAGCCAAAACATCACACATGCTCACATTCACATGTTTCCAACACTTTTTTATAAAAAAAACTGTTTTTTTCACAAAAATTCGCCCTTCTTCAACACGTAAACAAAACATATTTTTTCACTGATTTTCTGGTAATTTTTATTTCGAGATGTTGGCAACGTCTTACCATGAGCCAAACAATCACGTTGCCAACATCATAAATACAAATTACCAGAAAATCAGTGTAAAAAAAGTTGTTTTGTTTTCATTTCAAAGAAGGGTGGATTTTTTGAAAAATAATAGTTTTTTCTGCTGAGAAGTGTTGGAAATCAGTGAATATATGCGTGTATAGTGTTTTGGTTCAAAGAAGGGTTAATTTTGTGTATTCCTAATAGCAGAAATTTGACATGTCAAATGGTGCATTTTTGAGACAAAATGAGGCCGTATCTCCAAAAATACTTGAGACCGCCGCATTTTGACCTCAGATTCGTGATCAGGAGGTCAAAATACATAAGTCCCACCACAATATTTTTCCGAAACCATAGGAGTGCGATAAACGAAGTTTTACCATGAGAGCATTTTCTTCCTTCATGTGGTTTAGCTGCCTTTCATTTAACTATGTTTTCCAACATTTCAACTTCATTTTCTTCATGAGGGTTTTTACGCACACAATAGTGTTTTTCGGCAACCGACCGGAAAGTACGTACTTTCCAGACGATTTTTTTTTGAGAAAGTGGCATTTTTCCAGCCTAGTCCGGGAAGCACGTACTTCCCGGACTAGGCCGGGAAGAATCACATCGTTGTTGTCATTGTAAATATGAAAATCTTGGTAGTATGGTTTTGATAAATGCAGTTGATCATTACCATAGCAGCAAAATAACGACTGACAGCTATCTGACATAAAATTAGCTAACATTCAAAAATTATCAGATGAAAACAATCAATGTGAAACGGAAACTTTACCTTCTTGTTCTGACTTCAACAAAAGTCACTTAAATATACCAAGCATTTCAAACAAATTGAATCCATTCAATATTAACAATTGTTCTAATTTTAATATAAATATTAATATAAATAAGAATTGAAATGTTCGAAATTTTGTTGTAATAAAGAAATGTGTTTCTTTGATTTGTTATTCTACACGGTTGCCGAAAAAATTGTGTACGCAACACGCCCGAAAACAGTTTTTTTGAACTCGCAGACTTCCAGGACTCGCTACGCTCGTCCTAGAATTTTGTATACTCATCCAAAAAACAGTATTTTCCGGACTTGTTATGTAAATTACTATTATTGATTATCGACGAAAGTTCGTCAGTATCATCCCTCTTTATTTTTGTAAGGGGGCCTCCGCCAAGGTTTTCCTGAGCTCTTTTTCTTCTATTCTCCATTGCTTCAAAGAAGTCATACTGCGTAAAATACCAGTAAATAAAGTACCATTGAAATCATTTGTGATCTGCTCCCAGGTCCTTTCCTTCTTCTCACCAGAAGCCCTATTGATTGTCTTCGTATCCTCTCTATCACTATGGAAATATCATTGATTGTGTTATCAAACCATTTGAGACATATGATTTTACACCTAAGACTTAAGAAGATGACCAACTTCCAACTTAAGAAATGGATGATAAATGATCATAAATGAAAATAGGAGATGCGCATGTTCGAGCAACGAACAGTGAACTTCCTGTTTCACGCGATATTTGAATTTTGGGTTATATTTTCGAATATTATTTGTTGGTGTGGATAGTCTTTGATTATTTGGTTGCATTTATCAATTTTTTTATAATAGTGATGAGACCATGGGCATCATTCACTTCATGTAGTTTGCTTATGATTTTTGGACTTGGTGTTTACTTGAGATACATGAGAAAGAAAGGTCTGGATTGAAAATACAAAGTTAAACCCATACATAAGAAAAGGAATACCCATTCCAATTCCATTTTTATTTGAACATGATGGATAATATGGATATTGAACAGTTTTTTATTTTGAAAACGATGTAATCAATAATAACTCCAAATTCTAGTTATTTATCAGATCAGAGGGATGCTCTATGCAGCAAATTGCTTATGTTGGACTGACTACTATGTACACATATCATCATAGAGGAAACCATCAGCGATGTAATGTCGAAAATTTACTGAAAAAATCGATTGGCATGGAATCTCAATGGAGTTTCATGAAAAATGGAATATGCCAAACTGTATTGGTGCCCTTGATGGAAAGCATATTCAGATACAAAATACAAACCATGCAAACTATTGATGGCTATCTGTGATGCATCTAATAAATGTCCAGGATCAAATCATGATGGAAATATATTTCGTAATTCAATTTTCCATTTTTACCTTCGGTTTCCAAGATATATTTGGCCAATTGTTTTCTAGGCAGTTTTCCTGGAGAGTTTATTTAGAATAACTACTTTGTTGATCATAAATATGTCTGAATTCTTCAACTTGTTGAATTAAATAGAGCATCGTCCATGACACAAATAATATTTAAATGAAATTATTATTAAAGAAAATTTTAACAAAAACAATAATGATAGATATAGGTTAGACTTTGCAAACGTCAAAATTATTTGTTCCGTGTCAAATATTCCTAAATCTTAAGTTTTTTCATAACAGAATCAGCTCTTAAGTCTTAAATGTTAGGTGATAAATCTTAAATGTTATAAGTTTTTATAAAGTCACCCTTACTTTCCTTCACGTCGCTTGAATCTCCGATATATAAAAATTCATTGCCCCTTTTATTTTTAAGTTTATATTATTAGGATGGAAAATATGTCAAATCGACATCCATTCTATTAATCAGAATATCTCGCCGATTTTAAAAGATATCAATTTGAAATTTGATATGGGTAATACTTCCTGAAAGATCATCATGTTGAACAGTTTGAAGATTCTCAAAATATACAGGTCGATATATTTTTAGGGATGGAGGCTTCTTTATCCCTCCCAAACTTTTTCGTAGTACGCCTCTGAAGTCTTTCAGTCACCGAATTGAGTAAATCGTTCAATTTAGAGGCTTTTTTGCTCAACAATTTTCTTCGAGAAACGAACCGTTGTCGAGAAAAATAAGCATATATCCCTTCTAAAACATTTTAATTTTGCCTATGTTTCGTTTAAATTTTATTCTTGGGCAAAATTTTTGAAATGTTAGGATGTATGCATGAACCATCCAACCAGCTTCAAAAACTGAAAACAAGCAATTTTTATTACATTGAATTTCATTTTTATGGAATTTCATCCAAGAATAACATTTTAGGGAAAGTAAAATTAACATGTTTTAGAACGAATATGCTTATTTATCTCGACAACGGTTCGTTTCTCTAAATTGAACAATCAACCCAATTTGTTGACTGAAAAACTTCAGAGGCATACTACGAAAAAGTTTGGGGGGGATAAAGTCTCTACCCCTAGAAATGTATCGCCCTGTAGATTTTGAATATCATCAAACTTATCAAATTCATGATTTTCTGAGAAGTATCAACCATACCAAATTTCAAATTGATATCTTCAAAAATAGGCTAGATATTTTGATAAATAGAAAAAAAATTATTAAACTTTGACCTCCTGTAGATCCGCTACTGATCGAAATCAGCCTTATGTTCATGTGAAGTTTCTTGATTAATTAAAATGATGAGTTTCATCACCTATTTCAGTTTGTGCCTTAAAACCTGAAGCACCCTGTATATTCATTGATATTGAAGGAGTCAGAAGAGTGAACACGTAACAAATGATACTTCCCAGTAAACACAGATACCTTGGAATGCCCTACTCTTCTGATTTTGAATTTATGTGTGTTGGACACATATTTTGCAATATCATGAATCTATTAGCGAAACATCGTTGACATATGAACAGAGAGGTATCAGACATGCATTTTGACACATTATTGGTACATGTAGGAAACATGATCAATTATGAAGAGATATGTGTCGGATACATGATTTGTAATTTGTGTGAAATAGAAAAGTTTTAGTATCAGGCAGTCCCGCCGCGGTCACCCATCCAAACCCAAACCGCGCCTATTGTTGCTTGACCTCTGTGATTGAACCTTCTTCTTCATTACTTGGTGGCTGCTCTCTTCTTATTCATTTCTATAAATCAATATTTCTTAATAACTTTCAATCGATTATATTATTCGATCATTACGATTTTCATACCTCAATTTGACATAGTTTTCATTTTTCAAAATGATATGGATGATTTTTGTCTGATGTATTATGTATTTGTTAATCGCGGAGTATGAGTTGGGTCCGAACCACTTCTAGGCGAGTTCTGTTTTCCAATAGGATTTTAAACAGTGTAATTTTCTTTTTTTAGTATTAATTCGACATGATTCTTGATTCTTTTTTTGTACCTACCTATATCGCTATCTTGGTGATGTTGGCAACTTTTCAGTATAGAGAAGTACGATACTATCACCAGCCAATTTTGACAATGTTTTACTGTTATACAATCAGTTCACAAAACGTCCAGCCATCGTCCTAATGGTTATTCGGACTCAAAATTGACAAAATAAAATGAACGTCCACTACCATCTGGGACACCCATCATGATATGTACTTTTCCATTTAATCAGCTACATTCGAACAAATTCAGCACCATATGCAATCCCAGTAAAAATAACATAGTGTTCCACTAAATAATTGGAATAAAAATGAGGTTATGTATGTTTCGATGATATCCCTACCTACACCTACAAACCTAGCCACATACAAATAATCGAAACTGTTTCAACTTTCTTTACAATTATGTCAACACATTGATCTCCAAAGATGTTTCTAATAGGCAATTATGATGTGATAGAGAATTGTATTTCATTTATGAGATATACACATAGCGAATACGAATAGCTTAGAATACGAGAAATAATATTTCAAAGTGCTGTATGCGTATCGTACCTATTACATAATATTTATGTATCTGCAAAATGTTCATGTACATATTTTTGATTCAACAATAAATTAAGTATCAATAGCAGTTCCTACTGATGTCTGTTATGTAACTCTTCATGTGTCATTTAAGGCAATATTATATTATTCATTCACTGTTACATCGAATCAGTTAGTGTCATCTACCAATGCCCACGTTATATTTAAGGTGGTTACCTACTGAATATAAGAAAATTACGATAATATTCAGCAAGGCATACCAGAATGGATCTATTTTTCAAATTCATAATGATTGTTTCCTCATTGCAATAATGACTTCAATTGAAAGACCCACACGACAAATTTTCCGAATCGTTCGGAAATAATTATTGCCAAAATTGAAAACAAGTTGGACTTTCAAGTGGACGAGAACAGTAGGTAATTTTATTAAATTGTCAGCTCAATTCGACCGAAACAGATGTTTCCATCACGTTTCTACCTGGTCCTCGACCATACGAAAATAAACCATTCTTGGAATTCCAGAAAAAAACGGCGTTGAGGCGCGAAAGCCGTTTCATTTACATAAGATGATACTTTGCGGCTATCAAAATTCACTATTTATATCTCTTCTGTTATTACGAGAATGATCTTTATCACGGGACCATGTTGGAAGTCATCACTGGTATTTTCACTCACTTTGAACTGCGGACATTCGACCTCTCACTCTATACATATATAGGGTGGCCATCATTCAAGGAATATTTTGAGTTTTATCACAGCTATAGGGAACCTAGCTTAAGATCGTAGCATCAGAACTACTCTATGGGCCATTCCAGTTTGTTTACATTGTCTGGAAGAATATCATTATTTCATTTCCTTTCAATATTTTCAAATTGTTTGCTTGGCTATAAAGTTTTTTCATTTTGTCTTTCTATATTATGTAACCAAAGGAAAGGGTACTTAAAATAGTATAGACGCACGCGTTGTTTGGAGTACGACGAGCGAAGCAAGTAGTGCTAGTCTTTTATTGAAAAAAAAAAATGGATTTAATATCGATGAACAACAGAAACATCATTGGCAACAATGATAACATTGAAATAATTAAAATCTGACGCACAAGCTCAAAGCCCAGTTTACAGTTGAGCGATTTCGATTTTTGCGATACTTGCGATGGAAAATACAATGTTTTTATATTTTTTATTGGACAATTCAAACCAAATCACACTTTGAATTGAAACTAACCAATCAAAACACCGAGTTTTTTACTGATAGTATCATCAAATCCAAAATCGCTCAGAAGTAAACTAGGCATAACTCTTCTGACTTCATTCGACAGCACAGAAACAATGTCAACAACAATACATAATACTACGAAATTTCAAAATGAATTTATTTAAGTAGATATTTTAAATTAAATATCATTTCTATATCATGCACATAATATTCTTCAGTATTTATAGAAACACCCTATACAAGAATAGAGAAAGTACTGTTAACACTAGAGTTTGTTCTGTACTCTTCCATTTGATGTTCTTGATCAGTTTGGTCCATAAAATATTATTTGAATACTAAATAAAATATTTCTTACTATTATCTTATATTAAGAGAACATTATAAACTCGTCGTTCATCTAGATCTAGAGAATAATACTTTGTGTCCCTAACAAAGAGTTATCTACCTGTTGAGAAACGCATAATATATGATGTAAATTTCAACCAATCAGGATGGTGCCTAGAATGTCGATCAATTTTTAGAATGCTTTGTGCCCTTTTACAATCTATTGGGCTATTTATTTGCATTTTGCTTCGTACATTTCTTGTTACAACATCATATTTCTCTGATTTCTCAGTGTTGTATTGTGAATGGTTTATGATCCGTAAGTAGGTACATATAATATCTACCTATCCTATCATCTAAATTCTAAATCATATTATTTCTAGAATCATTGAATCCAAACGAAACACAAGAAGACAGATGGGTCCTTTTATGTAACTCGCAACAATCATTGGGAGTTGAGATGTTGTACGACAAGCTACAGAGTGAGTGAACTTGTATTAATAATTATCTTATTAACACAATTATTATTTTTCCACTCTATTCGACCTGAAAAATCATTCATCTTCACTGGTTTAATGATAATTCTTTATTTTTCTAGATGAACAAGTGGACACAGAAAACCAAGAATACCTGCCTACAAGAATTGCAGAAAATCTGACACTGTATTATAGGAATACAAGCCCGATTTGAATATCATCTATTACATTGGCAAAAATTACAAGTGAGTAACTTCGGCTTTATAAGACACTCAATCTTAATTTGCCCATGCTTCATATCTAATTTCATCCCATTTTAGGGTGGAAGTTGAAAAATGATAATCAAAAACCTATAACCGAAATACAGTCTGAAAATGTTATATTCGGGTACAATGTCGTTCCTCCTGGAATAAAACAGACATTAACTAGAAAATTAATTATTCTTGGACATTCAGAAACTTCTCTAGTTGAAAAGGAATAGTAATGGTTTTCAAGTATTAAAAATGTATTTAAGCATTCATTTGTATGTTTTTTTTTATTAAATGATGCATTTTCAGTTCTTTTGATTGAAAAGAAATGTTTTTTCTCCATGATGAAACTATTCTTTACCATTGGTACTTTCTTTATATTTGAAGGAACGCATTCTGTAACATAAAAAGAAATATTCTTTATGAATATCAAAACATTCATTTCATGTTACTGAATTCGAGAGGAAGCTTCTATCAATTGTAAAGAACTATCTGTTGCAACAAAAAACAAATGTTTTCACGAAGAAAGAATCTTATTTAATAAGTACAGAAATATGTCTTCATGTTGAAGAATCCAACTTAGACATTTGAAAGAAATAACAAAATATTCTATTGGCACTATAGCGAAAGAAATTTTTTTACTATGTAAAGTGTTTTTTATAATATTTACCTAGTTTTTTCTTTCTGTGCACATTTTTTGGTAAAAAATATTAGTCATTATTGCTACCAAATTGGCTAAAGGATTTTTAAGATATTCACGCAAACAGGATTGTTTGTTTTTTAAATTCGACATCCTGTGTCTTGTAAACTAATCATCACCTATTAGAGTTTGGCTACGCATTCGAATAACAACCTGTATTATTGATATTTCCATGCAGTACAAATATCGCTGTCTCCAGTTATTATTTCAATTTTTGATAACTTGATATTATGGCACTAAACGTTGTGATATAAATACGTGTTTTTGTTTTAATTAGATAGGAATAAAAATCAAAACGAAATGAATAAATCAATCATTCAACCGAACTGTCAAACCACTTCTCATCTCACGCTTACATGCCTACCTTATTAGTACTAATTCATTCACTATCCGAACATGGTTATAAACTAATTCAATAATTAATTGAACACGTTCATTTCTTCTTTGGTGCTTGAAGTTTAATGTCAACAATGACTCTTTGAGATTTCGGTCAACAAACCGTCCGATCCCGGCTTAATTGGTAGATCCAGCGAGACAAATAAGAAGACAAATATCGAAGAGCCATTAATTAAACTACGGTAGACAGATGAAGCGGGAATTATAAACAGCTTTCGTTTTAACAATTACTCCGAGATAATTATTGAGATGTTGATTTGTGGTCAGAACATGATTATCGATAATGACTCTACGAGCTTCGAGACATGGAAAATTAACCAATATACAACGGCTTTGGAGATTTTCAGCTACTTCGAACAGTTCACAACACTTCTTGAAGGAAGTAGTTATAGTCGTGAAGAGCGCGAAAGGCAATGAGTATCCATCAGACAGTGTCAAAACTCAGTCATAATCATTATCATTACTGTACAAAAAGATTACAGAGATATAGGGTGTGATAAATCGAGATTTTTCAACCTTATGAATTTTTTGTGTCGAAACTAATCATTTCTGGTGAAAACGGCTTACATGTCCCTATCTTATCTTTCCATTTACTATCTACTTACATTCAATAGAAACAAATAGAGGGTGATGCAAAACTCAAAATTCTGAACCACCCGTATTCGTTTCAATTAAATATCAATCGACAGTAAATGAAAAGTTGAGATAGGGACATGTGAGCCGTTTTGAGCAGAAATGAATAGTTTCGACACAAAGAATTCCGAAAGTTGAAAAATCACGATTTTTCACACCCTATATCTCTGTTATCATTCACCCTAGACCACAAGTATGAGGCATTGACGAAATCAGCTCTTCAGGGAGAATTCAAAAATCTAACAAAATACAGGGTGTTCTATTTCAAATAACAAAGTAGCTACTACTTTCTGATACAAGCGGCAACACTGTATCGATGAAAATATTTCAGACGGATAGAGCAAGTTTGATTACCCACGTCCACAAATTTTCGAAATGATCTTTCTTTCTGTTCCTCAGATACTTCTAATGTTCCATCCACTGTGAAACACCCGGTATATATATTCTTGAATTTAATAATTTTTCGATAAGAATAATAATCTCAGATTGACCAAAAAGTTTATTTTTTCAACTAATCACGTTGTTTACCTGTTTACATGAATTTTCTTGAAATGAATTTGGTTGAACTGAATTATTCGCACTCTTCACCTTATTGTGAGTAATGTCAGTCAAGATTATTTCTGTCAGCTCAAGATTATCGTTTCTTATGAAAATGTGTTTTGATGACGGAAGCATGTACCACGTGACCAGCTCGACCAATAAGCATAATTGAGAATTAGCGCCCAAGGCGAAGATGCGTACTCTGCGCACTGTCCGGAACCAGCTAGACAACGCCAACAATAACGCCGTTGGCCGCCATTAAGACTATATCAAGAGATACATTGTGACAGGTTACTGTGAAATTTTCTTTGATGGTACTTGTGTTCTTATAGTGCAGAGTGCAGGCTCGTGAAGTCTTTATAACTCGAGTACTCAACATGGACGTAAAAGGTTTCCTGGAAGCAAACAATCTGGAACATATTATGTGGACATGGCGTCGTATCACTGGCACTGTTGGGTGTTAAGAATGCTTTGTTTTGTGTTGTCAGGTCATGTTAATGTGCTTGAAGTGATAATTCATTGCTGTATTAATACTGCAGCCCCAGTTTGCTAAAAAACTACAGTATTTTTCATTTTCAATTATCGGTATGCAGAGTTGCAATTCAATGGTCAATAAGAATGGATCAAACGTGATTCCTCTTGAATCAAGAGGATCATTGTTCAAATGTGCTGAGAAATCAGTTTCATTCAAGAAAATTGTTTCACAACAACATTAGAATATTCTTGCCCAAAACAAACCACATTTTTCAATAAGAAAGTGTACATTTGATATTAAACTTTTTGGTCCTAAGTAGTCAAGAGGATTTTCTCGAAAAATCAAACTGATATTTGGTTGGACCCATTCAAGATTACCAATCTCTTGTGTTAATGCGGTTACAACTCGATTTAAGATATCCTTTTTTTCTCTGTAAATTTGAATTTAATCAATTTCAGTCACTACTCTGCGGTTCGTCCAATGGACGAACCAAAGTCTTACCTCCCCACCAAAGTATCACCTCTTTTCTCCTTAAAGCAATGGAGAAAATACATCAGAAGCGAACTCCTTGAGTTAAGACCACTCCACAAGAAATAGTTTGCTTATCAAGCAGGTGAATCCACGATAAATGCTCTACAATGTCTAGTTGAAAGCATTGAGAAGACATATGTGGAAGAAGAAATGTCTCTTTGTGCTTTCATTGACAAAGAGGGTGTTTTTGATAACACCTTGCATGCCTCCATAACTAGATCACTAGAGGAAAATAATGTGAACGCCTCGCTGATTAGATGGATACAATCAATGCTGAAAAGCAGAATCATTGTGGCGACTTTTGGAGAAGAATCGGTCAAGATAACAGTAGAAAATGTTGTCCCCAAGGGGGAGTTTTATCGCCTTTGCTGTGGTCACTGGTTATCGACAACCTGATAGTCAAGCTACATGATTCTGGTTTCACGACTCAAGGTTACGCCGATGACGATATGATTTTCAATCGCATTCAAGTAGCCCTAAACACAATCAAAAGCTGGTGCGCAGAGGAAGAGCTAAATGTCAATCCTAGCAAATCAGTGCTGATTACATTTAACAAGAGGCGAAAGTATGAACTGGAAGCCCCAACTTTGATTGAAATCCAGCTAAAATAATACAAGGTTTGATAATTAGGACCCAAAAACTGACATGGAACAGCCAAGTCAACCACATTCTTTCCAGAGCTATAGCGGCAAGCTGGACATGCCGCAGAGTCTTTGGCAAGATATGGGGTCTGAAACCAAAAATGATCTATAAGTCATATCAAAGACTACAGAATACTATTCTGTAAACTTTGGTTATATCGAACGATCATCAAATCCATGGTCATCATTGATATGGTGGCCAATAATGCAACAAATTTGGGCAAAAGTAAAGTTGCAGAAAGTGCAGCGGCTAGCTTGTCTGGGAATCACAGGGACAATAATCACGTGCCCTACTGCAGCCTTAGAGGTAATGTTAAACTTTCCACCTATGTGTAATGAAAGAATCAGCAATCAGTGCCTTCAGACTGAGCCAGACAATGAACCTCAAATTAGGAAATCGGACTGGACATTTGAAGATTTTGGAAAATATTTTCCTAGAATCCATGTCTAAGCCGACAAATATCATGCCAGTTGGGTACGACTTCGAAAAGCAGTTTGGAGTGGTCATAAACAACCACCAAATTTGCACAGAGAACGGACCTCAACTAGGAAGGGATGCATCAGTGTGGTATACTGATGGATCCAAGATGGATGAATGGGCTGGAGTGGAAGTTACAGGGCCGAAGTTCAGGCTCTCAAAACCCCTTGGTAACACCCCAACCATCTTTCAAGCAGAAGTAAATCAGATAGGCAAGCAGCACTAAAATCTCTGAAGTCATAAACTTGTGAGTCTAAGCTGACTTGAAACTGTAAACAATTCCTGAGACAACTTTCACTTTGATGTGGGTGCCAGGTCACAAGGGAGTTAAAGACAACGAGGAAGCAGACTGCGATGCTAAAGAAGGGGCAAAAACACAATGTCTCGGCCCAGAACCCTTCTGCAAGGCCCTCTCGAAAGAAGAGTTTCGACGTTGGGTAGCGGATGAGATAAAATCTCACTGGAATAAAGTGCCAGGACAAAAGGCTCACTTTTCGTCAAACATAAAATTACACAACTTCTCGAGTTGGACAAAAAAATACTTGAAACTGCTAAAGGGACACTGCCCTCTGAGGTATCACCTCAAAAAGATTGGTTAAACCAGAGAGTGATAGTTGCCACTACTGTGAGAACTTCGCTGAAACTGCAGAACATTTGCTTTGCGAATGCCCAGCACTCTAGAGGCTCAAGTTCCTGGAAGGGGCCTTCTTAGAGCCCTCCGATGTCAGGAACCTACTTTCCAGAAAACTGATAAACTTTGCAAGAAGTCTCGGAATCCCGGGTCTCGAATGATTAAGGGTTATGCACAAACGATCTAATAGGTCGAGGTGCTTGAGAGGCTGCACAGCCTCAACGACCCCTCCTACAATCTACAATCTGCGGTCCCGACACCTCGCAGAGTCGAGCTGGAGAAAAACCAGTGACTACTCCTCATACCATCATCATCAGGTGAGTGATCACTGGGACCGAGTATCGTGTGCCCTCGGTAGGTAGTCATCATCCCAGGACGTCATCCTGGGCTTCTGCATGGCCTCAGCGAAAAGGTGTGTCTTTTGTTGGCAAGCTAGAATTTTATGGAGTTCCAAGAGCAGCGTCTGTCGTGTACCACCGATAGAGACTATTATCCGGAAGACCATTTCAACAGAATAGTCTGGATATAGTCTGGGGAGTTAGAAAAGAAGATCACTAGCATCGTCTTGGTTTGATGGTCGAGGAGGACTACATCAGGCTTATTGGCTTTTATCTGCCTGACGGTGCGGGGAATGGGAAGTTCAAACAAATCCGACACCTCTCATTCTCCACGAAGGACTGCAGGGAATAATACCTATTTGTGTACTTAGAGAGCAAAGTGACAGAAAACTCGACACTTCATTCAATCAATTCACATTGCTTAATTTTCTTCATCTTAATTATTAGTTTCAATAATTATTCACTATTATATCGAACCCAGGCTGGCGGCTTGAGAAGTCGCGCTTTGAACCCGTTATGGCTATTGAGGCTACTTGAAAACTTATGTCTTTCCCACTTCAGTTATGATACGTTATAAACCAAAGAGATATAATAGTCAAACTCATTTTTGCTTTATATTCTACGGACTTGTGTTTTTGAGAAATAGGACAAGTTTAGAATACTTACT
Source organism: Chrysomela aeneicollis (assembly GCA_029955515.1). Classification (NCBI taxonomy): domain Eukaryota; kingdom Metazoa; phylum Arthropoda; class Insecta; order Coleoptera; family Chrysomelidae; genus Chrysomela; species Chrysomela aeneicollis. The sequence goes on along the minus strand of JARUHQ010000026.1, from coordinate 1,152,778 downwards.
CTGATATCTTCAGCATTCAAGTATTTCATTGCACCAAGTCATAAATCTATCATCATAATTCACATTTTTCCTCAATTCCTCTAGTATATAGGAAGTTCATATTTACAATGTTCGCACTTTCTGCTACAGGAGATGTGTTAGACCAGGGGTGCTCAAACAATCGAGACTTTTTTGAGTCGATCACGGAAACTTCCGAAAATAAATCAAAATAGACGCCACCCAATCGCTAGTCACCATCGTGCATAATTTAGAATTCGCGATACAAAATGACTAGGGCGTAAAAAAGTATATCGTATAATTTCAATAATGAATATGGGAAAGAACTATTTCTATTCACTATATCGTCAAAGATGAGTCTATCTGTCACGTTTGTCGAGCTTTAGTGACAATGCCTGAAAGCAAAAGAGTGAGTTATGAAGTACAAGATTTCAGATGTCGTTTGAAAGCAGAGCAATCCATGTTTACTGAACCAGTCAAGCAATCGGTAGCAGTAACAATCGTGTCCCTTGAAATTATCTATATACTGCCAAAACACAAGAAACCTTACGAAGATGGACCGATACTGAAAGGAGAATTAATCGAAACGGCTGATGTATTATTTGGTGACTTCAATTCAATTCATTTATCTGATTCAACTATCACTAGACGTGTCGAAGTTGAATGCGTTCAAATACAAATTGAAGCTGTTAATTGATCGACTTGATAGATATGAGTTGACAAATTTTTCGGGATTCAAAGCAAGGGCAGGTGTTGACTTGAATCATGATGTTTTCGTGGCAGAATTAAGAAACTTTCTGGGTTAGTTTAAAATACGTTTTTCTGATTTCGAGAAACTGAAACATGTTGTTACTTTCATGAGTACGCGGCTGATATGCAGTGCCATGCATAAATATCAGAAGAAAATCAGTAATTCCTATAAGTTCATGCGGTAATTCCTAAATATAAAAATTAATTGATATTGAAATGAAATAAATGCATTATATTTCAAAAAGGGTTTTGTAGTTGGTAGGTAGTAATTGGTTCTCGTGTAAGGTAGACGGTCGATCGCTAGCTGCCTTATTATTTTGAGGTAGATTATCGACACTATAAATCTGAGCACCCCTGTGTTAGACAATTCACTGTCACTATATTATTTTCGATCTTCCAACGTAATGATGAGTTGGTTTTCAATAACAATGATGGATGCGAGCGCAAATTTGCTGTCACTAAATGACATTATTTCCTCACACGAGCGTCAACACTGTCACCTAATTTACCTATCATAATAAATTATTCAGATTTTAACAGGGGCGAAATTTCGGGGTACAACGTAATTAGTGTTGCGTAATTCAGTTGGATAATATAGAAAACATTTACATTAATCATAGAAGAAGCCCATTGATGAACTAAGATGGCGGCCTTATCTCCTCTTCCATATTGCATTGCACGTTTCACGTCAGTGAAGCAGAAAATACAGGTACAAATAAGGTACTGAAGATGGCAACTTAGTTGCCGAAATACTTTATTGGTTTTTCTCAAATATTTTGTGGTTTTTGGGTTATGTAATGTATTATAGCACTCTGTATAAACAATATTTCTCCACATCCTGGTGGAAAAAACATGGTACTGTTTTTTGTTCCTTGCCTCTGCGATCGGCAGTATTTGTGGACTGAATAGTGTGACATAGTTGATATTAAAATTTAAAGTGAACCCACGTTTGTTAATGGAAATTCCTTTTCCCGAAAACATTTCAGGTTATATTTGCATTTGTTGTATATTCTTAAGCCACAGTCTCCAAATCTCTACTTTATCATACTTCATAATCAAATGTTTCAAAATGAGTATTACCACGACGACCGGAGGTTTCATAGCAGGAATTGGACAATGTCCAGAATGCCTATATGCACGTGCCTCAAACACGTTTTCATATTTTGGTGGCACATTCTTTAATATTACAGCTTTATTATGCGAAATAACGACTCAAGAAGAAAACGTAATATTTCTGATAAGGATCGAGTGAACCATAAACATTCTTGAGAGTGTTGGCATCTCAGAACGGGTAAAACGACTTAATAAAATCATTTACGTCGTTGAACCCCAGAAATGCCACAATTTCCACTTAAAAAGAGAAATAAAGTCCAGACAATAAACACGACGGTCGTACTACGTTCCGCTTTAGCGTTTTTTTATTGTCGTAGTTATAATATATTCTTGGAACAAAATCGATTCGATGGAATTTTATTGTAGATATTAATATTCGAAAACGCCTGATTCCAGTGATTCCCAAAAAATAAATGCACCACTAACTAATTAACTGACTTTTAAGTCGACAATTCCGTGTTGGTAATCGGATTTTATTTCACGATATTTAATATAATCCCAATAGCTCATAGTCCAGTAACCTTGTTTTTTCCTCACTTGTTTATGATGTTTGCTCAATTGAGCATCTGCGGCAAGTGATCAAGTGGGCGTGTCCTTCTCGCCTGGAGGGTAAACAACTTCTGACATTTCTATTAACCCTACATTGCGCATTGTATCAAATTCGACACACCACATTATTTTGTACGTTAAACTGTTTGCATATTCCTAATATGTGCATGAGACGCTCTGTTTTATATTTAGGACACCTCTATGTATATCGTATTTAAGGGTCAATATCCAAGGCACAACATATCGCTTCCCCGGTGGAATATTGACGTAAATGCAAATTATTAAGTTTCGAGAAATTGATATTTTAATATTTTCTTTGTGTACTGATGTTTATCAAAGCATTTTAAAATGCTACTCATCCATTCTAATCAAACTATAATAAGAAGAATTCTCACAACTCATGATGGAGTACCATAGGAGCCTTCATTTTGGAAAATTTGCAGATGTACACCCCCTTTTTTGCATCCCCCTTCCAGTTACGTCGTTGTTCCTCTATGATCTATTTCTAATTAGTATTTGTGACATATTTCCCCATCAAATTATAGTTGAAAATATTCTTGATTCATAATATCTCAGACCGAATTATGTCCATAAATTCAAAAATATCATTACAAAAAATTATAATATTATAAAAAAAACAACCCAAAAATTTTCATAAGTATAATCTATCAAAATCAAACAAACAGAAAAGTAAATGCATTTCAAACGTAAAATAATACAATTCACAGGTTATAGAAAAAAAAAACAACTACTATAAACTATCAAAAAACGATTCATAATATTTCGGAATAATATTGGATTTCAGCAGACTGCAAGTCTGTTTTTTTATTGTCAGCTATCGGAATCTTTGCGCTATAAGCAGGTTTTCTTGTAATATTATTTATATTTTTTGGCCCAGAAGACCTCCTTGTTCCGACATTTCTGGTTTTCGCTTGCTTCCATTCCGCTTCCTTGTAGCTAGTTTTGTAGAAATATACATCACTGTCTTTCACGAAACGTATCATTTTTATTTCTGAAACCTTGATTTGTTCACCATTACCGTTTTTCTGGATGTTGAAGCTCATGTCATTACTCAACTGTTTTAGATTAGGATTAGAAGGATTGCCTTTTTTTTTCGAATATCTTATCAGTGTTACAAGTTGGTCTGGAACATAAATGGGTCCCGCTTTCTTGGCTCTCTTCACTGATTTTTCAATTATGCTATGAATAGTATCTCCTTCGTTTTGTGTGTGGCCGCGTATGAGGTACTTGTGAGTGACCGAATTGATGGGGAGTGTTTCAACGGCGTACAAGTACATAGCAAAGACGAACCTGAAATGAAAGTAGCATATCAAAATTATATTAATTCAAGAAATCAAAATAACTACCGATTCTTTTGTTGGCCACAACAGTTATCTGAATAGAATACTATATCGGCTCCAGGTCTGCTAATGGCAATTTCTTCAATGAACATCAGGACACACGAACCTATTTCAACAGCACCTCTATGTCCCAGGCCCTCGTGCCAGAAAAAGCATACTGTGTTGTCGTTGCTTATGTCAGTAACCTATAGAAAGAAGGGTTTAAATACGGAATGAGCACTTCTGACATGAAAACACTCACCGTGAAATTGAAGCAATTGAGCCTCGATTTATAAAAGAAAGCAGAGGATTGACCCATTGGAACTGGTAAAACTGCCTGTAGGTCATAGATCGCAAAAATCATATTTGATCCTTCTTCCTTTGACTTTTTTTTGTCTGCATCTTTCTCAGCCCTACTCAATTTCTTTTCTTCTTGGTGATCTATGTAAGAATTCTCTAGACGTGTCTTGTCCTCTCCAGTGGCATTCTGAAATCCCTCGCATAAATCACACTGATCTTTTTTCGGAAAAAAAAATCCGATGTTGAAGTCATTGTTGAATATTCGAGAATATAAATCATAGTTGGCTGCTGGTTTTTCTATTTCATTGCGCTCTTTGGTATATTTCCTGTGCATTTCAGAAATCGTCAGCTCACCTGGGATGACTTCCCTGGATGTATTTTGCCTCTGGTAGTGACTCTCCACTCGAGGTATTGAGTCAATGTGTTTTTTAACAGACTCAATGATCTCTCTGTCTACTTTTTTGTGGTTACCATGTTTACCACGTTTGTCATCAGGAATAACTCCCGAATTTATAGCTCGTGCTTGTATTATAGTTCTCAGTGTTCTTTCAGTTATTGCAAAAGTGTTTATCAGGAACGTTTTACATACGCGATTTTTCGTGCCATTATCCCATAAATAAAACCCACAATTTGGTTTTCTTGGCTGTTCTGATCCTACACGTCGATATTTCAATTCCAATGGAGCAACACACGAAGCTAAAAAATCTCTTTGCCGTGTTAATGTGGCTAATTTCCAATATTCGTCAAAAAATTGAGTTCGGCGACCATCACTAAATTTTGTGGAACATTTCAATGTACATCTACCAGTACATGGTGGCCCCATTACTCTTTCTTTTACAACTTTTCCAGTTCTTGACGTATAGCTTTTACCAAGATTTCTCAATAATTTCGCATTCGTTTTTTTTCCATTTTTCAGGTTGCCTTCGTCTCTTCTTTCCTTTCTTTTGAGTTGGAGATGTGGTCAATTCTTTCAGAGAGTTCTCTTTGTTTTCTGTATTTTGTTGTGGCCTTTCAATTGATGCAGATTCATCACTACTTGATGTAGATTCATCATCACTTCTTGATGATGGTTCGTACTTGTCACTATCTGTTTCTCCCCAGAAATCTTCTTCCTCGTCTGAATTATTTCTTTCATTGTAAGTTACTTTGATTTGTTTCCGTAATTTAATTCTGGTAGGGCATTCCTGATCGATTATCTGGTATGAATTTTGGCCTAGTGAAATTGATTGTGTGATTGGTTGTAAGATATTTTCGGTATTTATAGGAATCTCCTGTGCACTTGTTGTTGCTGATTCAATGGACAATTTATCGAGATTATCCTCATGGACTGATTCTGTGATTGGTCGTACAACATCTTGAGTACCCAGATAACACACATTCGCCTAAGGACGTCCTCTAATAGTCGCCAAAAGACTTTAGAGGATGTTCTATATTCTACATTCTGAGAACGTCACAAGGCTCAGAATTTTCGACATAATTGTCGCACATTAGTCCTCCGAGCGGCAGCCTGAGGATGTAGATATGTGTGGGCCTAAGGACGTCTTCTAATAGTCGCCAAAAGACTTTAGAGGATGTTCTATATTCTACATTCTGAGAACGTCACAAGGCTCAGAATTTTCGACATAATTGTCGCACATTAGTCCTCCGAGCGGCAGCCTGAGGATGTAGATATGTATGGGCCTAAGGACGTCTTCTAATAGTCGCCAAAAGACTGTAGGAGGATGTTCTATATTCTACATCCTGATAACGTCACTAGGCTCAGAATTTTCGACATAATTTTCGCACATTAGTCCTCCGAGCGGCAGCCTGAGGATGTAGATATGTGTGGGCCTAAGGACGTCCTCTAATAGTCGCCAAAAGACTGTAGGAGGATGTTCTATATTCTACATCCTGAGAACGTCACTAGGCTAAGAATTTTCGACATAATTGTCCCACATTAGTCTTTTCAGCGGCAGCCTGGGGATGTGTATATGTGTGGGCCTATATGGATGTATTCTGATGATATTTTCGTCTTTAAATATGTATAGGTACTCATGTGAAGTTAGGAGCAATTGACTGAGAATAATAAAAACTCAAAAAAGGCATAACTGGAGTGAATGAAATAAGTAAGACCTCGTGGGGATCTTCTGAGACGTTATTTGAACGTGGAAAATGGTAACAGGAGGACGTCCTAGGGACGTTCTTTGAAAGCCTCTCGACGTATTGAGGACGTTAATGTGACCGCCTCAGAAGATCCTCAAAAGGTGTTTGTGTTATCTGGGTAGTGACAGTGCTTTGCTGTGTTATTGTCTGTAAGTTATCTGGGATATCAAAGAACTGATCTGTCTGGAGTGATTCTATGGTTGATTCAAGAATGCTAGAAGTAGTGAAGTTTTGTTGGATAGTTAAATGACTTGGTTCATGAGGAAACTGTTCTGAAGCACCATCTTGAGTGGCCGTGTTCGGGTCCGTTTCTGGGACAGCTGGAGCTAGATCTGAAAAATTATATAAGAATACTCACAATAATGATCATGATGTTATTATAATATCATACCTTTTGATAGTAAAATGATAATTATCTTATGAATTATGAGTACCTACCAACAATGGAATGTGTGGTTGCCAAGTGCACCATCAATTTTGACCGCTTCATAATTGCATTAGTTTTCTGAAAACACGAAGAACTAGTTCATTCATATCACTTATCATTATGTGAATATAAGTCCCAACTGAATATTATTCAAATAAAGCTAAATCTGCAGAACCAACATCGTCACAAAGGGCAATTAGGTCATTGCCAAAGACAAATGTTGCGGAGCAACAATGACACAACAGACAATTAGGTCGTTAATTCACTAGATTTTGTAAAGAGAACGAACAATTTCGTAACAACAAAGACTTACCTGTCAAATACGTCGTTATTTCCACTGACCATGTACATGTGCTATGAGCACCAAATCGCAACTAAACACTTGCGGCCAGTGTTGCCAATCCAAACTTCTCATTTTTCACAACTCCTGTCGATAGATTACACGATTTTACACGCAACTTGATTCGAATTACACGATTTTTACACGAACAGTTGCGCATGAGCAAACGACATGTCAAACCTGTGGTCAAACTGTGATCACGTGATCAGTGTGATTGTGATCCTACAATAGACAATAGAGTTCCTGTATTAATCAAGATTTTTTTTATTGAATATTAATAAAATATTCATCCTTTGAAGATATTAAACAGATAATATATATATATATGAATAAAGAATAAAAAACAAATCAAACGAAACATGAGTATTTTACTCATAAAAAACAGCCCATCGTACATTTACTATTTAGATTAGAAATAAAAAACAAACCAAAACTAAACGTTCTCAAAGTATTCAACAAATCAAGTTAAATCCTCATCCTCTATCAGATGTATATAAAACAAAAAAAAACAAACAAAACTAAAAAATCAGTCTCAAATAAAAAACGAAACAAACTGAACATTCTTCTTTCTCGAATAAAAGAAAATATTAATAAGCCCTATTTTTCCATATATCTTTCTGCATCATTTTTTGAGAAGGATTGAATTTCAGAATTCCTCCTTCTTTTTTGATGCCTTGCTTCGAAAAAATGAGAGCCGATATATTTTCTGAACTTAAATTGTTCCTGTTAGCCAGTAACCATTAACCAACCAGTGTTTGTGTTACCACAATGACTTATAATATAATAATGATTAATGACTCATGACAGTTATGACATTCAACTTCAACCATCAGCTCCATGCTCATGCTCCATGATTACTTGATTCCAATTTCCATGGAATCATCATGGAACTAATTACAGGAGTCACAGGGTCACAGAACAGGCAGGACGGAAATGGTTTTATGCAAATTACACGCAAATTACACACATTTGACCACTACACGAAAATTACACGGGTTGCTTCCAAATTACACGAATTTCGTGTAATTACACGACGATTGGCAACACTGCTTGCGGCGTTTTTCCGCCAATATAAGTAACGAAAACGCGCGATTAGAACAACGACGCAAACGGTCTCACGCGGCAAATATTTATACTAAGATTCTGACGTTGTTTCACCGGGAAGATTGGTACTTTTCAACACTTCTGGCGCATATAATTGAAAAAATTTGAAATTTGCACTTAGATCGTTGTTCCACCAGAGAAGCGATATGGTTTGGATTTATACGATTCAAAACATTCAGTATCGCCTACCACTCATAAGTGTGAACACAGGGTTTGAAGATATGTGATTTTGTGCGTAATTTGTTTGAAAATATCAGTGGTTCATCAAGTAAAGGTGAGATCGGCATAATAAAATAACATTCCGTTCTTTACTTATTTCTTCCTGAAAATATATTGTCATAAAATCGGCGTTATATTTGGATGTATCAAATTTGAGACATAATGGTTTAGACTGATATATTTGCAAGTGTAGTATTTCTAACAAAAATTGGATTGGATTTTGTAAATTGCATTGGATTTTGTCTTCGAATTTTTCGAATAATTATAGATTTTAGTTCCTAAAATTATAATGTCCGAATCCAGAAAACAATACCCAAGAACATACCTTACTCAAGCTGAATTAGAGAAATGTATTGAACACTTGTCAGATAGTGAAGACGATTATGAGTCGGAAGTGGAAAATGAGGAGGAAATCCCTTTACAAAATGCTTTGGATGAATTTGAAATTGGGGACCTTCCTATTGAGTTTGCGGACGGATTTTTATTAGACAGTGAGCGAATAGATGGGGGCAATGATGAAATTGACATCATAGAAGAAATTGAGAACATTGAAGGAGAAGATGATACAGTTCAAGCTATTGCCGATATGGAAAGGAATGATCAGAGAGAGATTCAGAAAGAGATGAAGAAAAAACTTTCGGGTGTTAGGTGGAGAAAAGGGAATTTAGTTTTGGATGAAGACGCAAAAGCTTTCAAAGGTAGTGAACAACTTGGTAGTATTTTCATGGAACTTGAAACTCCGTTTGCCTTCAAAATAATCCAAATAAGATATCAACGATAACAATTGCTGACTTGCAGAAATATTTGGGCATATGTCTATCATACATATGCCTAACACAAGATCATTCTGGAGTAGTCGATTGGGATTTCCCCAAATAAAAGAAACAATGAGTCAAAAACATTTTGAAGCAATACGCGCGGCAATAACGATAATTCGAATATGTTGCCTAAAGATAATGAAAACCATGATAGACTTTATAAATTGAGACCTGTTATAGATGCACTTTGCATGAAATTTCGAAGTAATCCATTGGAGGCGAAATTGTCAGTAGACGAGCAGTTATGTGCAACAAAGGCGAGGCATCACTTGAAGCAATACATGCCTACAAAATCTCATAAGTGGGGGTACAAACTGTTTGTTCTTTGTGGAGCTGGTGGGTTTTCCTACAACTTTGAAATATATACCGGCTCAGAAAATCTACCGAAATTCAGATTGCCTAACGAACCAGATTTAGGGGCTGCGTCGAATACTGTGGTACGTTTATGCAGAGTCGTTCCAAATAAAGAAAATTATGTTGTTTACTTCGACAACTACTACTCATCGCTTCCACTCATGTCATTTCTGGCAACCAAAGGTATATTTGCATTGGGCACCGTAAGAAGAAATCGACTTCCTAATTGTAAATTGCCTTCTGAAAAGACGATGAAAAAAAGCGATCGGGGAATGTCGTGGGAGTTTGTCTGCAATTTTGATGGTGTCGATGTTACGTCTGTTGCTTGGAAAGATAACAAAAATGTTACCTTGCTCTCTACTGTCACAGGAGAACTCCCAAATGGTACGGTAAAGCGTTACGACAAAAAACAAAAGAAAACAGTGGAGGTTCAATGTCCAAATCTTGTTTTTGAATACAATAGGCACATGGGAGGGGTGGACCTCCTAGACAGCCTAATTGGTCGTTACAAAATTGTCATGCGGAGCAAAAAATGGTACATGAGGCTCTTCTACCATTTGCTGGATATTACTCTGGTAAATGCTTGGCTGCTATATAAAAGAACTGCGAGCAGAAATTGCTGATTGCCTTTGCAGAACTGGGCCAGAGCGGATACCAAAGAGAGAGGGAGGCCATCTGATGTGGAAAATAAAATCGCAGAAAAGAAGAAACGCTCCGCGACAACTTCTTACATTCCACCAAAGGATATTAGAATGGATGGGCAGTCGCATTGGCCCATTTATACTGAAACCAGCAGGCAACGTTGCAAGTTTCCCACATGTAAATATTGCTCTCAAATAAAGTGTAGCAAATGTGGAGTATATTTGTGTCTGAATAAAAAAACCACAATTGCTTTGTGAAATTTCATAAAAATTAGAAATAGTAGGTTAGGTACTGTAATGTATTACGTATTATAGTATTAAATACGCTTTGTCCTAAATATTATACAACAGGTTTTCATTCAATTTCCGAAAAAATACATGATTCAGATTTTTTTAACTATTTTTGTGGGGTTCTAGACAACAAAATACACGAGAAAATATTTTTTTCCAACTTGTACAGAAAATTGCGCATTGTAGGGTTAATTTGTATGTGTTCGTTGGAAATTGAAGTTGATAATACCTATTATATTGGGTTTTGAAGTGTTGTTTTTTGAGATTTTGGAAAAACTATGATGAGTGAGCAGTTTAAGAGCTTGGATAAAATCCACGCTCAAATATACTTCGCTAGATCGCTTGCATTGGATATGAAGGATTGCTCCACTGACATTGATGATCTGCCACCAGTAATCTATTTGGTATTTTCAAGAAGTGCTTTCAGTATGAATGAGATGAAAGCATATAAGGGCTTAAGCAACCTCAAGTGGATGGGTATGAGAGATGTCAGATGCTGATGTGGGAGGTTTTTATTTAATTTGTTCTTTACAGGGGAGTCTTTCTCACTAGATATTTCTTATGCAGAATATAAGGAAATCGCAGAGGCTACCAGAAAATTCAGAAATTCATTCATAAAAACTTGTATAATATAAATGAAATCATCATCAGATTGGAAACTGATGTCCACATGAAACTCCAATATCTTGACTTTTTCTTGCAATTTCCGTTTGTCATTATATAGACTTCCAATCTGAGACTTTCAAGTTCTTGATTGTGGGAGGTGATATCCAAAATATCATTCTCATATTCTTGAAACTATATACTGCTGACTGGTTGAATATATTTCAAATGCTCTGGTATTTCAGCTTCCTAGAAGATACTCATTATACATGATTAGAAATTGAACAAATGAATCACATCAATGAGAAACACACTTGAATAAGCTATTCAATCCAATGAATAATTTACCAACCTTGTGCGTTGCACATGATTCTTTTTACTTTCATTTCATAAGTTTTTCATATCTATCACCTGTAGATACTCTCTTTGCTCAAATTTGTAAATTGATATCCCATGTTAACAGAAGGCACCCATCCTGGATTGTTCTTGTCATTCAATTTAGCAGGTTTTCCTGAAAGATCATCTTAATTTTAGGTTGGAAACAGGTCTCGAAATCAACAAACCAGTGTATCACCTGTTATGAAATGCTCATAACATACTCCCCCATTTTCAACTAAGTATCCGTCAAAGAATTCCTTCTTAAGGATTGTATCCATGCATTCCTTGGCTAGACTGTTTTCTATTGTATTATTATCATCAACTGAGGGAATTCTATAAAATCCTACACTGTCTCTGAGTCCAATGCTACCACAATTCACTACCATACAAAAATTTGGCATATTCAATCACAAAATTCTTTACAATAATTTTGTTTGGGTGCTCAAAATCAGATGTTACCATTACAAGATATCACCAAATATCACTGTATAACGTAGGATACTCTATCACAAGATATGAGATGATGATACACAACAAGAATAATAAAAAATCAGCACAAATAAAAGCAGAAAGAACCAAACAAAACTAACAAATTGAATTTCTCCCCATGATGAGCAATATTTATCATTTATTGTTTACCCTCCAAGCGTTTGACAGTTGATGCTGTGACGTCAGGCGCAGATGCTCAAAGTTTGTGACCTCGAGCACCAAACACACCTTTGTCAAAAGTTGAAAAAGCAGCGAAAGTTTCGACATCAAAACAGTTTTTTGCTATTTTCACCCTATAAGACTAGTTTTTCGTTGATATTCAAGGAGTACAATTTCAAAGTGGACTTAATTTCCTACAATTTACGTAGACCGAATAGTTTTTGAGATAACGCCTTTTAGAATCAAACGATTTTTTCGAACTAGTAAATTTTCAGCAATATCTTATTGCCATGAGTGAATTTTGCCTGTTTCTTTGGGAAATGCTTTCCAATCGTCGTATCCCAGTGAACCCTTGAGATGAATGGAGAGCACATGCACAGTCCCTTTGCTGTACGTTTCATGATGAGATGTTGAAATAGTTATTTATGTATTAAGGGAATTATGAGGGCCTTAATTACCGATGGCAAAGTTTGCGTCCCGAGGGCCTCTGGCCCGAGGGACAGCAATTGCCAGAGGTTATTAAGGCTCTATAATTCCCGTGGTACATAGATAATTTTATTTTTGACCGATTTTCATAACAATATGTTCATATTTAGAACGCAATAAATGTTTAAATTCATAACCTTTCTGGTATATTTGAATTAGGTAGCGTTGATTCATGTAGCATTGTTGGTTGTTGCTAGGTTGTCGCTATGTTACATGTTTATAAGCAAACTTTCTTTATCAATCAATGTTTTTCCGTTAAAAACGTGTTTATTTTTTACCACAAATCGACGATCTTTTTCTGATATAATGGAGGATATTATAAAAAAAGCGGAAAAAGCAAGACAATCATTACTTCCATCGAAAAGTGAAGCCCTATATCAAAAAGAATACAACTTATATCTGAAGTGGCTGACACAGAGAAATGTTATGTCAAAAGATGCCAACGAAACTGTCTTTCTGGCATATTTTCAAGAACTGGTAAAGTATTTTCAGTATTTTCTGGTAGATTTGGTAATAATTGTATTTATTCGTTGCAGTCAGAAACGTTTAGCCCAAATTCGTTATGGACTAAATGGTCAATGCTCAAATCGATGGTGACCATATATGAGAAAAGAGATATCACCAAGTTCAACGAACTAGAGGCTTTTTTGAAACGGAAAAGTAAGGGGTATAAGCCGAAAAAGTCTGCTGTCTGATCTCCTAAAGATGTCATCAAATTTCTAAAGGACGCCCCTAATGAAATTCATTTATTGCATAAGGTAATTATTTTCTCATAATTGTCGTTTTCGTTTGTTTATTTCGTTTTATTTGTTATAGGTTGTTCTAATTATGGGTTATTTTGGAGGATGCAGAACTCAGGAACTTCTAAATATGAGTATAGCAGATATAGAGGACCGGGATACTGTTATGGTAGTGAACGTACCGGAAAGTAAAACTGGTGTATCGAAGAAATTTACAGTTGTGGATGAAAAAGAGTTCTCTGCTTTGCCTTTATTGAGACTTAATATGTCCTTGCGTCCTGAAGGTACAAAACGATTTTTTTTGAGCTTCCGACAAAATAATTGTACAACTCAGCCAATTGGAAAGAATATGTTTGGCAAAATTCCCAGCAAAATCGCAATGTATTTAGGATTGCCAAACCCACTAACCTATACGGGACATTGCCTTCGTCGCACTTCTGCTACTGCCCTAGCCAATGCAGGAGCAACTATGACAAACTTAAAAAGACACGGAGGTTCGAGAAGTTCCACGGTGGCAGAGGGGTATCTGGAGGACAGTATTGAATTGAGAAATAAAACGGCGCGTATGCTGTCTACTTTGCCATCAGAAGAGGCAGGCACCTCGACTGTAGTGAACAGCAACAGCACCACCCATAAAAAAAAAGACATTGTTTCCAGCGGCGGAAGTAATTTTCAGGGAACATTTGAAAATTGTACATTTATTATTTGTAATGACGTGAATAAGGAAAATATGTCTTAGTTTTCATTACATATAAACGTTTATAAGCATTTCTTGTATCATTTTCACCTGTAAAAGGTAAGAGGGAGTTTTTGAACCTTAATATCCCAAGGGAGTTATGACCCTCATTATAGATATCGTAACTATGACGATATAAGCTTATAATGTCACTGTCAGAAATAAAAGCTTTTATGAACGATGATATTTCAATGACAAGGTAAGATTAATTCAAGGTGATGTATGAGTTACCTAATGAATTAGGTGAATCAAGTCCTGTTCTTGAGGTTCGTCCATATATGGATCTTCATCGTAACGTGATGGCGTATCTTTGATGTCTTGTCTCGATCATGTCGTATGTTGCCATAGGTGGCCCCACTGCAGACTGATGAACATTTCATCACAGCCTCTTCCTGCAGCTGCATGTGTTTCCACAACTCATCTTGCAGCCGCAAGATATCACTACTGTGCGTCTACCCATCGACTGGATAGAGTCCTTCACAAGAAACCGAAGTCAATTTGTTTCAGTTAATCATAGATCTAATGACAGTATTGACAAATTCAATTCTGTTACACAAACTTTGACAGTTGGTGTACCTCAAGGATCAGTGATGGGACCGATACTATTCATTTTATATTGTAATGATATTAATACTGCGGTTGCTGACACTACATGCATCATGTATGCAGATGACACATCACTTTTGATTTCAGACAAAGACGAAACGTTTTTGGAGGAAAAATGTAATATAGTATTGAATAATTTGGCTTCTTGGTGTGGTGCCAACTCACTTCATTCCAACTCACAAAAAACAGTATCTATCAGGTTTCATCTCCGACAAAAAATCTGTGCTAGCATAGAAATCAATGTGAACGAAAACACACTTTCTTTAAATGAGGAATGTACATTTTTGGGTCTAACGCTGGATAACTGTCTGAATTGGAAGAGTCATTGTAATAAACTTATATCAAAACTGAGTTCTGTTGCTTATTTAATGCGAAATCTCAAGTTAATTTTGACCACTGAACAATTGATTAACTATTATTATGCACATATCGAGTCAAGAATCAGATATGGTGTATGCCTATGGGGAAGCTCCACATTAGCTTCAAATGTATTTATTGCCCAAAAAAAGGTCATTCGAATTATAGCAGGAGTAGATCCGCGAACCTCCTGCAGAGATTTATATAAACGGTTTAGAATACTAACTTTTCCGGATATTTTCATTTTTGAAATGTGTGTATTCATACATACAAATAAGTCGAGATATGTTCGCAACTCTTCTTATCACGACCTAAATACGCGAAATCGTAACAATTTTCATATAAAAACCTACAAATATAATACAACGGCGAAATCACCTTCTTACTTGGGACTGAAATTATATAATAAACTGCCTGATTCAATAAAAGCTATTGATAGAATTCAAGTTTTTAAATGTACCCTCAAAAATTTTTATTGGATCATAATTTTTATAATATTGATGAATTCTTTCTTATGTGATCAATTAATGTGAATGTAGAATATGTTATATGAGTATGTGATTTAAAAAAACGTTCAATGTAGTGGTATGTGTAGTAGTATTTGTATTTTTTGTATTTCTTTTAGTAATATTAGGTTAAAATTTGACTGTTCCTATACAATTATTGTCACATAAGGAAATACATGGATATTATTATTATTATTTGATGAACGATGCCTAACTGCTGATAGTATTGAATGAGCGATAGCAACACACCTTCTTCTACATATACAGGGTGTCCCATTGGGAAACGGAAATACTTCAACAGTGGATAGAGGTCACCGAGGCGATTCCGAATATACCACATTTGTTGGGTCTTACGAGTTTCATAATCGAGATACAGAGTGTTTTATCAATATTGCTCATTTCTTTGTGGGGTCATAATTAACGAACCACTTGGTATATTATTTTGATATTTAGTACATACGTTCTCCTACTTCTACCCAAGCGACTTGCCTATCAGTCATATGGAAAATCCAGGTCCGTAATAACAAGAATTCAACATTATTTGGGGTCCCTCAAAAAACACCCTGTGATTTTGAATTTACAAAATCCGCTCACATATTCGAAAAGGGCACAAAAACTGAATCGAACTGTGTACTTTTCATTTTCCCGCAGATCGTTTAACAACTTGATTTCTGAATTTGAATTCGAAGTTTTATGCTATTGGATAGTGGAAATTGGAATATTTGGAATTTTCCCAATCAAGCTATACAGGTTTCGCATTGTTCTTCTTAATCCTATTGAACATTCATTATTTATACATTCCTGAACCTGAAAAATACGCTGGACCGTTCTTTTACTTATTTTAACATAATTTGAAAAGAGCTCGAAAAGCTGAATCAAACTGTTTACTGTGGCATATAACTTCAATTTCCGGGGATTGTTCATCGAAATATCACGAGAAATTATATCTGAAATTCACTATTCCCTTGAATCTAGGTAGCTCTGATACTGACATGATATGTTGATGTCAAACATTCAACATCATTCCATTTGTCCCACATAAAGTGTAGGTAGGTGCTACCTACTTCTTCGAACATCAAAAAATTCAATTTTTCATAATTGATAAACCTTCTGGTTGATCCGTGATGCCTCAAAATGTGTTTACCATATATCCTGAGGAAATTGGATCGCTTTTGTGGCGCTAGACAACTAACCAGAAAGGCATAATAACCAAAATTTATGAGAGGGCGTTCCGTTAGACGTATTTTAACATAATTTTAATAGGTCCAAAAAGTCAAGACTGGTATTTAAGTATTCTATAATATATGGGATTCTTTAATAGCTCTATATAATAAACAGCCATTAAGGCCCGTTTTCACTAAAATGGTTATTAAACAAAGAATATGGACTCTAAAAGGCCTTTATTCACGCGTATTTTTACAGCTGTAATTCCGATATATTAGTTTTTATAGTTTCGGAAATAACATTCTAGCAAGAATTTGGGGATTATCAATTATAATGTTCGAAAGTTCACTGAAACATAAATTATGTTGAATAGTTTCGAAAACGAATTATTTTTTCGAATGAAAATAGCTTATGACATTTTTTATTACCTACTGTTCACTTAAAAGTTTATATTTTCCATGAAACATAATGAATATATTCATATCAGAAAAATAATTTTTCGATGATATTTGTGATTGAGTATCTATAGGTATATACTGAATATGACATACTAAATTTTTGATTCGTCATTCAAAAAATCAAGCAATTATTTATTCATTTATTCATTACTATTTAAGTTAGTACACCACAGAATATATAGAATTACAAATGGTACATCACAAAACATTATAAAAATGAAATATAGAAGAATAGAAAAATAGTAGTAGTACTTATCAAGAGAACCTGAAACAGTATTTTTGAACTTTTTCCTTTGCCATCAAGGTCAACTTTGAATAGAAAACTCAAATATACCTATATCCATACAGGAATTGATGTATCTTTGCTTTCTAGACTTCCAAGATTGTATCAGATACTAAAGAGTTGGATAAAATATACATTTTGATGTTTGACAACAACAGTTTTCAGTTGATGAACAAAAAAATGATGATAAACATCTTATTCACACGGTTCAAGATAAATTAAAGGATTTAATTCCAATCCTGGCATATACAAAAATAAAAAATTGAATTGCAACAAGAACTTCCCTCTTTGATAATTTGAATGAGAGAAGGTACGTGTCTGAACGTTCTATTAGACACAATCTCCTTTGGGACAAAATGATGATTCTTAGAGTAATTTCCTGGATTGTTAATTTCGAAGACGAAGTTGAAGCAAATAAGCACATGCCATTTAAACCTAGTTGACTTATCTTTGAGAGCAGTGAAGAATTATAATATGGAATCTGTGATAATTTAGTATTCAAGTTTCTCAGGACAAATAATTATATATATGATACAACTTTCTCAATTGAAGAATAACCTTATTGTAGTTTAAGACATGGGACTTGTTTTTTTTTTATATTAGGATTTTGAAGAAAAATTATAGAGTACCAAAATTTCATTTTATTTCATTTGTTCGAATATCATCGTCGATAAAGAGCTGCATAATGTACAAAAAGTATGCTCAAAATTTAATGTTCATTAGGGAAAAAAAATTAAACATTCAAGTTGATTAGATGTTTTTTTATTGTGAAAAAGTATCCCATATGAAAAAAATACGCCATCAGACGGTAAATTTTGAAACATGTTTATAATACCGACCCTTTAAATGTCTCCGACACAATTGGCTCAAAAAATACATGTACGTACATGTCATCTTTCGACTTTGCTATAGGAAAACCTTTGCTGTTTGTGGAAGAATATCATCATGCAAACCGCAGTGAAAGGATATATTATAGGTGATCTCTCATTCAAAGTTATGTCCACGCCACTGATTCTACCTGACCCGAGTACACAGATTAAATGCAGACTACACGCTATCTTGTTAAAAGAATAGGTCCAAATTATGGGGCATCTGCTAAAAGAACTATAAGAAGCTTAACTTTGAGGTAATAAAATCGTTGCTCGGCTGGTTATTATAACAGGTTTTATGGTAATTAATTTGTGGATGGGACCGTTTTGTATGGCAATTAGAGTAGGTAGAAGTTGATAATGATATTAGTTAGGAAGATGATTGCTATTTGTTATTCCGGCCAATTTTGTACCTATAGCAAGAGTGATAATCTCGTTTTTGGTTAGTTAATGTATCATTATATAGATATTAATTCATATTCATGAAATTTTCGAACGAGAATATCAGCTTCATGTAGTGGAAAAATTTAAATATACAATGTGTCTCTCATGAAAATAAACAGTGTCACACATAAAGTTTGCGACATATGGAAGTTTTTTTTATTAATAGATATAAAGAAAATTTGACTTCGCAGTTAGTTTGTGCTTGAAAAATGATTAAAATACAGCAACTTTCCTTTTTTCATGTGCTACCTACTCTAAACCTGTCAAATTTGACTTTTTTTCGAATATCCTCAAAAAACAGTTTTTTTTTTAATTTCGAAAAATGCCAGAGAAAAAAGTTGTTCAGTTTCCAATTTCATACATTCGTTATTTAGACTCTACTGTCACTTCGACTTTTTTCCATTTTTTTTTTAATTTTTCGAATCTTTCGCTCTATCGATTCGAACGAAACATGATTCAAATTTCATAATTTTGATGAATATGAGACTTCAATATCATATCTTGCCCAGGAAATACCCACATTGGCCTAATACCAGAAAAAAAAAATGCATCTCCAGAAATTCGTCTTTGTTGTTGCAAAGTTCATCTAGTTTTTTCATTTCATCGTTAAACTGATGTGGATTTTCAATTTATGGACGTTAATATATCAGTAATCGAATAAACGAATTTCTCTTCATTCTTATTACACTCGTATTTCTTTTTTTAATAGATTTTTATCCAGTTTGATTATTTTTCTGACCAGAAATTCAGTTACAAACAATCCGAAATATCATACTTTTCTGTAAACTAAACAATTACCTACAGTTTCATAACTGTTCAAAAGACTTTCGTTCTAGCGATTTGTACTGGACATGATATAAAATTTCGTGATTTTAAACAATACAAGACTAATGCAACATCTCGGGATGAAATAGTAGGTACTGATCAAATCGAAAAAAAATGTTCACTTAGTTGTAGTCGAAGTGACAGTAAAGAGTTCAAATTTGGAACAAACATACCTACAGATCACATAATAATAATAGTCAACTTCAATAAGAACACGGTACATTGAGGAATAGTAAATTAGACAAAACTGGAAGAGCATTTCTTCCTCATATCAAATATTGTAACTAATATAACGAGAGGATGTGTGCATGTCTAGCTAATATAAAAAATAGCTATTTGTATTACTAGGGAGGAAAGTGCCACTTTTCCTCCCGCAGGATGTAGTTTACTGCACGACGCGAAGCGGAGGACAGTAAACATCCAAGGGAGGAAAAGGCACTTTACTCCCATGTAATACATATGATTTTTCCTCCTACCCACTAAATAAACCTTTTTCTACAAGCGCAGCTCTTAGAAAAAAAATGATCAATCACTCAATAGCAATCCGAAATGTATAAGCTATCTAAATGTCCAATTATTCAAATCACTAACAAGAAAAAAGTAAAATAACGTTCTTGAAAAAAAAAGTTGCAATTGCCAGGAGCTGAACCCGGGACCTTCGGAATTCTGAACTCAAAAAACGTATATCTAAGATTCCTGAAGTTGAAATTTGTATTGAAGAACTACGTTGAAGTAGAATTAATGTTTGATTTTCACCAAAAAACAGGATATACAGGATGTTCTAGAAATTATTGAAACAATATGAATATAAAGAATTCACAAGTTTCATCGTTTACAACTTACTTGAAATGAGGGGGAGGAAAAATACGAGTTTCCTCCCTGATTTGAGGGAGGAAAGTGTGTACTTTCTATAGGGGTAGGAGGAAAACTAGTTTTTTTGTATTTCGTTTTTCGCTTTCAGCATTTCAGCCATCATTAGCGCTTACCTGTAAGTATAAGTAATATTGTTTGAAAAAAGTTATTAGTCAATGAGAAAGAAATTTTGAATTGAGAATTATTGCAAGTTACTCACTCGTCTGGTAATAAGAGTTCCATAAAGATTCACCATTGTAAAAAAAGGGAGGAACAATCAATCCTACATAGATTATCATAATCATAATCATAATCATAATCATAATCATAATCATAATCATAATCATAATCATAATCATAATCATAATCATAATCATAATCATAATCATAATCATAATCATAATCATAATCATAATCATAATCATAATCATAATCATAATCATAATCATAATCATAATCATAATCATAATCATAATCATAATCATAATCATAATCATAATCATAATCATAATCATAATCATAATCATAATCATAATCATAATCATAATCATAATCATAATCATAATCATAATCATAATCATAATCATAATCATAATCATAATCATAATCATAATCATAATCATAATTTATTGGCCCAAGTTATGTAAGTTACATTTAAGGTTGTCAAGTAATACGAAAACAAAAATATGAACAAAATATGACCAACACTGAGTACAGTATCTGACAGAAAGCGTCAACAATTATAGTAAAAATTTTAATATAAAACTATATGTATACTTATGTTAAGTTCAGTCACAAGAAATAGGAACATGAAATTCAAAAAATGTGCATATAATTTAAAATTAGTCAATACCTATTACATCACAACAAAAACACAGATAAAATAAATGCCTGCTTATATCTTAGTTCATTGTTTCGTCAAAATTGAATTCGAAATATTCTTCTAGAGAATAGAATGTATTTTTTAATAATATATTGATGATTGCTGCCTTTAACTGTTTGGTATGGACATTTTTCAGTGCATCCGGTAATTTGTTAAAAATTTTTATGGATGTGTGATTAATTGGCTGTTGAGTTCTTTTTAGGCGATGATAGGGAATGCTCAACGACATATTAAAAATTTGGTTCAAAAATCTTTTTTGTATAGGTGACGTAAAATTACATTCCGTAAAATTTCTAAATATCTTCACATTCATATCTCCATTTCATATCACTATAGTGATGTGAATATTTCTGAATACGTTGAAGAACTGCTGACAGTGATTTTCAATATTTTCAGATTAAACCAGAGTTTTCAAAATGAAATCACAATAAGAAATAGTGAATAGCGAATACATTACCTGCCATTTTTTGTTCGTAAATTAATGAAGATTACTTCGAGACATAGTACTATCTAGACTGCGGTACATTCCTAATGGTATACTGAGGGAAATCTTTTTTCGCAGTTGGGATGACTACACTGAGAAAATTTTTTCATCGTCACAGCAGAATTTTGCGCTGCTATGGCCAAAAATGTTGGCTACATATGGGACAGGAAATATCTTTACTGCAGAAGAGAACACTTAACTGCCAACGTCTACCTGTGGTTAGCACAGCTACTTTAGAAAGTAACTCTGCTCTCGTAATAAATATACTCTCCTGTTATGGAAAAATAACTATGCTATGGTAGAAAAGAGGTTTCATTCTATTATTTTGTTGTTGAAAAGAGAGTTTTTTTAGTCAGTCGAAGTTAATTATCTCACAATAGCAAAGATATTTGCTGGATATATCCTTGAAAGTGGTACCATTTAGCGCATTCAACTAAACTAGGATAAACAAAATTTAACCAAACCTCTTAATGTGCATCAATCGATATTCAAATTATTGCCAGCACTTTCTGAAAATTAAGAGATTCAATTGAAGTTCGTTTATTCTAGTTTTATTATTGCATGCACTATGGTTTCAATTTACTTAAAGTGTAGATATATTGTTGTGGTAGATGCTCATCAAAATCATTTATATCATTATGAGCGATTCCGAGCAGACAGACTCAGATTGGCCACCCTTTCATTGCCATCAGGCTCGAGACCCGCAGAACTTCCCTCTATCAGGATTCTATTTTTCTTCAAACGGAGAAGTTGTGTGACATTATCTAGTATTTTCCTGGTGTCTATATCTAACCAGACCTGGGAAAAATATCTATATATCGACATTTTTTCGAGATATAGATATTTCTCCAAAAATGATGAGTATGAATGAAAAATGATGAATATTGAGGATGTTATAGGAACAATCATGGCTGCTGGTATCATCATAGTGTCAACCTGTTTTCGCCTTGCACCTCTAGCATCTTTGGATGATAAAGCGGCTCTAGAGCAGAAGTGTACATGGAGTGTACTTTCATTCGCAAAGTTGTAGACGGGACACCTCTATCAGGTCATTGATGTGAAGTATAAATAAAGTTGATGTCAAAATAGATCCTTGTGTAACACCAGCGTTGATAGTTATTCCATCATTCCGAGTTCAAAGTCGGAAATTCCGAGTTTGAAGTTGAAAAAAAATAATTCCGAGTTCAAAATCGGAAATTCCGAGATTGAAGTCGGAAAAAAATAATTCCGAGTTCAAAGTAGGAAATTCCTAGTTTGAAGTTGAAAAAAATAATTCCGAGTTCAAAATCGGAAATTCCGAGATTGAAGTCGGAAAAAAATTATTCCGAGTTCAAAGTCGGAAATTCCGAGTTAAAAGTCGGAAATTCCGAGTTTAGAGTCGGAAATTCCGAGTTTAAAGTCGGAAATTCCGAGTTTAAAGTCGGAAATTCTAAATTTGAAGTCGGAAGAAAAGAATTCCGAGTTTAAAGTCGGAATTTCCGAGTTTGAAGTCGGAAAAAAATAATTCCGGGTTTAAAGTAGGAAATTCCGAGTTTAGAGTCGGAAATTCCGAGTTTAAAGTCGGAAATTCCGAGTTTAAAGTCGGAAATTCCGAGTTCAAAGTCGGAAATTCCGAGTTTAAAGTCGGAAATTCTAAATTTGAAGTCGGAAGAAAAGAATTCCGAGTTTAAAGTCGGAATTTCCGAGTTTGAAGTCGGAAAAAAATAATTCCGGGTTTAAAGTAGGAAATTCCGAGTTTAGAGTCGGAAATTCCGAGTTTAAAGTCGGAAATTCCGAGTTTAAAGTCGGAAATTCCGAGTTCAAAGTCGGAAATTCCGAGTTTAAAGTCGGAATTTCCGAGTTTGAAGTCGGAAAAAAATAATTCCGGGTTTAAAGTAGGAAATTCCGAGTTTAGAGTCGGAAATTCCGAGTTTTAAGTCGGAAATTCCGAGTTTAAAGTCGGAAATTCCGAGTTCAAAGTCGGAAATTCCGAGTTTAAAGTCGGAAATTCCAAATTTGAAGTCGGAAGAAAAGAAATTCGAGTTTAAAGTCGGAATTTCCGAGTTTGAAGTCGGAAAAAAATAATTCCGAGTTCAAAGTCGGAAATTCCGAGATTGAAGTCGGAAAAAAATAATTTCGGGTTTAAAGTAGGAATTTCCGAGTTTAGAGTCGGAAATTCCGAGTTTAAAGTCGAAAATTTCGAGTTTGAAGTCGGAAATTCCGAGTTTGAAGTCGGAAATTCCGAGTTAAAAGTCGGAAATTCCGAGTTTGAAGTCGGAAATTCCGAGTTTAAAGTCGAAAATTTTTGAAGTCGGAAGAAAAGCAATCCGAGTTTAAAGTCGGAATTTCAGAGTTTGAAGTCGGAAAAAAATTATTCCGAGTTCAAAGTCGGAAATTCCGAGTTTAAAGTCGGGAATTCCGAGTTTAGAGTCGGAAATTCCGAGTTTAAAGTCGGACATTCCGAGTTTAAAGTCGGAAATTCCAAATTTGAAGTCGGAAGAAAATAATTCCGAGTTTAAAGTCGGAATTTTCGAGTTTGAAGTCGGAAAAAAATAATTCCGAATTCAAAGTCGGAAATTCCGAGATTGAAGTCGGAAAAAAATAATTCCGGATTCAAAGTAGGAAATACCGAGTTTAGAGTCGGAAATTCCGAGTTTAAAGTCGGAAATTCCGAGTTCAAAGTCGGAAATTCCGAGTTTGAAGTCGAAAATTTTTGAAGTCGGAAGAAAAGAAATCTGAGTTCAAAGTCGGAATTTCAGAGTTTGAAGTCGGAAAAAAATTATTCCGAGTTCAAAGCCGGAAATTCCGAGTTTAAAGTCGGACATTCCGAGTTTGAAGTCGGAAATTCCAAATTTGAAGTCGGAAGAAAAGAATTCCGAGTTTAAAGTCGGAATTTTCGAGTTTGAAGTCGGAAAAAAATTATTCCGAGTTCAAAGCCGGAAATTCCGAGTTTAAAGTCGGAAATTCCGAGTTTAAAGTCGGAAATTCCAAATTTGAAGTCGGAAGAAAAGAAATTCGAGTTTAAAGTCGGAATTTCCGAGTTTGAAGTCGGAAAAAAATAATTCCGAGTTCAAAGTCGGAAATTCCGAGATTGAAGTCGGAAAAAAATAATTCCGGGTTTAAAGTAGGAAATTCCGAGTTTAGAGTCGGAAATTCCGAGTTTAAAGTCGGAAATTCCGAGTTCAAAGTCGGAAATTCCGAGTTTTAAGTCGGAAATTCCGAGATTGAAGTCGGAAATTCCGAGTTTAAAGTCGGAAATTCCGAGTTCAAAGTCGGAAATTCCGAGTTTTAAGTCGGAAATTCCGAGTTCAAAGTCGGAAATTCCGAGTTTGAAGTCGGAAATTCCGAGTTTTAAGTCGAAAATTTCAAATTTGAAGTCGGAAGAAATGAATTCCGAGTTCAAAGTCGGAAATTTCGAGATTGAAGTCGGAAAAAAATAATTCCGGGTTTAAAGTAGGAAATTCCGAGTTTAGAGTCGGAAATTCCGAGTTTAAAGTCGGAAATTCCGAGTTTGAAGTCGGAAAAAAATAATTCCGGGTTTAAAGTAGGAAATTCCGAGTTTAAAGTCGGAAATTCCGAGGTTAAAGTCGGAAATCCCGAGTTTAAATTCGGAAATTCTGAGTTTGAAGTCGAAAATTCCGAGTTTGCAGTCGGAAATTCCGAGTTTGAAGTCGAAAATTCCAAATTTGAAGTCGGAAGAAAAGAAATCCGAGTTTAAAGTCGGAATTTCCGAGTTTGAAATCGGAAAAAAATAATTCCGAGTTCAAAGTCGGAAATTCCGAGTTTAAAGTCGGAAATTCCGAGTTTAAATTCGGAAATTCCGAGTTTGAAGTCGGAAATTCCGAGTTTGAAGTCGGAAATTCCGAGTTTGAAGTCGAAAATTCCAAATTTGAAGTCGGAAGAAAAGAATTCCGAGTTTAAAGTCGGAATTTCCGACTTTGAAGTCGAAAAAAAAAATAATTCCGAGTTCAAAGTCGAAAATTCTGAGTTTGAAGTCGGAAAAAATATAAAAAAATCTCGGTGGCCCTTATATACGCTTTCGTATATTGAATACATTATTTCGAACATGGGAGCCAGTATTTGGTGTGAGTTTAACCTAACTTGACCGGGACCTCATTCGATTATGATCTCCACACGGTTTCTTCCATAGACAGAGATGGATTGATTTCGTTGGATTAACTTGTCCTTCTCGGTCGTTAATGTGGTCTTTAGTATGGTGATTTATGAAGCAGTTTGGTATTCCTTTTGTAGACTTAAATGCTTATAATAAATACAGATTATGGGAAGGTGTAGCTTACAGATATATAGAGGCCCGTCAAATTATTATCTATACAAAAAAAAACATGGAATCAATTATGGATAGAGAAAATACTGCAGTATCATAAAATGTCCAAATGATGGTAGTCAATAATTCATTTGAAATTGGAACGATTCGTATCTGAAAATAAACAAAAATTTGGGGGGAGGGGGTAACAATTTTTTTATCAGTATTTTTGGTGGTGATATTTTCGTTTCGATCAAACAACATTTTTGATATATTTCTTTTTTAATCGGGATTTCGAGGGGGATTTAGATTTGGGTCACCTTTGCAGAAACCCTTGATCTTTAATATTTATTCTTAGTCAATTCTAATCTTCATGTCTGTTCATCTAACGTTTCAGCTTCAAAATGAGCCTTAGATTTTGAAAATCGGTTGAAGAGGAAAAAAGTTATGACTGCAAAACCAGAAAATTGATTTTTTGACATCACTCTGTAAAGAAAAGTGATAAGAAGACAATTTTGGAAATGGCCAAAGGTATTGAGATAATCTTCATGCCTCTGCTGTTAAAGTTGAAAAATAACTGTTTTTCTTCATTTGGGATCCTCCTTCATCATAAAACACAGGGTGTCCGAAAAAAACGAATTATTTTTGATGACAAATTATTATTGAGGATCACTTCAAACATAATTATCTGTACCAATTTATCATCAAAATATTCAATGTGTCAAGTAATTAACAACAATCGTCGACACATTGAAAAGTGGATATAATCAGTTGGATTATCCTGTAGGATTTCCATTCATTTTTCTTCGCAAATTGGCTTCCAATAAAGTCATTCTTATGGGTTTGAACTTTGTTGGATGAATTGTGAAACATCCTGTAAAGATAATTGAGAGAATATGTCTTCTTACTGACATCAAATCTAGACCTTCCAGATGCATCATACGGGAGTGTTATAACAGTGGATATATGACTCTGATGTAGACATAAGGAATCTTTTTGACTACCTATGGATTTGAATAAAATTATATGTAAATTATCTGAAGTATAGCATCATGCATAATTTTTGTGAGAAGAGAACGACAATATTGATGAAAATCCAAGAGCCTCTTTTGAATTCGGAATAATGCCTTTCTTGAAACCGAACAATGAATCTGATCTCATAATCATTCAAGAATATACCTTAATAATTTTTGAGATGAGTGACAATGGCACAAATTTCATTGGTACATTGCAGATTCACTATTTATCAAGAAGAATCTCCGTTCATGTAGTGAATGGAACAACGTTAATAATAATAAGTTTATTTCACTTTTTTTATGTTCTGGTTCTCACGAAAAAGGATATCCTGATGTAATGTTCAGTGAACATCGTTAGAACCAAAGGAAAGAAGGTACACACATAAAAAGAATTACTTGATTTGATTTGATATGCTTTGATTCAAGAGTATGGCTTGTTTATATATACTGGAATAAATGTCTGCTCAATTCAAGACTATTATGTTTCCAACTATATACACTCATACCAATGTTATAGATTTCTTGAATCGTAAATGAATGGAGTTCTTCGTGAGAATAATACAATATTTCAGATTGATAAAACACAATATATTCAAATCAAGACAATCATAATCTCTCAATGACTCGCATTTTTCTTGAACAAAAAGAATCAGATTTTCAGTTTTAGCTGTAGATTGTTTTGTATCAAGAATTTTATCAAATTAGAGGAATTATATCGATTTCTTGAAATGAGAATCATCCTCAACTTCCGTTCTCTTGTTGGGGCTCTCATCAATCACATCATCACTTGCAGACCTTCTTCTTGACAACCTTTCCCCCTATTCGTAGAGATTATTTCTGAACTTGTCCACCAGTTTACCTCGCAATAAATTTGTATTCCTCTGGTTTCAAACTACTGAAAAATATAAAATATATCATTCACAACTCCATGTAGGTACAATGTGAGAGATAATCTGACTCAACACAATGTATGGTTATTATATTTCTTCAAATCTGGGTTCACATTCTTACTACTGAATTCATTTTCCTTGGATCGAAATTAGGTAAAAAAATACCTAAGATGTCTAATACAAGTTCAAGAAGCTCTTTTCCACTGTTCAATCAGTGTTTGGACAAATTTAAACGTTCATCCGCACATAGGTACCTAACCCCAATTTTCACTCACTATAGCGATCCTGGTTATTCAAGTTTTTCACGAATTATCAGTTTTCGAGATGATATAGCTACGTTAATTGATTGGATACACAATAATACCTACCCAAGAATGAACGTCGATAAGATATAGGCATGTAACTTACCCCTAAAAGTGGTAATTATATCCTCAGATATTTCCTTAGACCTTAGTTTTTCTTTAATGGTAAGCCAATATTTCTATGCCAATAAAATAGGTTGAACTGGTTGAACAATGATGGATGCACGACAAGAGCACCGAAACAACACACTCACACCGTTTGGCAACATTCTCGGCTCGAAGGGATCGCAATTATATTCAAGAAAATATTATGGTCATTCCAAAGAAACTTTCTCAGAGATTTACTCATTCAGAGATTAAATGTTGAATGTTATTTTGAAAGAAGACATTCCGTGATATGTTTTTCAAGAACTTGATTATTTTTTCTGGATACTTTGAATTTCTTGAATTGAGTACATTTTGTTATACCAAATGAATATTCCAGTGAAATAATTTTCTACAATTGACATATTCAATAAATTCATTTCAAATAAATCATTTCAGAAGAAGAATGCGCTTTTTCAAAACAAGAATTGGACGTTGAACAAATATATCGTTTTCATTTGTGTGTACACACATAAAAACAAATTCTCAAATGAAAACGATATATTTGTTCAACGTCCAATTCTTGTTTTGAAAAAGCGCATTCTTCTTCTGAAATAATTTATTTGAAATGAATTTATTGAATATGTCAATTGTAGAAAATTATTTCACTGGAATATTCATTTGGTATAACAAAATGTACTCAATTCAAGGAATTCAAAGTATCCAGAAAAAATAATTAAGTTCTTGAAAAATATATCACGGAATGTCTTCTTTCAAAATAACATTCAACATTTAATCTCTGAATGAGTAAATCTCTGAGAAAGTTTCTTTGGATTGACCATAATATTTTCTTGAATATAATTGCGATCCCTTCGAGCCGAGAATGTTGCCAAACGGTGTGAGTGTGTTGTTTCGGTGCTCTTGTCGTGCATCCATCATTGTTCAACCAGTTCAACCTATTTTATTGGCATAGAAATATTGGCTTGCCATGAAAGAAAAACTAAGGTCTTAGGAGATATCTGAGGATATAATTACCACTTTTAGGGGTAAGTTACATGCCTATATTTTATCGACGTTCATTCTTGGGTAGGTATTATTGTGTATCCAATCAATTAACGTAGCTATATCATCTCGAAAACTGATAATTCGTGAAAAACTTGAATAACCAGGATCGTCATAGTGAGTGAAAATTGGGGTTAGGTACCTATGTGCGGATGAACGTTTAAATTTGTCCAAACACTGATTGAACAGTGGAAAAGAGCTTCTTGAACTTGTATTAGACATCTTAGGTATTTTTTTACCTGATTTCGATCCAAGGAAAATGAATTCAGTAGTAAGAATGTGAACCCAGATTTGAAGAAATATAATAACCATACATTGTGTTGAGACAGATTATCTCTCACATTGTACCTACATGGAGTTGTGAATGATATATTTTATATTTTTCAGTAGTTTGAAACCAGAGGAATACAACATTATTGCGAGGTAAACTGGTGGACAAGTTCAGAAATAATCTCTACGAATAGGGGGAAAGGTTGTCAAGAAGAAGGTCTGCAAGTGATGATGTTATTGATGAGAGCCCCAATAAGAGAACGGAAGTTGAGTATGATTCTCATTTCAAGAAATCGATATAATTCCTCTAATTTGATAAAACTCTTGATACAAAACAATCTACAGCTAAAACTGAAAATCTGATTCTTTTTGTTCAAGAAAAATGCGAGTCATTGAGAGATTATGATTGTCTTGATTTGAATATATTGTGTTATCAATCTGAAATATTGTATTATTCTCACGAAGAACTCCATTCATTTACGAATCAAGAAATCTATAACATTGGTATGAGTGTATTTAGTTGGAAACATAATAGTCTTGAATTGAGCAGACATTTATTCCAGTATATATAAACAAGCCATACTCTTGAATCAAAGCATATCAAATCAAATCAAGTAATTCTTTTTATGTGTGTAGGAGTTGGTGTTCTTAAATTTCTGGGGATCGTATATGCCTCGGTGAACACCTCCCTAGGCAATGAGATCCAAAATCTCAATGTTCGTTGGATGAACGAGTCTTTGGAAAGGGACGTTCTACAGGTCTCTAAAGTGACCACGAAGGGGTGTGAAGACTGAACTCGACGGGTTAATCTCGAAGAGAATGTAGGAACGATTGTTGATATTTCAGAGGAGCATCGTCCATGAAAATATCTATAAAATAGAGATAAATCGACAACTTTTCTACGGTGTCCCAGAAAAGTAAGCGAGTTTGTAAGCGAGGTATCACCGACAAGACGAATTGCCTTTTTTTGAACAGAATCCAATAGTTTCAGGATATGTTTAGGTGCCTTGCTCCAAATATGGGAACAGTATTCCAGGACAGGTCGGATCTGTGCCTTATAGATCATAAGCAGCTGACTGGAAAAGAAATAGCTCTTGGCTCGAAACAGCAAACCAAGTGTTTGGGATGCACTTTTGGCAATGGACCTCTCGTGATTTTCCCAAGAAAGGTTATTGCTGATAGTAACGCCAAGCATCGAAATGGATGACTTCAATGGTATGGTTACTCCTGAGTCCTGACTGAAGTATGTTGGGCACAGTGAGATCGGCTTTTCTAGAGGAAAGGCATGCGTGTGTTTTGTTTTCATTGAATTCTACCAGCTAGGTTATTAGATCCCCACTCGAGAATTGTTGAACAGTAGACAGAACAAATTCTAAATACAACGTTGCGAAAAAGCGGCTGTCAAATATAATTTTTCAATTCACCCATCTCGTCAGATTCATTATTCACCTCTTCCTCTTTTAGGACTTGAGATATATTTCACATGCTAGAAGATAAAATGTCAAGGAAGAATTCGACTCTTCAAGTGAACAAATGGAAAATAAATGCATGGTCATCAAAAACTCTATATTTGAATATGTATCTTATATGCAATGCACTATTTCAGTATGTGATTCGCAATGAATCATCAGTAACAAGTTCATTACTATATTGAGTGATTCCAGTTTCAATTACCTTATAAAATCAATGATGATGATAATTTTGAAACAATTGAAACAAATACAACTTTCATTCTGCTAAAAGTGCCACAATAATATGTTATATTTTCACAATTAAAAGTATTCTCAACCATTGGAATAACGTGTTAATAGCCATCAAAATCAACAACCCGCTGCATGACAACACAATAATTTATTAATACGTTTATTACAACAAACAACTTGATATATTCCAAATATATTCATCGCCACAAAATAAATACCGACTGCTTTTTCTCCCTTTTTGCCTGCTCCGAAAACACCTATCGGGTTCGAAAATTTATTTAATGAGGTAAAAAAACAATAATTCAACCAGTCGTATTGGTTAGAGATAATTTATGACTGGGATATAAAAGGATGAAGATAGATTTCCGATGTGTGCAAGAAAAGGACGGGCTTGTGTAGGAATGCCAATGATTCATGAACGACGAAAGGCGATGTTCTGATGTTTAAGGTGTTTTTTTTTTGTTTAGTCTTGTTGTGTTCTGTTTCGACACGAACAAATGAACGTTATACTTCTCGCACTCCCGATGTTCGCTTGTTTATGGGCCAGCTTTTTGGTATTTCAAAGTGGGAAGAGTTTGTATAATGGTCTGTCGACTGGATTAATAGATTGTAATCGGATTTTTCATTTGTTTACATCGTTTACTTGAACTATAATATTACGATACACACTGAGAAAAGTCCCAGGAGAAATATATTTTTTTTTCAATTGACTTGGCCTTTACTCGATGAAAATCCATAGTTATTGTAAACAAACGATAAATACATACGGTAAACAAAAACATTTTCACGATAAATACTTTTTTCGACAACCGTCCGGAAAGTACGTACTTTCCAGACGATTTTTTGTTGAGAAAGTGGCATTTTTCCGGCCTAGTCCGGGAAGTACGTACTTCCGCTCGTCCACTCATCCAAAAAAACAGTATTTTCCGGACTTGTTACGTAAATTACAATTTCCTACGACCACGTATGAAAACGTCAATTATCACACTGTTTTGTTACTCAGAAAGTAGCTCCTATCACCATGGTATTGTTTATTTGAAAGAAAAAAAGCACAAGTGTTGATATGAAAAATATCACAACGGTCGCCTGAATTGATAGAAATAATTAGGTATATTGTGAAGGTACTCACTGTCAATATAAGCGTTCTCGAATCAAATTTATATTATTTATCGAAATTTTTGTCTCGTTTTGAATTATACCGAGAATTCTTTATCTATTATTTCAATGTGTCTGATACATAACCTGTGAATTTACTTTAAAACCTCTTTGCTGAAACTATTTCGATGTTGATGACAGAGGGTTGAATCATTCAAAAGAGTACGGCTACAGTTTTATGAGCGGCTTGCTGCTTGCATCAGTTTGATATCACGGTATCACCAAAGAAAAGATTCTTTGGTATCGCAGATGTTTGCAAGGAGTCAAGGACGCACTAACTCGAGTAACTCGTACGCGCTTGCGCACTACATACTTCTATGGTTCTGTATTCCTGGTTGCGTGATTACTGGCGTTAGCAGGCTTATGGTGCCAAGGTTGTTTGTGTACGCTGGTGTCAATATCAATAAAATTTGTTCAAACTAAACTAACTCAATTAATCAATCAGTAATTCACATAATGAAGAATTGACGGAGAAGTATTCAAATATCATCTTGAATATAGTAATAAACAGTACTTGATATCGAATCAAAACCACCTGAAATTCTAGAGATCGCTCAAGTTACATTTTTGACAAGACCTTCCGCGAAATGAAAGTATTCGGAGTCGTAGGAAAAATAGTGTACAAAACTCTTTGGAAAGTGCATTTCCTTCACTCGTTACGTTTCCGCACTCACCGCTACGCGGCTCGTGCTAAACGACTACTCGTGTCAAATATGTCACTTTCCATATAGGTATATTTTTCACAACATGTTTCGCTAACACTGTAGCTTCATCAGGTACATAAGTACACTAAACTAACTACTACGATAACAACCATATTTATACCTAATTACACAGTTATAACAATATTTTTACCTGAAGGGATTAAAGATCATATGGCGGTAAATAACAAAAAAATTAAATGAATATCTAATTAATCTATTTTTAGGAAAACAAATTCAACAAAGGAGAATGATCATATGATTTCGATTCCAAGTAAATAAATAAACTGACTGAATGCATTCTGCTCGTAATGGTTGGTACAATTTTTCTGGAATTTTTAAATCGCCAAAGATCTTGTGGTACGAGGTAATACAATAACTCGTAATGGTTTTCAAAAAAATCATCAACATCACTACCAACATCAACATGTTTCTGTTCAAAGAACACGAAATAAGAATACTTATAATGAAGTACCTAGGTAGGTATAACCATTCCTTCAATAGGGCTTCGGATAGTCCACAGAAAAGTTCTGGGCGGAAAAATTTGACAAGGCAGTCGCTTTCTCGTTACCTTCAACTCCCAACGATTCTGAAACATAAAATCATAACACCAAATGGTTGAAATTTGATATTCTCAATGGTGCTATCATTGACGTTAACGCATAAAAAACACCTATTATATGAAATTAACACCAAGTTACACCGTGTCATATATCACGATGGAATCGAGGCAGTGTATGGATCATCTAATTTGGTGGCAATAATCATTCGTGAGGGATTGTATCCTGAAAACACCAGGATTGATATAAATTGATATAAATATTGCATGTAGGCATCTGAATGATGTGAATTCCATGCGCTCATCTGTTCGATCTTAGAACCTTAGAACTTTTGCCAATAGATGGCACTGACGTCCTTCCTACCGTACCTGATTTCAATATTGGGCTAGATATATCAGATGATTTGGATACAGATCAGTATCAATTGGCTTAGGCCGTGATGCCACTGATTAGAGTAAATGAGGCGAAACAGTTCGTCATCATCCGAATTGTCCCTAGATTTTTCCGAGTCTAGTTCATCATCATATGAATTATGTTTCAATAGCTAATCCAACTTGGTAAAAAACACCGGAGGTGGTGAAGAAAAGCACTAATTCGCATGAACACACTCATGATATGGTGTTCCTTCACACCAGAAAAGTATTTGCATGTACCTGCTCAGTGTTTAAACGCACCGAAGAGAATTTCGTGGAGGTAGGATTCAGCATCAAGAAAATCACACCACTGTCAAATCCCACTTTCCGTAATCCATAAATAACACCGCCAAAGTGTTCTCCTGCTAAATTCAGCACTATTACCAGTGTAACTGACAACTGAGTTTGATTATTATAAAAACACCTATGGGAAAGATCACATAACACCTACAGTGGTGAATAATATGCCACTTAAACAATCAGGACCTCAGGGGACACCAGACGGTGTTAGCTGGTGTGAACTGGTGTTTTTTTTTTCACTGTCTGGATCAGTCTTGAGGCATAGATTGATGCTTCTTTCATTACACATTACACAAGCTAGCCGCTGCACTTTCTGCAGCTTGACTTGTGCCAGAATTTGTTGTTTTTTGGCCACCGTATGGACATCGTCCATATTCGAATGACCGATTGGTATGACCAGTAAATCATTTTCAGTTCCAGACCCCAACTCACACCAAATACTGAGGGACATGTCCAGATTGTAGCTATGGCTTTGGCTTTGGAAATAATGTGATTGATTGTTCCCTAATAGCACAACTCAGTCCAATGGATGTTCAATGGATGTCCTCCTCAGGACATCTCAGACATCCACTGGACATCCAGTTTTTGTACACCGGATAACGTATGGACATCCATAGGATGTCGCATTTCCAACTTTTTGACTATCCATACGGTATCCATCATGGACATCAATATGGTAACATGTATGGACACATATAGGCCATTGAACATCCACTTTCCACCGCTTTGGACATCCATGGAATATCCATAGGATGTCCATTTTATGACGAATAAATGAAAAAAGCTACTAGCATTCAAGCGCGGTCACCCATCCAAACTCTAACTTCGCTTATCGTTGCTTTACCTCTGTGATTCATCCTTCCTTGCATGGTGGCTGCTGCTGTCTTCTTATTTATATTATAAAATCCATGAAATTTGGTCAATAATGAGAACGATTCAAATTACTCCATTAGTGTTGATTCTTGCATGTCAATTTGACATATTTTTCATTTTAGAGAAAATTTAGGTATTGTACGATGATGGAGTAGACAATGTGTGGTATTTTGATATCTCTACTTCTACGTTGTGAGAGCCCAATTAGCCAAATTCGTGCATGGTGGAGAGAAGCGAGACCAACAGCTGATAGTGTCCGAACCACTTCTATATATAGGAGTAAAGTAATTTAACAGAATTCCCATTGGTTTATATGCTTGAACATGAGGGTTTCTTTCGGTGTCAACACTTTTTATGAATGCAATGGTATGTATGCATGTGTGTGGAAAAAATTCAAAATAAGAACGTGGGGACATTGAATGTACGCCGCCATATGTTCTGAATATCCAATGAACGTCTTAATTTGGAAATAAAATGGACAACATATAGTCTATGATTGAAAGCCATATGGACTACCTTAAATATTTGTTCAATGGACATCTCCATGTGGACATCGATTGGACAATGGCTATCGATATTTTGAAGAAGATGTCATTAAATGGACACCAAATGGACTACCTTGTCTGGACGTCCAATGGATATCTTCATGTGTATATCCTATGGATGTCCAAAATATATCCATGGACACCTTGGACATATACTGGACACAAAACGCATGTCCAATGGACAACTTGTGCTATTAGGGTTATCTGTCAGTTTTTGGTACTTAATATTCGGAATCGATTATTCATAATGACTTTCACTAGAATAGAAACATCTGAGACTCTCAATAAACAAGTCGAACTCTGTATAGATCTGAAACAGCTCTAGACATTGACAGTCTACTTTGTTTATTCTGTTTGTTCGTTATTGTCAAATATATTTATTATAGCGAAGTACATTTTCTCTTATGCAATGGCTTGGATTCTTCCTTCGTATTAGTTAATCACAAACATGTTATGTTTTTATGGGATCATTAAAAACTTTCACGTAGTCAGTTGTAAAATATGCACCGGTACGCCAAACTCGACCGACATAATGATACATGATTGGAAACGAAAAAAGAAAACCGTTTCAACCAAACCACAGCCAAATATGATTCCCATTTGAAAAAAACACAACAATAACACCATAAAAAAACTGGATTACTTTTACCTTCAACCCTTCTCCTTCCATCAGGTTCGTACGCTCCTGATTGAAGTTTCAAAGTTCTGAGCTCACATTCTGATTCAGCATTAAAAGTTAATTCGCTATATTGAATTTCATGATTTCTGGATTAGAGGATTTTGGGAAGCATTTTTCGACAAATTTGTTCGTAAACTTTGTCTCAGACAATCACCCCAGGAATAACTCCACGAATTTTTCATCAATGTTCAGGAAACACCCTGTATATATTATAAAAGTGGTCAGGGCTTTAGTGGTTCACATTGTACCGAAGTCACTGAACTCTCCTCACTTATTATTGGGAGATTAGATCATTATTCTGCATGAAAATAGCTATATCCCTTTTGTCTTATGACTATTTGGTATGCTTCGAATTACAATACCTATCTATTTTGAATTGATCTTCTTCAAGGAATGAAATTTCAATATTTAATTTGACGATCATAAATAGACAAGTATATTAGGTGAACATGATTTACATAATCGACTTAGCATTTACAAGGATACCATCGTTAAATTCTTGTAATAGGATTATAGTCGGCAACGAAATGATATCCCAAGGAATCCCAGTTGATTCATAATGTAC
The DNA here is from genome assembly GCA_029955515.1 of Chrysomela aeneicollis. Lineage (NCBI taxonomy): Eukaryota > Metazoa > Arthropoda > Insecta > Coleoptera > Chrysomelidae > Chrysomela > Chrysomela aeneicollis. The sequence goes on along the minus strand of JARUHQ010000026.1, from coordinate 1,115,710 downwards.
CTCATCACCGTATAGAAAACAAATGTGAGATATTCTCATTGAAAAAGCTTCCAAAAGCAAACTCACGATGATAATTGTAAACAGAATATTAATCCTCTTCCATTTGGAGTGACAAAAAACTAGGAGTTTGAAACCTGTCATAAGTTATTAACCAGAAGCACTCTAGGAGTGAGAAATTTGATTGGCAGGTGGTACAAGACAGATATCAAACATGGTGTGGCAATCAATACAAGCCTGAAAGATATTGTCAAAATGATACATAGATGAAGGTGAAAAGTGAAGGCTAAGCAGCCTTTCAAGCACCACGACATATCAGATCTTTTGCGCATAACCCTTAATCTATCCGAGGGCTAGGATTCCGATGCTTCTTGCGATGTCAATCTGGAAAAATAGGTTCCTGACATCGTAGGGCTCTAAGAAGGCCCCTTCCAGGTACTTGAGCCTCTTGCAGTAGAGTGCTGAGCATTCGCAAAGCAAATGTTCTGCAGTTTCAGCGAAGTTCTCGCAGTAGCGGCAACTATCACTCTCTGTTTCACCCATATTTTTGAAGTGATACCACAGAGGGCAGTGTCCAGTGAGGAGTCGCCTTACCAGTTTCAAGTCTTTTTTTGTCCAGCTCGAGAATCTGTTTAGCTCTACTTACATATTGGCTTGGCCCACTAGCTTGTCTCTGTCCTTGCATTTCATACGTTCAAACTTTTCTTGGAAAAATCACGTGAGGTCCATTGCCAAAAGTGCATCCCAAAAACTTGGTTGTCTGTTTCGAGCAAAGAGCTATTTCACTCCCAGTCAGCTGCTTATGATCTATAAGGCACAGAACCGACCTGTACTGGAATACTGTTCCCATATCTGAAACTATTGGATTCTGTCCAAAAAGAGGCAATTCTTCTCGTCGGTGATGCCTCGCTTATACAAACTCGCTCACTACTCTGGAACACCGTGGAAAAGTTGGCGATTTATCTCTATTTTATAGATATTTCCATGGGCGATTCTCTTTTGAAATATCAACAACCATTCCTCCATTAGCAGTATCTTTGAGATTAACCCGTCAAGTTCAGTCTTCACCCCCCTTCGTGGTCACTTTAGAGACTTGCAGAACGTCCCTTTCCAAAAACTCGTTCATCCAACGAACATCGAGACTTTGGAACTCATTGCCTAGGGAGGTGTTCCCCGATGCATACGATCTCCAGAAATTTAAGGAGAAAACCAACTCCTACCTTCTTTCCCTTGGTTCTTACGATGTTCTCTGAACTTTACAGGATATCCCTTTTCATGAGAACCAGAACATAAAAAAATGCCAGTGATATTTCATTTCATCTCATTCTCTTCGTCGAACCACTTCTTTCGAGTGGGCCTTGCAGAGTCCACAGAAGCGTTTTGAACTGGGGAATTGTTTTTTTGGCATCGCAGTCTGCTTCTTCGTTGCTTCTAGCTTCCTTGTGACCTGTAACCCACATTAAAGTGATCTGGTTGTTTGCTACCAGTTGTCTGCTAAAGTGCAAACAGGAATTGTTTGGAAGCTTTTGAGTCTGTTAAATCAACTTAAGAGCCCAGGTTAAAAAGGTTTGGGAATCCAAGGCAACGTGTGAAAAGGAAAGAGAAATACCAAAACAAACGTGGGATGATACAATAGTTAAAATACTGAAGAAGAAAGGAAAAGCATGGACAGAGGCCAAAACAATATAGCACAAGATAGACTCAAATGGAAATAGTTTATAAAGGACTGAAAATCAATTTGAATGTAATCCCTATACCCTAACGGGTATAAAGGAATTGGATTATATATAGATATACAGTGTGACACATAAAGTTCGCGACATATGAAAGTTTTTTTATTAACAGGTATAAAGAAAATTTGACTTCGCGGTTAGTTTTTGCCTCAAAATTTAGTAAAATACAACATATTTCCTTTATTCATCTGCTACTCTAAACCTGTAAAATTTGACACTTTTCTCGAAAATCCTTAAAAAATCTGTTTTTTTTTTCATTTCGAAAAATGCCAGAAATAAAAGCTGCTCAGTTTTCAATTTTATACATTTGTTTCAAATTAAGACTCTGTACTGTCACTTCGACCTTTTCCAATTTCTTTTAATTTTTCGAATCTTTCGCTCTATCGATTCGAACGAAACATAATTCAAATTTCACAAATTTGATGAATATGAGACTTCAATATCATATATTGCCCAAGAAATACCCACATTGGCTTGTTACCAGGAAATAAAAAAAATGCATCTCTAGAAATTCGTCTTCGTTGTTGCAAAGTTCATCTAGTTTTTTTAAACTGATGTGGATTTTCAATGTATAGACGTTAATATATCAGTAATCGAATAAACGAATTTCTCTTCATTCTTATTACACTCGTATTTCTTTTTTAATAGATTTTCATCGAGTTTGATTATTTTTCTGACCAATAATTCAGTTACAAACAAACCCGAAATATCATACTTTTCTGTAAACTAAACAATGACCTACAGTTTCATAACTATTCAAAAAACTTTCGTTCTAGCGATTTGTACTAGACATGATATAAAATTTCGTGATTTTAAACAATACAAGACTAATGCAACATCTTGGGATGAAAATAGTGGGTACTGATCAAATCGAAATAAAAAGGTGACAGTAGATATTCCAAATTTGGAACAAATGTATAAAATTCCAAAATGAGCAACTTTTTTTCTGTCATTTTTCGAAATAAAAAAAAAACTGACTTTTTTGAGGATTTTAGAAAAAAATGTCGAGCTAATATTCAACTCGCTTCGTTCGTTCAGTTTTTTGAACAATTACCGACATCCGATTAAGCTGAAATGTGGTAGAAGTATCTATGATTTCGGTGACAATGCATCAAAATTTTAAAAAAAAATGGCGGCTTCAATATGGCAGAAGACATTTGTAATCATGATTCGACCCTATTGGAAGTAAGTAGGTAGGAGTTTTTGAATTCACTGATAAGGAATTTTAGGTCAATATTTTTCGAATCGAAATATCTGCTCAAAAATCGTGATTTTTGTGATTATGACCAATTCAAAATTGCAAATATCAAGACAGCTGATTGAACTGAGCACATTTCAACCGCCGCGTTTTAAGAGATACTTGTAATTACAGCGACACCATGCGGCGAAAGAAAGTAACACTTTATAGAAAATAGGCTTGACAGAGATTGCATTGAGTCAATCAAACAAACTCCTATTCCATCAGTGTTTTTCTAGAATGAATATCAGAGAAGAAACATCATTGCAAAATAAAAGCCAATTCAACAGGCATTGAGACCAGTTACCGCTCCAAGTGGATATCTCAGGGCTTCTACTCAGTTGATTATCCTGCACTAATGAGTGATAAGATTAGCTCAACAAGAGACATTTATGCAAGAAATATTCGATCTGGAAAAATCAAAAAATGTTAACAATAACAGTAAAATTTTGAACCTACATCCGTTTTTAGATTCAACAAACATTCTCAGAGTAGGAGGACGCTTATCTAACGCTGAAATTGAATTTAATCAACAGCACCCGATAATTTTACCTTATAAACACAAATTAACCGACTTGATTATTTCAAACGAACATGAAAAACATTTGCATGCAGGTGTTCAGAATTTGTTAGCAATCATCAGATTGAAATTTTGGCCTGTCAATGGTAAAAATGCAGTCAAACGCATAATAAAATCGTGTGTTAGATGTTATAGAGTAAATCCAAAACCAACCAAGTTTTTAATGGGTGAATTACCACGTTCCAGAGTAACACCCAGTAGACCTTTTGCGAATTGTGGTGTGGACTATGCAGGTCCAATTCAAGTAAAAGAAGGCACATTACGTCGAAGTAAGTTAGTGAAGACATACATTTGTATCTTTGTCTGCTTTGTTACACGTGCTGTTCACATAGAATTAGTCAACGACTTGAGTACACAGAGTTTTTTAAATTCTCTCAAAAGATTCTGTTCTCGACGTGGAAAACCCAGCAACATTTATTCCGATAATGGATCAAACTTTGTGGGAGCTAATAATTATTTTGTCGAGTTGTTTAATCTCATCAATAATGAAAAGCACAATAATGACGTGTTTTCGTTTTTGGCAAATGACAAAATAAACTGGCATTTCATTCCAGCGCGATCGGCACATTTAGGAGGTTTATGGGAAGCCGCGGTAAAGTCAACAAAGTTTCATCTTAAACGCATTTTAGGGCATGCTTCTTTAAATTTTGAAGAAATGTACACGATACTTGTTCAAATCGAAGCATGTTTGAATTCACGTCCCCTCATACCTATTTCCAACGACCCAAATGATTATCTACCCCTCACTCCCTCACACTTCCTCATCGGCGACTCACTAGCCAGTTCACCTGAAGAAGATGTTAAAGACATGAAAGTGACTCGACTATCCAGATATCAACGCATGCAGCAAATTTATCAACAATTTTGGAATCGCTGGTCCAAAGAATACCTTTCAAGTCTACAAACCCGTACAAAATGGACAAGAAATGTTGACAATGACATTGTCAAAGTAGGCGCATTAGTAGTGCTCGTGGAAGATAATATGCCACCATTACGATGGCCTATGGCTCGTATTACTGAACTACATAAAGGTGCAGATGGCATTGTACGAGTTGTTTCAGTGCGTTTAGCAAATAGACACGTTATGAAGAGATCATTGTCGAAAATATGTGTGTTGCCACTTGAAGACAATAAACTATAATTGAAAATTTCAACATCGAATTTGGCGTTTAGTCGTTCTGCAATATTTTTATTTTGAAAAGTTAGACTTTTCAACGCGGGCGGCAAATGATTTCGTTTGCTCGAGGTTCTGACATTTGTTTCGTGTTCGATTACCAATTCGAAGGACCACCCTCTTGAGGGAATATTCGATTCGTAAAACTATGAATTAACTATTTATCATTCTAATTAAATTATTGTCTTGTTTCTACGACGACCTTCATGATGTTTTTTCGCCTCCTTTCTCAGGATTCTGCTTGTCGCTATCAATCTTGTACATGGTGTTTACTTGCTTCAACTGCAACTATTGTATAAGTCTGAACTATGAGGGCTAATAAGCCCGAAACCGGTCTGTAGGCTGTTCTCTGTGAACTTTCCAAATGTTCTACGTGGTATTTGCCAGGAAATTAGTTTCAGTTCGTGGTCTACCAGACACTCAACTTCAATCTGTTTTGAATATTTTCGATCGTAATACTATTTTTTCATCAAAATATGTGATCTTGCGCAGCAAATATTTTCAACAGAAGTAGTTTCGGTTCGAGGAATATGTGGTAGATCAAGAACACCCTGTAGGTCGACAATGTACAGGCTGTCTCATTTTCAATGTCCTTACGGGATATCTCGCTTATTTTCAAAGATGGTCTTCGCGAACAGCGAAAAATTTTTTGTGAAATTCACGTGTCTGAGGTACAGGGCGAAATTGAAAATATTGCATTTTTGGACCCACTTTGTTTCTCAGCTATCTTTCAACTTACCGAAGAAGCAAAAACTGACTCTTAGGGCCACTTTATAAAAAACTTTGAGACTTAAGATTTATCACCTAACATTTAATACTTATCACTTATGACAGATGAATCATGGAAATATCATTGATTTTGTTATAAAACCATTTAAGACTTATGATTTTACACCTAAGACTTAAGAAGATTACCAACTTCCAACTTAAGAAATGGATGATAAATGATCATAAATGAAAATAGAAGATGCGCATGTTCAAGCAACGAAAAGTGACATACTGTTTCCCACGATATTTGAATTTTGGGTTATATTTTCAAATATCATTTGTTGGTGTGGATAGTCTGTAATTATTTGGTTGCATTCATCAATTTTTTTATAATAGTGATAAGATCATGGGAATCATTCACTTCATGTAGTTTGCTCATGATTTTTGGACTTTGTGTTTACTCGAGATACAATATGAGAAAGAAAGGTCGGGATTGAAAATACAAAGTTAAACCCATACATAAGAAAAGGAATACCCCATTCCAACTCCATTTTTATTTGAACATGATGGATAATATGGATATTGAACAGTTTTTTATTTTGAAAACGATGTCATCAATAATAACTCCAAATTCTAGTTATTTATCAGATCAGAGGGATGCTCTATGCAGCAAATTGCTTATGTTGGACTGACTACTATGTAAACATGTCATCATAGAGGGAACCAGCGATGTACTGTGGAAAATTTACTGAAAAAATCGATTGGCATGGAATCTCCATGGAATTTTATGAAAAATGGAATATGCCAAACTGTATTGGTGCCCTTGATGGAAAGCATATTCAGATACAAAATACAAAACATGCTGGAACAGGATACTTCTCCTACAAGAAGACTTTCAAGCATAGTATCGATGGCTATCTGTGATGCATCTCATAAATTCATCTTCATTGGTGTAGGCTGTCCAGGATCAAATCATGATGGAAATGTATTCCGTAATTCAATTTTCCATTTCTACCTTCAGTGTTCAACTTGTTGAATTGATAGAGCATCGTCCATGACACAAATAATATTGAAATGAAATTATAGAAAATTCAAACAAAAACAATAATAATAGATATAGGTTATAACTTGCCAACGTCAAAACTATTTGTTCCGTGTCAAATATTCCTAATATCAAGTTTTTTATAACAGAATCAACTAATCATCAGCAAGTCTTGAATGTTAGGTGATAAATCTTAAATGTTGAAAGTTTTCTCAAAGTCACCCTTATACATATTCTTACGTAGAATCCAGTGGCGTAGTCAGTTTTTTGAAATGAGCTGTCATTATTGAGATATAACCCAAAGTTATGTTTTTTAAACGGGACACCCTGTATATTTTTCAATATTTGAGAGGTAAACTCATAAGAAAACACTACTATATAACAAAGCTTCTTCTGTTGAGAATGTTTTACAAGATATTGTCCAAATTTATGCCCATATCATGTCAAAGACACAGCCGACATTTTCTGAGAAAAACGTCAATCGACCGCAGTGAAATTAAAGGTTCTGTATAAGTATTCGGAAGCATTTCTCGTGACATAAATCAGTGCATTTCGATTTTTATGCAGCGACTGCCGGTGTGGTAAGTATATTTACTTTTTTATGTAGTTCCATAAGAATAAATCTGATATCTATAAGTCAGGCGACATATAAGTTTAAATTCATTGATTTGCCAAATAGTTCAGCTACTATATCAAATAATATTTTAAAACGAATACTTTCTGTTTTACCTTACATGAATGAGAGTGGTATTAGGTAATTGCGAAAAAAATATATATTGAGAGAGTAATATTGACTAGCTATAAAAACTCAAAATTATCTGAATACAGGTCAAATACAAAAAATATCTCATGAGTATATTTTTGGAAAGCTCGAAGCATGTATGTCTCAAATTTTGAAAAATATACAGGGTGTTTTATTTATAAAATCATAACTTTTGGTTATATCTCAATAATGATAGCTCATTTAAATAAACTGACTACGCCAATAGATTCTACGAAAGAATATGTCAGTTTTCGCTTCTTCCGTAAGTTGAAAGATAGCTGAGATACAGGGTGGGTCCAGAAATGCAATATTTCCAATTTCGCCCTGTATCTAAGAAACGAAGCGGGCTATGAAAATTTTGTTTGCGAAGACCGCAAATCTCTATCTTCGAAAATGAGCGAGATATCCCGTAAAGATATCAAAAATGGGACAGCCTGTACTCGTGGATGAGGCACTTATGAGTAACCAAAGGTTGTTGAAAGAGTCAAACCAAATCAAAGTCGAAGCGTTCCATCAGGATCATCTTCTAACAAGGGTCCACTGTGGGTGGTCCCAATTTGAAGTGTCAAAAAATGAAATCGAAACGCCTGTCGCACCTGGTTCGCTTTTCAGAAATTCAGTCTAGCGAAAAAATCAATCACGTTTCTCGTTATAATATATCGGCTAGTTCGACTATTCGGAGTCAAATGCTTATTCTGGCCGATTAGGCTGACTAAATGTTGATTCGGTTGCCTCAAGTGGGGGCCTTTTGTTAACAATATTGTGTTCTTCGTACCGATTTCTGAGGGTGGTGAAATACTTTTCGGGATCAAGACGGCCATGGTGGGATATTCAGAAGAATGGGAAAAAGCTTTAAGGAGTGATCTCAAGAGTTTATACAGTATGCTGGAAATGTATGGAATAAATTCATTATCTCTAACGTATATGAATTTCAAGGAAAATCCTGAGACAGGTCGATTTTTATTTTCAAATTGACATCTCTTGATATACAGACGGAGTATGTGACGTCATCCACGTAGTTGTGGTGACGTCATCGATTATTTTTTCAAATTGGAACATACCCCGTTTATTTTATTTTTGGAAGGTTTATTTCATTGTCTATCTGACGGTATTCTAATATTAGAAAAATAAAGTAATACACGGTGAGAAAAATTATTAATTATTTTATATTTACAACGGAAATCGTTACAATAAACAATCAAATTCGTGACCTCCTGCAAGAATACAATGTAATAGACAGTAAACAAATCATTCTCGAACTTTGCTATCGTTTCTGAATATATTTGAGGAATATTCACTCGTATTCGTTCTTTCAAATTATCTGATCTTGCCGGCTTCTTACATAAACTTTGCTCTACAGATAACCTCAGAGGAGAAAATCGAGAGGAGTTGAATCAGGAGTTCTAGTTGGCCATTGGATTTACCCTCTCCGACCTATTTAGGTAATTGTGTACATTTATAGCATAATGAGGTTTTAAATGTGAAATAATTTTTTCTCACCCTGTATCACTTCATTTTCTTAATATTAGTATATGGTCAGATAGACAATGGATATACCTTCCAGAAAAAAATTTAAACAGGGTGTCTTCCTATTTAAAAAATAATCGATGACGTCACCACAACTACGTGGATGACGTCACAAACTCCGTATGTATATCAAGAGATGTCAATTTGAATATAAAAATCGACCTGTCTCAGGATTTCCCTTAAAATTCATATGCATTAGAGATAATGAATTTATTCCATACATTTTCATCCCCTCGTTGATAACAGATGATGAAAGTTGGCAATACTGATAAATAAATGTACCTATTGTTCTAATTCCAAGGTCATGACTGTTGTCTGTGTATCTGTGTAGTATGTTTACACATAGAAGGTTAGATAAAAATGATGTTTTCCTACAATCCTGTATGAAAACGTTATAAAGCAAACTGTTTTGTTATTTGAAAAGTAGCTCATATAAATCACCATGGCATTTTTTTCTTTGAAGAAAAAAGGCACACGTGTTAAAATGAAAAATATCACAGGCTCGCATGTAAGGACACGACGGTATTAGTATATTACACAACAAGTGTGGAAAGTGACATATTTCACACGTGCAGTCGTTTAGCACGAGCCGCGTAGCGGTGAGTGCGGAAACGTAACGAGTGAAGGAAATGCACTTTCCAACAAGTTTTGTACACTATTTTTCCTACGACTCCGAATACTTCCATTTCGCGGGAGGTCTTATCAAAAATGTAACTTGAGAGGTCTCTATAATTTCAAGTGGTTCTGATTCGATATCAAGTACTGTTTATTTTCTTATTCAAGATGATATTTGAATACTTCTCCGACAATTCCTTATTATGTGAATTACTGATTGTTTTGTTTGGACAAACAATTTTATTGATATTTGACGCCATACGCCTGCTAGCGCCGGTAATCACGCAACCAGGAATACAGAACCACAGAAGTACGTAGTGCGCAAGCGTGTACAAGTTAGTGCGTCCTTGACTACTTGTCAAATGTAAATAGTGCAAACATCTGTGATAAGATGCAACATGTAACTGAGCAAGCCGCTCATAAAACTGTAGCCGTACTCTTTTGAATGATCTAACCCGCTGTCATCAACATCATCAGACATGTATAGAAATAATTCCAGTCACTGTCCCTAATTTTTAAGTGAATTCAGAGGTTATGTATCATTGATACACAACCGCAACGGTATGTATCAATGATACATTGAAATTAATAGATACCTAAAGAATTCTCGGTATAATTCGGAACGAAACAGAAATTTCAATAAATAATATGAATTCGATTTGAGAACGCTTTCATATTGACAGTGAGTACCTTCACAATATACCTGATTATTTCTATATCAATTCAGGCGACCGTTGTGATATATTTCATATCAACACTAGTGCTTTTTTTCTTTCAAATAAACAATACCATGGTGATATGAACTACTTTCCAAATAACAAAACAGTGTGCTATATGACGTTTTTCGGCAACCGTCCGGAAAGTACGTACTTTCCAGACGATTTTTTTTTGAGAAAGTGGCATTTTTCCGGCCTAGTCCGGGAAGTACGTACTTCCCGGACTAGGCCGGGAAGAATCACATCGTTGTTGTCATTGTAAATATGAAAATCTTGGTAGTATGGTGTTGATAAATGCAGTTGATCATTACCATAGCAGCAAAATAACGACTGACAGCTATCTGACATAAAATTAGCTAACATTTCAATTTTTGAAAGAAATGTGTTTCTTTGATTTGTTATTCTACACGGTTGCCGAAAAAATTGTGTACGCAACACGCCCGAAAACAGTTTTTTTGGACTCGCAGACTTCCAGGACTCGCTACGCTCGTCCTAGAATTTTGTCCACTCATCCAAAAAAACAGTATTTTCCGGACTTGTTACGTTAATTACTATTTCATACGGGGTCGTAGGAAAAATTTGTAAATAGGTAAATACTCACTGTCACCATGAGCGTTTCTCACACCAAATTGTTATATATTTTTGAAGTTCATGACACTGTTTGGACTATTAGAAGAATTCTTAACTGAAATTTTGATGTGCCTTTTCCATCTTCAACACATATCGAAAACTCCTTTTATAAAGGGAAGAAACTATTTATTCGTCGACCTGACAAAATCGAAAAAGATTAGAGATTCCCAAAAAATTTGAAATAAAAACTCGGTAGAGAATTTTTATTCAGAAAATTTCAAACCCAGCATTTTCGACCAATAAAAAGTCTATATTTTGTATCGTTACCATAACGACTAGAACGATTTCCGAAAAATTTTCCCTATATCTTCAACGCACATACTTCAATAATATTTTGGTGTGAAATTTTCTCACCGAATACCACACTAGCTTCAATTAAAAATTGTGAATTTTTTCTCCAACACGAATATTTTGTAGACAATTTTCGCAATACTCATGTTGTCAAAAAAATTTCCAGTAATAATTGAAGCTATTGTAAGTAAAAATTTTCGACACTCCTGTACTAGAACTCTTTGAAAAATATATTAGAAAGATATATCTTCTTTATTTCATCACAGTCGATTTCTCTGGAGGTTCAAATCAACAATTTTTGCTCTTTTTGCTACATGAGGAGGTACCTTAGATAAATAAAAGTCACCATTCTCTATCATGCAAGAGAATATGAGTTTGTTTTCAATTATATACGTTTTTTCCATATTTCTGCTCACGATCGCAAATGCTGTCACTTAATGATATTATTTCCGCTCATAAGCATTTCTAGGAGAGTTGTAGCAAAAGATAATTGGTCATTGTCATTGTCCTTTCTGTTTAGCCCCTTGTTTAACCCCTTTGCCTTTTTCGATTTTTCATCCACAGCTCAGAGAAAAGTTGTATTGCTATTCACCAGGGGCACGTCAAGTTGTTTTCTCATCCTAATCACCATTATTATTATAATTATTATTATTCGTGATGGAATTGATACATGGTTGAATTTGAAATGAAGGAGGGTAGCCATGGAAAATGCAAATGAATCTACGAATTCCGATATAGTGATATGTTGAACTCATCGGCATTCAATTCACTTGCCGGATATTAAAACTTATATTATATTACAAGAAACTATTAAGCACTCATGAATTCATTGAAATGCACACTATGTCAATGCAGTCAATATAATTTCTGTGGGTATTTGTGCACACATCACCAGAGCCTGATTGAGATATATTCATTCTATATTTTGATTCACTCATCAGTAGGAAAGAATTACTATTCTAACTGAATAAGAAGTATACTCCAAATGGATCTCATTATTTAGATTCATCAGTATCTAGAGTCTTACTACTACCTACTCTACATTGAAGATCATCTATTCCTCTTTCCAATGATTTTGTTGAGCAGTTGTTGAGTAATAATTAAATTGCGTTTCTGGGTTTAAATTATGTTATTTGGATATTTCATGCGTAGGAGAAGGATACATCATACTATTGTTGTACCCAATAAGTGCTCATCAGTGATGGTATTCTCAATGCTTTCAACCTCTTAATATTCGAGAAAAATTCCAAAAGGTATCATCAAAGTTACTATTATATAAAGGGATATGTTTGGAAAGAGTGTATACGAAATGTAGTTAACTCGATTAGAGATAAAAAGGGAAATTTAAACACCACTTATACAGTGTCAATACATCTTCAAATGGAATCATTGTAGGAATAAAATTCCTGGAGTAGATGATGCGCATTCCAGTGAAATATCCTTTCATCTTTTCCACAGCGTTGAAGTGAGTCTTCCGCCAAGGAAAGCTAAACAGCTTCTCGAGTTGGACAAAAAAGACTTGAAACTGGTAACGGGACTCCTCACTGGACACTGCCCTCTGATGAGGTACCTCAAAAAGATGGGTAAAACAGAGAGTGATAGTTGCCGCTACTGCAAGAACTTCGCTGAAACTGCAGAACATTTGCTTTGCGAATGCGCAGCACTCTTTTGCAAGAGGCTCAAGTTCCTGGAAGGGGCCTTATTAGAGCCCTTCGATATCAGGAACCTAGCTCACAGGAAACTGATAAACTTTGCACGAAGTCTAGGAATCCCGAGCCTCGAATAAATTGAGGGTAATGCACAGGTCGAGGTGCTTGAGAGGCTGCATAGCCCTACAATCTACAATCCCAGCGTTGGAACATTCGATCATAAAACAGACTAGATGGATAACGCTAAATCACTTTAATATTTTACTATAAAAAAAATAGAGTTACCTCATTCTTGAACAAGGATAGCAACAACAGATCCCCCAGCTCTTGATATCTTGAAAGCGTCTGAATTTGAATAAATTGACCTAATAACAAAATTATCATATCCATTCTTCCTAACACTGAATGAAAACAATTTAATATCAAAGTTGTCTGAAAATATAAATATTCGATTTATTACCTGAATGTTAAATATATTTAATTCACTGTCACAAATATATTGTTTACTTTCTGGCAATATTGAGTTTCAAAGTGTCGAAATTGGGAAATTAAACATCAAACATGTTATTATTTTTCAAATCCACTAAATATGGGCTTATCTATTACTCTGAGCATTTTCTTACCAGTTGCGCCAACCATTTTATCACTTGTAGTGAAATGATGCGAACAAACTCTAGCGTCTCTTGAAATATTCTCTCTTCTGATCATATTTTTCCATTAACTTTTCATCTCGGGGAAACCCGATAATGTTTTCAAATGATCAAAAATCGTTTTGCATATGAGGGTAGGTGAATAATGTTTACACAATGAATGATACGACACTGAGTAACTCACCAGTGAAATGATGTGTTCTGGTCACCACTTCTAAATCGTCTCACTCATTTAACAGCGTTTTCCCCTCCTTTGAATTCGATTTGAACAGAACAAGCAAGATTTTTAAGTAAAATCCTGTTTAAATTTTAACACAAAACTGAAAATATGTCGTTTCGAACAAAATTTGATTTGAAAACGAGACGTTTCGCGCTGTCACTATCAGCGTTCGACCTATTATCGGTTGAACGAAATTAGCGACGTTGGCGCATTCACCAAAATGCAACAATCTCCAGAAAGACGTGCTAACTATCAACCACTTATATTCAAATGAAGCACTGCATTATATGACAAACATTGAAAACATAACTTTTGATACACTCATATGACTCATATAAGTACTAACAGAAGGATATATATATTTGGGAACTGTGGTCTTGGGATAATTATCAATTTCAAATGTAACGATGTGGCAACCTCTGTGGGGGAAAACCTATGAATATATCATGAGATTATTGTAATAATCACATGAGCAAATGTATTTTCGCGGTATTCATGAGTTTATCTATTCCTGTGTTTTGGCTAGTGATGAGCAATCTTCAACATAACCTTGTATATTCTTATGAATAAATTCAGACGGTCGAAATTTATAATTTCGTAAAAAATCCATTGGGCGCTATAATATACGGTTTTTCATTGTAATATTTCTCCTGTATTCGGAAAAACATCTAGGAAGTTCTATTTCATATGGGCCGGGCCTCAAGTCAAATTCTAAACAACTCTTTTAAATAACTATTTTCGCCATCTTTGAAAATCCCCATTTTTCGTTTCTTCTACATAAATTCTTCAATATTACCGCTATAATAATTATCACTTGACATTGATTTTTGAGCAGGTTTCCCGTTTTGCAGAAATTATCCTTAGAAAGTATTTTTTGTAACTCTCATTATAAGAATTGTTTCCATATGTTGGAAACATTATTGCCCACGTTGTATAACTATGATTAATTGTGTAAAAACTTATTATGATCATCACATATATTATGATAACTGAAATAAAAATTATTTCTTTTAGCTTCATAAAAAATTGTGTATCTGAAATTTTTTTTCCAGCAAAAGCACTACTGCAGCAATTTCGATGCTATACCGAATATTTTGAAATCATAACTAAAAATAAAGATAATACATTTTCATGTCTCGAAATTAGTACGAATTTTTCCTTGATGTCCATTTTCACAATTGTTATTTCAAGAAGCAATTTTTATAAATTATAATTGATTTTATAATAATAATAATAATAATAAACGCTTTTATTGATAGATATGGGTGAACAAAAAATAATACAAGTCACATTATATGTACTTATTCAGAAAAAAAAAATATCTATCAAACGGCAGAGTTAGCTCTTGATCTTTCCTAAGAAGGATAGAGGAAGTGCTTTCTTCCACTCAACCTTGTAATGAATTGTTCTGATTATTTAACAATTATGTTATTTTTATAAATTACAATTGATTTTATAATGAATTGTTCTGATTATTTAACAATTATGTTCAAACTTTGTGTTAAAAAATTTGAAATATAAACATCAAACTTTTGGTTTTGTTTTCGGTATTGATTCAATTTCTTGGGAACGTTCCACTATTTCTGAGCCCCTCATCCATACTGGGCCAAATCCGTCTCTGGCCATCCACATCCATCCACACTGCTTTACAGTTTCTCGGAATAATCGCTGGTTATTCATTCCTACTCTCATAAGGTGAATACCAAATAGATTAAGGTTGAATAACTCCGTTGTGGCATCACATAGCACCACCCACTAGTGGCGGTGTGCGATTCGAGTTATAAATATCGGAGCTGTAGTTATAATTCCATGGAAATGGCGTTCGATAATTGTATTCGAGTCAGGAAGAGGACAAAAGGGGCAAATTAATTGGTACCGAGCGACGTCTTGATTTCTCGTAAAACGACAATAGTGGTGAAGATGATAAATGTTGCTAGTTCACTGGGCGAGTTTGATGATTCTTCTGAAGAAATATGGTAGATATTAGCAAAATGAAAAGTCATGAAATTGGACGAACTATCTAAGTTCGATCTAAATGAACACCTAGTAGTCATCAATATTATTCGAATGTGAAAAGAAAATATAGATACCAACAATGTCTTGGACATTAAAACGATCTTTCAATGACACAGCAATCGCTTCCATTATTGATGATTTACAAGCTGAGGATTGGACGGATTTATTGAACATCTCGGATATGAACTCAGCCTTTGATTCCTTTTGGATGACTTTTTATTTTTATTTCGATAAGAATTTTCCAAAACGCAAGAGAAATTTGAAGTATAAGAATGATGACAAATGGGCAGATGTTACAATAAAAACGTCCAGTCAGAACCTGAAAAACCTTCACGCTCTAAAAAATATCTACCCTGACCTGGAGGCATGCTACAGAGTAGAAAAGCAAAAACATTTCAAATTAATCAGATCTACCAAAAAAGAATACTATCAAAATAAAATTCGAAGTTCAGATAATCTTAGTAGGACAGCCTGGGGTATCGTGTCTGAATTAACGAATAAACCTAAAAAAATACAAAAAAAAATACAATTCAGAGTAATGATTCAGTGGTTGAATCTCCAATTGAAGTCACAAATTTGTTCAATGAACACTTCAGAGATACTCCAAAAGAGACAGTAAGTCAGATAAATCATAAAAAGTCGGATTATCAATGTTTTTTGAACAATATCAAATCACAGTCGGATTCATTATTTCTTAATCCTTATACAGAGGTAGAACTGTATAATCTTCTTCAAAGAAGGCTGAAAAATAAAACCTCCTCAGGATTTGATGAACTTCCCATGTTTGTTCTGAAAAAATGTCTGTGGGTTATAATCAAACCTCTGCGCCACCTAGTAAATTTGTCTTTCTCCACAGGTACATTTCCGAATGTGTTGAAAACAGGAAAAATAATACCAATTTACAAGAAAAATAGTCCCCATTCACTAGAAAACTATCGGCCAGTGACAGTTCCATCTTCTTTTTCAAAAGTATTTGAATATGCATTTTTATATAGAGTTCTTCCATTTTGTGAAACTCGTAATATTTTTACCACAAATCAACATGGATTCCTAAACAGAAAATCAACTTCCACAGCTATTCACTCCTATTATAGTGAAATAATTAGATGTATATTGAGGCAGGAGAGTGCCCTGTTGGGATATTCTGTGATCTCAGCAGGGCATTCGATTGCGTTAATCATGACAATCTTTTAGAAAAACTGTGTAGATATGGTATACGTGGCATTCCACTGGCCTGGATATCAGACTATCTACATTTCAGAAAGCAATACGTGGAAGTTAACAATATTACATCCGACCTTATCTCAACGGATTTAGGGGTTCCACAAGAGTCCATTTTAGGACCCATATTATTCCTTTTTTATGTTAACGATCTGGACAAATCGATTCCAACATCTATAACCCTATATGCAGATGATACCTCAATTATTGTTTCCCACAGAAATGATTCATCCCTGCAGGATGAATGCAATAAATTATTTCATGAATTGAATAGGTGGTTTTCATCGAACAATCTTTATTTGAATGTGAGCAAAACAGTTTCAATTCGGTTTCACAATCATCAGAGAAGTTGTGACACCATTAGTTTTCGCGCAAATGAGAACTCTGATCCCGTCATCGCAGATAATGAAGGCACTAAATTCTTAGGACTCTCCATTGATAAATGTTTGGGGTGGCAGAATCATTGTGAACTCTTGATAAAAAAGCTGAACACAATATCTTATCAAATTAGAAATTTGAAACAAGTTTTGGACTTGGATCAACTGCTGACATTGTATCATGCCCAGGTTGACTCCAGACTTAGGTACGGTCTGTGTTTCTGGGGCTTATCTTCACATTGGAAAAATGTCTTTGTAGCTCAAAAAAGATCATTACGAGCAATGCTAGGTATTCCAATGAGGGAATATTGCAGAAATCTATTTTCCAAATATAATATTCTGACATTGCCTTGTCTTTTTATATTTGAATGTTGTTTGTATGTTTATAAAAATGATGACAAACATTTTGTTCCCATAAAGTCGAAACATAATGTGAATACCAGACATAAAAATGATGTATATGTTCCATTTAGTAAGTCTAAACTGGCATATAATTCTCCTAACCGTATAACTCCCAGAATTTTCAACATATTGCCAATCAGTATAAAAAAATGTAAACCATTGTCTCTATTCAAGAAAAAATTAAAGGAATTTCTCATATATAACAGTTTTTACAGTCTGGAGGAATATATGTCTATTTAGTTCGTAGTCTCGTTTGTAGTTTACTATTGTGACGATTCCTATACAATCTAACTATAATTGTCAAAAGGAAAATAAAATTTATTTTATTTTTTATTTTATTTCAGTATAATATTGTCTGTACACTGGAAACAATAACGTAACTTTATCTGTAAGGCAGATGCATCTTCTGATGATAGATTGTAGATTGTAGGGGGGGGTCGTTAAGGCTGTGCAATCTTTCAGGCACCTTGACTTTTTAGATATTTTGTGCATAACCCTTAATCTATTCGAGGCCCTGGATTCCGAGACTTCGTGCAAAGTTTATTAGTTTCCTGATATCGGAGGGCTCTAAGAAGGCCCCTTCCAGGTACTTCAGCCTCTTGCAGAAGAGTGCTGGGCATTCGCAAAGCAAATGTTCTGCAGTTTCAGCGAAGTTCTCGCAGTAGCCGCAACTATCACTCTCTGTTTTACCCATCTTTTTGAGGTGATACCTCAGAGGGCAGTGTCCAGTGAGGAGTCCCGTTACCAATTTCAAGTCTTTTTTGTCCAACTCGAGAAGCTGCTTAACTTTCCTTGGCGATAGGCTCACTAGCCTTTTCGCTTGTCTTTGTCCTGGCACTTTATTCCAGTTAGATTTCATTTCATCCGCTTTCCAACGTCGAACCTCTTCTCTCAAGTGGGCCTTGGAGAGTCCACAGAAGGGTTCTGGGCCGGGAAATTGTGTATTTGCCCCTTCTTTGGCAGGGCAGTCTGCTTCCTCTTTGCCTTCAACTCCCTTATGACCTGGAACCCACATCAAAGTGACCTGGTTGTGTGCAGCCAGTTGTCTCAGGGATTGTTTGCAGTCCCAAGTCAGCTTAGACTCACAAGTGTATGACTTCAGAGCTTTCAGTGCTGCTTGGCTATCTGATAGAATAAAGATTTTTGCCCTTCGAGTGTCCCTTTCGAGGCACTCCTGGGCACATATCTCTATAGCATGTACTTTTGCTTGAAAGATGGTTGGGGTGTTACCAAGGGGTTTTGAGAGCCTGAAATTTGGCCCTGTAACTCCCACTCCAGCCCACCATACCAATGCTTAACAATAACAAGGAACACCCATCAAACACTGTTAGATGCAACAAGACGCAACTTGCAGAATGAATAAGTGCGGATATGTTCGAGTCGAGCGAATGAGCGCGAGTTGTCGCGAAGGATTCCAGAACCGGTACCTGAATTTTACAGAACTTCTGCATATTCACATATTTTCGAAGGATAAATAGATATTCAAAAGGTACTTTTATAGAATTACACGGTATTAGTCATGAATCACCTTGTAAAGTAAAAAAACATGATGAATACCTGAAAAGTATATTTTCCACCAACAAATATACTTTTTAGTGGTGAATGTGCTGAATTTGGTGAAAAAGCATGACGAATAATGCGATATTTTACAGAAAATATATTGTTTTTTTCCACCCATTTTTTCAGTGCATAAATATTTATAGACCTTACCTATAGATTAAGTAGGTATATATTTATATTATTGTATTATTTTTTTATAAATTATTATTTATTATGTAGATGTATAATATGAATGTGAGATATGTCTGAATGGTGAATAAATATTATTATTATTATTAAGTATATGAAAGTGTATCTCCGGATAATATTTCAAGTCAACTAGCTGTAAAAGAAATTCAGAAATCCGTGAACCATTTAAATTGACAAATAAGATACCTTTTCAAAGAATGTTAACTCCTGTGTCAGACCCTTCAAAGTTCCCCATTGTCAAGGATATTCCAAGTAGTTTAAAACTCATACGATTCGCATGTGCGAAAATAAAAAAGAACATTAACTATGCCTTTTTTCGATAAATAAACCCCGAATCACCTTTTTGGATTCGACAACAATAGGTCATCTATCGGTGGACAAATGACACTCCATATACCCGATTGTGAGTTTACAAACCATAAAATATCATCGGCAGCTTTGTTCGGGTTGCTTGAGAACTGATGAAGCAGGATTAGGACTTCTTAGTTCAGGGGCGTTTCAACAAGAGTTTGGGTTGGGGTTAGTAACCACATTATTGTTGAAAGAGGAAGATTCTGTGATGGGACTAATTGGCGAATGAACCAAAAATTTATAAGCGACTGGTTGAAGTTCAAAGATTCACCCATCTTTTGGAATCCTGGTGAAAAATTATCATATTTCCATGATACTATTAATGATCCGCTATGGCACTACTAAGGATATCTACTATAGTCCATTTCAGTTAAGAATACAGCGTTGAAGAGATAGGGAAGGTTTTTCCTCGCTTCTCATTGGTCTAGAAGTCAGACAAGTTTACACAATGTAAAATATTGCGACATCGCAACAATGGAAGTGGTTATAGTTGACCGAACGGCCGTGTAAAAACAGTGAATATGAAATGCAAAGTTGACAAGATTGAATGTTCAAGTCTTATTTCTATTATATTTACCGTGAGTTTTGTTAATCAAGGAGTATGATTTCAATAATCGCCGGACATAATTTTGATTCTCACTAACATCTGGCAGTTTTCATAGTCTGCCGCTACGGTTCACCAGCCACCAAATATATTATGACCATTTCGAAAAATTATGGTAATAACCTGTGATCAACAATTTAGTTCACCATTATTCAATTTCTGGATACATCGAAATTTGAATAATTATGGCAAAGAACCCAGAACCAGGTCCTGATGCAATCTGCATGAGTACATATAGTGCCAGCGCCAGAAGGAATCATTGTGGTTAACATGTACGAAGTGTGTTTCTCAGACATATAGAACAGGAAAACTCAGAAAGTTATCGCTGAGATGCAGACTGAAGGCACTGTTGCATCCCAAGGAAGAAGCGAATCCAGAGGGATACTTCTGCAAGCATTTGATGAAGCTGAGTAACAATAAGCTATTCTTGCAACAGTTCACGCTTTTGTCCATAGAAATGAAATACCAACATTGTGATTGATGATGTTATTATATATAATTCAATTTATTAGAAGAAACCAACTAAGCATATCAAACTCAACCTTGAAGAAATGAGATCATGAAATGGGATATCAAATTATAATTTTGTATAGTGGTTTCATCATTTTTTGTGTGTAATATTGAAATTACTATTGATTTACTATCCTGAGGAAAACATTTCCACCTCTACCATTTTCATATTTTGTCCTTTGAAGCATAATCAGTCAAGTAAAATGAATAATGACTTGAGTTTCTATTTAAAATTCCATACTCAACATTACATCAGATTGAATATCCTTGGAATACAACGAATTATTGTTCACTATTTGCTTCTTGAAATTCCATAATAAAATTATCTTTGCAGATTTGTTAATTCACTAAGTAATCAATGATTCAAAGCATCTTATATCCTGCAGAATATACCCTTGCTACATAAATATTCAATTATTGATTCATCACTTAACATTTTCATAGTTCTGAAATATTTGAATCTGGCTGGTTTGCTAATGTAAACTAGGCTATACGTCCACCAGTTCCACTAATGTTTTCTTAACTGAAATGGACTATAGTTTCATTCTCTGGAAAAACATTTGCTGGTAAAGGAGGTTGAAGTAAGAGATGAATATTACTGTGTTCGATGTAAACTGTGGTGAGGACGTGACTTATTTGAATTTACCATAAAATTTACAGATTTTTTTTTGTCCTGTAGTCAACAGAACTATAGGTGATGATGGTGCTTTGTCTATATGGCGCTCTATATATTAAATAATGCTTAATTTCGGAAAAGACAGGCACCGCTTCGAGTGGAGATCTCACAGTCTCTACTGCACTGATGAGGGCCAATAAGCCCGAAATCGGTATGTAGGTTGTTAAGCGTGCCTGTCTCGATGTTAACTTTGCATAACGTCTTAGGAAGAAAGAAACATTTGCGATCTGCATTCACAGTGGGAATCGTTGCATGGACTACGAACAAATATAATTCAATGTTCTACCAGACATTCAAATTCAAATTGTACTTTAGATTGGATAATACTCTCTTTCTTTCAATCACCTCGTACATTCTAATGAATTAGGTGAGACCGAATTGGAGTGGAAGGCTTTTGGTATGTAGAATTTGTTTAAAAATAAATGTCACCAAAATCATTGGGCATTGCAACATACAGCATTGGCTATAATGTTTGCAATATATGGGATGATTTTTTATCATCAAAATCACAATAATTACTCAATCGGGGATCCTTTCTGCATAACAGGAAACTTCAAATTCGACGAATGTCACATGACCACCAATATGGCGGTGGTTGTAAAAAAATCCATAACTAATAATGGACATAAAGTAAGTCAAAAATAGCGAATGGAGTTATTCGATTATCAAATGTGTTTATTTCTGAAAATCATTGAAGGCACAAAAAAAGTATTTTTGGACCTACTAAAATATATTGAGAAGAATTCAAATTTCCTATTGATCTAGATAAAGTTTGCGAATTTCACGAAATGAAAAAATGAAAATTTGGTTATTTGAATTTTTCCCATTAAATTTGAGGTTATGTGAAAAAAGTGTGAGCACAAAAGTTGTTGAACCTGGTGTATCATTTCAGCATTGATTTCAAATTCCATATTGCAGATAATCTACACCACTGTCACAACTTCTACCTGCATATAGGCCATATAGCAAGGAGCCACACTTTCATTGATGACGATCCCATCCAACAAAGTAAAGGTGACAAAAGACCAACCAATTGCCGTCTGACGCATGAAATTGAAAGCCATTCGGATAACATCTGAGGCCGTGTGGCGTGAAAATTGTGTTTGGAAAATAAATATTTTTCTTTAATTAGCTTTCGAACCGGTGTCATTACCTGCGTGGAGCCTTTCCCACAACATTTTCCAGGATATTACTCCCCATCTCTGGGTTGGGGTGACCCCGAGCTAAGTTAGAGTAAGTATCAAAATGGGCCGGAGATGAAATTTGATCCTTCGAGTCGGATTATACGATATGGCGAAATAATATTTGCCATGATATGATCATCAAATTGATATTATTTTAGGATAGAGCCGTTGGGCATGATACGTCATCGACGAAGCTTAGTGTTTGGGGCGATTTTTTCATGATAGTTACGATTAATCAGCTATACTTATAATTTAGCTGCCTAACTTCGAAACAACTCTTGATAGTTTTCTATATGGTATTTAAATTCATCATCTATTCATATGAAACCAAATATTCTGTTTCTCCGTTCTCATTCTGACGGCCAATTTTCTTTTCATAGTTCACACGAATGTCAAAAAACATAACACAATTCTGCGCAGTTATCATCATATTCATGGAATGTTTGTGCATGTTTTTATGATACAACGAAAGTTGTATATATTTCTATGTAAACTTATTGGTTTTTACGAATTCTTCACAATACTTAACAATTTTAACATCATTATGTTGATGTTCAGGTGAAAAAAGTGTAGCTTACGATTCCCATTTTATTTTCAGGAAACTCAGCTTAGTTTACTCAACTATGTTTAACACCATTTTTTTTTTCTAGATAATATGTTTTTATGTGAACTGTTATGGAGGTATCAACAGTCTTTAGAGAAATGTAATTTTTCTGCTTCAATGACCCTTTGACACAACCTCCGAACAACAAACTCACTAGAATAGTAACACCCGAAATCGCTTGAAGCCAACAAGAAATTCATATTCATGTTTTTTTTTTCCACAAAGGTTGCCACATCGTAACATCTTAAAGTGATAATCATCCCAAGACCACATTTTTTCAAGGTTCCCAAATATAAATATCCTTCTGTTGGTACTTATATGAGTCATATGAGTGTATCAAAAGCTATGTATTCAATGTACGTCATATAATACAATGCCTCATTTATATATAGATGGTTTGAAGATATCACGTATTTCTGGAGATTGCGGCATTTTTGGTGGATGCGCCAACGCCGCTAATTTCGTTCAACCGATAATCGACCGAACGATGACAATGACAGCGCGAAACGTCTCGTTTTCGAATCAAATTTTGTTTGATGGTTCATTGAACGGCATTTTTCCAGTTTTGTGTGAAAATTTGAATAGGATTTTATTCAAAAGCCTTGTTTATTCTGTTCAAATCGAATTTAAAGGATGGTGAAACGCTGTTGAATGTGTGAGAGACGATTCAAAAGTGGTGACCAGAACACAACAATCCACTGAGGAGTTACTCAGTGTCGTATCATTCGTTGTATTAACATCAGGGTTCGGAGTGATGATTATCAAGATAATTATCAAGATAATTATCTTGATAATTATACCTTGATAAATATCTTGATAATTATGAAAATCCACATCAACTCCAGTTGTACTTTGTATTATTTGCGTTTTCCACTGGACTGCCCTTTCGCACTCCAGTGCACTTGAGCGTAAGTTCGGAACGCACCCTCGTATCCGACCGAACTCACCGAACACAAATAACCTCAAAATTTGTGTCAAAACAAACAAATTTAACAATAATATACAAAAATGCCGAGAATTAAAGATTCAAACAAAGACTTAATATAAAATAATGAATAATTTCCTTAACATGGTTAGAATGTGATACTATTAGGTATTTATTTTGTTTTTTGTTTAAGAAGTTTGGAATATTATTTTGTTCAACATATTGTTATTTTAATTTTATGATACTAAGAAAAATGAATTTTGAATTCATTTATCTTTTTATTTCATATCTAGTTTTATTCATTTATTTTTATTTTTGTAGTTTCAAATAATAAAAAAGTTGATATAAATGCCTTTCTTATTTTTATACACAACATATTTGAACTGAAAAAATAATTTGTGAGTAAAAATTTAAAGAAAATAAGTTGTCTGTCAGTATGGATAATTATCAGATAATTAACCCTGATTAACATTAATCCCCACCCTCATATGCAAAGCGATTTTTGGTAATTTGAAAACTTTCTTGGGTTTCCCCGAGATGAAAAGTTAGTGGATATTTGTAAGAATATGATCAAGAAAGAGAATATTTCAAGAGACACTAGAGTTTGTTCGCATCATTTTACTACAAAGTGATAAACTAGTTGGTCCAAGTGGTAAGAAAATGCTGGTAGTATATGAGCCTATATTTAGTGGATTTGAAAAGTAATAGCAACATGTTCTACGTTATATTCATCAAGTTCGACACTTTGAAACTTTATTTTGCCAGAAAATAAACAATATAGTTGTGACAGTGAATCAAATCTATTATCATTCGGGTAATAAATCCAAGATGTATACTTTCAGAAAACGCATTGTTTTCATTAACTTTTAGAAAGAATGGATATGATAATTTTGTTATAAAGTCAGTTTATTCGAAGTCAGACCCTTTCAAGATAGCAAGACACTGATGCTGGGGGAATCTGTTATTGCTATCCTGGTTGTAGAATGAGGTAACCTTAGTAACTGATTTAGATGTTGACTTCAAACAACTACTACTGTGGTAAGGATTGAGCGTTACTCATCTAGTATGTTTTATGATCGAAGGAGACAAAATTGAAATCAAATATTTTCTTGGTGGAGTATCACTGTCAGTCTCACTATTCCCCATCTATGTGCAGATCCCATCTGTCCAACATAATCACAAGATATTTGACTTTTGTTGCAAAATCTGAAAAAATTATCCGTTGTTATACCATACAAAGCGTTATAGTTAAACAGGCGCCAATCACTACATTCGTCGATAGTATAATAGTATAATTCGGGGTAATTATTGTTTGTTGATTTGTTCATGTTCTTTCATTAATGATGTTTTTCATATGCTTATCAAGATAATTATTGAATATGAGTGGGTATACCCAAACCAAACATGAGATGCGTAGAGTAGACCTTAACACTACGTTGTCACAACCTTGTTTTACACAGATTTGGTCAATCATTTTTGGGTTTCTGAAACATTTCAGTTAAGCTCGATTTATAAACTATGCCGTTGCTACAGTTGACGATGCAGTTACTGTCCGTAGATGAAATACGCTAAAAATTAACATCTATCTCCTCAATACATTTTGGAACGGCAGCGTCAACTGTAGCTACGGCAGCGAAGTTTGAGCGAACATTCTCAGGTTTTCGAAGAAGAACTCTGGCACTACTTATAACTATACAGAATTATTATATGAATTACTTTCCTGCTGTTTTATGATGATTTTAGCAGTTTTACAAAAATTTGCGGAAAGGTAATAATAAATATCAAGATGAGAGTGAGGATAAAAAAAAAGCCAATCATCAAGTAAGTTATGTCATTATGGACATGAAAGATTATCCTGAACAGCAGACAAATAACATCCTGTGATGATGAAAGTTGTACATCATTGAAAGTATACATATAAACTACGCAACACTAATTACGTCGCACCCCGAAATTTTGCCCCTGTTTATATTTTAATAACTTTTTTCTTCTTCGAACAATTTGAATTCTGTTTGCACTGTTCGCTAGCTCAGTCCTTCTGCTATAATCTTGTACTTCTTCGATACATAAGGTTATTTCCATAAAATTGCTACAGGATGTTTTTTGGAACTGTGCAAAATTTCGAAAATTTCAAAAGGATCCCAAATGAAGAAAAACAGTTTTTTTTTCAACTTTAACAGCAGAGGCATTAATATCATCTCATTACCTTTGGCCATTTCCAAAATTGTCTTCTTATCACTTTTCTTTACAGAGTGACCTCAAAAAATCATTTTTTTTTGGTTTTGCAGTCATAACTTTTTTCTTCTTCAACCGATTTTCAAAATCTCAGGATCATTTTGAAGCTGAAACATTAGATGAACAGACATGAAGATTAGATTTGACTAAAGATAAATATTAAAGATCGAGGGTTTCTGCAAAGGTGACCCAAATATAAATCCCCCTCGAAATCCCGATTAAAAAAGAAAAATATCCAAAACGTTGTTTGATCGAAACGAAAATATCACCACCAAAAATACTGAAGAAAAATTTTTTACCCCCTCCCCCCCAAAATTTTTTTTTGCGGGTAAAATTTTTGCTGGTCAAACGGTTAGATATATCGGTAAACATATTTCACATGACCCCCACAATGGGATCGGATATTGAAAAAAAATTAAAAAATTCTTCCGCCCCTCTTGCCCCCTTGGGGTACTTTGGGTACGAATGAAGGGGAAGGAGATTTTTGTGATTTTTTTACATATAATTTTCGTGAGTTTCGTACAAAACTACTAAGAATCGCCCAAACTCGAGTTCTCCAAGTATCATAGTTTGATGTACAGGGCAAAAAAAAGTTATTTTTCAGAATCGAGACAAGCGGTACCCATAGCTGTGTTCAGCGAAAAAAGTTGATCAAAGAGATAAAAAAAATTGTTTCATAGGCGTACGCATAACATTTTTTTGGGGGTCTAAAAAATTTAATTCTTTTAAAAAAATTCAAAACATGATGTAAGACTTCGTATAGGGGGTGAGAGGGTTACCCTGAAATTTTGTTGTATTCAGATTTTTTTTTATTTTGAATTTTTTTATGAAGTCTTATATCTTCAGAAAAGAAAGACCTACGAATAGTTTTTTTTGTCCTGGTCTTTATTTTCACGAGAACGTAATTTTCAACCTGTCTTGTCAGTCACTCATTATGATTTTTGTTACGTTGGTTACGGACCATGCATTTTTTTTTTGGGCTGTTTTTTTTTCTAGAACATGGCGTTTCATTTCGGTTTTCTCACGCACAAATGTTGCCAACTGAAAGAAAAAAAGATCTGGATGTGTCCAGAATGGAAGATCCTTCCGAAAACAAGTTGATTTTCATTTAATTCTCCTCCCAGTCGGGATTTACAGAATGTTTCAGATTTGGGTCACCTTTGAAGAAACCTTCGATTCTGAATGTTCATCTTGAGTTAATTCTGATCTTTAAATCTTCTCATATGAGGTTTCAGCTTCAAAATGAGCCTGAGATTTCGAAAATCGGTTGAAGAGGAAAAAAGTTATGACTGCAAAACCAAAAAATTGATTTTTTGAGATCACTCTGTAAAGAAAAGTGATAAGAAGACAATTTTGGAAATGGCCAAAGGTATTGAGATAATCTTCATGCCTCTGCTGTTAAAGTTGAATAAAACTGTTTTTCTTCATTTGGGATCATTTTGAAAATTTCGAAATTTTGCACAGTTCCAAAAAACATCCTGTAGCAATTTTATGGAAATAACCTCATGTATCGAAGAAGAACGAAATTATAGCTGAAGGACTGAGCTAGCGAACAGTGCAAACAGAATTCAAATTGTTCAAAGAAGAAATAAGTTATTCAAACTTAAACAGGTGCAAAATTTCGGGGTGCGACGTAATTAGTGTTGCGTAGTTAATTTTCACAGCAACGTTAGTAGTACACTACAGGAAATACATTCATTGATATAACTGGATAAAGACTACTTAATAACTGAAAATATTACTAATCGAAGATGGTATAAATGCAGTAGATTGGTATGCAAATGCGTATCGAAATAGCCTCTGTTTCGATTTTTTATTATTCGGAGATTGGTACAATCGCACTGTCAAATGAAAGTCAGAAGTGCTAGGGCTAGTTTACTTCTGAGCGATTTGGTTTTGGTGATATTAGCAGTGAAAAACCCAATGTTTTTATTGGTAAATTTCAATTCAGAGTGTGATTTGGTTTGAATTGTCCAATAAAAAATATATCAATATTGTATTTTCCACCGCAAGTATCGCAAAAATCAAAACAGTAAACTGGGCTTTAGGTATATATACGCTTGTGAGTCAGATTTTCAATATTTCATGTCATCATTGTTACCAATCAAAGATGTTTCGGTTATTCATCGATGATGAATCATTTTTTCCATAAAAAAATTCAAATCAATGCAAAATAGAAAAAAAAATTATTTGACACACGTTTTATAAGACACGTCGACACACTTTTCCCTATATATAGAGGAATTAAAAATGAGGTACCAACTAACATTGTGCTATGATTGTGATTATCGTTTTAGAAAGAAATAGCTCATTAAAACCGAACAGCATAGTATTTATTGGGTTCAACAAGAAGCTCCTATATACAAATGCATAGATGTACTTACATAGATGATATTCAGTCCATTTATGATATTGATTTAGATCAACAATTGAAAATAGAATAAACCTGATTCTTCAAAAGTAACATACACAAAATATTCTGTTCTGTGTTGTTTTCTTCATATGGCATTTTTTGCTGGGGAAAATTGCCAGCATATTCATTTATAATAACAACAGGCTCAAGCTGAACACTAGCAAAACTGAAGCAATGATTCTGACAACATCCTTCAGATATTCTAACATCAATATCAACAACTGTACTCTTACCATAGACAATGAGACCATAGAATTTGTGAAAGAATTCAAGTATCTCGGATTTATGATTGACAACATTCTGTCATTTGACTCTCATTTCTCATACATTTATAAAAAAATATGTAAAAAATTCTTCTTCTTCAGTAGAATTTCGCAAAATATCTCAAGTTTTTCTAAAATTATTGTATTTAATACAATCATACAACCACATTTCGACTACTCAATCAATCAATCTTTATTTCCGTTTCTTGACATGGTTTACATGTTTTGGAATTGTCAATAAATAAAATTAAAATGAAAAGTAAATCGCTTAAAAAACTATTCTTGAAAACTATACTCGAAGAGTGAAATGTAAATATAAAATAGGTAAAAACTACATTCAAAAGTTAAAAGCACAGATATCACATCATTCAAAATATATCACGAAGACTGGGTTTATATAAAATCATTAACATTATAAAAACATTTTTCCAATAAAAAATATTCCAATTTACGTTTGAATGAATACAGTTCACCAATATTTTTAATTTCTAGTGGTCAGGTGCATTGGATTGAATTTTCCTTTTAGAAGGATTTATATGAAAATGGTACATATTCCTTGTTTGATGTTCATGAACATTAGAGTTTTTTTTAAATTGTTCTTTATTCTTAAAAACATAAATGCACATTTCAAAAATGAATAGACAGGGGAAGCGTCAAAACATTAAACAATTTAAAGACAGTTCTACATGTTTCTCTATCATAAATTCCAGCAATACATCTCAAGATTCGTTTCTGGCCAATGAACACTCCTTTCGAATCAGCAGAGGCAAATGCCATACCTGAGTCTCGATACAATTTGAGCATGATGAACATTCAACATCTGATCCACTTCCATCACCGATCGTAAATTGATGAATAGAAATTCAAATGAATTTAATTTAGATAACAATTGTTGACAATGGGATTTCCAAGAGAGATGTTCATCCAGAGAGATTCCCAAAAATCTAACTTCACTATGTGAATTGTACAAAATGTTCTCACCAATTTTAACTTCCAGGTCATCGATGTTTTTTTGACGACAGTAAATTCTCAACATTTGTGTCTTTTGAACATTGAAAAGTAGATTTCTACAATTAAAGAATGATGATACTCTATTCAATGTTTCAATGCATTTCGATTGTAAACCATCGGTATCTGTGGAAGATGTTACTAATGAAAAGTCGTCTGCATATGCAGTATAATCTCCAGTGCCATACAGGATGAAGAGAATAGGGCCCAGTATCGAACCTTGAGGGACACCCATCTCAATTTCCCTGCTGTCCGAGCGCATAGTTTTGATTTTACTTTCGTGTTGGAACTGCAGCGATACAACTTGCTTTCGGTTCGTTAAAAAAGATGAAATCCAGTTCAGCGGTATACCCCTAATGCCAAAACTCTCTAATATATCTATTAATTTTTGATGGTTCACACAATCAAATGCCTTACTTACTGTGCGAGCTTATTGTATACCTTTGCTGTAAACAAAATAAATGCACTTCAAAAGCTTCAAAACAGGGGAATGAGAATAATATTAAAATGTAACAGATACACAAACATCTCCCTTATGCTTGACACATTACAGTGGCTACCAGTTTCTGACAGATTTTACTTAAATGCTATGATTTATATCATTAAAATAACTCACAACATGGTACCTACTTATCTAAATGAATTTCTCAAATACAGTAGTCAAATCCATGGTTATCATACGAGAAATAAAGACAATTTTTATATATCACGTGTCAATATGTGTAATACAATGAAGTCCCTATTTTATAAGGGCTTGAAGGAATATAATGAACTACCTGAAATCATTAAAGATTCTAAAACTGTTGTTGAGTTCAAAAGAAATCTAGTTGTTCATATTAGAAGATAAACCTCCAATTTTGTTCAGACATACAACTGACGGTATTTATATAAAGTTTTATTCATAGTAAGTTGTATATATATAAATTATTAATGATCCTCACCTAATGATTGGAATTCAGTATAGATATTCTGTATCGTAATTGTATACTTAGTTTATATGTTTTTGTTCAGAATATTTTGTACCTACAAATTTTTTTTCATGTATTAGGATTTTCTATTTTCAATAAATTTCATTCATTATTCATTCGAAGTGAATTTGTGATCAAACTCATGTCCATCATTCAGTTGTGCTTGTATAAAATGATGAACCTTCAATACTTCCACTCCAATGGATTTCTTTACCTCTAACATGCAGGGTGTTCATTTCAGGTCTTCCCACCCTACTTTTCTTGATATATGTGTATGTTTTCAAAAAATCCCGAGACACATCAACAAATGTATCGAAGGGGAATAAACAGTTGAAGTTTTTATTTCAATGGTACCCAGCAACAAACACATTTCACTAAATACCTCGACAACGGATCGATGAATTTTGAAAAACGAAACACCGACGTGTCGAGATTACAAAGACCTTTGAAATGATATATGACTCGATACCCCTTCAAATTTGAAATTTTGAACTTGGTAGCATCCCCTTGCAGGGGATGAGAAATCCACATATAAAATGGGAGAAAAGGTAAGTTCTTCGTCTTCTTCTTTTTTGTCTAACTGGCCTCTTCCTTCATGTTAGAATACGATTCTATCATACCAGACAACATTGTGAATGGTTATTGGTTAATGACATGTCATCTGTCATGGATTTCTATGATCTCTTCCTACCACTGAAATATAACCAATAACTGGAACGCTAATATAGGTAAATGCGCGGGGAACTTTTAGCCAAACTATGCGAACTGATATTTCAGATTATGCACAGACGCAGTAAAAGTAAAGGTATGAAGATCATGTCTTTGATCACTACAACTGTATACATTTGATGACGTACGTCTGTGATAGGATGAACTAAATCAGATGCGGCTTGGCACTTTTTCTTTCGTGTTAATTCTCACTGGTCGAGTGGTAAATGGTTATTCGCCAAATCCAAATCGAAGAGAAGTTGTTCTTTGTTCTATATCGTCAATTTACCCTGTTTGATAGTTTGATAACATTTTCATAAACAAAAAAGGTTGAAGGTGAACTGCAGTACTAATTCTAGTTTAACCTTTTTTTGGTGAGTTGAGATTGATACTTATACTTGAGCTGTATTATTTTTTCTTAAAATCAGCCATTTTCAGTTTAACTAAGAATAGACATTGCTCATGAATGAAAGCTAGATATTGGTAGATATCCAAATATCGAGACTTTGAGCCATGGAAATGTGATTTGTGAAGAACATTCCATCATTGATGACGTCATATAACTTCTGGTGATAAAAAATGACTGAAACGTGATTTAGTTCCCAGGCTGTATCTAGGTCCTTGAAGGCCTCTGTCAACTATACAGCGAACAGTATAAACATAATTAAAATTGTTCAAAGCAGAGAAAAGTTATTCATATTTCAACAGTAGCAAAATTTCGGGGTGCGACGTGATTATTGCTGTGTAGTTTAAAATAATAGTAATTTACGTAACAAGTCCGGAAAATACTGTTTTTTTGGATGAGTGGACAAAATTCTAGGACGAGCGTAGCGAGTCCCGGAAGTCTGCGAGTCCAAAAAAACTGTTTTCGGGCGTGTTGCGTACACAATTTTTTCGGCAACCGTGTAGAATAACAAATCAAAGAAACACATTCCTTTATTAGAACAAAATTTCGAACATTTCAATTCTTATTTGTATTAATATTTATATTAAAATTAGAACAATTGTTAATATTGAATGGATTCAATTTGTTTGAAATGCTTGGTATATTTAAGTGCCTTTTGTTGAAGCCAGAACAAGAAGGTAAAGTTTCCGTTTCACATTGATTGTTTTCATCTGATAATTTTTGAATGTTAGCTAATATGTCAGATAGCTGTCAGTC
Source organism: Chrysomela aeneicollis (assembly GCA_029955515.1). Classification (NCBI taxonomy): domain Eukaryota; kingdom Metazoa; phylum Arthropoda; class Insecta; order Coleoptera; family Chrysomelidae; genus Chrysomela; species Chrysomela aeneicollis. The sequence goes on along the minus strand of JARUHQ010000026.1, from coordinate 1,082,802 downwards.
GTTATTTTGCTGCTATGGTAATGATCAACTGCATTTATCAAAACCATACTACCAAGATTTACATATTTACAATGACAACAACGATGGTTGGAAGATTGGTTGGAATGTTTCTTCAGAGATGTTAATGTTGATATTTTGTCCCAAAGCAAAGTCCAGGTGGTCTATGTACCATAGGCTAGACCGGACCTGGTTACAGTAAAAGTGCGCATGCTCCCGGCCTGATTTATTTTCAGTCTGCGCGAGATTCAAAAGGGTCTATGCTTGAGAAGTTTCTTTGGCATTCCAGTTGTTGGTTATATTTCAGTGCTTCCATGTCATGGATTTCTATGATCTCTATGTTTTTCATGAAGTTGTTGTTACAGATGAATGTTTATGAATTCAAGTTTAGTTCAAGTTGATAATAAATATCAGTAAAATCCAAAGTGATCTTTTTTATTTCTATAGAAAGTTGAATGTTCAACCTTGCATTCGACACAAAATTCCCTTGTGAAACAAAGTGCCACTTTCTATCCTAATAGAACAATGTACTATTATTTTCTCAGTGGTGTCAAGTTTTAAAGTAACCCCCTGAAAATGTTGATCTTTACCACGCCACTGCCCTGTTATGATTGCTATCTAGATGAAGGTGGGAGATATCTATGGGGTAGTCAGGCAAAATATAAATATCAATTTGACCGTTAATTATTAATGAATAAAAGATGGAATCATGGCTAGGGGCCTGTAAAGTGTTCTGCTAACAATGGCATATTCAGTGTTGAGCATAAACTAGAAAGTCGACTTGTCCAATATATCAGACCGTGGGCAGGTTATCATTAACGGACATAAATACACCGTGTGTTTGCTTCTTCGCAGAACTCGGTCGGCCCTTCCAGAATCAAGCCAACTCGACCACAGAACATCTACAGTGTGTGCGATGGAAACAATAATTTCAGTAGTGATACTATATACAAGGTCAAAGAAAATCATAAACAATCAGCCATACCTATTTATTATGATCAATCGCTTTCATTCTATATCACCAAACCATGAGAAGTATATACAAGGTCCCAATAAGGTCGGCATGGTTGAAAAATGATAAAAAACATATACTTATTATCAAATTACTGTATTTTCCATACCCTTTATTCAAATTTATTACTTTGAAAGATGATTTCACACTCATTCGAATGCCTATACTACTACTTTGAAGATTGTCTCTAATTCTTACAACGTCTTCTAGAGGGCGCTGTTAACACAATGTTTAGTTATTCCATTTTCCTCGAAAATGTCAAGAGAGACGATGATGCATACCTTCACCAATGTTCTTGAAGAGGATGCAAAAATTTTGGCGTAAACCCTTTCTCTATATATTTATTAGGTTCCGAGTTATTTGCAGCAGAACTGAGTGTAATGAAGAGAATCATGCTACTTTCCTACTTCAAAAAAATAATTTATGTTGGATTGAAAAAGGATATCCTGTAATGTTCAGAGAACATCGTAAGAACCAAGGTAAAGACGGTAGGAGTTGATGTTCTTCTTAAATTTCTGGAGATCGTATGCCTCGGGGAACACCTCCCTATAGGCAATGACTTCCAAAGTCTCGATGTTCGTTGGATGAACGAGTCTTTGGAAAGGGACGTTCTGCAGGTCTCTACAGTGACTACGAAGGGGTGTGAAGACTGAACTTGACGGGTTAATCTCGAAGAGACTGCTAATGTAGGAACTATTGTTGATAATTCAGAAGAGCATCGCACATGGAAATATCTATAAAATAGAGATAAATCGCCAACTTTTCTACGGTTTTCCAGAAAAGTGAGCGAGTTTGTGAGCGAGGCATCACCGATGAGACGAATTGCCCTTTTTTAGACAGAATCCAATAGTTTCAGGATATGTTTAGGTGCCGCACTCCAAATATGGGAACAGTATTCCAGGACAGGTCGGATCTGTGTCTTATAGATCATAAGCAGCTGACTGGGAGTGAAATAGCTCTTGGCTCGAAAAATAAATCCAAGTTTTAGGGATGCACTTTTAGCAATGGACCTCACGTGATTTTCCCAAGAAAGGTTATTGCTGAAAGTAACGCCAAGCATCGAAATGGATGACTTCAATGGTATGGTTACTCCAAAATCCAAAATAAAAACTGATACATGAGAAGTGAACATATTATTATCTAGCCTACCTATATTCAACTCATGAACTGCAATAATTGAAACTAACTGAAGTTTATGAAGGACATGGACGCGATGTTTTTCAGCTAAAGTCAAATAATATCGAACGCTAATATCAAAACAATTTTTCATCGATATCATTTCATTATGTTCATTTAGAAATTGTTCTTGTCTTTTGAAAGCATTCGTCAAAACGGTGAAAAAGGCTATAAATGTTCGTTTCATATCAATATAGCATATGAATCAGTTACTACTTTGGGATGGATTGCGAGAAGATTAAACAAAATAAATGCAAAATAAACGGTGAAATCAAATTGAAAATTGTTATAATGAGCCACTTTTATGTAGTGCATAGAAATACGCATAAAGCAATTCTTATTATTTATATGCCCACACAAATATATCGAACAATAGGTAGGTAATTGGAAAATAAAAGTTGAATCGCTTCAGAAATATTATCGATACTTAACAATTTGAACTGTTCATAAATAAAATGAACATGAATAATATTCTAACAAACAAACTTCCATATAAATGCACTAAAAAGAAAAAATAATTTCTTTCATTGTTCAAATTTCTTGTTTATTGAGAAAAATTCATCCAGTAAAAAATTCTTCTGTTATTACTGTAAGAGCGTAATAACAAAACTCGTCCGCTATTTTGAAGCAGCCATCTTGAATTTTTTCCTAATTTCACAATGAGTACATATAGTCTTCCACCCCAAAAACCCCCAGATACAAAAAATGTTACATCGAATCGAATATAATCGCTATTTAGTTTTTTTTTATTATACATTGTCACCGAAATTATATTTACTAGCCAAATTTCAGATCAAATTACAGATACATAGTTTTATAGCTGCAAGCTGGACATGCCGCAGAGTCTTTGGAAAAACATGGGGTCTGAAACTAAAAATGATCTATTGGTCATACCAAATGATCATCACCTACGCTTCATTGATATGGTGGCCAAAAATGCAACAAATTTCGGCACAAGTCAAGCTGCAGAAAGTGCAGCGGCTAGCTGCTTGTCTGGGAATCACAGGGGCGATATTCACATGCCCCACTGCAGCCTTAGAGGTAATGCTGAACCTTCCACCATTGCACCTATGTGTAATGAAAGAAGCAGCAATCAGTGTCTTCAGGCTGAGCCAGACAATAAACCTCAAATTAGGAAATGTCCAGTCACATTTGAAGATTTTGGAAAATATTGTCATGAACTTTAGGCGGGGGTAGAATGATCTTAATGAATCACTAATTCCAACCAATAGCATATTCCACATTCATTCAATACAAATATAAATTCTGGTTAACAAAAAACAAGAGAATACAAACGTACCTTATAGGTAAATACTATCATCTAATTATATGGGGGCCTGGAGGTACGGCAATACAGTCACACCCGTGATGAAGCGGTTGAAAATGGTCCATGGTCCATCTCAGAGGACGAAGATCAGATTGGCATCACCACAACTCCACTATGCCTCTCTGGCTCTTTGACTGAATTGATTTCCCATCAGTATTTTTATATTGTAATTATTTTCATAACTGTCGCGTTCCGCAAAAAGTTCGGTGATCTGAGGTCACCAAATGTTAATGGCATCATGCATGTGTTAATGTTTACAGTTTATTGAATTTAGATCGAAGCATAAACAAAGACATGTCCGACCTATGATTGATTTGCTTCGAGATTATGGAAATTCCTACAGTATATTCCCATTTGTGACAATATTTCCCTAGAATCCATGCCTGAACCGATAGATATCATGCCAGTTGGGTACGACTTCGAAATGCAGTTTGAAGTGGTCATAAACAACCACCAAATTTGCACAGAGAACGGACCTCAACTGAGAAGGGATGGGATGCATCAGTATGGTATACTGATGGATCCAAGATGGATGAAAGGGCTGGAGTGGGAGTTATATATCAGCCACTCAAAATCCCTTGGTAACACTCCAACCATCTTTCAAGCAGAAGTATAGAGATATGTGCCCAGGAGTGCCTCGAAAGGAACACTCGAAGGGCAAAAATCAGATAGCCAAGCAGCACTAAACTCTGTCACTTGTAAGTCTAAGCTGTCTTGGGACTGTCAACAATCTCTGAGACAACTGGCAGCGAACAACCAGGTCACTTTGATATGGGTGCCAGGTCATAAGGGAGTTGAAGTCAAAGAGGAAGCAGACTGCCTTGCCAATGAAGGGACAAATACACAATTTCTCAGCCCAGAACCATTTTGTGGATTCGGAAAGGCCCACTTGAGAGAAGAGTTCCGACGCTGGGAAGCAGATGAAATGAAATCTCACTGGAATAAAGTGCCAGGACAAAGCCAAGCGAAAAGGCTAGTGAGCCTTTCGCCAAGGAAAGTTAAATAGCTTCTCGAGTTGGACAAAAAAGACTTGAAACTGGTAACGGGACTCCTCACTAGACACTGCCCTCTGAGGTACCACCTCAAAAAGATGGGTAAAACAGAGAGTGATAGTTGCCGCTACTGCGAGAACTTCGCTGAAACTGCAGAACATTTGCTTTGCGAATGCCCAGCGCTCTTCTGCAAGAGGCTCAAGTTCCTGGAAGGGGCCTTCTTAGAGCCCTCTGATATCAGGAACCTAGCTACCAGGAAACTGATAAACTTTGCACGAAGTCTCGAATAGACTGAGTGTTATGCACAAAAGATCTGATAGATCGAGGTGCTTGAAAGGCTACTTAGTCCCTTCTACAATCAACAATCCAATTGGTTTGTTACAAGTGAAGCTTCTCAAAAAAAATGCATTGCATTAACTGTCTGCTCTCTGAGTGGTCACAATCAAACCACACTCAATCTGGACACCCGTTATGATCATCTCAGCATGATTGAGCCTCCTCTGAGATATCATAGACAGCTGAGATGTACTGTTAACATTATTTCACACTCCACAATTTGATATCATATGGTTCCAGATATCAATCCACCGCTGCGTTCGCTAGCAATTATGGCAAATTATCTCTACGCTCGATCTTTTTTATTGTTATGAAGAGTAGCCTCATTGACTCAAATTGGCCAATTTCCACATAAATTCCTGTTATTTCATTCCGATCGCTTGTTAGCCCTGGGAGACGTGAAGTATTTATTATACGAATGTACACAGAAAAGCCAGCATTAATTAGATTAAGGTTCTTCTTGGCTGTCATTTAACCGATCGAATTTACATAAAGAATTACACATACGAACACTCGCACGTTTATGATTTACGTGGAAAATTTAATATTCTCCTTTTGACCGTCTTGACAGGTTTATCACTACCCTAAGTACACAATCAGTGAATATATAAAAAACGTCAGTCTCAGAATTTATTATGGTTTACTGAGAAAGACACATAAATTAGTTTTACTGGGCACGTTTTTTAAAATTATTAGGTGTTATTCTTTTCATTTTATGAATAATAAACAGAATATGTTGTATGTATGGAGGGGTCTACAACAAAATTTGACTTGTGTAGAGACCATAACATGTCGAAGCTATCAATCATCACTGGCGGATTCAGTGGGACAAAAGGGGTAATTACCCCTTTCAAGACACAAGGAACCATATTTCGTATGCCATATTTACAAATCCAGTATACTTGTATTGCCAGCTTCTATTTCATACATTCACCGAACCCAATCCATTCTGCTTATAAGTAGTCACAAGATCAAGCTTGTGACTATAACAATCGGTCTGATTATCACTTTTAATCTCCCTAGTAGCAGAATCATTACCCACTGATAAGTTTTTTCGAGGTCACGATGGATTTATGGAATTTTTAATTTTTCAGTGATTTGTTGAATAACTTTCCGATTCTCCAATAATTCTATCAGGCAGTTATTGCAGAAAATTTGTTACATTCCTTTGGATCTGAGTTGCCCAGGAAATAATTCCACAGTGGGATAATTGATATTTTTACGAGGAAATGAAATGATTTTGCCATACTAGATATTCAAGTTCACAAGAGTTCATTCGTGATTGATTTAATATTTATTCGAGCATCTGAATTTCCGAACAACAAACCCACTAGAATATAGTAACACCCCAAATGGAGAAGTGTCCTTCGAAGTGATTTTCATGAAATTATTGTTTGATTAACAAGTATTATGTTTCTGCTGTCTAGAATTACTGTTGGAATCATCCTAATAATTTTAATTTTCAAATTACAGCGATGTAAAATTTTTATTGGGGATATTTGGGGATAGAAGTAGAAAGTTGTTGCTTGCACTGTTGCCATATTGAAGTCAATAATTTCTTGGATGAATCGAAATATTCATCAAAACATGGAATATTTGACTAGCATAATCAACTTCGAAGAAAAATTGCCAATATCAATATTTCAAAATAAAAAAATACTTCATTTTAATATTTATCTTGTCTACAGTGTCCTTCATAAAGTCCGCATCATATGGAAAAAACTTTTATTAATGATTTATTTTGAAATTCGACTTGGGCGTTAAGTTGTGTTTTAAAAAATATGAAAAATGACCTACTCGGATGTGGTCACGTGACTCTCAAGTTTTTCTTGTACAGATAACATTATTACGTTTTTCTGATTCAAACGTATGATACAGTGCCTCATTTAAATATAAGTGGTTTATAGATAGCAGGTTTTTCTGGAGTTTGCTGCTTTTTGGTGAATGCGCCAACGCCGCTAATTTCGTTCGACCGATAATCGACCGAACGCTGACAGTGACAGCTCAAAACGTCCCGTTTTCAAATCAAATTTCATTTAATAGTTCATTGAACGAAATATTTCCAGTTTTGAGTGAAAATTTGAAGAAGATTCTACTCATAAACTTTGTTTATTCTGTTCAATTCGAATTTTAAGGATGGTGAAACGCTGTGAAATGTTTAAAAGACAATTTGAAAGTGGTGACCAGAACACAACATTTCACTGGTGGGTTACTCAGTGTCAGTTCGTTGTATAAACATTATTCACCCATCCTAATATGCAAAACAGTTTGTAGTAATTTGTAAACATTCTCGGGTTTCTCCGATATGAAAAGTTATCGGATATGAAAAAGTATGATCGGAAAAGAGAATATTTCAAGAGACGCTATAGAGTTTTTGCTCGCATTTTACCACTACAAGTGATGAAATGGTTGGCCCAAGTGGTAAAAAAATGCTCAGAGTAGTAGATAAACCTATATTTAGTGGAATTGAGAAGTAATAACAACATGTTTGATGTTATATTTCTCGAGTTCGACACTTTGAAACTTTTTATTGCCATAAGATAAACATTATAGTTAGGATAGTGAATTGAATCTATTATTATTCGGGTAATAAATCGAAGATGTATATTTTTAGAAAACTTTGATATTACATCGTTTTAATTTAGTCTTAAGAAGAATGGATACGATAATTTCATTAGTAGGTCAATTTATTCAAATTCAGATCCTTACAAGATATTAAGACACTGATGCTGGAAGAATCTGTTGTTGCTATCCTTGTTTTAAAATGAGGTAACCCTAGAAACTGATTTAGATGTTGGCTTTTCAAACAATTACTGTGGTAATAAGGATTGTGAGTTATCCAACTAGTCTGTTATATGATCGAAGATTCAAACCGTATACAGATTCTTTTTTCTTTCTCGAATTCAATCTTGATGAGTTTTGATCACAGAAAAAAACGTCACTGCAAGCTGTTATATTCAATGGACGAAGACCTATAACAATAAATCTTTGTCACGGAATTAGCGATATTAATAACATAACGTAGTTAATCTACAAGGTGAATTTTCGCTAAATATACCAACAGCTGGTTGGATTGCTGAAGTACAATGTGTGATAAGCCATAATTTATTCGAGTGCTAATTGGGTATATTTTATTCGGCAATTATCCTCGCCTTCCGAAGACACATCCTTATTTATTTTTTAATTGACAAGGAGGTTCAGTTCGATTTGCATTTAGATTCTAATGTGAATAAATCCTATTCTAGGCCGATCTTGGCAATCATCTTTCGGTTACTATCAATTACTGTCGTATATATTCATATTTACACAGTTTAAGGTATTTTCCGGACACAATATATTAACATTTTGCGTGTAAGCTGCCAGACACTCGTAACATTGTCGGGTTTATTACTGTTATGCCAAGTCTCGCATGGGAATGTTGTTATTGAGTTGAACGCATTTCTGGAATATTGAATAACAATATCAATGAAGACTGTTCTTCTTATAAGATGGAACTTTTTATTTTATCTTCTGACAGCAGGAGAGAGTAAAGCCTATACAGTGTGTACCAGCCAAATGGAATAAATTCGTTAATAAATAAACGGTGGCGTTTTAGGAAAAACGCTCGGACACGTCGATTTGTATCTATAGGTGCGCTTTTTTTTTTCAAAAAAAACTTTTTATACAGGGTGTGTCATGCCACAGTGGCCAATATCAACTTTCTCATTTTGAAGGCAACACCCTGTATTTTATTTCATTTTTAGATTCTTCATGAAGAGCTGATTTCGTCGATCTATCATACTTGGGGTATAGCGAGAAATATTACAGAGATATAGGGTGTGAAAAATCGAGATTTTTCAACTTTAGGAATTTTTTGTGTCGAAACTAATCATTTCTGCTCAAAACGGCTTACATGTCCCTATCTTAACTTTTCATTTACTATCTACTGACATTTAATAGAAACCAATAGAAGGTGATGCAAATCTCAAAATTTTGAACCACTTGTATTTGTTTCAATTAAATATCAATCGATAGTAAATGGAAAGTTGAGATAGGGACATGTAAGCCGTTTTGAGCAAGAATGATTAGTTTCGGCAAAAAAAATTCTAAATTTGAAAAATCTCGATTTTTCACACCCTATATATCTCTGTTATCATTCACCCTAGACCACAAGTATGAGGCATTGACGAAATCAGCTCTTCAGGAAGAATCTAAAAATCGAACAAAATACAGGGTGTTGCATTCAAGATAAGAAAGTTGATATTGGCCACTGTGGCACGACACACCCTGTATAAAAAGTTTTTTTTTAAAAAAAAGCGCAACTAAAGATACAAATCGACGTGTCCGAGCGTTTTTCCTAAAACGCCACCGTTTATTTATTAACGAATTTATTCCATTTGGCTGGTACACACTGTATATTATTCGAGGAGGAACATGGTGCTAGCTAGTAAAAGAAAAAGCGACGAAATGACCGAAAAAGTCGTGACGTCACAAACTATGTTGGTATTACTGATGAAATAAATTTTCATGTTAATCTCCATAAGCAAATTTTTGAAATTTCTTTCTATATCTATCGACAATATTTGACGTACGAAAAGAAGGTAGGAATTTGTGTTCTTCCTAAATTTCTGGAGATCGTATGCCTCGGGGAACACCTCCCTAGGCAATGAGTTCCAAAGTCTCGATGTTCGTTGGATGAACGAGTTTTTGGAAAGGGACGTTCTGCAGGTCTCTAAAGTGCGATCACGAAGGGGTGTGAAGACTGAACTTGGCGGGTTAATCTCGAAGAGACTGCTAATGGAGGAAAGATTGTTGATATTTCAGAAGAGCATCACCCATGAAAGTATCTATAAAATAAAAATAAATCGCCAACTGTTCTACGGTGTTCCAGAGAAATGTGCGAGTTTGTAAGCGAGGCATCACCGACAAGACGAATTGCCCTCTTTTGGACAGGATCCAATAGTTTCAGGATATGTTTAGGTGCCGCACTCCAAATATGGGAACAGTATTCCAGAACAGGTCGGATCTGTGCCTTATAGATCATAAGCAGCTGACTGGGAGTTAAATAGCTCTTGGCTCGAAACAGAAAACCAAGTTTTTGGGATGCACTTTTGGCAATGGATCTCATGTGATTTTCCCAAGAAAGGTTATTGCTGATAGTAACGCCAAGCATCGACATGGATGACTTCAATGGTATGGTTACTCCTGACTGAATTATATTGGGTACAGTGAGATCGAATTTTCTAGAGAAAATACATATGCTTGTGTTTTGTTTGCAATGAATTCTACCAGGTTATTATATCCCCAATCGAGAATTGTTGCTGAGTCCATATTTATTTTGTTAACATTTCTTCCTCGTTCATTTCTGGTTTGACGAGCCGATATAGGAGCCCTGGAAGAGAAAGCGGTATGGAGGGTACTATCATCCGCGAAGCTGTGTATAGGACATGAAGTTGCTTCCAACATATCGTTGATGTGAAGTAGAAATAGTGTTGGTGCTAAAATTGATCCCTGCGGAACACCAGCATTTATGAGTAGAGTATCAGATGAAACTCCATCGACCACTACATGGAGAGACCTGTTTGAGAGAAAACTAGCAAGCAGAGAACACAGCTGAGGGGGCAAACCATAAGATGGAAGCTTGGCGAGGAGTCCCTGGTGCCAAACTCAATCAAGTGCCTTTGAAATATCTAATGCCACTGCTAAAGTTTCTCCATATTTTTCAATAGATAGCTGCCATAAATGTGATACGTAAGAGAGCAGGTCACCAGTTGATCTTTGATGACGGAAGCCATATTGCCTATCATTGACAATTCCTGAGTGTTTCAGATATTTCATAAACTCGATGTTGATGGCTTTTTCCATGACCTCTGAAATAATTGATAGCAGTGCAATAGGTCTGTAGTTGCTATGTAAGGTCTTTTTGCCTTTTTTGGGGACTGGTTGTTTTCTTGCAATTTTCCAGTTGGACGGAAATAACCCTAATTTGTAGGAATGGTCGAACAACTTGTAAATAACAGGTGTTAGTTCGGGGGCACATTTCTTAATAACAATCGGTGGGATTTCGTCAGATCCACAGGCTTTGTTGGTGTTGAGACCCAACAAAATCTTTCTGATAGTACGTTTGGCGATCTCGGGCATATGATTGTCAATAGGTGTAATGTTCGGGGGTAGTTTTCCCGATGAATCTAGAGTGGAATTCCCAGCAAATAGGTGAGCAAAGATATTGGCTTTTTTCTGATGGGCAGTCTTAGCCTGAGTTTCATCTTCCTTGGTTAGAGAAGGAAATATAAGCTGGAAGTGAAATTTCTTCCTACAAAAAAATGGGTAAAAGAGAGAGTGAAAGTTGCCGCTACTGCGAGAACTTTGCTGAATCTGCAGAACATTTGCTTTGCGAATGCCCAGCATTCTTCTGCAAGAGGCTCAAGTTCCTGGAAGGGGCCTTCTTAGAGCCCTTCGATGTCAGACACCTACCTCCCACCTACCTCCCACCTACCTCGAATAGATTAAGGTTCTATGCACAAAATATCTGATAGGTCGAGGTGCTTGAGAGGCTGCACAGCCTTAACGACCCCACCTACAATCTACAGTCACACACAAATTTTCGAGTAAGTAGTGCCCTAGAGTTAATATATGATGTAATAAGTTCACGTTTTTTATTCTGATTATTTCCAGACTTTTGACTCGACTGGTTCAAAAGTTAACAGGTGAAAGAAACTACACTGACTTCAGACCCACATAGTGTATTGCATCTTCACATTGGTAACCTATTAGTTTCAACAACTTGTTCTCGAAGGCAATCAGGAATAATTAATTGTTTCGAGATTGGGGTTGAACCGGTCCATACATGGATGCTGCATCTAAATAAATTTGTACTAAATCACCCAACACAGCCTTCAACTATATGCTTTCAAGCCCTGGAGATGCTTAACTGAATACACACATTAACATCGTGTTGATTCTTTAATTTATTTCATTCCTGCTAACAATATTATGGGCGTTAAAAAACTCATCAATTTTGGAGACCCCTACAGATATAATCTGGAAATGAAATGAATTCATTCAATTCTCATATTTTCACTAATTGATCCCATCATTAAAATTGAATCAGTACAAGAATTTGAGGAATCAATACTTGATGATTTGGCTTTGTCGCAATGTTGCTTGATGTGGATTCATTCATGATGCATAATAAATAACTAAATTATTAATCATTAGGGATATTTTCGACAAATAAACAGTGTTGTTCTTTTTTTTTTTCGTCATATCATGGGACCAGATAATTTTTTTTCTGATTTTTCTGCTCCCAAGCATTTTGATTTTGGTAATGAGGCTCTTGAGCTTCACTAGAAGTACCTACCAATATATAAATTCAGACCAATCTGTAATTGTTTTCGAAAATAACTCATTGGTCATGCTGCGGTGAGAATCTTTTTTTTTTCGGTTAGGTACCATGATTTTCATTACGTCGAGGATACCCCTTCACCTCTTCTCAATTTTCTTCATTATTCCTCTTCTGGCTTATAACGTCATTTTCATTTGAAAACCGAACAATTTCAAATCGTTCAATTCGATTTTTTTAAAGAATATCAAGTCAATAAATTCAATATCCAACCCAACAAAATTCATAATGTTTCGCAGAATATATACAAATTTTCATGAAGTAGATACATGAATCACATTAATCTATATCTCAAATTGGGATTTGTGAAGAAATGCAACTTTTGAACTATTGGCTATTTTCATATTCCTTATGGAATAATAAGTTGGGATATCATTAAACTTTATGAGAGAAATGGTAAATGAAAGCCTACCATGTAAAACGTCGATGGTTAGTCATTTTTCAGATACATTAAACTCATTGAAATATGGCTTCATGGGATCTGTCTATCTGCAGTTCTCTGTGAAGTTACTTGGGAACTAGCCTCAATTCAGTAGATTTGAGTTCCTTATTCTTCTTTCGAGACCAAGACTCTTGGGACAGAGTCTGCTTGGTCTTGGTACCTATCGAAAGTCAAGTCTTGGTCTTGAGAAGATTAAATGAGCCTTGTTCTTGGTCTTGTATCAAGACCAAGACAAGACCAAGACTAGTCTCTTGGTCTCGCGAAGCCCTAAGCTCACTTTCCTTTTCGCTTGTCTTTGTCCTGGCACTTTATTCCAGTGAGATTTCATTTTATCCGATTCCCATCAACGTCAAACCTCTTCTCTCAAGTGGGCCTTGGAGAGTCCACAGAAGGGTTCTGGGCCAAGAAATTGTGTATTTGCCCCTTCTTTGGCAAGGCAGTCTGCTTCCTCGTTGCCTTTAACTCCCTTGTGACCTGGAACCCACATCAAAGTGACCTGGTTGGTCGCTGCCAGTTGTCTTAGGGATTGTTTGCAGTCCCAAGTCAGCTTAGACTAACAAGTGTATGACTTCAGAGCTTTCAGTGCTGCTTGGCTATCTGATAGAACACAGATGTTTGCCCTTCGAGTGTCCCTTTCGAGGCACTCCTCGGCACATATCTCTATAGCATGTACTTCTGCTTGAAATATGGTTGGGGTGTTACCAAGAGGTTTTGAGAGCCTGTAATCTGGCCCTGTAACTCCTACTCCAGCCCTTCACAGTTGAGGTCCGTTCTCTGTGCAAATTTGATTGTTGTTTATGACCACTTCAAACTGCACTTCGAAGTCGTACCTAACTGGCATAATATCTGTTGGTTTAGACATGGATTTTACAGGGAAATATTTTCCAAAATATTCAAGTGTCCAATCCGATTTCCTGACTTGAAATTATTAGTCTGACTAAGTATGAAGACACTGATTGCTGCTTCTTTCATTACACACGGGTGCAATGGTGGAAGGTTCAGCATTACCTCTAAGGCTGCAGTGGGGCACGAGAATATTGCCCCTGTGATTCCCAGACAAGCTAGCCGCTGCACTTTCTGCAGCTTGACTTGTGCCGAAATTTGTTGGAACTAAATTCAGTGAGATATACAGGGCAGGATAAAAAGTGAATGAAATAGCTGATGGTCCATCTTTCTCATATCATGAGTCATGAAATGGGTTCTAGATATGTATATGTTGTCTTGAATCCTTGCGTCCAGCTGTATAGTCGATCAAAAGTGGAATAGTGAGAAATACAGCGTACTCACTCTGAATTCAAATTATATTCATATCATACATGTAAGCACGCGGTCATTCCATTTGGGAGTGTCTAGTTACTGTTGCATTTTTCTTACGAAACTGAAACTGGTTTATTTTATGACTAATTGTATTACTGAGATGTTGAACGTGTATAGGGCAGGGTCAATAAATATGAATATTTGTGTAAGAACAAAGTGGATGAGGTGAGTAATTTCAATATTTTATTACGGACATAAATTATAAGAATAAGAGAATCAATCATCCAGTGTTGATCTGGTGTTTGACATTACTGGAAAACATTTTCGAATAAATCAATATAAGCTAGCAACACCGAGTGTTCCATATAGGGATGAGGTTTAGCACCATTGATCTATCTATGGGTTCAAAAATTACATGGATCTCTCCAATATCTTGATATCCATTTCGGTTCGAATAGATTCCATAAACCTTCCTCAACAAGCTATAAATCAGTAGTTCACAATAAAATTGTACATGTATTTTAAAAATTATTGATGAATAAAAAATTGGTAAGCAAACTCGATGGGAATTTGTCTTAGCTTGTGATTCTAAGCAGACTTAGGACTGTAAACAATCCCTGAGACAACTGGCAGCGAACAACCAAGTCACTTTGATGTGGGGGCCAGGTCATAAGGGAGTTAAAGGCAACGAGGAAGCAGACTGCCTTGCCAAAGAAGGGGCAAATACACAATTTCTCGGCCCAGAACCCTTCTGTGGACTTTCCAAAGCCCACTTGAGAAGGAGTTCCGACGCTGGAAAGCGGATGGAATGAAATCTCACTGGAATAAAGTGCCAGGACAAAGACAAGCGAATAGGCTAGTGAGCCTATCGCCAAGGAAAGCTTAACAACTTCTCGATTTGAACAAAAGAGACTTGAAACTGGTATTGGGACTCCTCACTGGACACTACCCTCTGAGGTATCACCTCAAAAAAATGGGCAAAACAGAGAGTGATATTTGCCGCTACTGCGAGAACTTCTCTGAAACAGCAGAACATTTTTGCTTTGCGAATGCTTAACACTCTTCTGCAAGAGGCTCTAGGTCCTGGAAAACGCCTTTTTAGAACCCTCCGATATCAGGAACCTAGCTCCCAGGAAACTGATAAACTTCGCAAGAAGCCTCGGAATCCCGGGCCTCGAATATATTGAAGGTTATGCACAAAAGATCTGATAGGCAGAGGTGCTTGAGAGGCTGCACAGCAACTTCGGCACATCCAGCTTCATTACGTTATTGATTGGAGGGACATTCCAAGTCATATACATACATATTGGATCTCGAAAAATGAAACACATTGATTCGAATGTTCAAAACTAGTAAACTCGATGTCTATGAAAAAAAAACAACAAAGATAACTGTCATTCTTCATGCTGGCTTCCATTTACTCCTGGATAATTCGTAATCCAGAATCGGAATTACACATTTCGTCCAAGGCACATCTCTACCATGTAACCATGCAACCATGCCCACCCATCACTACACCTGACTATGGGACAGATGATAGAAGACAACTTCCGAGTAGACCAATGACATAGAAGCTGTCAATTGCCATATATATACCTATATATGTTGAAAAGCACCCGTGTTTGGTTGTATTCGTAGAGATTAAGTTGTAATAATAAAGTTGATGAAAAAGTAATATAATATTGTATTAACGATTAACGTTACACACACATGAGAGACTATTTTCACCTAGTTTAATGAATTATCCATCTCCCGCCTAGAGAGGAATTTGGAATGACACATCACAAATTTTGAAGCATTCTATAAAGCCACAACGAAAACATAGTTATAAATACTGGTGACATAATGATCGAGCGCCACATATTTTTTGTCCCAATGGAACCTTTTCCGTGAGAAAACATAAATGGGGGTTGTCAAATAAGAGATCAACCAGAACAGAATAGCTGAGTAATTAAATAAAATAAGCATTATTGAATACCATTTAAGTAGCCAATTGTTAATCGACAATGGATGAGTGCTCATTTGTTAAACAACAATGACGAATCGTCTAGGGACTCTTTTCATTACGAACGCTTGTTTAACATGTTAATAAGCGCTGCAATCAGTTGGCACATCAATCAAGCGTGCTTTGTGAAACTATTGGTCTCAGTAGCGTTGCAGATAACAGGACCAAGGGGTCACATGTTGCTTTGCAATCTATTCATCTCCATCCTCACCAATGTTGAATTTTTCATTACACCTTCAAACTCCCAAATATCCATACCCAAGTGTTCAACTTGTAAAATTCGCCTAAACTTATCACGAGGTTAATTCGAATGTTGATGGACAAACAATATTTTTTATTGATGTATAGATACATTCTTAACAGATAAACTTGCTTAGAATCTGTTTATGGACAGCTTGCAAATAATACCTCTCGATTGCGCTTCGCGATGATTTTTGGTAAACACATTTCCTCTTAAGTGAGCTTCTTAATTGAATTTACACGTGGAAATCTTTGAAATTGAGAGAAATATCCCGTAAGGACATTGAAAATGAAACAGCTTGTTACTAAATTACTGCAACCGTCTATTATGATCATTCTCGTACGTTATATTCAAAACATATCGTCTGATTTCATGATTTTATCCTCTCGAACATTCAGTAGAATATCCAATTTCATATATTTTTTAAAACGTTATCGAAATGCCCTTTTTAGTTTCCTGGTATCTGAAGGTGAAGATAATCAGCAGTATTTTACTTCAATTGTATTGTGTTTTCGTTTCCTAATATTGAAATGGTGAGTGGTAAACATTACTTTTCAATATTATATTGACTATAAATTTCTACATGTTTTAGGCAAGTTGGATTCTAGGCATTCATATATAGGTACCTTTCCTGAAACCATCAGATTTTGATGTATCTCTTGATGATGTTCCAAAGATATCTATAAATGTTATTCTAGATTACTCTCTCATCAGTGTAAACCCTCTACAACATATTTGAAAATCAGGGCAAGATTGAAAGGTTTTTTAATGAATAACTCAAAACAATATTTGTTTCCTTGAAACACATGGGCATAGCATTATGAAGCTCTTTTTCTTGATGACTAGAAAATAAAACATTTCAGTTTTTTGGATAGTGTATCCATGGTAGGTACTGAACAAAATTATGGATTTGGATGTTTCATTGCAAATAAAGTTGTACGTTGTACTTATATGAATTATCGAAAAGAAACATTAAGGAAAAAGTGTAATGGGGTTAATAGAAAGTATTGGAATTTATCATAAATAGCATTAAGATGAGAGGAAAATATAAGGGAATAAGGAAGAAAGAAAGGAATTTATTTGATCACATTTCAATTACATGTTTGTGTGACAAGTCAGAAATCATTTATACATAATATAGGGTTTTCAAATAAAATAAGAGTATATTCAAGTTAAGGATACAAGTTAGAGATGTTAATAATTTTAGAACATGGTACGTAATTTGAAGTACAACAAATTTTTAGGAAAAACAATATAATGTAACTATATGGTAGAGTTTCAATACAAAAATAGATGAGCAGTGAGAAGAGGGTTATATTACCATTTCCAGAAAATGAATTCTCTTTGAATGATGTTATCGATACATTCTTTGAATACATTTAGTTCCTTATCAAGATTTTGTTATGTACCTATCCCAGCATAGTTTGGGGAGGCACATAGATCTGGATCATCAGAGTTAACCTGAAAAATGTTGTCATCAACTTACATGTAATCAGTGAGCCTTTTTGTCAATTCAATATACTTGTAATCAAATGTGCAGAGCAATTGAAATAATTATTCACTTTGGACCTGTGAAATTATCCATCTGAAGAGCTGCAATCCACCTAGTACACCTCACTTTCCTGGCAGGTTCAATCTACCTCTTTGGAGTCCGGATTGAAGAAAAAGAAAATTTCACATCCTTTCCATGATTTGATCGTTCAATATGAGCCAAAACAAACTCCAAAATATACCTTATCAAAACTAAAAAAAACAAACCTATTTAGCAAATATATTCAAACTTGAAAATAATGTTTACAACAAATTTATAGACTTTCGTACTTCACGGTATTCGTGATGAACCGACAATCACAAATATGTCACCAATAAGCACCAAAAGTTCCATTTTTCTTCAAAAAATGCCATAAAAGAGACATGTACTCTTATGGAAAAATGGTTTGTTTGTCCCTCGATCAGCTTTTCGTCACTGACACTGCTTTATTGGAAGATACTTCTTGGTTTTTTTTTCTCTCTCGAACATCAGGAATGATTGTACCACAATTTCTACCATGAGAAAGCTTTGATGAAATGTTGGCAGCAAATTCTACCTAGTATACACATGGGAGAGATTATCTTAATATTGCTGCTATCAATAGCAATATGTTAGAATTAGTCTTCCAAAAATGCACTATCAGGTGCCAAATGTAAACATCAGAATAAACACCAGTTCTTTGTGAGCTGTTTCCTCTCTCTCTTATAACCTTGGTTCGTTTACATCAAACTGGAAAACAGCTAGAGTACAATCAATCCTCCAAGAAATGAAAGAAGACTTGATGATTATAAATCCATTGCGCTACTATCTAACATCCTTTAAAGTGATGGAGAGGGATTTTGAGCTCACATCATATCTCTGGAGAGATCTCAGATCGTGAATGAACTGGAATATACATTTTTTTCATCATGAAAGATCCACAAGGGACTTGCTTGCCTACGTATCACACATGAATGATATAGTTAAGGCATTCGACTGAGTTCTTCACGAATGCCTTCTTCGATAACTTTCCTCAACCATGTCGTTTGCTAACAAGCTTATGACATAGCTATCAACGAAGAGGTGGTCCACAGGGATATGTTCCGGTCCCAACTCTGCTCCTGTACCTACAGGTGACTTCCTGTCCTGTCCACAGCTTTTCGAATGATAGATCACTTCGTACTGCCTTCTACTCCGGAGCCCCAATACACAGTAAAAAAAAGTTGGGTGTGATTTAAATCAAATGGATTTCAGAGCAAACTCCGACGAATACAAATCAATTAATATCAAAGTTGTGTCCTTTCTATTATAAACTACGCAACACTAATTACGTCGCACCCCGAAATTTTGCCCCTGTTTAAATTTGAATAACATTTTTCTTATTTGAACAATTTGAATTCTGTTTGCACTGTTCGCTAGCTCAGTCCTTCAGCTATAATCTCGTACTACTTCGATGCATGAGGTTATTTCCATAAAATTGCTACTGGATGTTTTTTGGAACTGTGAAAAACTTCGAAATTTTCAAAAGGATCCCAAATGAAGAAAAACAGTTTTTTTTCAAATTCAACAGCAGAGGCATAAATATTATCTCATAACCTTTGACCATTTCCAAAATTGTCTTCTTATCACTTTTCTTTACAGAGTGATCTCAAAAAATCAATTTTTTGGTTTTACAGTCATAACTTTTTTCCTCTTCAACCGATTTTCGAAATCTCAGACTCATTTTGAAGCTGAAACCTCATATGAGAAGGTTTAAAGATCAGAATTAACTCAAGATAAACATTCAGAATCGAAGGTTTCCTCAAAGGTGACCCAAATCTGAAACACTCTGTAAATCCCGACTGGGAGGAGAATTAAATGAAAATCAACTTGTTTTCGGAAGGATATTCCATTCTGGACACATCCAGATCTTTTTTTCTTTCAGTAGGCAACATTTGTGCGTGAGAAAACCGAAATGAAACGCCATGTTCTAGAAAAAAAATCAGCCCAAAAAAAAAATGCATGGTCCGTAACCAACGTAACAAAAATCATAATGAGTGACTGGCAAGACAGGTTGAAAATTACGTTCTCGTGAAAATAAAGACCAGGACAGAAAAAACTATTCGTAGGTCTTTCTTTTCTGAAGATATAGGACTTCATAAAAAAATTCAAAATAAAAAAAAAATTCTGAATACAACAAAATTTCAGGGTAACCTTCTCACCCCCTATTCGAGATCTTCCATTATGTTTTGAATTTTTTTAAAAGAATTTAATTTTTTAGACCCCCAAAAAAAATGTTATGCGTACGCCTATGAAACAAATTTTTTTATCTCTTTGATCAACTTTTTTCGCTGAACACAGCTATGGGTACCGATTGTCTCGATTCTGAAAAATAACTTTTTTTCGCCCTGTACATCAAACTATGATACTTGGAGAACTCGAGTTTGGGTGATTCTTAGTAGTTTTGTACGGAACTCACGAAAATTATATTTAAAAAAATCACGAAAATCTCCTTCCCCTTCATTCGTACCCAAAGTACCCCAAGGGGGCAAGGGGGGCGGAAGAATTTTTTTTTCAATATCCGATCCCATTGTGGGGGTCATGTGAAATATGGTTACCGATATATCTAACCGTTTGACCAGCAAAAATTTTACCCGCAAAAAAAAATTTTGTGGGGGAGGGGGTAAAAAATTTTTCTTCTGTATTTTTGGTGGTGATATTTTCGTTTCGATCAAACAACGTTTTGGATATTTTTCTTTTTTAATCGGGATTTCGAGGGGGATTTAGATTTGGGTCACCTTTGCAGAAACCCTTGATCTTTAATATTTATTTTTAGTCAATTCTAATCTTCATGTCTGTTCATCTAACGTTTCAGCTTCAAAATGATCCTGAGATTTTGAAAATCGGTTGAAGAAGAAAAAAGTTATGACTGCAAAACCAAAAAAATGATTTTTTGAGGTCACTCTGTAAAGAAAAGTGATAAGAAGACAATTTTGGAAATGGCCAAAGGTAATGAGATGATATTCATGCCTCTGCTGTTGAAGTTGAAAAAAAACTGTTTTTGTTCATTTGGGATCCTTTTGAAAATTTCGAAATTTTGCACAGTTCCAAAAAACATCCTGTAGCAATTTTATGGAAATAACCTCATGTATCGAAGAAGTACGAGATTATAGCTGAAGGACTGAGCTAGCGAACAGTGCAAACAGAATTCAAATTGTTCGAAGAAGAAAAAAGTTATTCAAATCTTAACAGGGGCAAAATTTCGGGGTGCGACGTAATTAGTGTTGCGTAGTTTACATTTCACAATTGAGTGTTGAGTGGTGTTAATTCCGATCTCAGTAGTGAAAAATGACACGAATGTGGTGAAGTAGAACGATTCTGAAACATAAAATCATAACAAACACCAAATGGTTGAAATTTAATATTCTCATTGACGTTAACGCATAAAAAACACCCCTACTATATAAAATTAACACCAAGGTACACCGTGTCATATCACGTTGGAATCGAGGTAGTGTATGAATCGTCTAATTTGGTGGCAATAATCATTCGTTAAGTATTGCATCCTGAAAACACCCGATTTGATATAAATCAATCAAAATATTGTATATGTAGGCATCTGAATGGTGTGAATTTCATGCGCTCATCAGATCGATCTGAGAACCTTAGAACTTTTGCCAATAGGTGGCACTGACGTCCTTCCTACCGTAACTGAATCCAATATTGGGCATAAAATATCAGATGATATTGATATAAATCAGTATCAATTGGCCTAGGCCCCACTGCCATTGATCAGGATATATGAGCCGAAACAGTTCTTTATCATCCGAATTATCCATAGATTCTTCTGAGTGGTTTATCATCAAATGAATTATATTTCGATAGGTAATCCAACTTAGTAAAAGACACCGGAGGTGGTGAAGAAAAGCACTCGCATGAACACACTCATGTTATGGTGTTCTTTAGACTTTCAGAAATGCATAAATAACACCACCAAAGTTTTAATTTTGCTAAATTCAGCACTTACACTGGTGTTACTGACAACTGAGTTTGATTATTAAAAACACCTATGTTGATATGAAATATATCACAACGCTCGCCTGAATTGATAGAAATAATTAGGTATATTGTGAAGGTACTCATTGTCAATATAAGCGTTCTCAAATCAAATTCATATTATTTATTGAAATTTTTTCTCGTTTTGAATTATACCGAGAATTCTTTATCTATTAATTTCAATGTGTCTGATACATAACCTCTGAATTCACTTTAAAACTGGTATCTATACTCTTTGCTGGAACTATTTCGTTGTTGATGACAGCGGGTGGGATCATTCGAAAGAGTACGGCTACAGTTTTATGCGCGGCTTGATGCTTGCATCAGTTTGATTTCACAGTAGCACCAAAGAGAAGATTCTTTGGTATCACAGATGTTCGCAAGGAGTCAAGGACGCACTAACTCGAGTTACTCGTACGCACTTGCGAACTACATACTTCTATGGTTCTGTATTCCTGGTTGCGTGATTACTGGCGCTAGCAGGCGTATGGTGTCAAGTTTGTTTATGTACGCTGGTGTCAATATCAATAAAAATTTTCCAAACTAAACTAACTCAATCAATCAGTAATTCACATAATGAGGAATTGTCGGAGAAGTATTCAAATATCATCTTGAACATGGAAATAAACAGTACCTGATATCGAATTAAAATCACCTGAAATTCTAGAGACCGCTCAAGTTACATTTTTGACAAGACTAGAAGAAGTCGTAGGAAAAAAAGTGTGCAAAACTCGTTGGAAAGTGCATTTCCTCCATTCGTTACGTTTCTGCACTCACCGCTACGCGGCTCGTGCTAAACGACTACTCCTGTGAAATATGTCACTTTCCACACTTGTTGTGTAATATATTATTTCATACAGGGTCGTAGGAAAAGAAATTCACTATAAAGAGTAATGAAACAAGTTGAAGAAGTTTCATAATTCCAGTTTTATATCCCGAATATATATTTATAATGTTGCGCCCCTGTTTGCTCCCGTCATATTTCGACTTGATTGGTTGTTTGCCGGGAAATTAATAGTGTTTTTTGTTTATTTTACATGTTAATTGTGTAAAATTCACGCGTTTATTTATTCATGGTTTGCCCTCCTGCGGTGCATCTACATAATACATCTCTGTTCGTATGCTGACCCGCCGAGAAATATTCTTATTGTGCCTTTTTTTTTGTCTCTCAGGCAGCATGCTCGCTGGCTTGGCTTGGCTTGGCTTGTCTGGCATCGTATTTTTCTCCGGTTTGACATCTTGATACCGAACATGAGATACAGATAATCGGTTTTCGGGGTACGTAATTAAATCTCTATTATAATTTCCGATGTTAATGAAACATGATTATGTTGAAATCAATGTCGAGAGGTGATGGAATTTTTTTTTGGAAATTGTGATGGCAACTGATCAATGATCCAGATCGAGATACTTTGCTTGTTTGTAACATCACAGAGAATGCTTTTCTCCATCCTATTTATTATATCGACAATTTAATTCATGCACTAAAACTGTTGAATGTCGCGGTGTTTTGTCATTTTGACAGCGAAAAAAGTTTCACCTAACTTTTCCAGCATTGTAATAGTATATTATGATGATGGTAGTTTTATAAGACGCTATTTTGTCGCACGCGTTATTTGGAGCGACAATGTGTCTTATAAAACGTGTGTCATATGCAATTTTTTTCTATTTTGAATTGATTTGAAGAAAAAAAATGTATATAATATCGATAAATAACAGAAAAATATTCGATTGGTAACAATGATGACATTGAAATAATCAAAATCTGACGCACAAGCGTGAAGCCCAGTTTACAGTTAAGCGATTTTGATGATTGCAATACCAGCGATGAAAAATTCAATGTTGGTATTGTTTTTATTTGTCAATTCAAATCAAGCTACACTATGAATTGAAATTTACCAATTAAAACATTGAGTCTTTCACTGCTGATATCACCAAATTCAAATCGCTCAGAAGTAACTGACCTTCATTTGACAGTTCGATTGTACCAACCTCCGAATAATAAAAAATGCGTATCGAAATAGAGGCTATTTCGACACGCATTTGCGTTGCACAATGACTTCATTATTCAACCAAAATTTTTGATGACGATATGTCAATTTATCACAAATTTGCGTTGTCAGAAAATAATCTTATTTGTGGAAATGTCGCGATTTGGAGAGTTTTCGAGTGGAGAAATTGAAAAAGCCATCAATGATAATGTGCCTCGCATTACTGAGAATTCAACTACGTCAATTTTATGACAATTTGCGATGTTTTGTTTGGAAAAAAATATGAACTAATTGCAGAAACTTCCACTGAGGAGTTAGCTTCTATTTTATGTGACTGGGCATTCAACATGAAGAAGAAAAATGGAGAAGATTATAAAGAGAGTGCAGTCAAGACGATTTTGAACACTTCAGCAAAAATGTTAAAAGAGACTAATGTTTTTTATGAAAAAAACTACTAACATTGTCTTTTTTCGGAATTATTCGCATCACTATTATAACAAATCGTTCTTTCTGCTAATGAATGTTGTTATCTACCTAAAAAAATCGCACACATCAACTATTCATTTTTATAATGTAGTTTTGTTGATTTAGCCGAATTAGGTAATTATTTAGACCTGAGCAACAATTATAAGTTTCTCTACTACCCATTTTCTACTGAGACTGAATATCACTGGAATATTCCAAGCGGTTTCTGAGATATCAATCTATCTCTATTTTTTCCATGGCTTGATCATTTGCGAATCATTGAAGAGCAATCTATACATTTCAATGGAGATGAGCGAATAGTTCGTTCAAATTATATTATCATTTAAATGCGAATAGCATATTATGGAAACTTCACCGTGAAATCTGTCAATACTTTCCAACATTTTCCTGACTCGCTGAATACCTTAATTCACTCAATGTTCCATTCAACTCACTACCATTTATAACTGTGCACGAGTAGAGAATTCAAGGGCTATTTTTCAACGTCTCTTATTGAAATACATAATTTTCCAACAGAGAATTTTTCTGAAACTTTTATGGTCCAGAATCGCTTTGATGTTGAATGAGTCAATAATTCAAGTACTGAACTACTTATTGTTATTGTTGTGGGGTTAGTATACAGGGTGTTTCATAATAAATGCGCAGGACTTCAGGATATGATAGCTCTTTCAAGAATGTGAAAAAAAGTTCCTATTGACTTACCCTCTGAAATGCACCATTTACGACACACAGGGTGTTGAATTAAAAAAAATCGTTTTTGCGAATATTTCTGGAACCGTTCATCGCACAGCAAACAGCTTTTGTAGGCATTTTGTACTCATAATAAGCTATTTTTTGGGCTGATTCGTTATTCTTTTAAATTCATAACGGCGGACATTTCCAACACTTGATTTGACTAAGTGTGATTTGTTTTTTTTTATTTTGCAAATATGAAGTTAACGTTTGGTTTTGTTATTTGTTCTAACGTTTGAATAAAGTTTTTATAATTATGAAAAAAATTATTTACAAAAATTGACCATGTTTTTCAACATGAAAGTTGATTTTTCTTGAAAACGGTCAACTTTAGAGCTTATGAACACAAGTACCTTTTTTGTGTAGAAAACATTGGCGGTTTTGATAGGTGGTTCAAAATTTTAATTTATCCAGTACCCCTTCAAAATCTTCACCAATTATGAATTTAAAAAAATAACAAATCAGCCCAAAACATAGCTTATTATGAGTAGAAAATGCCTACGAAATCTGTTTTCTGTGCGATAAACGGTTCCAGAAATATTCGCAAAAAACGATTTTTTTTTTAATTCAACACCCTGTGTGTCGAAAATTGTGCATTTTAGAGGGTAAGTCAATAGGAACTTTTTTTCATATTCTTGGAAGAGCTATCATATCCTGAAGTCCTGCGCATTTATTATGAAACACCCTGTATATATGTATATAATCAAAAACCATGTTGTACCCGAAGGTGTCAAGGTATACCAATATAATTATGTATAAATAAATTTTGCCCAGTTCTTCTTGTTCTTCGTGAGTTCGTTTCCCTCTCTCCACGTTTTGTTCCTTTTCCTCAGACTTTCCGTCACCTCATTATCCCATGTCTTCTTTGGTCTTCCCCTAGGTAATTTATCAATTCTCTTTGCCTGTCAAATTTTCTTCGTTTGTCTTTCATCTTTCATTCTCATTATGTGTCCGAACCATTTTTCTTTGGTATCCAGTATGGGTTCAATTTCGAGTTCTTTCCTTATCACTTCATTAAGTATTTTGTCTCTTATTGTTATTCCTTTCACAGCTCTTAGGTATTTCATTTCCATTGCTTGTATTTTACTCTTTTGTTGTTTTATGAGCCCCCAATTTTCACATCCAAAGATCAATGTTGGTCTATATTTTTATATATCGTCATCTTTGTCTTGGTTGATACTTCTTTGTTCTTGATGAAGGCGTTTTTTAAGGCGTGGTATACATTTGATGTGTTTTCCAGTCTATCTTTCAATTCTGGGGGTTAGTATATACGTCATGAATATACCTACATCTGTCGATTTCTATTTCGAAAATTGAGAACATTTGTGTTAACTTTTTTGAACAATGAGTGTCAACTGGAACATACCTACACGTGAAAGGATTATCTTGAAAAAGGTTTAAAATGAGAATTCAACTATGCGGAATAAGCCCATTAGATATTAAGTCTTTACAAGATATTTCATCATTCTAAAAAATCAAACTCAAAAATTGCATTATTAGAGAGTAATTTGAAAATTTTCGAATTTGCAAACGTTTCTCGACTACATTCAAGAGTACTTCTTGAAATAGTATACTATGATAAAAGTTTTATAAGACGCTATTTTGTCGCACGCGTTGTTTGGAGTACGACGAACGAAGCGAGGAGTGCTCCAAGTGAACAAGTGCGACAACGTGTCTTATAAAACGTGTGTCATATGCAATTTTTTTTATTTTGAATTGATTTGAAGAAAAAAATGGATTTTATACCGATAAATAACAGAAACATCTTCGATTGGTAACAATGATGATGACATTGAAATAATTAAAATCTGACACACAAGCGAAAACCCAGTTTACAGTTGAGCGATTTTGATTATTGCAATACCAGCGGTGAAAAATTCAATGTTGTTTTTGTTTTTATTGGTCAATTCAAATCAAATTACACTCTGAATTGAAATTTACCAATTGAAAGATTGAGTTTTTCACTGCTATAATATAACCACATCCAAATCGCTCAGAAGTAAACTGGGCCTAACTCTTCTGACCTTCATTTGACAGTTCGATTTTACCAACCTCCGAATGATAAAAAATGCGTATCGAAATTGAGGCTATTTCGACACGCATTTGCGTTCCATAATGACTTCATTATAGAATCAGTATAGAAAATAGTTATTTATGTATTAAGGGAATTATGAGGGCCTTAATTACCGATGGCAAAGTTTGCAATTGCCAGAGGTTATTAAGGCTCTATAATTCCCGTGGTACATAGATAATTTTATTTTTGACCGATTTTTATAACAATATGTCCATATTTAGAACGCAATAAATGTTTAAATTCATAACCTTTCTGGTATATTTGAATTAGGTAGCGTGATTGTAGCATTGTTGGTTGTTGCTAGGTTGTCGCTATGTTACATGTTTATAAGCAAACTTTCTTTATCAATCAATGTTTTTCCGTTAAAAACGTGTTTATTTTTTACCACAAATCGACGATCTTTTTCTGATATAATGGAGGATATTATAAAAAAAGCGGAAAAAGCAAGACAATCATTACTTCCATCGAAAAGTGAAGCCCTATATCAAAAAGAATACAACTTATATCTGAAGTGGCTGACACAGAGAAATGTTATGTCAAAAGATGCCAACGAAACTGTCTTTCTGGCATATTTTCAAGAACTGGTAAAGTATTTTCAGTATTTTCTGGTAGATTTGGTAATAATTGTATTTATTCGTTGCAGTCAGAAACGTTTAGCCCAAATTCGTTATGGACTAAATGGTCAATGCTCAAATCGATGGTGACCATATATGAGAAAAGAGATATCACCAAGTTCAACGAACTATAGAGGCTTTTTTGAAACGGAAAAGTAAGGGGTATAAGCCGAAAAAGTCTGCTGTCTTATCTCCTAAAGATGTCATCAAATTTCTAAAGGACGCCACTAATGAAATTCATTTATTGCATAAGGTAATTTTTTCTCATAATTTTCTTTTTCGTTTGTTTATTTCGTTTTATTTGTTATAGGTTGTTCTAATTATGGGTTATTTTGGAGGATGCAGAACTCAGGAACTTCTAAATATGAGTATAGCAGATATAAGTAATTTTCAGGGAACATTTGAAAATTGTACATTTATTATTTGTAATGACGTGAATAAGGAAAATAGGTCTTAGTTTTCATTACATATAAACGTTTATAAGCATTTCTTGTATCATTTTCACCTGTAAAAGGTAAGAGGGAGTTTTTGAACCTTAATATCCCAAGGGTGTTATGACCCTCATTATAGATATCGTAACTATGACAATATAAGCTTATAATGTCACTGTCAGAAATAAAAACAATTATTTGATAGTTATGCCAACATTTCCACATACATTCCCAGAGTAACTGAAATCTTCCATCACATATAGACACACTTATTGATCCCATTGTATACAAAATAAGCATAAAACCCACTAGACTCCAACAAAGAACATAATAAGCATCAACTTAGTCAGATGGTGTGAATAACACTGAATAACTCCAACAATACCATCGACAGTCACTTATTTTCCCATTTGCCGCCTTGATCTCTCTATTTGTTAACTTCCTACATTCTCACTTCTCTTGTATAGGAGGTCATTCCGTCAATTCTTGACACATGAAGGTTCGATATTTTCTCAGTTTCTTAGAAAATAGGTGAAACGAAATCATGTACTTCACCTTCAACAATGGCCAGTCTCTCTTAGGGATCCACGGGGTATCAGACATTTTGTCACAATTTATCTTACCTGGATATTTCTATAGATATTAATTTCAGTTGAGGTAGGAACGGGCAGTTTACTTTTAACGAGTGTTTTATGTTGTTCTTTTATTCACTTTCGGTTTGTTATTTGTTATTCTCCTCTGTATTATTACTTTTGCTGGTACGTCCATGAGCTAAAACTTGACCAGTTGTAATCCTACAATGGTGGGTAATTTTGAGTATGATTTGGCCTAAGTGCCATAATCATTGTAGTTGTTGATGAACCAGTTATCGGTTGTTGAATTTGAATCTATAATAGTGTTCTCAATAAGTCACTATGAATGTATACACAGTAAAAACAACTTGGGTGTAATTTCAATCAAATGGATTTCAGAGCAAACTACGATTAAACCAACACTTGATTATCAAAGCTATGTCCTGAATATCTGATTATTTGAATTCTTGAGTCTATTAATTTCAAGTGTTTCGTAATATTTTGAATTCTTCATCAAAATCGTGATTTTCTTCTAAAAGGTGGTTGGAATATGTTGAATTTGTTTTCCTATTCACATAACTCATGTGGTGCTCATGGATGCGATTTTTGAAAGTTCTCCCAGTCTGACCAATGTATACCTTCGGGCAAGTTCCACAATTCAGTCTACATACTCCTGATTTTTCATATTTAGGAACTATGTCTTTATTATTTTCGATAAACTTTCCCAAAGTATTATTAGTTCTATAAGCAATCTTAGTGTCTTGTTTATGCAAAAATGAAGCTACTTTTTCGGTTGCTTTTCCAAAGCATGAGCATCCATTTATGAAACATTTTTTGTATTGCTATCGGTATGTGGACGACATTTTAGTTTGTTTCACGGGTACCAATAGACAATTGGTCTCTTTCCATGAAAGTATCAACAAACTTCACAAAAATATAAAATTCACTATTGAAATAGAATTGGAGAACTCAATCAATTTTTTGGACTTGACAATAAAGAAACTAAACAGAAAACATGATTTTTCCATTTTTCATAAACCTTCCCACATCGATATCACGATCCATTCCAACTCTAATCATCCTTATCAACATAAAGTTGCGCAGCTTATCATAGTATGATTCATAGATTGGTTAATGTTCCCCTTTTAGAAGAAAATTTTAATGAAGAACTGAACATCATAAAACAAATTGCAGTCAATAATGGATATAAAGTCAACATCATAGAATATATTCTCAAAAATAAACTCCATTCAAGAGCTATTATTCAAGTTTTTCCTTTTAACAAAAACACCGATCGAAATTACAAAACATTGACCTATTTTGGACAAGCAACCAAAAAAGTATCTTCATTTTTGCATAAACAAGACACTAACATTGCTTATAGAACAAATAATACTTTGGGAAAGTTTATCAAAAATAATAAAAACATAGATTCTAAATATGAAAGGTCAGGAGTATATAGAATTGTGGAACTTGCCCGAAGATATACATTGGTCAGACTGGGAGAACTTTCAAAAATCGCATCCATGAGCACCACATGAGTTATGTAAATAGAAAAACAAATTCAACATATTCCAACCACCTTTTAAAAGAAAATCATGATTTTGATGAAGAATTCAAAATATTACATGTTGAAAACAAAGGAGTGAAACTTAACTATTTAGAAACACTTGAAATTAATAGACTCAAGAATTAAAATCTTTGGCTTGATGACCAATTATATATTTGTCCTTTGTTGAATTTGTTTCCCTAAAAATAGCTCAATTAGATATTCAATTCATTTTTGCTATTCATGGCAATATAGAGGATAAACATTCTTTAATCCCTACAGGTACAAATATTGTTATAACTGTAAAATTAGGTGTAAATATGGTTGTTATCGTAGTAGTTAGTTTAGTGTACTTATACCTGATGAAGCTACAGTGTTAGCGAAACATGTTGTGAAAAAAAATATAAAAATAATTATCGTGAAAATCTTATCGTTTTTCGTTTGTTCACAATAACTATGGATTTTTATCAAGTAACGTCAATTGAAAAAAATTAATAAAAATAAAAAAATGAAAAAAGGACACAGCTTTGATATTCAAGTGTTGGTTTCATCGTAGTTTGCTCTGAAATCCATTTGATTGAAATTACACCCTAGTTGTTTTTACTGTGTATACATTCATAGTGACTTGAGAACACTATAGATTCCAATTCAACAACCGATAACTGGTTCATCAACTACTTCAATGATTATGGTATCGTTTTTCGTTTGTTTACGATAAATGTGTCCTTTTTATTATACTTTTCACAATTGAGCTCAATGGTGTTAATTCCGATCTTAGTAGTGAAAAATGACACGGATGTGCTGAAGTAGAACGATTCTGAAACATAAAATCATAGAAACACCAAATGGTTTAAATGTGATATTCTCAATGGTGCTATAATTCACGTTAACGCATATAAAACATGTATTACATAAAATAAACACCAAGTTACACCGTGTCATATCACGATGGAATCGAGGCGGTGTATAAATCATCAAATTTGGTGTCAATAATCATTCGTTAAGTATTGCATCCTGAAAACACCAGATTTGATATGAATTAACAAAAATATTGTATGTAAGCATGTTAATGGTGTAAATTTTTGCCTTTATGTGTCACTGATGGCCTTCCTACCATACTTGATTCCAATATTGGGGCATGATATATTGATCAATATCAATTCAATCAATTGACCCAGGCCCTAGTGCCATTGTTCAGGATTAATGAGCCGAAATAGTTCGTTATCATCCGAATTGTCCCTAGATTCTTCTGAGTTTAGTTAATAATCATATAAATTATATTATAATAATCCAACATAGTGAAGAACACCGAAGGTGTTGAAGATAAACACTGATTCGCCCGAACACACTCATGATATGGTGTTAATTCACACCAGAAAAGTATTTGCATGTACCTGCTCAGTGTTTAAACGCACCGAAGAGAATTTCGTTGAAGTATAGGATTCATCAAGAAAATCACAGAATGTGCATCACACCACTGCGGTGTCAAATCGCACTTTCGAAATGCATAAAGAACACCATCAAAGTGTTCATTCTGCTAAATTCAGTACTTTTTAGTGTTACTGACAACTGAGTTTGATTATTAAAAACACCTATGGGAAAGGTCACATAACACCTACAGTGGTGAATAATATGCCTGTGTTTACTGAAACTAAAACAATCAGGAACTCAGGGTACACCAGATGGTGTTAGCTGGTGTGAATTTTGTTTTCACTGTGCAGGGTTTTCCACATAGCTTAGGCCTTCCTCTCAGTTAAAAACTGAATGAGGAACGAAAAAGTTATCACTATACAAAGTGATCCAATTCTTTGTGTTACACCAATCATATTGTTTTTCAATTATGTTACAGATACCAAAATCAAGAAACGTTTAACCATGGAGCAAGGGGTTACCGAGTCATGTAGCTCAAATCTGCCAGCAAAAAATCATTTCGCACACACTCATCAAGTGAACTAAGTTACTCAGTTATTATCACAAGAGAAAGAATCTCTCTCCTCATCAGATATTGAATTCACCATCATTCCATTCAGGAACATGGTTTTGTTACTGGCAAGTCTACTGTTTGAAATGTATGCAAATTTACCACCCAAGCTTTCGAAGCTGTAAATAATCAAGCTCAGCTTGACTCACTATATACAGACATGGCTAAAGTGTTTGATCTAGTTGACTATGAGATCCTTATTAGGCCAATAATGGCAGATTTATTATGCTCATTCTTTACATAATATATAGACTTAGAATTGGCAACTCATTCTCAATACCTTTACATTGCGACTTCTGGAGTCCCACAGGGAAGCAATGTTGGCCCTTCATTGTTTTCCATTTTAATTAATACCATAATCAAGTGTATAAAGCATTCATCTTGTCTTATATTCGCAGAGGATTTTGAACTATTCATGAAAGTTTTATCTTTATTAGATCAGATTGCCTTCAGCTGCAAGAAGATTCAGATTCTATTGCCAATTGGTTCTCGCAAAACACTGACAAATGTATACTAGGAAACTTCATCAAATAATAGTATATTATGATACAAGTTTTATAAGACGCTATTTTGTCGCACGCGTTGTTTGGAGTACGACGAGCTAAGCGAGGAGTGCTCCAAGTGAACAAGTGCGACAACGTGTCTTATAAAACGTGTGTCATATGCAATTTTTTCTATTTTGAATTGATTTGAAGAAAAAATGGATTTAATATCGATAAATAACAGAAACATATTCGATTGTTAACAATCATGACATTGAAATAATTAAGATCTGACGCACAAGCGTGCAACAGTTTACAGTTGAGCTATTTTGATTATTGCAATACCTGCGATAAAAAATTCAATGTTGTTTTTGTTGATAAATTTAAATCAAATTACACTCTGAATTGAATTTTACCAATTAAAACATTGAGGTTTTCACTGCTAATATCACCAAATCCAAATCGCTCAGAAGTAAACTGGGCCTTACTCTTCTGACTTTCATTTGACAGTTCGATTGTACCAATCTCCGAATAATAAAAAATGCGTATCGAAATAGAGGCTATTTCGACACTCATTTGCGTTGCACAATGACTTCATTATACAACCAAAATAGAAAAACTATGTTTATACCATCAATTGCTCAGTCTTTCAGAGAAAACAAGAATCTAAAGATCTGGGTGTATATATGCAAAGCAAATTGAAATTCACCTCTCACTATGCTTTTGTTGTAAATGAAGCCTATAAAAGCTAGGTTTTGTTATCTGCAACTCAAGGGATTTTAAAAACATAAGCACAATAATGAAGTTCTATTGATGCAATTGTCAGACAACACTTGGAATACGCGTCAATAATATCTCAGAAAGGCAACAATGCCTATCCTTACATCGTTTATTATACCAAAGTATATCAGACGATTATAATTTCCGAAAACTTTGTGATAGAAGGAATCAACACTCTCTGATCTTCATTTATTATATATTGAATAAAATAAAATACCAAAGATGTACACTCATTAATTCAATATGTTTTCTTGTACCTAAAGTTAGTTAAAGATGAAGACAATCATGATAGGTTATTCAATGTGAAGTCCGTTTAATCAAATGCTTGAAGCATTGTAACTTTCATTAATGTTCTGGTTCTCACGAAAAGGGATATCCTGATGTAATGTTCAGAGAACATAGTGAGAACCGAGGGAAAGAAGGTAGGAGTTGGTGTTCTTCCTACATATGCCTCGGGGAATGAGTTCCAAAGTCTCGATGTTCGTTGGATGAACGAGTCTTTTGAAAGGGACGTTTTGCAGGTCTCTAAAGTGACCACGAAGGGGTGTGAAGACTGAACTTGACGGGTTCATTTCGAAGAGACTGCTAATGGAGGAAAAATTGTTGATTTTCCAGAAGAGCATCGCCCATGAAAATATCAATAAAATAGAGATAAATCGCCAACTTTTCTACGGTGTTCCAGAGAAGTGAGCGAGTTTGTAAGCGAGGCATCACCGACGAGACGAATTGCTCTTTCTTGGACAGAATCCAATAGTTCAGGATATGTTTAGTTGCCGCACTCCAAATATTGCAAACAGTATTCCATGACAAGTGGGATCTGTGCCTTATAGATCATAAGCAGCTGACTGGGAGTGAAATAGCTCTTGGCTCTAAAGAGAAAACCAAGTTTTTGGGATACACTTTTGGCAATGGATCTCACATGATTTTCCTAAGAAAGGTTATTGCTGATATCAACGCCAAGCATCGAAATGGATGACTTCAATGGTATGGTTACTCCTGACTGAATTATGTTGGGCACACTGAGATCGGCTTTTCCAGAGAAAAGACATGTTTGTGTTTTGTTTGCATTGAATTCTACCAGGTTATCAGATCCCCACTCGAGAATTGTTTTTGTATCTGTATAGGTGTAAATATATGGAATTTCTCAACACAACTGTAATAAATATTAGGAATCTAGTGATGTCGAACATGTTGACACTCGACTTTGAGTTTTTGAAATTGTGTGTCTAACTTTATTTCTCTTGTCTTGTTACTGTGACAGTGACTTTACTCGATTTCACTTCTGATAGGAACGTTAGTTTTAAGTCATTTGCTTTCTATTATTAGTCTCATACTCTAATTACCTTTTGTTGAAATTGTATTTTGTAGGACTTCAATCGAATAAATAAAAATAAATAAAAAAGTGCCGTTATTCATTCTGGATGACCGTGGTTTTCAACATTTCTGATTTCAACACATTAAAAGCGAGTACAAAAGCAAAAACTTACCAGGTATATAAAGTATCTGCATGATAAATATATTATAATGTACTGACACATTAGTCTGTGTTAAGGTAGACCCAAACTGTATGTGATTGTGATACAAAACCCTTACACGTAATAATCAGCCTTATTTATCTGGCTGCGTTACATGGGAAAGTGAAACTAACTCCCGAAAAACTCACTCCGGATACAGATTTTACCCTGAGATACATAAGAATTCGTGATACATCAAGAACACTCTTCATTGTTTTCGGTGCGGTTTAAAGATCCATCCACATAGGTATTACATGCATGAATAGGACTCGATATTTTGATCAGGTACTATCCACATTAGTCTATCCCAGAATATTAACAACAAATATACAAGGTGGTACAAAATTGTCTCACGATATTTCTGTGGCTGCTCCCAAATATACTTGGTTTTCTGTTTCGAGCCAAGAGCTATTTCACTCCCAGTCAGCTGCTTATGATCTACAAGGCACAGATCCGACCTGTCCTTGAATATGGTTTCCATATTTGGAGTGCGGCACCTAAACATAAAAAACAGAAAAGTTGGCGATTTATCTCTATTTTATAGATATTTTCATGGGCGATGCTCTTCTGGAATATCAATAATCGTTCGAAAAAAAAATGTCATTCGATCGAAACTATGACGCCCATAGTGGTGGACGTATCAATCTAAAAAATATTTTCATCAATTTTTCTTGGTCGATTTTTCCTTGAGTATAATGTTTCACAAACTTCTACGACTATTTTGAAAGATTTTTTAGAGAAATTCAATATTTTATCAAACAGACAATTTGGATTCAGAAAACATATATATATCAACACAAGATGCCATCTGTCATTTCATACGAAATATTTATGATTTATAGATAAAAAAATACCAACCCCAACTATATATCTAGATTTGTCAAAGGCTTTTGATACTATTTCACATCCACTTTTACTCAAGAAACTAGAAAATATAGGAGTTCGTGAGAAACAATTAGAATTATTTGAAAATTATCTTGACTGTAGAATTCAACATGTTGAAATTAACAAAAATATCAGTGAGCCGAAAGTACTCTGAATTGAAATATACCAATTAAAACATTGAGTTTTTCACTGCTAATATCACCAAATCCAAATCGCTCAGAAGTAAACTGGGCCTAACTCTTCTGACTTTCGACACTCATTTGCGTTGCACAATGACTTCATTATACAACAAATTACATTTTACAATTACATTCACTTCCCATATATGTGCACAATCAAATTTAGGACCAATTAAAATTAATAATACAAAAACATTCTACAAACAAATCTCAAATGGGATCAACGAATAAATTCTATAACAAAAGAATTGAGAAACTTGTTATCAAAGTTCAAATTCCTCAAACAATTTTTGAGAACTTCTCAATTGGAAATGCTTTATTATTCACTTTTTCAATCATAACTGAATTATGGAATTCTTAGATAGGGGGGTCGTGAATGATAGTTATCTGAAGCCTTTGGAAATTCTTCAGAAATGGTTTCTCACAATTATTTACAAAAAATACAATTATACTATTATAATATACTGACCTACTTTATTGAAAACAAAAATAAAATAATGTATACAAATCATATATTTGTAATACCAGATTTAAAAATAAAAAAAACGACAAAAATTAAGAGTGAATAAAACAATTGGCCATAAAAATGATTTAATCATTTCTCCTTATGTATATGATTTAGTACCAGACAAAATTGAAGTTATTACATCAATTTTCTCATTTATAAAAAATCTGAAAACTTGGATATTGGAATGTCCTAAAATAATTTTTCAGGAAAAACTGAAAGTATAAATAATTGTATTTCAATATCATCTTGGTAATGTCACCTACTACATATTATTATAATTTGATATAAAATATATGTTTGTTACTTAATATCCCACAACAAGATTACTTCGTGGGATTGTTACTTTATAGTTTGTTTTACATCAAATATGTTCTGAAATGTTATAACTTTTTTATAGAATAAAGTTATTATTATTACATTATTATTATTAGTCTTGAGATACAGTACGTCGTTACCCTTATTGAATCATCCGGTAGAAGATAACTAATGACAATTGTTTGAGATATTGAGTATAGTAAAGAGAAGTGGGTATGTGAGCTTGTTTCGAAAAAATAAATTTCAATTCAGAGTGTAATTCAAATTGACCAATGAAAACAATAACAACATTGAATTTTTCACCGCTGGTATTGCAATAATCAAAATCGCTCAACTGTAAACTGGGCTTTACGCCTGTGCGTCAGATTTTAATTATTTCAATGTCATAATTGTTACCAATCGGAGATGTTTCTCGGAATTATCGATATTAAATCCATTTTTTTCTTCAATTCAATTCAAAATAGAAAAAATTGCATATGACACACGTTTTATAAGACATGTTGTCGCACTTGTTCACTTGGAGCACTCGTCGCTTCGCTTGTCGTACTCCAAATAACGCGTGCGACAAAATAGTGTCTTATAGAACTTGTATCATAATATACTATTTTCTATTTTGGTTGTATAATGATGTAATTGTGCAACGCAAATGTGTGTCGAAATAGACTCTATTTCGATACGCATTTTTTATTATTCGGAGATTGGTACAATCGAACTGTCAAATGATATAGTCAGAATAGTTAGGCCCAGTTTACTTCTGAGCGATTTGGATTTGGTGATATTAGCAGTGAAAACCTCAATGTTTTAATTGGTAAATTTCAATTCAGAGTGTAATTTGATTTAAATTGACCAATAAAAACAATACCAACATTGAATTTTTCACCGAGGTAATGCAATAATCAAAATCGCTCAACTGTAAACTGGGCTTTACGAGTGTGCGTCAGATTTTAATTATTTCAATGTCATAATTGTTACCAATCGGAGATGTTTCTCGGAATTATCGATATTAAATCCATTTTTTTCTTCAATTCAATTCAAAATAGAAAAAATTGCATATGACACACGTTTTATAAGACATGTTGTCGCACTTGTTCACTTGGAGCACTCCTCGCTTCGCTCGTCGTACTCCAAACAACGCGTGCGACAAAATAGTGTCTTATAGAACTTGTATCATAATATACTATTTTCTATTTTAGTTGTATAATGAAGTAATTGTGCAACGCAAATGTGTGTCGAAATAGACTCTATTTCGATACGCATTTTTTATTATTCGGAGATTGGTACAATCGAACTGTCAAATGATATAGTCAGAATAGTTAGGCCCAGTTTACTTCTGAGCGATTTGGATTTGGTGATATTAGCAGTGAAAACCTCAATGTTTTAATTGGTAAATTTCAATTCAGAGTGTAATTTGATTTAAATTGACCAATAAAAACAATACCAACATTGAATTTTTCACCGAGGTAATGCAATAATCAAAATCGCTCAACTGTAAACTGGGCTTTACGAGTGTGCGTCAGATTTTAATTATTTCAATGTCATAATTGTTACCAATCGGAGATGTTTCTCGGAATTATCGATATTAAATCCATTTTTTTCTTCAATTCAATTCAAAATAGAAAAAATTGCATATGACACACGTTTTATAAGACATGTTGTCGCACTTGTTCACTTGGAGCACTCGTCGCTTCGCTTGTCGTACTCCAAATAACGCGTGCGACAAAATAGTGTCTTATAGAACTTGTATCATAATATACTAATTTTCTATTTTGGTTGTATAATTAAGTAATTGTGCAACGCAAATGTGTGTCGAAATAGCCTCTATTTCGATACGCATTTTTTATTATTCGGAGATTGGTACAATCGAACTGTCAAATGAAAGTCAGAAGAGTTAGGCCCACAGTTTACTTCTGAGCGATTTGAATTTGGTGATATTAGTAGTGAAAAACTTAATCTTTTAATTGGTAAATTTCAATTCAGAGTGTAATTTGATTTAAATTGACCAATAAAAACAATAACAACATTGAATTTTTCACCGCTGGTATTGCAAAAATCAAAATCGCTCAACTGTAAACTGGGCTTTACGATTGTGCGTCAGATTTTAATTATTTCAATGTCATGATTGTTACCAATCGAAGATGTTTCTCGGAATTATCGATATTAAATCCATTTTTTTTTTCAATTCAATTCAAAATAGAAAAAATTGCATATGACACACGTTTTATAAGACACGTTGTCGCACTTGTTCACTTGGAGCACTTGGTTACGCTTGGCTCGTCGTACTCCAAACAACGCGTGCGACAAAATAGTGTCTTATAGAACTTGTATCATAATATACTATTTTTTCAATTTCGTTATCATTTTCTTTATTTAACATTCGCTTTGGCCTATCTAATGACTTCTCCTCAGTGTAATGCACCACCTCATCATAATCTAATATTTCCTCTTCAAATGGAGGGCGTGTCATTGTCAAAAGCTCGAAAGGCACATACTTAATCCCTCCAGCCTGAAACAGAGGCGAAAAGTGTAATAGGGCTGTCCAACGAGCCCTTCTTCCATAAATCACGAAAAGGCCCCCGATTTTGGACACCTCTCGAATATTTGGCAGAAATCATCTCGGCGGATTCTGCGTGGACCACCCTCGGTGCAAAATCTCGATTAATATTCCGACAACGTTATTGATTTGTTGAGAAGATGATGCTTGGATGGAAGTTTTTTTTTCTACAACCGATTCAGAAGTTCTGGAATTAGCCATAGAAGTTGACGTTTCTCATTCTGACACAACAAAATGATTAATATATATGTTGTTAGTCAAAACTTTTAGTGCCTAGGATATGAAGTTGATTTTTAACTCCTAGGATTTCAAAATGAGGTACCAGGTGCAGCATTATGACATATTATTTTTGAAAGAATAAGCTCATTATTAAGGAATGAATAACATGGTATTCGTTGAGTTCAACAGGAAACTTTGATTATTCACCTACGTATTATAATATTCACTGATTGGTGATATTGAAACTACAATTGAAAATGGAATGTTTCGTCAACAGCTACAAAAACTGAAT
The DNA here is from genome assembly GCA_029955515.1 of Chrysomela aeneicollis. Lineage (NCBI taxonomy): Eukaryota > Metazoa > Arthropoda > Insecta > Coleoptera > Chrysomelidae > Chrysomela > Chrysomela aeneicollis. The sequence goes on along the minus strand of JARUHQ010000026.1, from coordinate 1,042,936 downwards.
TTCTGTTATGTTCCTTTATGGCCTATATGCTTCTGGAACAATAGGGTTGTACACTTTTTTTCAAAAATTATATATGTGATACGCGGGTCTCCAGAGAATACGTCGATATTTTTTTGACATTTTTATTTTCAGGGGTTTTTCCAAAATCGGCATTCAAAAATCTAAAATTATCCATCCTTTTATAAAAATGTGACGTCACCTGGTAGATTGGTTTAGGTTATGTTCCATTAATCGAAGTGGAAGAAGAATTGACAATATCTGTCATCTTTGACAGATGGCGGTAAAAAATTACTGGGCGATATTAATTCTTCCTGCGAAAATATATTCGGATGATTAAAGGTAAGTTACAATTGAGTTTTATTTCATTGTTCAGCCTTCATTATACCCTTCATTGACCACTTTTTTCAGAAAGTACCTACAAGCGTTCAAAGACCTATTGTGCTTCATATAGCAACAAGAATGTGGATTCTCCAAATACATATTTGTACTCCAAGTGTTAATAATCAGTTATGCAGTCTCTACTTTGCTCAAGTGGACTTACGTATCCGCTATGGTATATGTTTTTGGGGGTCATCCGCATCAGCAAGGGATATTTTTATGGCCCAAAAAAAGGCCATAAGAAGTATATTGGGCTTTTCAAGAACAGACTCCTGTAAGCCCTTGTTTATAAGGTTGAAAATACTAACCCTACCCTGCCTTCTTATATTTGAATTATGTGTTTATGTTTTTATCAACAAGGAACTCTTTGCTCGCAATAGTGATATCCATGATGCATATACTCGCTCAAGGAACGATTTCTATATCCCACATAGCAGGACAAATATTATGATTAATACACCAAATATTTTAGGACCTAGAACTTTCAATAACTTACCTGAAAATCTGAAAAATGAAAAAAAATTATCCTCTTTTTTTTTAAAAAAAACTTGAAATCATTTCTCATAGAAAAATGTTTTTATTCACTCAACGAATATTTCGATGTATGATCATCCAACCACCTACTAAAAATTAGATATGTAATGTATTGTTATTTTATTTTTTTTACATATATGTAATGTTTGTCTTTCACATCTGATTCGTCATTTATCTAGCTTATAGTTTTATAAATGTAACAACCTTCAACCTGACTATTCCTATACTTTTGTAAAGTCCAAAGGAAAATAAAGTTATTTATTTATTTATTTATTTAATATGAGACAAACTTATGGTCTATTTAGTCATCCTTGTCTTTATCTCAAGTCTCAGTCTCAATCCCAGTCTTCAGTCTTTGTCTTAGGGAATAAGGACATGACTATTTATACAACTCAAGATACTAAGACATTAAGACAATGACATCAATATAAACAAATATTCATTACTTGAAAAAGTAAAAACATGTATGGATAATCAAACATTAATCACGACCGGTGTGTATTTTTTGATGAAAGAATGTTTTTTGCACTATTCTACATGCGCAAATTTGCCAAAAATCGTCACAGACTGTTAACACATTATATTTCTATGGTTACTCTGGAATTAAGTTGAAAATTAGGAACTTTCAAGGTCACATTTTTAGGACGAATACTTGAGACTAAGACAAAATTGTTGTATAAATGCTCTTATGTAAATGCATGGATTCAACTTGGCTTAAATACCAAAATTAGGACAAAGACTGAGACGAAGACAAAGCTGACTGAATTGACCCTTAGTGTTTTGCAGTAGGACAACACATATCAGCTACATCTGCAAGTAATTGCTGTGAAGATAATTTTGATATAAGTTAAAATTCTTATCCTTATTCTTTGTATCTTTGTACATGAACATCATGAAAACCTGTGAAGTGTGAGCACAAAGTATTTTAGTAATAGGTATAAGCTAATAATCCAAATCTTTATTGTCATGCACTTATGTAAATAATAAATGTATTCTCCTAAATCCTCAGTTATTCTTAGTACGTACTCTATCTATGATGTGAGTTTATATGAGATATCTTTACATTATATTGTGAATATGTAATTATAATATCAACGTGTGTTGTTTATTTAATATATTATCAGATAAACCACTATACTTACCTACTTTTCCCAGACAATCAATCAATCGTCTCATTGACTTCGCTGAGGTGGTATTGAAAATCCTATAGAAATATTATTAACTAATATAAAATACCTGACTTGCGTTATATAGATGATAAACAATCAATTAATGTGCCCTTTTGAATTAGTTTCGTAATCGAAAAAAATTTGAATTGAAAATTGACACACATTGTCAACTGACCTATCTGCCATAACTTATGTCAAAAAATTCTTCTTCCCTATTATTTTCGATATTTTTACGATACCATCCCGATCTACCAAGTGACGTCAGCAGAAATATGGTGCTGTCAAATAATTATTTTTGATTTCGATTTTCTCGAACATAAAAGAATATTCCGATTTAATTTTGATAGCATATCGGTAGCATATAAGGTATCGGAAAACGATAATCCTTCAATTTTGAGTACAGATTTTCAATTATTTATATTGCTCCCTAGAACAAATTTCAAGATCAAAATATTAGCCTAGGCGGGAGTGCCTGTCTGCCAATGTGCTCGATCAGAAACATTTTCACATGAATGTATATACTTTTCTTTGACAAGGTGAGTAAAAAAAATAAGCTAGATTCCTGATGTTACATAATTTACTTATTCTACTTGACTTTTTCTAGGACCATCTTTGAGGTGATTGTTGCCTTATATACATTCAGTTGAGCTTGTAGGAAATGATGAACTTCCAGTAGGTACTTCAACTCCAATGAATTTTAATATATTATTTAACTAGAATTCAAAATTAAATGAACAAGAAGAATTGGTTAGGTAACTTCTTCTTCGTCTAATTCGCCTCTACCTGTCATAAAATTGACCACGGTTAGATTGGCGTGAGCCACAATGGTGGTTATGATTATTGATTTTGTTCAAATTTCGCCAATCTGTAAAAAGTTGATATTCGTGTTCATATCTCGACCTGGAAATTACTGGTAATAAATTCTTGGTCGCTTGTGCCACTTGCTCTAATAGGATATTATCGGGAATTTCTGGAATTTCTTCTGAGATCATTTTGTTGGCATAAATTTGATTGACAGTGAATAAACAATGCTGAAAATTTCATGAATTTATTTTCAACCAATTAGAAGGCTTCTTTTTTTATACGTTGCTCATAGCAACGGGCGATTACTGTGAATATTATATTCATGCTAAAATACACGTTTTTGATTGGTTGAAGTGATTGTGTTGATAAGCAATAAAACCATATTTTCGATTTTGTATTTCGGCTCCTGATTGGTTATTGTATACCTACATGCTGTGTTTTCGTTTCTGTATATTTCGCTTTCTGATTCGTAGGCAGTAGGGTAGTTTAATTAAACAACGACTTACTAGTTTCAATCTGTCATAGTATTTTCCGATTCCCTAGTCAATAAATGAATGCCACTACACCAAATTTTCGTCTGAACCATGATAAACACACACTATTAATATGTATCCACTTCATTTTCCACAAATTATGGATAATTTCAGCAAAAATTAATCTAATCTAACCTAACCACACAAATTGTGACAACAATCATAATGAATTTAGCTCAGTAGTACCTAGTGCATAGGTAATCTTGCCTACATCATACAATGGCATAAATGTATTGTTGGTTGCATAACGAATCTTCTTGTGTCGAACTACAATTCATAATCAAAATAACTGATTCCATAAACTGTACGTTTAATATTAATTTAAACAATAAATTGGAAATCATCAGAATGGCTTGATTTTATTCATGAAATAATCTGAACAAATACAACTTGTGTTATTGATGATTATCGAAAATTCCTTCTCTTCTGTGCGCTCGTGTAGTTTCCAAGCAACATGATTTGTTTCTCAAAATCGAAGGAACTTTTGTTTCGATAATCATCAATACACTTGTTGTATTACATGTATTACACCTCTAGATGAAAATGAAGTGATTCCAAAGAAGCATAATAAAAAAAATATGTGTTTTATATGTGTTTTATATGTGTTTCGCTGCTCTCTAAAGATTGAGCAACAATCTATCATTTTGCGCTCTAAATAAACAAATAGCCATTAAACTGTTGGTTGATTTCTTGGTGGTGCGTTAATTTCTTGTGGAAATGGAGTAGCAACGAAAACGACTTTGGACCGTCTAGTGACATTCATTAATCTACTCTGCACGGGTCATTGCAAACGAAAACCAGTGTCAACATGTCATTCGAGAACAAAATTGGCAGGCGAGCGTTCTGATTTTCTGACCGGAATCGATTTCATGGGCTGGCGAAATATTCGTTAGGGTTGATCGACACACACAGACCACCCTTGACGTTTGCTGTCATTGTGGTTAATTGGTTTAACATTGAACAGAAAACATCTTTTGACGAAGGTTCTCACATTACGTGCCATCAATAATATTAGTGAATCAATCAATCAAGGTTGCTTCATTGTCGAAAAGAGATAAAAATCTTATTGACAAAGCATGGTCACGAAAAAATATCATACATGAATAAAATGGGGTAAAATACGGTGACAGTACCAACGTTGAATTTGTTAATTACAATAAAAATATATATCCTACATAACTAAACAAAATTAGTCAAAAACACATGCTTAGAGATAATAACAAAAACATTCATAAAGATCTATAGTGTACGTTGTACTAAATAAACAATCAAATTATAAAAATATAAAAAAAATTCATTGAGCCAGAAAAGAGATGTGGATACTGAAGTCAGATATACTGTTCTCCTGATAGAATTCATTGAGATTATAATAAGCCTTTCCAACCAGAAACTTCCCAACATCCTTTCTGAATTTTGTACATTGCCGATTGAATAGCTTCTTATACTCTCATAAATAATTGAGTTTTTCGTCAAAGTTGAACTATAGTCCATTTTAGCTAGGAATACAGCGTTGAAGTGATAGGAAAGGTTTTTCCTCGCTTCTTATTGGTCTAGAAGCCAGACAAGTTTACACAATGTGAAATATTGCGACATCGCAACAATGGAAGTGGTTAGTTGACCGGACGGCTGTGTAAAAACAGTGAAATAAAATCCAAAGTTGACGAGATTAAATATAGTTTTGTTAATCGAGGAGAATGATTTCAATAATCGCCGGACATAAATTTGATTCTCACTAACACCTGGCAGTTTTCATAGTCTGCCGCTACGGTTCACCAGCTACCAAATCTATTATGACCATTTCGAAAAATCATGGTAATAACCTGTGATCAACAATTTAGTTCACTATTATTCATCTTCTGAATACATCGAAATTTGAATAATTATGGCAAAGAACCCAGAACCAGCCTGATGCAATCTGCATGAGTACATATAGTGCCAGCGCCGGAAAGACTCATTGTGGTAAACATGTACAAAGTGTGTTTCTCAGACATATAGAACAGGAAAACTCAGTGTTAAGTTTGCAGCATCTGAGGTAACTTTTCGGAATCAATCATGTGGAAAGTTATCGCTGAGATGCAGGCTGAAGACACAGTTGCATCCCAAGGAAGAAGCGAATCCAAAGGGATATTTCTGCAAGCATTGAATGAAGTTGAGTAACAAGTTATTCTTGCAACAGTTCACGCTTTTGTCCATAGAAATGAAATACCAACATTGTGATTATTGTTATCATATATAATTACAAGAAGTACATGAATTCAACTGAATATTTCATTTCCATAGATAATGCTCAATACCATTTATTAAAAGAAACCAACAAAGCATATCAAACTCAACCTGGAAGAAATAAGATCATGGAATGGGATATCAAATTATAATTTTGTATAGTGGTTTCATCATTTTTTGTGTGTAATATTGAAATTACTATTGATTTACTATTTTGAGGAAAACATTTCCACCTCTACTATTGGAATCCTTGGAATACGTCAACAAATTATTGTTCACTTATGTGCTTCTTATTGAAATTCCATAATAAAAATATTTCTGCAGATTTGTTAATTCACTTAGAAATCAATGATTTAAGGCATCTTATATCGTGCAGAATATACCCTTTCTACAAAAATATTCAATTATTGATTCATCACTTAACATTTTCATAGTTCTGAAATATTTGAATTTGTCGGTTTTGCTAGTGTAAACCAGGCTACGTCCACCAGTCCCACTACTGTATTCTTGACTGAAATGGACTATATGAATGGGTAATCTGATGAACTTAAGTGAAGAGTTGCGGGTAGTATATGCTGCAGGCACAAAACTTGCATCAGTTTCATAGTTTTTCTTAACAAGACAGACCGTTTCTAAAATGAAAATGCATGCTAATGGTAAAATTCCATGTGCTACAAATAAAGGTCTACAAGATACTTTCATATCAGCCTTTCACATATATCTTGAAGCACGAATATTGATTTGATGAGATGAGGATAAGGGATGTCCCGATCTATTATTTCCGAGATTGTGATTCAGGAAAAAGGCATGAAAAATGATGCCATCAGGGATTGGTAGATATAGATGACCACTAGGGAGGTGAAAATCTTTCATTCTACACCTTTCCAATTGTATTTCATGAAACGTCAACTTAATTTCGGAATAGTCACTTGTATTTCAGAAAGTATCGATGATTGTACCTATTTCAGAATAGTGAATTGAATTCCGTAAAACGTCAATCGAATATTAGAAAATATATTTTTTCTATTTTGGTTGTATAATGAAGTCATTGTTCAACGCAAATGCGTGTCGAAATAGCCTATATTTCGATACGCATTTTTGATTATTCGATTCGATGATTATTAGATGTCAAATGAAAGTCAGAAGAGTTAGGCCCAGTTTACTTCTGAGCGATTTGGATGTGGTTATATTATAGCAGTGAAAAACTCAATGTTTTAATTGGTAAATTTCAATTCAGAGTGTAATTTGATTTAAATTGACCAGTAAAAACAATAACAACATTGAATTTTTTAACGCTGGTATTGCAATGATCAAAATCGATCAACTGTAAACTGGGCTTTACGCTTGTGCGTCAGATTTTGATTATTTCAATGTCATCATTGTTACCAATCGAAGATGTTTCTGTTATTTATCGATATTAAATCCATTTTTTTCTTCAAATTGATTCAAAATAGAAAAAATTGCATATGACACACGTTTTATAAGACACGTTGTCGCACTTGTTCACTTGGAGCACTCATCCTCGCTTCGCTCGTCGTACTCCAAACAATGCGTGCGACAAAATAGCGTCTTATACAACTTTTATCATAATATACTATTTTATTACGGTGAAGAATAGTTATTTATGTATGAAGGGCGTAAAATAGGCTTTTATGGACCGTAGCGTGTAAGATATATAAAAGCAAGTTACGCTCGAAATACATACGACATTTTATGCACGACCAGTATACTTTATTGTACATACCTCTTCACCTCTCAAGTATTTTTTTATGTACTGGTTCTCACGAGATGGGATATCCTGTAATGTTCAGAGAACATCGTGAGAGCCAAGGGGAAGAAGGTAGGAGTTGGTGTTCTTCTTAAATTTCTGGAGATCGTATGCCTCCCTAGGCAATGAGTCTCGATGTTCGTTGGATGAACGAGTCTTTGGAAAAGGACGTTCTGCAGGTCTCTGAAGTGACCACGAAGGGTTGTGAAGACTGAACTTGACGGGTTAATCTCGAAGAGAATGCTAATGGAGGAACGATAGGTGATATTTCAGAATAGCACCGTCCATGAAAATATCTATAAAATAGAGAAAAATCGCCAACTTTTCAACGGTGTTCCAGAGAAGTGAGCAAGTTTATAAGCGAGGCATCACCGACGAGACGAATTGCCCTTTTTTGGCCAGAATTCAATAATTTCTGGATATGTTTAGGTGCCGTACTCCAAATATGGAGACAGTTCTCTTGGACAGGTCGGATCTGTGCCTTATAGATCATAAGCAGCTGACTGGGAGTGAAATAGCTCTTGGCTCGAAACAGAAAACCAAGTTTTTGGGATGCACTTTTGGCAATGGACCTCACGTGATTTCCCCAAGAAAGGTTATTGCTGATAGTAACGCCAAGCATCGAAATGGATGACTTCAATGGTATAATTACTCCTGACTGAATTATGTTGGGCACAGTGAGATCGGCTTTTCTAGGGAAATTACATGCTTGTGTTTTGTTTGCATTGAATTCAACCAGGTTATTAGATCCCTACTCGAGAATTGTTGCTAAGTCCATATTCATTTTGTTAACATTTCTTCCTCGTTAATTTCTGGTTTGACGAGCCGATATAGGAGCCCTGGAAGAGAAAGCGGTATGGAGGGTACCATCATCCGCGAAACTGTGTATAGGACATGAAGTTGCTTCCTACATATCGTTGATGTGAAGTAGAAATAGTGTTGGTGCTAAAATTGATCCCTGCAGAACACCAGCATTTATGAGTAGAGTATCAGATGAAACTTCATCGACCACTACATGGAAAGACCTGTTTGAGAGAAAACTAGCAAGCAGACAACACAGCTGAGGGGGCAAACCATAATATGAAAGCTTAGCGAGGAATCCCTGGTGCCAAACTCGATCAAATGCCTTGAAAATATCTAATGCCACGGCTAAAGTTTCTCCATATTTTTTAATAGATAGCTGCCATAAATGTGAGACGTAAGCGAGCAGGTCACCAGTTGATCTCTGATGACCGAAGCCATATTGCCATGATAGGAATAAAACGGTTCTTAAATACCTTTTAAATTCCTTTAAAATAATTTTTGCTACGCTAATGATGTTCTTCTCGAAAAAGAATTACATGATAGTGTTTTTACTTTTTCTCTATCTCTTATAATAAGGGAGCTATCAAGGGTTTACAATTTGTTCATGTTATAGACTGGTAGGTTAGTAGCCATATTTGCTGTCAATACAGACAATAGTCATTACGAAATGCATTCCAGTGACGAAAAAAGTGTGAATTGTACTCCACCAGTAGGTTGCGACTAATTGATAAGTTATTGCCCAGCGGGAGGTAAAGTGCCATTTTACGTCAAGCGGGCAGTAAAGTGCTATTTAACGCCCGCACAACCGGGCGATAAAGTGTCATTTTACGCCCGGTCGTGCATGAAAGACATTCACGCATCAATTCTTTCCTTAGTTGAACAAAATTATATTTTTTGCAATTGACTAATCTATGAAATTCATTTGACGCTTTTCTGAAATTAAATCAACTATTCTGAAATATATTTCGCTTTCTGAAATTCAACTATCTATTCTGAAATATAATCGAAACTTTATGAAATTAGATCATCTAATCTGAAATATTTTAACGCTTTCTGAAATTAAACTCACTTTTCTGAAATACAATGGATTTTCGCATGTAATACAACAAGTGTATTGATGATTATCGAAACACAAATTCCTTCGATTATGAGAAACAAATCATGTTGCTTGGAAACTACACGAGCGCACAGCGCGAGTGTGGTTTTCCAAAGCAACATGATTTGTTTCGAAAAAGAGAAGGAATTTTCGATAATCCTCAATAACACAAGTTGTATTTGTTCAGATTATTTCATGAATAAAATCAAAGCCATTTTGATGATTTCCTATTTTAAACGTACAGTTTATGGAATTAGATATATTGATTATGCATTGTAGTTCGACACAAAAAGATTCGTTATGCAACCAACAATACATGTATGCCATTGTATGATGTAGGCAAGATTACCTATGCACTAGGTACTACTGAGTTGAATTATTTATGATTGTTGTCACAATTTGTGTGGTTAGGTTACATTAGAATAATTCTATGCTGAAATTGTCTAAAATGTGTGGAAAATTAAGTGGATACATAATCATAGTGTGTGTTTATCGTGGTTCAGACGAAAATTTGGTGTAGTGGCATTCATTTATTTACCAGGAAATCGGAAAATAATATGACAGATTGCAAATAGTGAGTCGTTGTTTAATTAAACTACCCTACTGCCTACGAATCAGACAGCGAAATACAGAAACGAAAACACAGCATGTAGGTATCCAATAGCCAATCAGGAGCCGAAATACAAAATCGAAAACATGGTGTTATTGCTTATCAACACAATCATTTCAACCAATCAAAAACGTGTATTTTAGCATGAATGAAATAATCTCTGAAATACAATTGATATCGAATTCACGTAACGCATTCTGAAATCATCTTGTTGCTTTATGAAATACAACTGGAAAAGATGTAAGTAGTTGAAGTATATTCGTCTACTTCCCATTCGAGAACGCAGGTTTTTCAAGTGAGAAATTATTCTTGAAGACATTTATTTCCTCAAAATTAAATATATCGTTCTACCTCAGAAAAAATAATTCGATATAAAACCGTGAACTTGATTCTATAACAGATGCTATTCTTTCCCGCAAATGAATGATTTTCTTTAAGGTTTTTTCTCACTCCAAGGTTCAAAACATTATGTTCACATTGGTTCAACTCAAAAATGGCAATTAGATATTAATAAAAAGTTTTAATTTGTATTGCTGAAGGTGATGTTGATAATCTCTGGTAGAATATGTATATTTGTTGCTGGATTGCAGACTAGTGGTATAACCAAACACCACGCCTTGAAGGTCATTATCTATAAAATAATAAAAATGAACATATCGTTAGCCATAAAACGTTACAAATTACAGTAGTGGTTCCTTCCCAGCATGAATAACTCATGAGTATCGAAGAATACACATCAGGACGTTGCGTTGAATACCAAAAAGCACACAGGAAAGATCTTCCATATGACGTGACTTCAGCTGTAAACTGCTTGGCGAGGGTGGTTAATTTATTGTTATTGGCATCATTGTTAACCATTCTCACCAACTGCATACTGATATGGACCCCACAATAAGAGCCTTCACAAGGATCATTTGAAGAGGTGTCGAGTCAATTCGAAGCGATGAACTTGGATGGCATAGTTGATGAACTTGAAAAATGATGGTATTAAGGTTCATCGATGCTTTCAAACGCTGATAACTCAGTTTTGCTCTTTTCGAAATAATAGTTATTAATGGTACCAGTGTGTTATGTTGATAATTTCTCGACTGTTCTAACAACCATTCAAATTTCGTCATTTTGTGTCATGTGGAACAATTTCACCCAATCATGTCAACATCAAACTGATAATTGCATTCAGTGCAATTTTCAATCCCTATGATAACACGATCGAGTTTGACAACTTCATCCAAATAAATTTCAAAATGTCACGTTTCGGCAATGAGAATGTTCAAAGTATAAATGCGCTAATCAAAGAAAAAATTCCCAGAAATACAACCTACAGTCACAAATATATTTGGGGAATATTCATGGAATTTTGCTGCGAACGAGAATATGAGTTGAATGAACATAGAAGCTTAGAAGAATTGGCGTTGATACTAAAAGATTGGGCCGTCAATATGAGAAAGAAAAACGGGGCCGAATTCAAAGAGGCAACGGTGAAGACAATGTGGAACTTTTCGTGCAAACTATTGCAAGAAAAGTACTATAATGACTATAATATTATGATTGACCCGTTTAACAATATAGTGTTTAAACCAGCCCGAGATGCCCGCGATGCAATCAGGAAGAAACTACAAGCAGATCCATGTAAACGTAAGGCCAGTTCAGTTTCTTTAAATTGGTCTGAAATTAACAAAATAATATTGCTTTGGGATGAAGATACCCCTGAAGGTCTTATCCGTGAATTTTACCATATTGCTGCTGTACAATTAGCGTGGCGAGGAGGAGAGGCAGTTGCTTGTCTGGTGGATTTTTTTCAAATCGAGAAAAATAACGATGACACTCCAACAAATCGCATTGAATACAATCCGGTATTCAGAAAAACGTGCCAAGGTGGTTCTAAAAGCTGTGCAAGTAGTAAATGGTTGGTTACCAATAGTGAGAGACAAAGCTGCCCTGTACGTCTTTTTCATAAACTGATATCAAAACGAGGCGACAATATTACCTCACCACGACTGTTCTTAAAACCAAATCGACACTGGAAAAATGAAACTGACAAATGGTACGATAATGTACCTGTTGGAAGAAATACAATGAATGGATGGACTAAATCTTCTGCTGAAGCAATTGGCTTGAATGTAAAGGAGAAAAAGATAACAAATCACTCGAATAGATAAACTGCTGTTAGCGAATTAGCAAAAAGTGGTGTAGAAGAACAACAATTGCTGAAAATTACTGGTCATGGCAATCAGAATTCTATAAAACCATACTAAAATCTCGATCAAAAACACCACAACAAGATCATAAATATTATGCGTGGTAATAGATCTTCTATAGTAGAGAACAGCAACGAATCTAATGTTAACTTGAATTTTAATAATTGTACTTTCACTTACTGTACTTTTAATAAATAAATGTTTCGTTGTGTTGAGTTATGATTTTTTTTGTCAAAAAATCATTCGCCGAATATCCCTCGGACATTGATGAATGCCTCATGATTTCATGACAAATTTCTCAAGCTCGTTGCTTGGTAACAGCACGAAGCCGAAGGAACGAACTTTCGATTGTCATGAAATTATCTCGTCTGTTTATTTATTTATTTATTTATTACATAATACATCCAACAGGCCAAAGCCCAATTACAAGAGTATAAAATGATAACTAAAATATAGGTGGTAGTGATAAGACAAAAAAAATAATCAAAAATTAGTAAAGATAAGAAATAAAAAATGAACATAATAGGGATATTACTACTGAAAATGTCATACATTTATTTTCAACCAATTAAAAGGCTCCTTTTTGTATACGTTGCTTATAGCAACAGACGATTACCGTGATCATTCATGCTAAAATACACATTTTTGATTGGTTAAAATGATTGTCGTGTTGATAAGCAATAACACCATGTTTTCGTTTCTGTATTTCGCTTTCTGATTCGTAGGCAGTAGGGTAGTTTAATTAAACAACGACTTACTAGTTGCAATCTGTCATAGTATTTTCTGATCCCCTGGTAAATAAATGAATGCCACTACACCAAATTTTCATCTGAACCATGATAAACACACACTATTAATATGTATCCACTTCATTTTCCACAAATTCTGGACAATTTCAGCATCAATCTAATGTAACCTAACCACACAAATTGTGACAACAATCATAATGAATTTAGCTCAGTAGTACCTAGTGCTTAGGTAATTTTGCCTACATCATACAATGGCATTAATGTATTGTTGGTTGCATAAGAATCTTCTTGTGTCGAACTACAATGCATAATATCAAAATAACTAATTCCACAAACCGTACGTTTAATATCAATATTAACAAAAAATAGGAAATCATCAAAATGGACTTGATTTTATTCATGAAATAATCTTAACAAATGCAACTTGTGTATTTGAATATTATCGAAAATTCCTTCTCTTTTTCGCGCTGTGCGCTCGTGTAGTTTCCAAGTAACATGATTTGTTTCTCAAAATCGAAGGAATTTTTGTTTCGATAATCATCAATACACTTGTTGTACATGTGAATATTTCCATCGTATGTTTAAAATCCCATATGAAGCGGAACATTTTCGATCAATTACAGCGATTAATTCCCGGCGGGACATTTTCGGGCTGGTAAATACCCGGTAGGCATCGAAAAATACCCGTTCGGTCCGTGTATCTATAGTAACAGATAATTTTTAGGTTGTGTTCGGTTTGTTAATTTTTATATAATTTATATGTACCTACCTGCTCAATGTAAATTTAAATAAAATTTCAAACTCAGCACAGACATTTTTGTTTCAACTCCGGAAATATTCTACCGAATTAGATTCGTGCATCAAAATAAACCTGATAATTTTCCATTCAAGCATGTTGTCAGTAAAAAAACTGCATTCGGTTATTTTCATATTTTGCTAAAAGAGCCCTCCTATCGGTAATTTTGAAGCACTTATGTAATTACTCCCGATGATTTTTTTTGACGTTTATAGGTTGAATGATATTCACATTTGCCTAACTTCAAATACTAATAGCGTTTTCTATTGGTGAAACTGATGCGCACTCAGTGTAAATATATTTCTACCAACTCTACCTCAGCGGTTCAGAGTTTTCTGTCATGATTTTTCAATGTATCTAGACGGTTTCGGTAAATAATGATGAACTGAATTGTTGTTTCACAATTTACGATAATATTTCAAAATAGCCGATATGGATTTGGTGGCTAGTGAACTGATAGCGGCTGACTATGAAAACCTGCAAGAATGAGAATCAAATTCGTGTCCTACGATTATTGAAATTGTACACCTTGATTAATTGAAATCACGGTCAATTTCGTCAAAGTTGTATTTTATTTTACTGTTTATACACAGCCGTACTGTCAACTAACCGAATACCACTCTAGCTACAATTGGAAACTAATACGAACGGGAATTTTCTACAAAATGTTCGTGTTGTCGAAAACATTTACAGTGATATCTGAAGTGACTTAGGAAACTTGACACACGAGTGGCAAGAAATATTCAATAATAAGTTTCGTTATCAAATCAGAGCTACTGTCGTCTCAGTACCCTTTAACTGTCAGAATGACTTGGCAGTGACTTTTTTACAATGACTTCAAATTCGAATAAACCGGTTGCATTTCCCTTCAATTTCAATATCAATGTGAATTCTGTTTGTAACAGAATACTACTTCAAATATGAACGTGAGTTATAATCCATAACTCACAAGTAAGTTATGGATTATAACTCACGTGTGTGTTATTTGATAGTTCACTTGTCTGAAATGACATTTATAATGACAGGCATAACTGTCATGGGTTGGATAAAGTAATGTTACGTTTTGTGATCGAATTGTACACATTTTATCCAAATCAATATACACAGATAGTAATAGAGATAGACATCTCACTATAATATTGTAGATTTCGTTTTTTGGCGAAGAATATTTCTAATCTATAACAGTTTGGAGAATGATAATGATTCAGATTTCAGTGCGGATCGTGAATAATTCATGCATTTTTATAATATATATATAAAGTTGTGAAGTTTAGGTCGGTCAATTAGGACAAGTAATATTTATAGTGTCTGGTGGTATTATTTCGTTTTTTTGCAATCTCTGATATAATTTTCTTATTTTTTCACACCATCAGAAAGTAGGGATTTCAACGAACTAAAAGAAAAAAAGTAGATATTTTGAGAATTTTCGATTGAAACTTAGTGTGGTTTTTCGATAATAAGTCAAAATATGGTGGGACAATTTTGAATCAAGAAAATTACAGTACATTTGGGACGGAAAAAGGTAGATTTTCACTAAATGTGAGAAAAAAACTGTTTTGTATAGGATAAAAATAAAAACCAAAAACCTGATTATTTGATTTCTTTCCATACACTTCGAGGTTATGTGAGATGAGTGTTAATAGAAAGTTGTAGTCTCTTCATTAACCACAACTTTTCCACCTTTTTCCAACTATATTTTATAGGACTTGTAGTCTTGCCGGATATCAAGATAAACCGTTTTTACCCCTAAAAACTCGCCCCCTTTCCCTTCTGGAACTCAGATCGGCCGTAAATAATTTTTCCTATTATTTTTGTTATATATCTTCCTGGTCCAATGGGTTTCATCCTACTATTATTTTTTCCACTTTTCACCAATTTCGAAGGCTTCGCCTTGCTCTATGATTATTTATGATAGTTTTATTTGTATTAACATGAATCATCAACCTATCAAATATTTAAGTGATTTCAGAGGAAAACCTGAACCAGAAACATACTTGACACCGTCTTGAAGGCAGTTTCTGTTTATGTGGATTGAAGTTTTAGTTTTGAAAGAGTTTTTTAATCCTCGAATTTTCGCATGTAGTATGTAATACAACAAGTGTATTGATGATTATCGAAACAAAAATTCGCGCTGTGCGCTCGTGTGGTTTCCAAGCAACATGATTTGTTTCAAAAAAGAGAAGGAGTTTTCCATAATCATCCATAACAAAAGTTATATTTGTTCAGATTATTTCATAAATGAAATCAAATCCATTTCGATGATTTCCTATTTATTGTTCAAATTAATATTGAACGTACAGTTTATGGAATTAGTTATTTTGATTATGCATTGTAGTTCGACACAAGAAGATTCGTTATGCAACCAACAATACATTCATGCCATTGTATGATATAGGCAAGATAACCTATGCACTAGGTACTACTGAGCTAAATTCATTATGAATGTTGTCACAATTTGTGTGGTTAGGTTACATTAGATTAATTATAATTCTATTAATGCTGAAATTGTCTAGAATTTGTGGAAAATGAAGTGGATACACACTAATATTGTGTAGGACAAGGGGTTGAACTTACAGACAAACTCCACCAAAGTGTTTAATATGTAGTCATAGACTTACATTAGGGACATGTTTCGAAGGATTAGTCCTTCATCATCAGCAATAATAAAAAAAGTACATCTATTAAGAGAAAAAAACAATGTTGAAAATCTTGACACATAAAAAAGAAGTACCTGAAAACTTACCAATGGTGACAGTGAAAATTTAAACATGAAAAATAATCTTAAAATAAAACAAATGGGGTCGCACTCAGTGCGAACTCCCAATGTTAAGGGATCTTCAGAAATCTCATAATCAAATATTAATCAAAAAATTATATAGGTGAATGTTAGGGAACCATGTCTTATTAATCGAAAGAATGACTTACAAGTGAAGTGAAATGACATGTGAAACAAATCATATCAAGCACAGAATAACAAGATCAAAAATATGACAAATTATGAATTGACAACTGATTGAATATATGAATAATGTAGACACCTGACTTCAAGGCAAAAGAATCATAACCACAAGTAACCAAGGTTAGTAAACAGAAAAGAAAAGCAGAGAAATTGGAAAATTTAGGAATTAAAAAACCTCAAACTGTCAAACTGAGTCTGCTCATTGAGACATGCTGTCTCAGAATCCTTAATGCATTTATTGATTTCGTAAGTTTCAAAAATTATTCATAGATTCAATCAGTTGTCAATTCATAATTTGTCATATTTTTGATCTTGTTATTCTGTGCTTGATATGATTTGTTTCACACTATGACTACATATTAAACACTTTGGTGGAGTTTGTCTGTAAGTTCAACCCCTTGTCCTATAACTTCTACCTCCACTGTAAGAAATGGATCACCTACGTTGGTTAATATTGTGTATTTATCATAGTTCAGACGATTATTTCATTCATGCTGAAATACACGTTTTTGATTGGTTGAAATGATTGTGTTGATAAGCAATAACACCATGTTTTCGATTTTGTATTTCGGCTCCTGATTGGCTATTGGATACCTACATGCTGTGTTTTCGTTTCTGTATTTCGCTTTCTGATTCGTAGGCAGTAAGGCAGTAGGGTAGTTTAATTAAACAACGACTTACTAGTTGCAATCTGTCATAGTATTTTCCGATTCCCTGGTAAATAAATGAATGCCACTACACCAAATTTTCGTCTGAACCATGATAAACACACACTATTAATATGTATCCACTTCATTTTCCACAAATTTTAGACAATTTCAGCATTAATAGAATTAGAAATATTATGGTGAATTCATGCACGACGTAACTTAGGTCTTAACTTATGACTCAACTTAAGATTGACATAAAAATTCTTGTAAGTGTTCATGCACAACTTATCAAAATTATCAGAATATTAATCTAATGGAACCTAACCACACAAATTGTGACAACAATCATAATGAACTTAGCTCAGTAGTACCTAGTGCATAGGTAATCTTGCCTACATCATACAATGGCATAAATGTATTGTTGGTTGCATAACGAATCTTGTGTCGAACTACAATGCATAATCAAAATAATTAATTCCATAAACTGTACGTTTAAAATAGAAAATCATCGAAATGGCTTTGATTTTATTCATGAAATAATCTGAACAAATACAACTTGTGTTATTGATGATTATCGAAAATTCCTTCTCTTTTTCGAAACAAATCATGTTGCTTTGGGAAACCACACTCGCGCTGTGCGCTCGTGTAGTTTCCAAGCAACATGATTTGTTTCTCTAAATCGATGGAATTTTTGTTTCGATAATCATCAATACACTTGTTGTATTACATGCGAAAATCTGGTGTAGTGGCATTCATTTATTTACCAGGGAATCGGAAAATACTATAACAAATTGCAACTAGTAAGTCGTTGTTAAATTAAACTACCCTACTGCCTGCGAATCAGAAAGCGAAATACAGAAACGAAAACACAGCATGTAGGTATCCAATAGCCAATCAGGAGCCGAAATACAAAATCGAAAACATGGTGTTATTGCATATCAACACAATCATTTCAACCAGTTCCATCAATTTTGGATTTTTCACAGTTATTATTCTGTTTCAAAATTTCAACAGTGCATCATATCGAAGAGGAAGAATTCTACTATTAGATCACCCTCAGTGAGTACGAAATCAACTTGTACAGAGGTATTTATCGTAACAATTCCATCATCACACTAACCTCTAAAACAGAAGTGAACGATACCTGAACTCACAAAAAACACGGTCCCACAACCGCGGTACTGGGGAACCAGGACCGTACTCAGGCGTCGAGAGAACATGAAGATCTCGATAAAATATCATGATGAATAACGAACCAGATAACAACATGCCTAATCAGAATCCTACCATAAGCAACCCTCATACCCAACAAAACCATCCAAACCAACCTACACGTTAATATTCTGCTGCATTAAGCCAACATACTCCAGTTAAATTTCCTACTAAAGATCAAGCTATTGTTTTCAACACTATCGCTAATACGAAACTTCAAGATTATCTTCTTCAACTAGGACCCATCGTTCACCCAAAAAATATTATCTTCTCATCGAGGATATCGAACAATAGAATCTTTGTATACTTCAGTAGCAAGGACATTGTCAACCAATTCTTGAAAGACCATCACTATCAATGGAGAAACTATCGCAGCTCAAAGATTAATCGCTCCTTCCGATCGGTTGGTAATATCGAATATAAGTCCTACTATCCCACACGACTTCCTGATTGCGGAACTTCGAAAACTAGGATTGACACTAATATCTCCAGTAACTTTCCTGAGAATTGGTGCAACTAGCCCAGAATACAACCATATCCTCAGCTTCAGACGTCAAGTATACATTACACCAGCAGAAGATATAGATATTCCTGGGTCTATTGAAATAACCCATGATGATTTAACTTACCGCATTTTTCTCTCCTGTGATAGTCAAATATGTTTTAAATGTAGACTAACAGGTCATATTGCATCCAAATGCCCAACAAATACATTATCCCAAAATCTACCAAACAACGTTCCCATAACAAGTACACCCAAAACCTCTGAAAACAATCCAACAATAATTACCTCACAGGGTATAGAGCAAATTCCTGGTGGAAATACTCAATCAACGAACAAACGCCATTTAGCAGAAATATTAACACCTACACAGGAAGCTGAACCACAATTCCTCACCCCAAAAGACATTTCAAAGAACAAAAAACACCAACAAGGTCATCAATATAATACATCCTGAACAGATGAAATCCATAAAAAATCTCATGGACCAACAACAAACACCATCTACGCTGAACGCCGAACAACTCAAAGATTTTCTCGAAAATGCCCACGGATCAAGAGACGTTCTGAGCCTATCCAAAGACTATTCAGAAGACACTCCCGCATACCTCGAATTATTGCTCAAAGTACACTCTCATACTGAAAACCGAAGTCTCAAAGTTAGATGCACTAAATTGAGGAAAAAACTACAAAGACAAATGGTATCTTTGCCATACGAATCTCAAAGTGACTCATCAACAACACTTCAAAAGAACACAAAGATAAAAACGAACCAATTCAGAAATGGCGACTCGACCATGCTGACTGGTATAGCTATGGAAAAATAATAGAAAACAATATCTCCAGATTTGAAATAACAGACAACATAAACACGACAATAATCAACTTCAATAAAATCATCATAGAGGCAGCAAATGAATCTACTAATGCAAATTACAAAAAAAGCTTTCTTACACACAAGACTGCACAAGAATCCACACCGATTGTGATAGAGATCAACCAAGATCCAATCAATACGCCAATTACAGAATCAGAATTTTCTGAAGCACTCACATCACTCAAAAACACTGCTCCAGGCCCTGATGATATCCCAACATCACAGAACAGAAATTCCCGCAAATCTGGAGGCACGCAGTCGTTATCCCCATCCTGAAACCAAATAAGTCAGCGATTCATCCACAATCTTACAGACCAATCTCACTGACATGCACAATGTGCAAATTGCTAGAAAAAATTATCAATAAGAGACTTATTTGGACACTGGAAAACAAAAAACAAATCATACCAGAACAGTCCGGTTTCAGACCTCATAGATCGACACATGACAACATAATAGATTTAGAGAGTCAAATACATGAAGCGTTTGCCAACAAACAAAAATGTATGGCAATTTATTTCGATATCAATAAAGCCTTTGAAACTGCATGGCGTCATCAAATCCTAGTCAGACTTCAAGAATGGGGATATCAGGGAAATATATTAGCCTTCATCAAACATTTCTTAAGCCACAGGACATTTCAAGTCCGTCTCGCCGGAACACTATCACAACACAAAACCCAGGAAAACGGCATCCCACAAGGCTCAATAATAAGCCCCACACTTTTTCTAATAGCAATCAACGACGTGGTTCTGTCCATGAAGAAGCCAGTCCAAGCAAGACTATATGCGGACGATCTAATAATATTCGCTAAAGGTAAAAACATCGATACCCTGGCAACCACCCTACAGGAACAGATACATTCGCTCGAAACATGGTCTAAGACTACAGGCTTTACCTTCTCCCCTGATAAAACGAAATGCATATTATTCTCGAAAAGAACGACAGTAGAGACACCAACAGTAACATTATACAACATAAACTTAACTTTCACGGACAACATACAATTTTTAGGGATGATATTCGACCAACAGCTTAACTGGAAAGCACACATCAAACATCTCATTCTTTCGTGTCACAAAAGGCTCAATCTTTTGAAATACTTAGCCCATAAACAACGGGGTGCAGAGGGAACGACCCTTCTCACTATATATAGAACTCTCATACGTTCCAAGATTGATTATGGTTGCATTGCATATGCTTCCGCAAAACCATCAGTATTGAAATCTTTGGATAGCCAACAATTAAGCATATCCTACGCTGCCAGAATAGCTTCACTCAACAACGTCCCAACATATAGAAATACAATAACCACACGCTCTTTATCAGCATACGAACAACCAAGAACAGACCCACCTTGCTATGAGAGAATACGAAGGTACATGAGGTCACTTCAAATGCAGACATTCCCCCCTCTCTACCCAATGAACCTAAACACTCCTCCCCCTTGGCAAATACACCAACCAAACATTAACATCCACCTATCCCAATTCAATAAAAACAACACGAACACACAAATTATAACCCAGAACTTTCATGAAATCCTACAACATCATAAAGAATTCATAGAAATTTACACAGATGCATCTAAAACAGATTCTGGAGTGGGAGCAGCAGTGGTTACACCTGAAACTACCCTAACCTATAAACTACCAGAAACCAACACGATCCTTACAGGAGAACTCTTCGCAATCCTCCAAGCACTACGGTTCGCAAAATCAAGCCTATCTAAAAAGTTCATAATTATATCAGATTCATTAAGCTCTCTGCAAATACTTCGTCAAATATACGTAAGCCATCCAATAGGAAGACTGATTAAAAGATAACTTTTTATCGTCCAAACATTGGACAAAGAAGTAATATTGCTTTGGGTTCCTTCACATATAGGAATAACTGGTAATGAATCGGCCGATAAAGGTTCTCGAGAAGCAATCAATAATCCGAACCAGGCTGCGCTGCAATACACTCCTTTGATAGACATGAAATCCTACATCAAAAGCAAGATGAAGAATGTATGGAATACTCATTGGCAGGCCTCACAATCGAAACTACAAGCAATCAAACCAAACGTGGGACCGTGGCAAAATCAATTATCGAAAAGAAGAGAACAAGTGATAATGACCCGACTTCGCCTAGGACACACCAAGCTCACACACGAATACCTGCTGTCTGGACAAAATGAACCAACTTGTCATATTTGTGAAGTGCAACTAACTGTGAAACATATTATAGTGCAATGCCCCTAATTCCAAATTGAGAGAGTCACATTTAACATATCCCCTAACTTGAAAGAAATGTTAGACTATAGTAATAGTAACAAAATCATTCCATTTTTGTCTACTTTAGATTTAATGAGAAAATTATAAATGATGTATTCATCAACTCCACCGCTAATGACCTAAAAGGTTGATGCGGTTAATTGTAAAAAAAAAAAAAAAAAAAAAAAAAAAAAAACGTATTTTAGCATGAATGAAATAATCGAATGAATATCATTATCTCCTGGAGATATTTCGTGAATATTTCCATTATAATTGTTTTGTGTTTTAAAGAATCTTGATTTGATCTTATGTATATAAAGTATATTTTGTATATCTTCAGGATTTCGTTATCAGAGCCCATAATCTTTCTGCATTTTACCATGATAACATAGTTCTCTTCACTCAAATTGATTGGTGTATACCTACTTAATAAACTAAATAATTTAAATCTGCGATTTGATTCAAAAATCGCGAATTCAGAGTTTCATACGGCTCTACCAAAGTTAGTAAAAACAGTGAAAGTGAACGTCACAAAAATAATTGCTAGCTGAATCGTAAAAAAAATATCCAGGAAATAGACAATTTGTCACTAATGAAATGTTAATAGTAATTTACGTAACAAGTCCGGAAAATACTGTTTTTTTGGATGAGTGGACAAAATTCTAGGACGAGCGTAGCGAGTCCTGGAAGTCTGTGAGTCCAAAAAAACTGTTTTCGGGCGTGTTGCGTACACAATTTTTTCGGCAACCGTGTAGAATAACAAATCAAAGAAACACATTTCTTTCAAAAATTGAAATGTTAGCTAATTTTATGTCAGATAGCTGTCAGTCGTTATTTTGCTGCTATGGTAATGATCAACTGCATTTATCAAAACCATACTACCAAGATTTTCATATTTACAATGACAACAACGATGTGATTCTTCCCGGCCTAGTCCGGGAAGTACGTACTTCCCGGACTAGGCCGGAAAAATGCCACTTTCTCAAAAAAAAAATCGTCTGGAAAGTACGTACTTTCCGGACGGTTGCCGAAAAACGTTTTTACCGTCACAGAAAAAACATAATTTTCCAATTGAATCTTTGAAGATATAAGTAACCTGATCTGTACATAATATACTTATTTCAAAAAAACTAATTCAACATTCCATTGCTTTGGGTGTTATGCCTGTTGATGACTTCATATAATTCAAAACATACCAGATCGAATCAAATTATTGTTGAATTCAATTTGAGAAAATGATTGCTTATGGAAATAAATGTATACAAATTGAATCTTATCGAGAATTATGATCAGCCGTATTGTTTCATTCCATTTAAAATTCGAATTGACTTTGTAATTGGTCCATGGCTCGTGTTCTGTTTTCGTGGATTCGGTGTAGACTTTATATCGCCTCAATATTCGTGTGTGGGTATTTTATGATGATTATTTCATATATTCCTATAGTAGCAAGAGCTGTTGAGAAAAACATTTGAATCACGTTCGAATCTGATGATAGACAGCAAACTACTCATATTCCGAATGGGGCCAATGGGAATGTTTCCTAAATTCAGATTTTCATTCCACGTTATGAACTACGCAACACTAATTACGTCGCACCCCGAAATTTTGACCCTGTTATAGTTATTTATGTATTAAGGGAATTATGAGAGCCTTAATTACCGATGGCAAAGTTTGCGTCCCGAGGGCCTCTGGCCCGAGGGACAGCAATTGCCAGAGGTTATTAAGGCTCTATAATTCCCGTGGTACATAGATAATTTCATTTTTGACCGATTTTCATAACAATGTGTCCATATTCAGAACGCAATAAATGTTTAAATTCATAACCTTTCTGGTATATTTGAATTAGGTAGCGTTGATTGTAGCATTGTTGGTTGTTGCTAGGTTGTCGCTATGTTACACGTTTATAAGCAAACTTTCTTTATCAATCAATGTTTTTCCGTTAAAAACGTGTTTATTTTTTACCACAAATCGACGATCTTTTTCTGATATAATGGAGGATATTATAAAAAAAGCGGAAAAAGCAAGACAATCATTACTTCCATCGAAAAGTGAAGCCCTATATCAAAAAGAATACAACTTATATCTGAAGTGGCTGACACAGAGAAATGTTATGTCAAAAGATGCCAACGAAACTGTCTTTCGGGCATATTTTCAAGAACTGGTAAAGTATTTTCAGTATTTAATTGTATTTATTCGTTGCAATCAGAAACGTTTAGCCCAAATTCGTTATGGACTAAATGGTCAATGCTCAAATCGATAGTGACCATATATGAGAAAAGAGATATCACCAAGTTCAACGAACTAGAGGCTTTTTTGAAACGGAAAAGTAAGGGGTATAAGCCGAAAAAGTCTGCTGTCTTATCTCCTAAAGATGTCATCAAATTTCTAAAGGACGCCCCTAATGAAATTCATTTATTGCATAAGGTAATTTTTTTCTCATAATTTTCTTTTTCGTTTGTTTATTTCGTTTTATTTGTTATAGGTTGTTCTAATTATGGGTTATTTTGGAGGATGCAGAGCTCAGGAACTTCTAAATATGAGTATAGCAGATATAGAGGACCGGGATACTGTTATGGTAGTGAACGTACCGGAAAGTAAAACTGGTGTATCGAAGAAATTTACAGTTGTGGATCAAAAAGAGTTCTCTGCTTTGCCTTTATTGAGACTTTATATGTCCTTGCGTCCTGAAGGTACAAAACGATTTTTTTTGAGCTTCCGACAAAATAAATGTACAACTCAGCCAATTGGAAAGAATATGTTTGGCAAAATTCCCAGCAAAATCGCAATGTATTTAGGATTGCCAAACCCACTAACCTATACGGGACATTGCCTTCGTCGCACTTCTGCTACTGCCCTAGCCAATGCAGGAGCAACTATGACAAACTTAATAAGACACGGAGGTTGGAGAAGTTCCACGGTGGCAGAGGGGTATCTGGAGGACAGTATCGAATTGAGAAATAAAACGGCGCGTATGCTGTCTACTTTGCCATCAGAAGAGGCAGGCACCTCGACTGTAGTGAACAGCAACAGCACCACCCATAAAAAAGAAGAAATTGTTTCCAGCGGCGGAAGTAATTTTCAGGGAACATTTGAAAATTGTACATTTATTATTTGTAATGACGTGAATAAGGAAAATATGTCTTAGTTTTCATTACATATAAACGTTTATAAGCATTTCTTGTATCATTTTCACCTGTAAAAGGTAAGAGGGAGTTTTTGAACCTTAATATCCCAAGGGAGTTATGACCCTCATTATAGATATCGTAACTATGACGATATAAGCTTATAATGTCACTGTCAGAAATAATAATTATTTATGACATTTCTATTTAGCAAAACGAATGATTTCAGAGCTTTCTTGAACGAATAAGTATTTCCTATCTTTATTATTCCTTTAGGGACGGTGTTATATAATTTAGGGGCCATATAAGTGTATGATCGCTGACCTATAGATTTGTTCATCTTAGGGACAATTTGTTGATGTTTATTTCTAGTGTTATGATCATGATCAGGTATATTGAAGAAGTTCTTCTTAATGTGATAGTGATTGTTTAAGTTTTTGTAATATAACTGCCGAATGTCTAGAGTTGCTGTTTCGAAATATAAATTTTCTGAAGAATATCTATTTGGTTTATTGAGGAGTAATTTCAGGAATCTCTTCTGAAGGACTTCAATGGGCCGTAGGTGAGTTCTGAGTGCACCACCCCATGCTGTTATAGCATATATCAAATGGCTTTCCACTAGTGCATGATATAAAATCTTCAATTTATGAAAATCTTGGAGGTACTTGAACCGGTATAATATTGTTCTCAATTTTTTACAAGTGTATTGAATATGAACGTCCCACTTCAAATGCGAATCGATGTACACTCCCAAGTACTTGACTCTTCTAGCAAACTTGATAATTTTACTATTAGTATGACAACCTACAAGGAGTTGTTCAAAAGGTGGTTCATTAGATTTGTTGCAATAAAACGGTACAAAACAAGTCTTTTCGTGAAATAAATTAGTTTTCAAGTTAAAACTCGGTCGTCGTTCACTTGTACAATTCAATAATTAACGATTTCAAATGATGTAATTTGGATAATAAAATGATTATGAGACATTTCCGCATAACCAAAAATTCTCTATTGGTGATAAATCAACTTGCCTATTTTTCCACAGAACTGACTTGTTGAATTCACCGATTCGACGTTTATATCCTAATTGCTCCTAAGAACCCACATACGAATTGAGAATGATTGCGGTAATGAAACAAACTGATGGTCATTATGGGGCTATTAAAGTTTTGATGACTTATAGGGAGTAGGTATATAAGGATCCCCTATGAATATATCACCTCCTTTTATTAGGCAATATAATTTAGCTTATGACCTTTCAAGAATTCTGAATATCATTATAGTGGTTCTAACATGCTTCCCATCTCCTGTCTTATACTATTGGATTCTTGGGTTCAATGGAATATTAATTATTAACAACATTTCTATATTCATTCTAATGGAATGTTATCACAAACATCGTTATAATTTTTAATGTCGTCGGAATGTACCTTCTGGAGTGGCTACCTTAGTAATGCATGGTTGCTCTCTCATCTAAGTAATTGAAAGTAATCATTTTTGAATTTCCGAATGTAGAAAGGTAAGTACCTAATTTCTTAGTATAAGTTTTTCGATAAGAAAATATTTTGAACCTGCAGAAGTGGATAATTTTTGCTGAACTTGAAATAAATGTTCAATATTTCCCACCAGATATGTAGAGCCACCACAACTTTCATTTTCAATATTTCCAATGTTAAGTAACATATGTAACATAATGACCTATCATTTGCTGATATAATAAAAAATATCACAATTGGTTCCAACGACCATATTTCGAAATTTAAATGTTATTTCATTTCCTAGATATTTCTTGCACTTGCAACTGTTTAATTTGACACAACGTATCACTGTTGAAGCATATAGGCAATATGGCTTCCGTCATCAGAGATCAACTGGTGACCTGCTCGCTTTTTTTTTTTTTTTTTTTTTTTTTTTTTTTTTTTTTTTTTTTTTTTTTTTTTTTTTTTTTTTTTTTTTTTTGGGAGGAGGGTTGGCATTGGAAGGACCGTTTGCCACAGATTACCTGCTCGCTTACGTCTCACATTTATGGCAGCGATCTATTGGAAAATATGGAGAAACTTTAGCAGTGGCATTAGATATTTTCAAGGCATTTGATCGAGTTTGGCACCAGGGATTCCTCGCTAAGCTTTCATATTATGGTTTGCCCCCTCAGCTGTGTTCTCTGCTTGCTAGTTTTCTCTCAAACAGGTCTCTCCATGTAGTGGTCGATGGAGTTTCATCTGATACTCTATACTCATAAATTCTGGTGTTCCGCAGGGATCAATTTTAGCACCAACACTATTTCTACTTCACATCGACGATTTGTTGGAAGCAACTTCATGTCCTATACACAGTTTCGTGGATGATAGTACCCTCCAAACCGCTTTCTCTTCCAGGGCTCCTATATATCTGCCCGTCAAACCAGAAATGAAGGAGGAAGAAATGTTAACAAAATAAATATGGACTTCTCTAGAAAAGCCGATCTCACTGTGCCCAACATAATTCAGTCAGGACTAACCATACCATTGAAGTCATCCATTTCGATGCTTGGCGTTACACTATCAGAAATAACCTTTCTTTTGGGAAAATCACATGAGATCCATTGCCAAAAGTGCATCCCAAAAACTTGGTTTTCTGTTTCGAGCCAAGAGCTATTTCACTCCCAGTCAGCTGCTTATGATCTATAAGGCACAGATCCGACATGTCCTGGAATACTGTTCCAAGATCTGTAGTGCGACACCTAAACTTATCCTGAAACTATTGGATTCTGTCCAAAAAAGGGCAATTCGTCTCGTCGGTGATGCCTCGCTTACAAACTCGCTCACTTCTCTGGAACACCGTTGAAAAGTTGGCGATTTATCTCTATTTTATAGATATTTTCATGGGCGATGCTTTTCTGGAATATCAACAATCGTTCCTCCATTAGCAGTCTCTTCAAGATTAACCCGCCAAGTTCGGTCTTCACACCCCTTCGTGGTTACTTTAGAGACCTGCAGAACGTACCTTTCCAAAGACTCGTTCATGCAACGAAAATCAAACTTTGAAACTCAGAAATTTAAGAAGAACACCAACTCCTACCTTCTTTCCCTTGGTTCTCACGATGATCTTCTCTGAACATCACAGGTTCTGAACATATATATTCATTATATTATGGATCAAGGGCTCGATGATGTAAGTAATTATAAATTTTTTTTATCAAATAACCTGATATTTCTTTAGTAGGTACCACATGAATGTGTTTGCTCAAGTTCAAATTTCATGAAGTCCCCAGATTGATTTTTCTGTGACCTAGGAAAATGCTGTTGGTTATAACTTCTCTATAACATATTATAACTCGCAGTAGTGCTTGGACATTTTTCCTTCATTCTGATTTTACTCAAAAATCATTGAAGGCTTCGAATATGATACTATATTGAGTCTTCACTGTATTCTTTAAACTGTTGTACATAATATGATTTTAATTAATTAGATACTTCTGATTCAAAAATACATTTATTTCTGACAGTGAAATTATAGCGAATTTGGGCTAAACGTTTCTGACTGCAACGAATAAATACAATTATTACCAAATCTACCAGAAAATACTGAAAATACTTTACCAGTTCTTGAAAATATGCCAGAAAGACAGTTTCGTTGGCATCTTTTGACATAACATTTCTCTGTGTCAGCCACTTCAGATATAAGTTGTATTCTTTTTGATATAGGGCTTCACTTTTCGATGGAAGTAATGATTGTCTTGCTTTCCGCTTTTTTTATAATATCCTTCATTATATCAAAAATAGATCGTCTATTTGTGGTAAAAAATAAACACGTTTTTAACGGAAAAACATTGATTGATAAAGAAAGTTTGCTTATAAACATGTAACATAGCGACAACCTAGCAACAACCAACAATGCTACAATCAACGCTACCTAATTCAAATATACCAGAAAGGTTATGAATTTAAACATTTATTGCGTTCTAAATATGGACATATTGTTATGAAAATCAGTAAAAATAAAATTATCTATGTACCACGGGAATTATAGCCTTAATAACCTCTGGCAATTGCTGTCCCTCGGGCCAGAGGCCCTTGGGACGCAAACTTTGCCATCGGTAATTAAGGCCCTCATAATTCCCTTCCCAGTAAACACATGAACGTTCAATAAACGTATTATCAACGTGTCATTGGTTGATAAACCGTGTTGCGTTGAAATATAAACGGTTTATATTTTGGTTAGAAAAATACCGTTTCATCTCAACGTTATAAATACGTAGTTTTCTGACCATAATCTGAGATACCAATAATGCCACGTTGAAATAACGTTTATTGCAGTGAACTAGATATACTATTTTCATAAACGTTTTTGTAATGTATATTATGACTTATTTTTTAAAAATGATAATTATACACGGCCGTAACATATTGATTTAGTTAATATTCAATAATCATCTGGATGGTTTCAAAAATGATTTGACCTTGATAAAGGTATTCCGAAACTGTTCGATCTTTATATGACTTATCACAATATTATAATTTTACAATAACCTTCACAAACATCTCAATTTAGTCTCACAATTTTAGTGCCAAAAAACATCGTTCCAAATTCGTTCAATTTGTATATCTTTATCACACATCTGGATTGTACATCGAAGGTGAATTTCGTGGATAATGAATAAAAATATAATGGGATCCACACATACATATTTTATTTCAAAAGTTTTCGGATGCGTTGAAAAATAAGAACATATCAACGTTTTTTACACGTTTGAACAAACGTTTCATAAACGGTTTTGACGATTGGAGCAGTCTGATTGGTAAAAGAATGATCACGTGGTATAGGTCACGTACACACTGAGAGTCTTCCTTCAGTTTGTAGTCTCATATTCGCATGTGAAGCAACGCCATCGAGCTAGTTTTTTACGGTTTCTGTATGTGATCCCTGCCTGCATCTGCTTGTGTTTGGGTAAGTAAAATTTCAATACGAGTAGTTATATGATCCTATTAGTGCAATTATCGAAAAACAAATATTATTGGTGATAGCAATAACCATTTTATATGAATTATTGAAGGCATGTTGCATTGTGTCAACATCGGCGTCTTTTTCACAACTGACCATGCACAAGATAAAATGAAGGCATTTCTTCGTATAATTTCTATTCGGGAAAATAAAATTTCTTATTCATACATTTCAACGAATCACCAATTTAGATTTCATCAATAATGACAACTTTTTGCGAATATTCGAATGCAAAAGAGATTCAAAACATATCTTCTCTGATTCCCTTCACATTTTTTGAATTCGTCGAAATATTGAACGAAATCAACGTTTTTTACACCGTCGCACGTATACGTTTAATCAACAGTATTGAGAAATGGAATATACACTCTACTTGGGAAGAAAATAAGTTAAGTCAGAGAATTGATACAAAATATTCATTCATTTTTTTGTTTCAGTGCAACAGACATTGAATTTTTTTTGTAATGTGTCACAATCGATAAATGCCTCATGATTTTATATCAACTTTCGATATTTCCGAAATACATCGATATTCTCCATCAACATTTCTATTTTCAGGTGAATGCAATAGTATGTCATCTTTCAAGTTCTTGTCAAAACGTCAAATGCAGAGAAAAATAAAAAAACAAGCTGATTTATTGAGACAAAGTTGTTTACTAACAAATAGTGATAATGAAACTGGTCCTTGTACATCACGTCCATCTTTGGCACCTTTTATTCCTAGGGTTCAAATCACACCATCCATATTGTCATCTGAGGAGAGTAGCAGTTCAGATTTTTCACATCCAATTGATCTGCCAGAATTTGAAGAAGATTCTCAATCATGGTTTCCTTCTGTAGATTCTGGTAGCTCGAGTTCGATTAATACAAATTCGGAATATTCTCCCGATTCTTTAAAAGATGAATTGAGAATATGGGCTTGTAGAAATAATATAACTGGAACAGCAGTTACAGAACTTTTGAAAATTTTGAAGCCTCGTTATCAATTTTTACCTAGTGATTATAGAAGTTTGCTCGAAACCCCTCGAGGAACCCAAACTATTTCTCTCAACAACGGAGAAATGTTTTATTCAGGTATTCTCAACCAACTGCTCATCAGGATGGATTGTGGGTTGAAAGTAAATGTTACGAAAGTTCTCCTTCAGATAAATATAGACGGATTACCCTTATTCAAAAGCTCCAATGTAGAACTATATCCCATTCTTGGCCTTTGTGCTGATTTTATGAACGATGCTCCATTTGCAATAGCTTGTTTTTCTGGAACAGGTAAACCGGATCCTCTAAGAACTTTTTTAGAGCCGTTCATGGCCGAATTCAAAACATTGAAAGCAATTGGTTTTGATTTCAATGAGAAGCATTATGACATAGACATAGACTTTTTCACTTGTGATGCACCTGCTAGAGCATATTTGAAGGGCATCGTAGGACATACAGGTCGGCACGGGTGTGAAAAATGCTGTATTGTTGGACGCTATCAAAATCATCGCATAAATTTTGTGCATGATCAAGATTATTTGCCGATCACAGATGAAGATTTCATAACAGGAGACAAACCTTTCATAAAGTCAAAATCTCCACTTTTAGATATCGGTATCAGGCTGGTCACCCAGTTTCCACTTGATCCCATGCACCTAATATTTTTGGGGGTAGCGAAACGAATTCTTTTGAATTGTTACATCGAAGGTAAAGCCCCCTACAAACTTTCTCGTAAACTGATAGATTTGATGAATTCTAAGATATCTATTATAAAGAGATTCCAACCATCCGACTTTGCACGAAAATGTAGGTCATTTTTTGAAATAAAACGATGGAAAGCGACTGAATATAGGAGTTTCGTATTGTATCACGGAGTAGTGGTACTATATGAAGGACTAAGAACTGAACAGTTCAAGCATTTCTTATTACTACATTGTTCAGTAACTATATTGTCCAATGAATATTTCATCGCAAAATTTATTGATAAAGCTGACTTATTTTTGAAAGAATTCGTAGCGACTGCATCAAATATATTAGGCGACGACTTTGTAGTTTATAACGTCCACAGTCTCATTCATCTAGTGGAAGACGTTCGCAGATATGGTCCAATTAATACGTACTCTTGTTTTCCTTTTGAGAATTATCTGGGAAATCTGAAAAGGATAGTACGTTCAAAAAAACATGTGCTGCAACAAGTACATCACAGACTTTCAGAAAAGGAGAAATCTGCGAAACAGTCTGTTATGGAAGAAAAACAAAACTTGAAGGACTCACACGACTTCAAATCTAAGCATATTTTCAATGAAGTCTTTAATATCATAAGTGGTGAACTAATATCATATAACTGCAAAAAAATATGCTTCACTCAATATGTGTTGTCGAATACTTCGCCTGATAATTGTATCCTTACGAAATCTAGAAAGGTTTGTGTCATCAAGGAAATTCATGTGATAGGTAAAACAATCAAATTTGAGGGACTCATTTCTGCGATGTATGATTTGTATTCGGTACCTATGCCTTCTTCTGATTTGAACATATTCTACTGCAAAAGCTTCAGTGAAAAAAATGCAATCAATTTTTCCAATGAACAAATATATTGTAAAGGATTTCTCATGCCACATAAGGATGGTTTTGCATTTTTTCCATTGAACCACTGCTAACATATTTCATTATCACTATTCGTTTCATTCTTCAACGGCTGCATTTATTTTTTTTTTCAATTTTTTCTCTGCACTATAGAGTTATTACTGCAATACGAAATATGTTTTACGGGGTGGTAGAATTCAAATCTAAGAGACTGGATTCCAAAGAGCTTGCTGTAGTACCATTAATATGGCTCATCAAGAATGAAAGAAGATGCTATTGGCCTACTAGAACTAAAAAGGTACCACTATCGACGTTTGTTAAAGCATGCATCCCGCCTAGTAAGAATTGGCCACATTATTCAGTACATAAAGTACATCTGAAAACACGTGAGTATTTCAATTTGATGAAAATATGCAAACGTCCAAAAAATAAACTTTTTCAGTTCACTATGATTTGGCCGAACAGGAAGTAGACCGTCTTATTGAGGAATACGAAACATCAAATACTCTATCCACTGCGAGTAATAGAAGTGTCGGGAGAAAATGTGTTCCATCCGAATCAAGCGGATCAAGTGATGAAGATGAGTTACCAATGCCAACAAAAAAACAAAGGACAGAAGAAGTGAAAAGTAGGTACAATCAATGATTGATTCTAAGACATTCTCCTAATTTCGAATGAAATTCACAGACTCAGATCCAAATTTATTAGCAGAGGTCGTTACGGTTGAGGGTATGAACAAGTCTATAAATGCAGCTTCAAATTTAGTAGCAGAATTTGCTCCTCTTCAGCGAGTTCCTATCATCCTTCCTGCTTCTGTCCAGGCTTCACAAAGCGACCATAATGTATGTTTACCACAGACACCAAGTGCTTCATCTACTTCAACGATGACTCCATTTAGCACTAACTCTATAATAACCGAGGCCTTGAATCATGATGTACTGATTGGTATGAACCTTATTTTCTTATATTGAATATTGTTAATATTGCCGTTTCAGATAATAATGAGACTCTTGTAGATGCAACTGTTTATGGGACTTATACCTCAGGTCAGATACCCTTCTCCGTATACATGTATGAATGAAAAAATGCATTTATATACATGATATTCATCTACTTCATACATTTAGAAACTTCAATCTATTTTTACAGGTTTTCAAGAGACCGTTTTAACATCGATCGCAAAATTGCAAACAACCAATGAACAAATATTATTAACTATGCAAGAAATTTTGAGGTATAACAAAAAAATTGCATTGGAAAAGTTGATAGCACCAGAAAACTTGCCAACTTTTCCAATGAAATCGTATGAGGAATTCATAAGTTTCGAACATCTCGCAAAAGAAGACCCCATAATCAATCAATTTATGGTGAGTTAACATTCAACTGTCTGTGATCTTTTTTCTTTCACCGTATTTTCATGACTCTTCGACCATTGAATCCCAATTGTTTTTTTTTTGTTCAATAGTTCATCTCATGAATATAATAAGTGAATTTGAAATAAATTAAAATAATCGACGAATATTCGCAATTTCAAAAGTACTTGTGCTGACTAGATTCACTAAATACAAAAATGCTTTTTGTGTATTGTTACCACTTATTCCACAGGTACGGAGGTTGGCGGCCCTAGGTGGTTCAGGAATCGAAGGGGTGACGAGACGAATCATGAAATATTTGATGGCAAATCAACTAGGGATTCAGTTCAATTGGAAAGGACGTTATAACAAAATTGGTTTTGAAAAGACCACAACCATGGATATTGTTTTAGGTATTGAAAAAGATAATTTTACCCATTGATATTGACATTTAGAAATATTTCAGAAGCGGCGAAACTGAACTTTCCAGCAAATGAAAAGAATGATTTGCAAGTTGCATGGGCAGTGAAAGAATGGCTTAAACATTCATCAACTCGACTCAATCAGAATATCAAAAATAGGTAGACTGTAGGTTTTTAGTTTTGTTCTTCATGTACATATTTTTTGAATGTTTTTTCCTTTTGTTCGTTTTTTATGTTTTAAGAAAAACTTTAATAACCATTTGTACTTAAGTGTAACAAAAAACTATTAACATTAATACAAAATCAAGTGTTGATTCGTTTTTTACATTGTATAATTTAATATCCAGAATGTTTCTTTTTTGAGTTTCCAAACATTTCTCAATGACAACATTTGTATCTCATTGCATACATGAGAAATTCAACAAGTTGACTCATTTTTCATGTTTTATAGTTTATACATCATTATGTTTTGTTATTTGTTATTTTAAACAGTATTGTTTTGTCATTATGGCTGTTGCATTTGTAATGTACCTTAATTTTATGTTGACGTTTCAGAAATAAATCTAGCTGTGAGAAGAAACTTATCTTATTAATACACGTCACTGATTTACTAGGTGCCACAGTTTGGAGGGTGAAGAGAACTACAAGTTCCTGGATTGATAATAACATGATTGGACAAAACTCATCAATATTCAAAGTTGCTCGGCAATATATGAGCGGCTTTAGAAAAACCTAAAAAAAAATCATCTTGGACTTTTGGAGCAACTTTGGAATAAGATAAGTTTTAACCAACGATTCTATATTCAGTCTAGCAAATTGCGTGTCTCTCATTCTCCCTTCTAGCTGTAGAACCTTGTATAATCGTTAGTAGAAACAAAAAAAAAATCGTTTATTTTTTAGTGTGAAATAATGTTTCGAAAACGTTGAACGGAACGTTTATATAAGGACATTTTCAACCTTAAATACACGTTTAAAACATGAGGATATTTAACGTTTTTGAGAACGTTGAAAATATGATAAACGAACACGTTAAATAGTCGTATTTTATGTGAGTATATTAAACGTGTGCTTATTCGGCTCCTACAACGTTTAAAACCGCGACATTTTTGA
This sequence comes from Chrysomela aeneicollis, assembly GCA_029955515.1. Classification (NCBI taxonomy): domain Eukaryota; kingdom Metazoa; phylum Arthropoda; class Insecta; order Coleoptera; family Chrysomelidae; genus Chrysomela; species Chrysomela aeneicollis. The sequence continues at coordinate 1,007,271 of JARUHQ010000026.1, read as the reverse complement.
GTTGATTCTACGTAATAGGGACACGTATTTCTTAATTGGTGTATATAACTTTATAAACGTATTATAAACGTATGTGTGTTTATTGGGTTAATACATAAATAACTATTTTGATACATCAATTTTCGAGAAGGGGAGCTAAAAATTGAACAAAATTAATCATATTATTCACATTCAAGAGTGCATCCATTCAAGATGAATGGAGTTTCATTGTTTGCCTTCATAAATAATACTTACTACCGGCTGCACACCATATGATTTGTTGTCATAAAAATTCAAAGATGGCTTCAAGGTGTTAATTGGCCTCATGAATATGAAAACACTTAAATTTAGTCAGGATTCCGGTATTAAATTATAGTACCTGTGTCCTATTGTATATATTCATCCAACGTCTAGAATGTCGCAGAGAGCTTAAAATTTTACTGATGATTTATTTTTATTTTCTACAATTTCTTTGTACAAATACAAACTTTATACTGGAATAAAAAAACTTCGAGGATTGATAATGCTTATGTATCTGATGAAATTCGGAGAATTGATTGTATCTGAAGAGATGTATTTTTTGAGAATTATGCTATGAAAGAAATTATCAATTTCATCAGTAGTTCATCGAATTTAGGTATACCATCAAGAAACCTAACACGAAAAGATATACACACGAAAAAAAACTTGGGGGTCATTTCAATCAAATGGATTTCAAAGAAAACTCCGGCGAATATAACACCTGAATATCAGAGTTGTGTCCTTTTTATATCATACATTTCACAATTGAGTGTCAAGTGGTGTTAATTCCGATATTGATAGTGAAAAATGACACGAATGTGGTGACATAGAATGATTCTGAAACATAAAATCATAAGAAACACCGAATGTTTGAAATTTAATATTCTAAATGGTGTTATCATTGACGTTAACGCATAAAAAACACCTATTATATAAAATTAACACCAAGTTGCAACCAGAAAACACCAGAGATGATATAAATCAATAAAAATATTGCATATTTACATGTGAATGGTGTAAATTTCATGCGCGTATGTGTTCGATCTTAGAACCTTAAAACTTTTGCCAATAGATGGCCCTGACGTCCTTCCTACTATACTTGATTTCATTATTGGGCATTATATATAAGATGATTTTGATGTAGATCAGTATCAATAGGCCTAGGCCCTAGTGCCACTGATCAGGATCAGATCGTTATCATCCGAATTGTCCATAGATTCTTCTGAGTCTAGTTTATTATCATATATTATATTTCAATAGGTAGTCAATCTTAGTGAAAAACACCGGAGGTGGTAAAGAAAAGCGCTGATTCGCATGAACACACTCATTATATGGTGTTCCTTCACACCAGAAAAGTACTCACATGTACCTGCTCAGTGTTTGAACGCACCGAAGAGAATTTCGTTGAGGTAGGATTCAGCATCAAGAAAATCACAGAATGTGCATCACACCACTGCGGTGTCAAATCGCACTTTCGGAAATGCATGACGAACACCACCAAAGTGTTGATTCTGCTAAATTCAGCACTAACACTAGTGTTACTGAAAACTGAGTTTGATTATTGAAAACACCTATGGGAAAGGTCACATAACACCTACAGTGGTGAATAATATGCCGGAGTTCACTGATACTAAAACAATCAGGTCCTCAGAGGACACCAGACGCGGTGTTAACTGGTGTGAGCTTTTTTTTTCACTGTGTATTATGTTGTCGTGGAAGTTGTCATTTCAGAAATGTGAGAGGTCAAATGATTTTGTGTGTTTAGGTCTATGATCGGCCAAACAGGTTTATAATGCTCCGTATACACCCTATTGTACAGGGTACGCCTCTTAAAATGGAACCCCTCCTCATATTTTTTGTTTGTGAAGATACGGAAAAGGTTAAAGCTCGATTTATAATCTCCGCTGCCGTAGCTACAGTTGACGCTGCAGTTACAGTACGTAAATGAAATATGCTAAAAATAAACATCATGTTCATAAATTCGGCAGCCGGATATCTCCCCATTACATTTTGAAACGGCAGCGTCGACTGTAGCTACGGCAGTGGAGTTTATAAATCAAGCTTCAGGATGGAAAAGTTGAATGGAATAAGTGGAACTTTGTGACCCTTTTTCTACGCGATTTTCTGCTCCTAATTTCTGATTCCCCTCTTACCAAAACGTCATGAATTGTCTCCATGAGATTTCGGTTTTGTCATTAAAAGGTACATTTTCATCAATGTTGGGTTACATCAATAAAAACAAAATGTGAGAATCAATCTCAACCGTCAACAATACATCAATAAACATCTATGATGTTTAAAAAGGTGGTAAAACTTCGTTAATCGCACTCCTATGAGTTCGGAAAAAATTTGTGGTGGAACTTACGTATTTTGACCTCCTGATCACGAATATCCGAAAACTATTTTTCGAAAATACAATTTTTTAAAATGTTTTCCTATCATTCCTACCCACTGGCTGATATTTATGATTGGGAAGCACAACAGGAAACGATGAATGAAAGGATATATTACAGATGCAGTACCTAATTATATGTGTGATGGTGTCTTGTCGACAGGTTTTGTGAACATGACATTACTCATGAATACCTGATCAATATATGATAAACTTCAGGTAAAATGAGAAGGTATACTCACATGTTTTACTAATGCCATGAACATAGTTTCAGGAGATGTGGGTATAAAACAAATATTGATTAAAATAATCCAATCCAAAATAATGAAAAACACATCAGATTCCTATGGCTTGACAAAGTTCATATATCAAGACAGCAAGCCCACAGACCGGTTTCGGGCTTATTGGCCCTCATCAGTGCACGCTGAGACAATTTTTTCATTGTCACAGCAGATTTTTCCGCTGCTATAGCCAAAAATTTTGGCTAAATAGGGGACAGGAAATATCTTCACTACTGCAGAAAATACCTTTTCACTGTCAACGTATACCTGTGGCAGCACAGCTACTTTAGAAAGTAACTCTGCTGTCGTAATAAATATACTGTTCTGTTATGGAAAAGTATTTATGCTATGGTAGAAAAGAGGTTTCATTCGATTATTTTGTTGTTGAAACTTACATTACTGATACAGGAGAGATATTTGTTGTTGTTAATATGAATGCTTACTGATACAGAAAAAAGTACTAGAAAAGCAAAGTCCTTGCCAAGAGCAACATATGAGTGTTTTTTTAACCAGTGGAAGTTAATTCTCTCACAAGAGCAAAGATATTTGCTGGAAATATCCTTGAAAATGGTACCATTTAGCGCATTCAACAAAACTAGGACAAACAAAGTTTAACCAAACCTCTTAATGTTCATCAATCGATATTCAAATTATTTCCAGCACTTTCTGAAAATTTAGAGATTTAATTAAAGTTCGTTTATTCTAGTTTTATTGTTGCACACACTATGGTTCGAAGAAATTTCCCGCAAACATAATGCTATTGTAATTAATTTACATTTGCTGATAAATTCTTTCTAGAATGTCCCAGCATAACATCATCATTTACACATAGCAATCGTAGGTATAACAAGAATTTACACCGAACATTCGTTAAGGGTTTTTCTCAAACCACGAAAGAAAGAAATATTCCAGAAACAAAGCACTCATGTCACAAAACATGGGAGTGGCTAATAGCTCGACTAAGCTGATAAATGTCGAATCAAAAGCCATGAATTGGACATATAGACTACGAGCAGATATAATTCAATGTTATGCGTGGTATCTGCCAGGAAAGTAGTTGTTTTTTATCGTGGTCCATACCAGGCATTCAAATCCAAACTGTGTTTGATATTTCTACTATTTTTTCTATCAATTTTTCGTCCAATTTATGACTTTTCATTCTACATTGTAAGGCTCTTTTTTCGGTAGAGAGCCCTACAAAGGGCCTCAGGGCTTAGTTCTCTAATTAATTTAGAGCGGTTGCCTCGAGCGCCAGTTTTTTTGAAGTGGTATGCTCCACTTTCTTCCAGAACTAGGAGTTCTTTGGAAGGCCCTAGGTAGCTACAGTGAAGAAGGGATGCAGAGTAAATCCATACAATGCACCCCCTTGTGTAAACCAGGGGTCAGATAGTTAGACCGGTACAGCAAGTTACTAATAAGAAAATGTAGTCTTTAATTACAGTTTCTTAATTTATACTGGAATACAAGCTACTTCAAATAGATGGTATTTTATTTTAAACTAAGTTTCGGTTTCAACAGTATTTATTGAAATTCACTAAATAGATAATAATCTACAGGCACAATCAAATCAGAAATTCAATCAATAAAAATTCAGGGACGGTTCTATATTATTTATTACATAAACTTGAACTTTCCACACTTTATCAGATTTTCAGGAAAACATGAAATAATATCAAACAGCCTTAAAACAGTAAAAAGAAACAAAACAGATAATACAGGAAATCCACCACTGAAGCAAAGGCAATGACAAATCGTTCGTTCTACTTTGATTCTATCGCGGATTTTATTATACAGGGCGGTTCGTGAGATCTGGGTCTTGACAAATCGGGAAAATAATTTATTAGATTTCAGGCGATATGCAATTTGAAACGGGTGTCAGGTTAAGTGCAATTCTGGTTTCTGGTTCAATGAAATTATTTTCTGGGTTGTTAGAGTGATTCCCCAACAGGATTTTCTGAACTGAATTTAAATACGACAGTGAAAAATCTCAGGAATTTTTATACTTTCAATATAACTCACGATTCTGGCTTACAGGGTTTCCGGGTGGTACGCAGCAAAATATACCACCGGTTCAGCTAATCCTTATTTTCAGGAACACTCTCACGATACAGGGTGTTTTACAGGCAACACTCTGCGGCACACAATTAATCGGAAACCCGGAAACAAAATCGAACACGGCTTCAAAAGTTTTTAATCACGGCTCACGTCTTGGCAATCACTTGATTCTCACGCACCCAGGTTCTAACTGACTCGTTTTCCAACTCACTAACTCAATGCACTCTTCGGTTTTCCAAAAAATCAGGATAAAAACGGTACAGATTGTCCTTGCTTGACATTGTTTGTCATTGTTTGACCTCTAAAACGGAGCAAGAAATGAACCAAAATACACTCAGTTAAAAACAGGTAGCAGAGTGTTGGAAAGAATATAAAAAAAATACCAGGAATAACATTTCTTCTGAATAGGATATATATGAATACTTATAATGAGGAATGTACAAATATCTCCGATTTTCTGGAAAATTATATATCGAATCATTGCCCATGCTTTTATACAATTTAAACATAAGAATCTCGAAAACAGGAACGAAATATCAGATATAATATTTTACAACAGGTTAACCTAGCAAAATACTAATTATTCGAATAATATACCGAGGGTTTTATGTATCCGACCTGTAGTAATGAAGGTCGCTGAAAAACACTTCATTACAACATTATTTCAAGTTGATTAGCTTCTAATAGACAGAAGAAACCTCGTAAGAAACAGTGCTTTCATGAAGTACCTAGTGAATAAAAATCATTCAAAATATCAATTTTCAAGGCAATTCTACAATTCACATCAATATATTTTTCCAAAAGGGACACTCAATATATCTTTCGATTTCTGAAATTTTTATTGGAAGCTGATTACAAAGATATACAGGGAGCGTCAGAATCACACCGACAAACTCTGTGAACGGGTTCCTAACCTCATTTTGAGTTGAAAAATCCATCCTTTCTGAGAAATTATTCAAGTTTGAGTATATCAATTTCTTCGGTACCCCTGTAGAAAAAAAAACTTGTTAAACTAATTCAGATAAATCGATGCAATCACTTGGAGATTTCATTTTTGAATTTCTTGAACCAGTGGCATAGTATTTTTCAAATCAGCCTCATAGAGTTCGAAAAGTATTTTTCTATTTTGGTTGTATAATGAAGTCATTGTGCAACGCAAATGCGTGTCGAAAAAGCCTCTATTTAAATACGCATTTTTTGTTATTCGGAGTTTGGTACAATCGAACTGTCAAATGAAAGTCAGAAGAGTTAGGCCCAGTTTACTTCTGAGCGATTTGGATTTGCTGATATTAGCAGTGAAAAACTCAATGTTTTGATTGGTAAATTTCAATTCAGAGTGTAATTTGATTTAAATTGACCAATAAAAACAATAATAACATTGAAATTTTCACCGCTGTTATTGCAAGAATCAAAGTCGCTCAACTGTAAACTGGGCTTTACGCTTGTGCGTCAGATTTTAATTCTTTCAATGTCATCATTGTTACCAATCGAAGATATTTCTGTTATTTATCGATATTGAATCCATTTTTTTCTTCAAATCAATTAAAAAAAATGTATTTGACACACGTTTTATAAGACACATTGTCGCACTTGTTCACTTGGAGCACTCATCGCTTCGATCGTCGTACTCCAAACAATGCGTGCGACAAAATAGCGTCTTATAAAACTTGTATCATAATATAATATTCCGAAACATTAATCATGTTTGTAATACACCAATTGCTCACTTGGTGTGTTATTTTTTTTTAATAATCGCTTGAAACATGCCATCAGGCCAGACAGAATTCACTGTCATTCAATAGAATTATCGATTGATTCAAACCCTCTCATTCAGTAAGTAGACTCTGTGATGGATAATAATAATTATGTAATTAGAATTCCCAATCAAACCGTGAAATACTTTCCTAATAAAGCAACCGCGGGGACCACTTCATAGTTGCCAGTTATTAATTGGTACCATTAATTAATGAATTGCATCATTACATTCGGGATATCCTCAAATGGTGTTGAATGAATTCTTGAATGTATATTTCTATTATAATTAGAGAGGATATACAAATTGACCGACTATCAATTTGTGATACATTATACTCTATAACGAGTATATAACGGCTACGACAGAATCATAAATGCAAATTAACAAATCATTTATTGAGAACGTTGATGTTTGATTTTTGTGGATATAGATACCTAATCAAGCTAACAAGAAAAGTGCACTCGACACTATTGCATGGTTGAAGCAATGGGGAAGATTCCTTCGAACTGATTTTCATGAAATTATTGTTTGAATAACAAGTATTATGTGTTTCTGCTGTCTAGAATATCCTACTGTTGGAATCCTTCTAATAATTTTAATTTTCAAATTACAGCGATATAAAATTTTTATGGCGGAACACTATGACGTACTAATTAGATTTAGTGACATTTGGGGATAATTTTTGGTTATAAGTTTCTGAACTTGATTCGGTTGAGCCTACGGACTGAAAAAAGAAGAAGTAGAGAGCTGTTGCTTGCACTGTTGCCAGATGAAGTCACTAATTTCTTGGATGAATCGAAATATTCATCAAAACATGGAATATTTTACTAGCATAATCAACTTCAAAGAAAAATTGACAATATCGAAATAATTTTCTACCTGGCCATAATTTCAAAACGAAAAAATACTCTATCTTGTCTATGATCAACATTCCCTTGGGCACCAGGATTAAATTTCAAAAAATAATTCAGTTTCAACTTGAATTATTGAACAAATGATACATTGGATATCATAGCAATACCAAGATGTTAATGCAGAATATCCAATTATTTAGACATATCGATACTTCCGGCAACTGTGTACAGGCGCAAAAGTGCTAGCGTTCGTCAAGACAATGATGAAAATATCTATCCATCTCTGTCAAGACTCTTCTAATTAGTACGTCATCAGAATGGTGGAGGAGCCGAACTACATTTTTGGGAATGTTTTTCTAAGTCAAATTTGATAGCACGAGGTAAATAAAAAAATCTTATTCGATGAATTTTCATAAACTTCAACTTGGAATGAAAATCTGAATTTCGGAAACTTCCCCATTGGCAAAGAAAATTTGATTGCTGTATCTTCAACATTCAACACTAAACTTTTCAGCTTTATATATATGCGCATATAATTACGAAAAGAAGTAACTCTTTATGAAGAGTCTGCATGGTCTCAAACCTTAAATATACCGGGTGTCCCATTAAGCCTATCGACCGGATTTATCCCAGAAACTATTGGTCCCACAGTTTTTGGAAAAATTATCTTATGTAAAGCAGTCAAGAAAAATTCAACCAAAATATTTTTAAGTTTCTAAAATGACCGCTAGGTGGCGTAATACAGATTGAAAATTTAAAAACTCCTTCTTCTTAGAAAAGTGAAATACAAACGTAGATATTTTTTAATGTATTCTGCATCTCCTAGTCAATACCTAAAACTTTTGTAAAACACTTTTTGTTCTAACTCTTCAAACAACGACAACAAAAACAATAGAAAAACGGTATACAAAAATCACCATAACTTCGTTTTTGATCGTTTGATAGGTAATTTAAGGTAGAATAAGAATACGATTTTAAATATTTTGGCAATTTCCTCAACAAACCACCAGATGTCGCTTTTCGTAATTTTTACTAATTATTGATGATTTCTTAGAAATTTTAAAAGTAATGACATATTTTTAATAAAGTGTCATATTCTGCAATAGATTTAGAAAAGAATGCCGCAAATCGGAAGTCTCTAGTGTTTTTTAAACAAAAGTTATAAATAAAAATGTGTTTATAAGATTACGAGCGTTATAAATGCATATTTTTAAAATATCAAGAAGGTAATGAATACAAAATAATTGGCAAAACTGTCAAGGAGATGATGAAATCTGTCAACATTTTGCCGTTGAGCCATTCTTATGCTAAACTTTTAGTGTTTAATTATCAAAACACCTTTTTTTTGAAAATAATGTCTCACACTATTGCAGAAGCATAAGATATGCTTGCAATATTTTTTCGAAGTTTTGAAAATCCAGTGATTGCCTCGCGAGAATACAGTTTGGTATATCCAGAAAGAAGGCAACATTCCCGAATGGTATTCCTTCGCTCGGAACTGTTTTGCCTCAAAAGAAAAGTTTGTGTCAATAATTTTTTACTGCTTCAATATGACTTGACCATTTCAAACATTGATCAAAATGGATACCAATGAGTTTAACTGATTGATTATTCGTATAGCAACATTTTTTGTGGAGAATATAATATATTTTGTTTTTCTTTTCAATACACTTCAATGTATTAGGAGTTAGCCACTGATTGATCACATCAGGAAGAATGCGAGCTGATACTAAGAAGTTTTTTTGTACTGGGTGATGAGCTTTGTCTACATGGATAAATGTCGGATTGATATACAATACTTTCTTAATTTTATGGTAAACACAGTTCCACCAGAAAATCCTGAACAATAAGCATCATCTCGACACCTCGCAATAACCATCTCAGTTTATTTGTTAGCATATCCATAATATTAGCATAGTGTCAATGTTTTGGTTTTTATGGCGAATAAAACCGTTATTTATCTCATGGATTCTACTCGGCTTGTAATTTGACTGGCTGCGACGACCAAATTAGTCCTCAAATGGATATTCCGACGTGTTCAAGGTGGCAAAAGGAGAAAACCTGGGATAATAATGTATTAGTAGCTTTAAGTATCAGATCCGAGTTGAAAGAAACGACCCATTTGACAGTTCCATCGAATCAGCGATGAACGTGTGTTTTCTATGGTATTTCGGGAAGTGGCTCCAAAAGTTGTCCTCTGAATATGAGGGTGACTTCATAAAAACTTTTAACATTTAAGATTTATCACCTAACATTCAAGACTTAAGAGCTGATAGGTTCAAATATCCAAAAAACTTAAGATTTAGGAATATTTGACATGGAACAAATAGTTTTGACGTTGGCGAGTTCTAACCTATATCTATTAATATTGTTTTTGTTAGAATTTTCTTCAATTTTATTCGAATATTATTTGTGTCATGGACTATATGCTCTATTAATTCAACAAGTTGAAGAATTCAGACAAATTTATGATGAACAAAGTAGTTATTCTAAAATAAACTCACCAGGAGAACTGCCTGGAAACCAATTGGCCAAATATATCTTAGAAAACTGAAGGTAGAAATGGAAAATTGAATTACGGAATACATTTCCATCATGAATTGATCCTGGACATCCTACATCAATGAAGATGAATTTATGAGATGCATCACAGATAGCCATCAATACTATGCTTGAAAGTCTTCTTGTAGGAGAAGTATCCTGTTCCAGCATGTTTTGTATTTTTTATCTCAATATGCTTTCCATCAAGGGCACCAATACAGTTTGGCATATTCCATTTTTCATAAAATTCCATTCCATGACAATAGATTTTTTCAGTGAATTTTCCACAGTACATCGCTGGTTTCCTCTATGATGACATGTGTACATAGTAGTCAGTCCAACATAAGCAATATGCTGCATAAGAGCATCCCTCTGATCTGATAAATAGCTAGAATTTGTAGTTATTATTGATAACATCGATTTCAAAATAAAAAACTGTTCAATATCCATATTATCCATCCTGTTCAAATAAAAATGGAGTTGGAATGGGTATTCTTTTTCCTATGTATGAGTTTAACTTTGTATTTTGAATCCCGACCTTTCTTTCTCATGTATCTGAAGTAAACACCAAGTCCAAAAATCATGAGAAAACTACTAATGCCCATGGTTTTATCACTATGATAAAAAAAATTGATAAATGCAACCAAATAATTACACACGACTATCCACACCAACAAATAATATTCGAAAATATAACTCAAAATTCAAATATCGCGGGAAACAGGATGTCTCTTTTCGTTGCTCGAACATGCGCATCTCCTATTTTCATTTATGATCATTTATCATCCATTTCTTAAGTTGGAAGTTGGTCAACTACTTAAGTCTTAGGTGTAAAATCATAAGTCTTAAATGGTTTTATAACACAATCAATGATATTTCCATGATTCATCTGTCATAAGTGATAAGTATTAAATGTTAGGTGATAAATCTTAAGCCTCAAAGTTTTTTATAAAGTGGCCCTGAATTACATATTACAAAGCCTAGGGAACATTCCGATTTGCATTTAACCATCCTCGAAGGTACCTGTTAAGGAGTTGTCATTGCAGCAAAACACCATACATAGTAAAGAAAACGTGGGTGTGATATCAATCGAATGGATTTCAGAGCAAACTCGTATCCTTTTTATTATACATTTAACAATTGAGTGTTGAGTGGTGTTAATTGCGATCTTACAGTAGTGAAAAATGACACGAATGTGGTGAAGTTGAACGATTCTGAAACATAAAATCATAAGAAACACCGAATGGTTGAAATTTAATATTCTCAATGGGGCTATCATTGACGTTAACGCATAAAAAACATCTATCATATAAAATTAACACCAAGTTGCAACCAGAAAACACCAGAGATGAGATAAATTGATGAAAATATTGCATGTCCGCATCATCTGAATGGTGTCAATTCCATGCGCTCATCTGTTCGATCTTAGAACCTTAGAACTTTTGCCAACAGGTGGCACTGACGTCCTTCCTACCGTACCTGATTTCTATATTTGGCTAGATATATTAGATTATTCTAATATGGATCAGTATCAATTGGCCTATAGGCCCTATAGTGACACAGATCAGGATTAATAAGCCGAAACAGTTCCTTATCATCCGAATTGTCCCTAGATTCTTCTGAGTCTAGTTAATCATCAAATGAATTATATTTCAATAGGAAATCCAACTTAGTGAAAAACACCAGAGGTGGTGAAGAAAAGCACTGATTCGCATGATATGTCTTTCCTTCACACCAGAAAAGTATTCGCATGTGAAGATTATTTCGTTGAGGTAGGATTCAGCATCAATAAAATCACATAATGTGCATCACACCACTGCGGTGTAAGATCGCACTTTCTGAAATGCATAATCAACACCAGCAAAGTGCTCATTCTGCTAAATTCAGCACTAACACTAGTGTTACTGACATCTGGGTTTGATCATTGAAAACGCCTATGGGAAAGGTCACATTACACCTATAGTAGTATAGTATACAGTAAAGTGACCTATTGTCCCGTCCACAGTTTTGCGGATGATAGTACTACTACTACTATACTATATCATCCAAATAAGCCAGAGACGTAATAAGGCGGTGATAGGTCGAGCTAAAAGTTGGTTGTAGGACAACGCTGGTGGGAAAAATAAATGGAAAACTGGTGAAAATGTTGATGATTCGATATCGAAATGCATTCGGAAGAAGCGAGCGTCGCAATATTTTGTGTTCTGTCAAAAGCATTCGACTGTGTCAGCTTTAAATCATATATGCTTACGCTAGATCCGGTATCATGTAGTATTTGTTGTATTAGAGGGGTCTTGTTATGACACTCTGCTTTATTCAAGTTGGCCTATACAGGGTGAAAACAATATTACTTCTTTAACTGGGTTCGTGAATATTTAAGCAGGAGAAAGAATAGTGGATGTAGACATAAACACACTTATCTCAGAGTACAAATATCTATTTAGCATTTTAATCAATTAGACCGGCAAAGTCGGCAATATAAATTAGATTTCTTACATGTTTGATGGTTGATCACAATTATAGTAACTTTCGAGATGTTTCCTGAACTATAGAACTTACGTGAATTGAACTGAATACCGGCACAATAAGATGACTTTTATTTAATTGACGAAAACCGAACTGTCTGATGGAAATCCATCTTTCACTGGTCTGCTAATTCACGTTCACTTGTAACACACTTTACGAGGGTGGCACTGAGATTACGAACTGACGAACATTGTTTGGAGTTGAGAGCTTAACTGTTGGATCTTGGAACTGCTCTGACTTCTGATTCTAGTTTCAGAGAATTTATAGGAACTTTTCATGAGAAAATTATAGGAACCTCCCATCCCCGCTAATTACTTTAATTAGTGGTTCATGTCGTTTTTGCCAAATGTAAATTATTCTAAAAGTATGGTCATGTTAAGAGCATTTAATATAAACTATTTCAGACATAAATCTTATATTTTTTGCGCTTTTTCCATTAATCTTCGATTAAGTTGATATAAACATAAGTTGGTTGAAGGTTACTGGGATAATTAATTTTTACGGCTGCAGATGTTATGCCCATAAATTATACACGAGCTAACTTGAAGTGTAAACAAAACTAACGTTCCTATTGGTTCCCCAATTTCCTCTTCTCGAATTATCCTCCCTTCAATGACTCCGAGTGACTCTATTCAGACTATATTCTTCAGTTCCAAAGTGTTTCACCAAGCTGGTAAGTCCATCCTATAGTCGTATATCGTATTGTGCCTCGTATTTATGAAATGTTCATATTCTATATCATACTTCAATCTCATTATAATATAACATATGATTATTCTTAATATTCTTTAAAATCCTTGTAGACGACATTGCCATTATAATAAATGCATCTAATTCGTAAATTCTTTCATGAAACAAAACTTTCCTTGAGTATAAACATAGCTTGGTACTTATAGGAAATATCGGCCGGAGACATCGAATTTGTTTATATTTCGAGCCGAGACGACCTAGAGACCCATATAAATATTAATAACAGGTGGCCACTTAAACGAATATTTGCTGGTACCTGATATCGAACTCGTAACGATTCATTCATTAGTTTTTCTGGACGATAAAATATATTGACCAAATTTGGCATCATTACAGTCTGGTGGAAAGTACTATGATATCACGTGGTATGTATTACACATATGTATGGTCAAAATTTAACACGACCAATCAATGACTTAGTTCTTTCAACCCCCTCTGGACCTCCAAACAAATAACCTGGATAGCGTAAGCATATAAGATCTAAGGTGTCAACCTTCAGGTATTGCTTCGCAAGGTCTATATTTATGAGTTCAGAGAGCAAAAGCATAACTGGTTCAAGTCTCAATTGAGTCTACGAACACAAATTGTGAATTCTCCAATCGAACATGGTGTACCACAGGGCACTGTGCTTGGACCTATCCTGTTCTTTTTATATTTTAATGACCTTGCGAATATTGATAAACATTTTGATTGACTGCTAGACCACGAGTAGAAAACAACATTGAATTATATCTGCTGGTAGTCCATGCAACTATTTACACTGTGAATACTAGATTGCAATTGTTTCTTTCTTTCTAAGACGTGGTCTATCATTCGAACTAGGTTTGATCTTAATTGGACAAGACCAGATATGTGTTTCAATTTGGACACTTCGTCCAATTTCAGCCACTTTTAGTCGAGCTATTAGCTTTTCTCATTTTTGAGACATGGGAGATTTGTTACTGGAATGTTTCTCTTTTTTGTCACAGAGTGTCGCTGATTCCAACACTGAGAAAATTTGTTCATCGTCACAGCAGATCTTCCTTCGGAGTCGGGCTCTTTCAACAAAATATGAAAATAACCTCATGCAGTTTTTAGACAACATGCTTTCATGGAAAATTATCGGTAATTTTGAAGCACTTGTGTAATTACTCCCGATAAATGCACATGCAAGTATATGAATATAATCAGATTTATAATTTTTTATCCGTTTCTAGATTGCAAAGAGAATAAAATTTATCAACATCCCAATAAGGAGAGATGAACGAATTGCAATCCTTTCATCGATGACAATGACACTTATAATGACAATAACATATCCGGAATATATCAACTGAATTATCAAACATCATAATTGAAGCATCATCTTGAACATAAAAAGATATTTATAAGGCTATTATGAGGTAGCCGAGAATGGCCAACAACAATGACAGACAAATAAACGGATTTCGAAAATTAATTTCAGGGCTTCAGGTGCCCCATGCAACGTGGGTGTTGATAAATAGCTGAGATAGAGAGCCAGACACCATAATGTTTTGTGAAATATTACCAAAGACGTGAAAGATATGTGTGCGAGTTTTTGTTAGGAAATTGAGTTGTCACTGACTATAATAAGAGGGATTCGAAAATATGATAATTGGTTGTTGCACTGATTTAAGAACAAATTAATCGTAGATTAGTCTACTCAAGAAACTCTTCATAGTTCATTCAATTATCAAAATTGAGTCACATCTACCTCTTCGTTATTGAAGCTACAAACCAATTAAATATAGACAAATCACTAGTAATGTTTCCACTGATTGAAATTACAATAATGGTACGAGGTATTCATAGTCGAGGACATTGCTAGGTAACAAGGCGTTAGCTGAGTCAACCGCAATGTCCCAGACGGTGTTAAATCGCTAATAATTAAGTTACATTCAAAGCTTTATCGTATATGAAATATAAGAAACTGATTAGAAAACCCTGTAGATGAAGCAGTCAGACAGAGCGAATAAAATTAAAGATAGATGTTGAAATCGCAAAATTCAAAGGTCCAGTCATAGATGTGCGCAGGCGCTAAAATATTGATTGAGGTTTGTTTACATCGTTGTCATCATTTTGTTGGTTATGTTACAAATGTTTTCGTTTAACACTATTCACGATCTAATATTTCGGATGGGTTTATGTTTTTTCCTACGACCACCTATGAAAACGTCAATAATCACACTGTTTTGTTATTCAGAAAGTAGCCCATATCACCATGGTATTGTTTATTTGAAAGTAAAAAAGCACAAGTGTTGATATGAAAAATATATCACAGCGGTCGCATGAATTGATAGAAATAATTAGGTATATTGTGAAGGTACTCACTGTCAATATAAGCGTTATAAAATCAAATTCACATTGTTAATTGAAATTTCTGTCTCGTTTTGAATTATACCGAGAACTCTTTATCTATTAATTTCAATGTGTCTGATACATAACCTCTGAATTCACTTTAAAACTAGAACCTATACTCTTTGCTGGAACTATTTCGATGTTGATGACAGAGGGTTAGATCATTCAAAAGAGTACGGCTACAGTTTTATGTGCGGCTTGCTGCTTGCATCAGTTTGATATCACAGTATCACCAAAGAGAAGATTTTTTGGTATCACAGATGTTTGCAAAGAGTCAAGGACGCACTAACTCGAGTAACTCGTACGCGCTTGCGAACTACATACTTCTATGGTTCTGTATTCCTGGTTGCGTGATTACTGGCGCTACCAGGTGTATGGTGTCAAGGTTATTTATGTACGCTGGTGTCAATATCAATAAAATTTGTCCAAACTAAACTAACTCAATCAATCAATAATTCACATAATGAGGAATTGTCGAAGAAGTATTCAAATGTCATCTTAAATATGCAAATAAACAGTACTTGATATCGAATCAAAACCACCTGAAATTCTAGAGACCGCTCAAGTTACATTTTTGACAAGACCTCCCGCGAAATGAAAGTATTCGGAGTCGTAGGAAAAATAGTGTACAAAACTCGTTGGAAAGTGCATTTCCTGATTCACCCGTTACGTTTCCGCACTCACCGCTACGCGGCTCGTGCTAAACGACTACTCGTGTGAAATATGTCACTTTCCACACTTGTTGTGTAATATACTATTATTACAATGTATGATAAATTTCCATAAACTATAAATCAAAAAAAGTAATGAAGGTTTTGAGGAAATAATAATAATTAACGAGCTTTATTGGATACCCAAAAGGCTACCGACCGAGGTCCTTCAGCCTGTGTTACACAGTGATTATAAAATGGTTTACAATCATATTCGTAGATAGCAAGACATGGAATTATTCAATTTCTACTAATAAAAAAAAACTAATCAAGAGGAAATAATGTTCTGAGAATTTCAGTCTTCTTGCACTTGCGCTAAATTGATAAGGCATTCCAATAATGTTTTATCCGGGAACTTCCGTCTTGGGTTCACTGTTGGATCTCTCTGTAGACACTGGGATTGAATGATCCGAAGATTGGATTCGTTTTTGGAAAACTTCAAAGTTAGATTTTTCAGTCTCTCAGATATGGGTTGTACTCTGGTCAGCTGGTATAAAAGTTCGTTTTATGGATGGTGAAGGGGATTTTGAGGGTGCCGGATTTTGGTAATGGCTCTAAGGCTCGTTCTTTCTGCTACTTCCAAATTATTCAGTGCCGTCTTCCTACTATTTATGTATATTGGGTGAGCATATTCAAGAATTGGGCGGCAAATGGTTTTATAAATATGTGTTGCTGTTCTTCGGCTAATTCCTTTGTTCTTGAAAGTGAGGCTCCTAAAATGTTTAGCTCTTGTGATACACTCTTTTTTCATCAACTTGGTATGATGATTGAAAATCAGTTTTTGATCCAAGTGCACTCCTAGATATTTAATTGTTGCCCTGGTTCTTACTACATAATTGTTCACAGTTATCGTGGGTGAATTATCTGATATTTTATGATTGAAGATTATCAGTTGTGATTTTTCCGGATTTGGTTTTAACCTCCACTTGTCACACCATCTCATAGTGTTTCCAATTGAATTTTGTAACTCTTCAACTGCTTTTTCAAGTGATTTGTGATGGCTGATAATGGCTGTATCATCAGCAAATTGTATGCCATAGATGAATGTATTTTGATTGTGTAGATTTTGGTTGTTCAAGTTAAATATATCGCAACAGTATATATTGTAGAGAAATGGAGACAAGGGTGAGCCCTGAGGGAGTCCTTGATGCGGGTGGAGAATTACTGATTGAGCCTGTTGTACTTTTATTCGCAGGGACCGTTTGTCCAGGTATTCCTTTATTATGTGAATTATATGTCTGGGGCAGTTTAAAGTAAATAGTTTGAGAAGTATTCCTTTGTGCCACACACTGTCAAAAGCTTTGTTGATATCTAGAAAGATAGCTACACTACGAAAGCCTGAAAGTTTGCTTGTTTGTATATTTGATGCGAGGACTGTAATTGGGTGAATGGTTCCACATTTGTTTTGAAATCCATACTGATGAGTGGGGATAGCATTCCCTATGTGTTCTTCAGTCAGCACCTTGATTATTTTTTCCAGGTTTTTACCTAATACTGGTAGAAGGGTTATTGGTCTGTAGTTTTTAGTTTTGCTCTGGTCCGTATTTGGCTTTGGTATAGTTATAATAATTTCTTGTTTCCATTCAGGTGGAAAGTAATTTGCATTTATACAGAATTCATAGATTTTGATAATGTGTAGATGAATCTCGTAATCAAGTTTTCTTACCGCAAGCTTTGTGATGTGATCAATTTCAGGTGCGCTGTTTTTGCCTTGATTCACTATTTCAAAATATTGTTCCTCGTCTATTTTATACTCATCTATATCAGGTTCAATTTCAAAATATTGATTGTGCCATTCTTCAACGGTTTCGTAAAAGTCATTATCGAACTGCTGATCATTGTCTTCCTGAAATGCTCTTGAGAAGTGGTCTGCGAATAGATTAGCTTTTTCATTGTCTGTTGTATACATTATTCCATTCTGTTCAAGATTGGGAATTCTGGCTTTGGGTTTATATCTGCTGATTTTCTTTATCTGATGCCAGTAAGGTTTTGAGGATTATCACAACATAGATTAAACAATCAGTTATCATAGGTATATACGTTCATTCTCTGGAATGTGAATCAGGTACAATAATATGTTTATCGCCAATCATTACTGTGTATATAAAGATTACAAATCATCTTCTAAAGAATATCAAATTAACATTGTTTTGCAAAGGACGTGAAACTGTGAGGACTTATTTTGAGTGATAATATTGACTTCAATCCAGTTGATAAGAAAATCACAATTTTTCCTGTACCTATACATTACATTTCAAGTTGAGAAATTCAGAGTCTGATCATTTATCAGATAATTGAATCGTGTGTTATTTTTTCTGATGACAATAAATGGGCTACATTCAAAATATTCCACATTCATCTTAAAATTCATTCAGAATAAAATTTATTGCTGAAAGAAACTAATTTTTGATGACAACCTATCCATAACACATCACTCAGAAGTAGGTATAACTGCGATGCGCAAAATTTAAAGATACGAGGTCAATGAAAACGGACGTTTTTACATCAAACAAAATGGGAGGAATGTCTCATCTGTGAAGTTTTTTAATCTGTGGTGTTATGTCATTTTATTTTGGCATCATTAAGCTTCATCCTTATGGTAACTAATGTATTATGAGTAACTGAAGTTTAGTTTTATAATATAGGTTATGGTACGTTTATGATGTTGATAACTATCAATAAAGATTTCATATAAAAATGTATAAAACTTTAATGATACTATAAACATCATGAACGTACCAAAACCTACTTAACACGTAGCATCCAGTGAGATGGTAGGCAGAGCTTGCTTTTATATCAAAATATTTTCAATTGAAGATATTTCAACCGTTCATAAATACATAAACAAAAAGATTCTTGGTTAGAAATGAAAATCCTAGAAGAATATATGTTCGTTTGCTTCTTTAAAGACGGATTTAGCCAGCTCACAATGCGTAATGCATAAATTTGAAATTTAAGTTCCTTATGCACCCGTTTATACAACTCATAGTGCACAAATCGTAATTGAATGCTTAACGCACAATTCACAAAGTTGACCAACTTTTACCTTTTATGTATTATTCACTATGTAAATTAAGTTCGTGCGCATGCGTCTGTCAAAAATGTCAACTTGTCACTTACAGTGAGATTATATTTCTGTTCTGTATACCTTCAATGTGAATCAATAATTGATAATTACTAATCGCATATGTCACAAATGACAAAAATGTAATATTTTCTATTTTGGTTGTACAATGAAGTCATTGTGCAACGCAAATGCGTATCGCGTAGCCTCTGTTTCGACACTATTTTTTTATTATTCGGAGGTTGGTACAATCGAGCTGTCGAATAAAAGTCAGAAGAGTTAGGCCCAGTTTACTTCTGAGCGATTTGGATTTGGTGATATTAACAGTGAAAAACTCAATGCTTTAATAGGTAAATTTCAATTCAAAGTGTAATTTGATTTAAATTGACCAATAAAACAATAACAACATTGAATTTTTACCGCTGGTATTGAAATAATCAAAATCGCTCAGCTGTAAACTGGGCCTTACGCTTGTGCGTCAGATTTGAAATATATCAGTGTCATCATTGTTACCAATCGAAGATGTTTCTGTTATTTATCGATATTGAATCCATTTTTTTTTGTTCAAATCAATTCAAAATAGAAAAAATTGCATATTACACACTTTTATAAGACACATTGTCGCACTTGTTCACTTGGAGCACTCCTCGCTTCGCTCGTCGTAAAAATAGCGTCTTATAAAACTTGTTTCATAATATACTATTTCAATGTTGAGACAAATGTCGCCTGCCAAATCTGTCATTTATTTGAGCAAAGTGCATGAAAATTATGCATTGTATAAACACTTCTTTTTGTTGTGAATTATGCATTAAAAATTATGTACTATGCATTAAGCACTATGATTTATCCATTATGCATTGTGAGCTGGCTAAACCCGCTTTGAGTCGATGCTTTCCGTATACTATCTATTCTCTCTATTATCTGATCCAACCATGAGGTAGAAAGTGGATTGGCTTAGATTAAGTTAATCGAATATTTCTTCCGCGAATGAATTCATGGCACTGAAGATCTTATCACCTCCATTTTGACTCTTATTCCTATAATTAGCATCTTCACATATAATAAAGAACTCATATTTATCTGGTTGAAATTGTTTGAAATGGAGAAATGGATTAGTATCTAAATTGCTGCATTGAATTAATATACGAAGATGTTGAATATGCGTTGAGAGGAGAGGCAATAAATTATTTTGGTCATAATCACTACCAACGAAAACATACACACACGAATAAAAATCTATAATTAATAGCGATAAATCTTGAACGTGTGAAAAAAAAAATGGGAATCGTGACTCAGCTCCGTTGAACAAGTAGTGATTTCATTGCTGAGAATCGAATGAACATGTCTCATCTGATGAATTTTGTTCACCGGTTAATTCATTTCCATGTCATGATAATGGAAACAAAACCATTCCCAGATAACACAAAAACCTTATGAGGATCTTCTGAGGCGGTCACATTAACGTCCTCAATACGTCGAGAGGCTTTCAAAGAACGTCCCTAGGACGTCCTCCTGTTACCATTTTCCACGTTCAAATAACGTCTCAGAAGATCCCAACGAGGTCTTACTTTTTTCATTCACTCCAGTTCTGCCTTTTTTAAGTTTTTATTATTCTCAGAATGACTTGAGCATATCTGAGAACTAATGCAAATAAAAAAAATATAAAAAAAATCCTAGCCACGGCTGTCGTCGCTTGACTTCTGTGATTTAACTTACCTCCTTATTATTGCAATGTCTCCTGGAACTTATTAATGATTAATTTTCAATATGAGTCGCTGAGTCTAGTCTAGTCTTTTTTATAGCCTTTATTTGAACAATGATTTTCAAGGATTTTTAACACTGAAATTGGAATACTTTTGTCCAATAATAATGGACAAGATAATTTTTCTTGATGTATCGCTCACTTTGAAATTGGGAAATTCATACGGAGTGGAGAACCAACCAATATCGAATAATTGAAAATGAATTCAATAATAAAGAACGCTTCGTCCGATTTTAAAAATTTGTGACTCAATTTCGAAATATATATATCTCGTGACTTGAAATAGATGAAATTCACATAAAAATATTTACCTTCTTCAATTATCCTTATGAGTAGAACATACTCCAGTCCATTGCTCCTAACTCACATGTGTACCTATATATTTAATGACGAAAATATTATCAGAATATAGACCCACACATATCCACATCCCCAGGCTGCCGCTGAAAAGACTAATGTGGGACAATTATGTCGAAAATTCTGAGCCTATTGACGTTCTCAGGATGTAGAATATAGAACAACATCTACAGTCTTTTGGCGACTAGTAGAGGACGTCCTTAGGCAAATGTGTGTTATCTGGGTTGAATTGGGCTGAAATTGCGACATATCAGTTGACCACTGGAAAGATCTGTAGCCTCTCGCAATGAGGTCACAAAGCTTTCTTTGTCATCCCAAAGGTTTTCATCAATAGACATATATAGAATTTAATTCTTTCACAAGGCTCAATTTGTATATTGGGTTACCACAATCAACATTGGTCGTCGACAACCTGATAATCAAGCTACATGATTCTGAATTCATGACTTAAGGTTACGCCGATGACTTATAGCTGTCACCATCAGGGGCAAACATGACGGGATAATTTTCAATCTCATGCAAGTAGCCCTAAACACAATCAAAAGCTGGTGCGCAAAGGAAGGACTCAATGTCAATCCTAGCAAAACAGTGCTGTTCCATTTACCCCAAGAGGCGAAAGTATGAACTTGAAGCCCCAACTCTGAATGGAATCCAACTCACTTTTTCCAAAGAAGTTAAATATTGGGGCGTGATAATCGATCAAAAACTGACATGGAACAGCCAACTCAACCACATTCTTTCCAGAGCTATAGCGGCAAGCTGGACATGCCGCAGAGTCTTTGGCAAGACATGGGGTCTGAAACCAAAAATGATCTATTGGTCATACCAAACGTTCATCAAACCCATGGCCACCTACGCTTCATTGATATATATATATATATATATGAAGATATGAATATTCACGTACTCCACTGCGGTCTTAGAGGTAATGCTGAACCTTCCACCATTGCACCTGTGTGCAATGAAAGAAGCAGCAATCAGTGCCTTCAGACTGAGCCAGACAAATAATCTCAAATCAGGAAATCGGATTGGACACTTGAATATTTTGGAAAATATTTCCCTATAATCCATTTCTAAACCGACAGATATTATGCCAGTTAGGTACTACTTCAAAATGCAGTTTGAAGTAGTCATAAACAACCACCAAATTTACATAGAGAACGGACCTCATCTGGGAAGGGAAGTATACTATACTTATGGATTCAAGATGGATGAAAGGGCTGGAGTGGAAGTTGCAGGGCCAAATTTCAGGTTCCCAAAACTCCTTGGTGATACCCCAATCATCTTTCAAGCAGGAGTGCCCCGAAAGGGACACTCGAAGGACACTCAGATAGCCAAGCAGCACTAAAAGCTCTGAAGTTATATAATTGTGAGTCTAAGCTGATTTGGGACTGTAAACAATCCCTGAGACAACTGGCAGCGAACAACCAGGTCACTTTGATGTGGGTGCCAGAGGTCATAAGGAAGTTAAAGGCAGACTGACTTGCCAAAGAAGGGGCAGATACACAATTTCTCGGCCCAGAACCCTTCTATGGACTTTCCAAGGCCCACTTGAAAGAAGTTGTTCGACTTTGGGAAGCGGATGGAATGAAATCTCACTGGAATAAAGTGCCAGGACAAAGACAAGCGAACAGGCTAGTGAGCCTATCGCCAAGGAAAGCTAAACAGCTTCTCGAGTTGGACAAAAAAGACTTGAAACTGGTAACGGGACTCCTCACTGGACACTGCCCTCTGAGGTATCACCTCAAAAAGATGGGCAAAACAGAGAGTGATAGTTGCCGCTACTGCGAGAACTTCGCTGAAACTGCAGAACATTTGCTTTGCGAATGCCCAGCACTCTTCTGCAAGAGGCTCAAGTTCCTGGAAGGGGCCTTCTTAGAGCCTTCTGATATCAGGAACATAGCTCCCAGTTTCAAAAAACTTCCTGTAGCAATTTTATGGAAATAACCTCATTCATCAAAGAAGTATGAGATTAATCCTGAAGGACTGAGCTAGCGGAAAGTGTTAACAGAATTCAAATTGTTCAATGCAGAAAAAAGTTATTCAAATTTCAACAGGGGCAAAATTTCGGGGTGCGACGTAACTAGTGTTGCGTAGTTTAAAATAAACATCAGCAAAAACCAACAATGAATCGATCAGTCATATCATTAAATATCATCTTGCTCACTTCACTACTATGTAATATTTCGCACCCACACCCTATACTGGATGTTGGAAGGTCATTTGTATACATGCCGTACGCATAACAAATGCAAGCATTACCAGCAGACAACATAACCTAACTGAAACATGTACACATTGTCTCGCCCACGCCCCATGCATTCACGTCTCCTCGTAGATGGTATACACTGTGAAAAGCATCGCAATTGAATCATTAATGTTGTATGACTGGTGGATTATGGAAAATGTGACCGGGAAATATGATTCCACCTATTCCAGTTGGTACCAACCCTGTGTTTTTGAGAAGATATCTCAGAATGCAATGATCTCTATCAGTGTTCCCAAGTGAATCCTAGGGGCATAGAATGTACAAATTGTGCATACTAGGTACTGGAAAAAATGCCAGAAGAAAGTTCTATACTTCGTTTTACATTACAATACTGAAACCATTTTATTCTCATTAACATTCTATTTTATATGAATGTGGTTTGCTGTGGTAGAAGCAGATATAAAATTCTATGAAATTATTTTTGTCACCCTAGAAAAGTACTTTCAGAAGGATATCTTACTGTGGTAGCGAAGAAGTTTTCAGAAATATTTTCTCACAACTATTGTAATGATTTCTTATATTCCGCCTTCTTTCAAGCAGAAGTACATGCTATATATAGTAATATGTACATGGTGCACCACTTAAAATGGAACCTCCCTCTAACTTTTCTGTTCTTGAAGATATGAAAATATGTTGAATAGAAAAGTTGAATGAAATAACACGAATTTTGATAAAAAGACGTTTTTTTATATACAGGATATGTCTTTTTCTCAAAATGGATACCAACTTTGGTTTTTCAAATGGAACACTATGTATATTTTTTCAAAATTCGATAGAACATTATTTTATGATTTCATTGATGTCAACAAGTTGCATATTTTGATGGAAAATGACTGAGCTATTGACAATCAAAGTAGATCAAAATAATGCTTCAAAGGTCTCATATACATAGTGGGCTTTGAATATATGTCTTAATATTATTCATTCTCCATGGGGATATCAAGATATTGCTATATGTAATAACTGTTGTGAATGATGAAAAAGTTATTGACCTCAAAAAATCATAAAAAAAATATTCATAAACATTTATTTGAGAAACCATATTTCTAATAACTACATTAAATTTTCGAAAATTCCCCCATTCTGGTCAATGCATAGTTGGCACCTTGCTAAGAAGTTTTGGCGAACCTTTTCGAATATAAGTGGGTTATTATTCAATAATTGAATTTCTTCTCTTATTTTATTCTTCAGGATATCAATATCGAGAATATCATATTTGAATATCTTTTCCTTTAGCGCTCCCTACAAAAAAAAATCACAAGACGTCAAGTCTGGGCTACGAGGCGGGTAGAAGATTAGTCCCCGCATACCAATCCAAGTCTCATATTTCTCATTGAGATGGTTTGTGACTTCGATTCCGTTGTGAGGAGGTGCACCATCCTGTTGCCATATTAATTGGTTTCATCGATTCAAAGGAATTGCTTAATCAAGCAAGTCTTCAATATCATCTTGCAAAATGTCCAAATATTTTGACGTCGTAAGACTACCATCAATGAAAATGGGACCAATGATTTGAGTGTTATAAACACCGCACCAGACATTCACACTT
The DNA here is from genome assembly GCA_029955515.1 of Chrysomela aeneicollis. Classification (NCBI taxonomy): domain Eukaryota; kingdom Metazoa; phylum Arthropoda; class Insecta; order Coleoptera; family Chrysomelidae; genus Chrysomela; species Chrysomela aeneicollis. The sequence continues at coordinate 982,047 of JARUHQ010000026.1, read as the reverse complement.
ATCCGGCCTTGTTTTATAATTGATCTTATTGCTTTCGGATTGACTGCAGCCCAGCTATGCTCATTTTTCCGATTGAACATTCCCGATGTTGAAAATGAACACTCATCTGTGAATATGATGTTTTTAGTGAAATTTTCATCGCGATTATGGCTTTCGATAATTTCATGACAGAACCGTAAACGATTTGGACGATATTGTGGAAACAAATAATTGACTGGCAATACTTTATATGGCTTCATATGATGCTTCTTCGGAACTCGTATCACACTTGATGTCGATATATCGAGGTAATTCGCAGCCATTTTCTTGTCGATCGACTCGCGTCTTCAATAAAATAAAGGAGTCTACTTTTTTGCCGACTCCTCTTTATATCGTTCAAATGTCCTCTACTTTGTCTGAACTCCTCGAAGATCCTCTTGAAGGTATTCGCATATGCTCTAGGAGCAGCGATCGCATTTTTACCACAAGAAATGTATAATTCTAAAATGCCACATCTGTCATTCAAACTGTAGCCCATTTTTTTCTTAGCGCCTTCCGATGTCAGGAACATAGCTTCCAGGAAACTGATAAACTTTGCACGAAATCTCGGAATCCCGGGCCTCGAATAGATTAAGGGTTATGCACAGAAGATCTGATAGGTTGAGGTGCTTGAGAGGCTGCACAGCCCCCTCCCAAATTTACATTATATATTCCCGCAAGAAATGTTAGCTTAAATCAGTTTGGTGGGACATATCTTTCTAAACGTACTAATTACAACGGTTGTGTAAGGCTGTATTTGTGTGTTATGTATAGAGCAAATTTTCTCACATTCAATCAAATATTCATCTTCTTTTATCACCAAGATACAAATGCTGTTCATTCTTATTTTGACCACCCTTTATATATCCTCCATACAGTTCCTACACATGAAGAAAAAATTGTTTTTGATTTATCTCAAAAACCGTAAGGACGACTCGTTTATGCATGTCTGACAACTGAAAAATTTTTTGAAACTTACGGGAAATAAAGAAAAAAGCCGTATGTGGTGCCAAAATATATCAAATTCAATAAGGATAAATGATACATCATTAAGTTTTAATCAAAAATATTAGTTGGTTCAAGTCATATTCACGAGTTGAGAATATTGAATAAACTTTGTTCATCAAATACAGGGCATGACTACACCTAGTGAAAAGAATAAATTGTGGTTTTATTATTAATCTATCGCAAGAATGTGTGTAATGTTTTTAGTAAGAAGAGGAATAAAATTATATTTTTTTTCATCTGGTTCAAAATTGGTGCATGGAAATTAATGGATTTCTTGTCGATGCGACAATAGCACCACATACAATTTTTTTTCAAATTCCCGCCAAATCTGAGGTCACGTGATATGAGTCGTAACGGATTTTTTAGTTACTTTTGACATGTGTTACTTTTGTATCTCATGTTTTAATTTTCAACGAAGTATAATGAAAAATATCGTTCATTACACGTCCAGAAATGATTTTTTCGTGCTTGCATGACTTTGTCACAAGCGCACGGAAATATCCCTATTTCCGGACTCGTTATGAAATATACTATTTTATAACGTTAAATATTAATAATAGTTGATGCATTTGCGTGAAATGTATCATTTCGTTGTATTCTTCATTTACTTTTTTACCTGTGTCTCCCATGTTGGATCGGACAAATCATACCATTTTATTTATAATTCCTCCGCCACGTCTTGATGAAGACGTTCACGGATTGAAAGAATTGCTGTAGTGACAGTTGATTTAAGCGCAGCAGGCATTCGTTATGCTGCCTGCCCGAAGACCATTTTCATTTACAGAAGTTTCTTTTCGATCATGCGCGTTGCCATTGCGACTGCAATCACTTTGTTCGCGTCTTCTATATGGTGTGAAACACATGTGAGCTGAGAAGATCATTTTATATTTTTGATTTTTTGAGTTGACTCATATGTTTTTAGTTCCGTATTTATCTTACTCTTCTTACTCTTATCACTCTTCTTACACTCTTCTTACACTCTTCTTACACTCTTCTTACACTCTTCTTACACTATTCTTACACTATTCTTACACTATTCTTACACTATTCTTACACTATTCTTACACTATTCTTACACTATTCTTACACTATTCTTACACTATTCTTACACTATTCTTACACTATTCTTACACTATTCTTACACTATTCTTACACTATTCTTACACTATTCTTACTCTTCTTACTCTTCTTACTCTTCTTACTCTTCTTACTCTTCTTACTCTTCTTACTCTTCTTACTCTTCTTACTCTTCTTACTCTTCTTACTCTTCTTACTCTTCTTACTCTTCTTACTCTTCTTACTCTTCTTACTCTTCTTACTCTTCTTACTCTTCTTACTCTTCTTACTCTTCTTACTCTTCTTACTATTCTTACTCTTCTTACTCTCTTATTTCTCTCTTATTACTCTCGTATTACTCTCTTATTACTCTCTTATTACTCTCTTATTACTCTCTTATTACTCTCTTATTACTCTCTTATTACTCTCTCATTACTCTCTTATTACTCTCTTATTACTCTCTTATTACTCTCTTATTACTCTCTTATTACTCTCTTATTACACTCTTATTACTCTCTTATTACTCTGTTATTACTCTATCATTAATCTATCATTACTCTCTTATAACTCTCTTATTAGTTCCTTCTTACTATCTTCTTACTCTTCTTTCTCATCTTCCCCTTCTCCCTCTTCTCCCTCTTCTCCTTCTTCTCTTTCTTCTGTATATTCTCCCGCTTCTTCCCCTACTTCCTCTTCTTCCTCTTCTTCCTCTTCTTCCTCTTCTTCCTCTTCTTCCTCTTCTTCCTCTTCTTCCTCTTCTTCCTCTTCTTCCTCTTCTTCCTCTTCTTCCTCCTCTTCTTCCTCCTCTTCTTCCTCCTCTTCTTCCTCCTCTTCTTCCTCCTCTTCTTCCTCCTCTTCTTCCTCCTCTTCTTCCTCCTCTTCTTCCTCCTCTTCTTCCTCCTCTTCTTCCTCCTCTTCTTCCTCCTCTTCTTCCTCCTCTTCTTCTTCCTCCTCTTCTTCCTCCTCTTCTTCCTCCTCTTCTTCCTCCTCTTCTTCCTCCTCTTCTTCCTCCTCTTCTTCCTCCTCTTCTTCCTCCTCTTCCTCCTCTTCCTCCTCTTCCTCCTCTTCTTCCTCCTCTTCTTCCTCCTCTTCTTCCTCCTCTTCTTCCTCCTCTTCCTCCTATTTCTCCTCTTCTTCCTCTTCTTCCTCTTCTTCCTCTTCTTCCTCTTCTTCCTCTTCTTCCTCTTCTTCCTCTTCTTCCTCTTCTTCCTCTTCTTCCTCTTCTTCCTCTTCTTCCTCTTCTTCCTCTTCTTCCTCTTCTTCCTCTTCTTCCTCTTCTTCCTCTTCTTCCTCTTCGTCCTCTTCTTCCTCTTCGTCCTCTTCTTCCTCTTCTTCCTCTTCTTCCTCTTCTTCCTCTTCTTCCTCTTCTTCCTCTTCTTCCTCTTCTTCCTCTTCTTCCTCTTCTTCCTCTTCTTCTTCCTCTTGAGTCAGCTAATAAGTGAAATAGTAAACAATCGCCCTTTTGTATCGATCAGTGTCAGATCGACATATTGATTATACTTGATTTTCGATAAATTAGCCTGGATTTCGAGACTGAACTTGGGGAATTTTCTTTCAGAAAGGGACAAGAGACTTGCTCTTGACCGAGTTTCTGTGAGATGGAAGTTTAGATGAATGTATAGTGTTACGGACTGTGCTGTGATTCATGGCCTCGCGATTTCCTGTTATTTCTGGAGAATGAGTATTATTACTAGAATGGATGTTTCGTACCTTTATAAAGGACCGCAATGTCGCGGACAGAAAATTTCAGTTTTGAAAGAATTCATTTTTATAAAGAAAGGTATTATTGTGAATATCGAAGTGATTTTCAATTAAGTGTTTATCGAGTTGTATTCCGAGTGTTTATTGGCGTTTAAATTAACGAACACAAGTGAAAATATCGTAATAATAGGTTCATATTCAATATTTTCTCTCACCCTTATGACATCACATCATCTGATAATAGCGCTCTGTTGAATAGTTGATAATTTTAGTTTATGCATTTTCGCATAAACTAAAATTCATTTACTGACAGGAACTCGATATTATATTTTATGATTTCGAAGAAAAATTCTTATGATATTCGATAGAATATCCACCTTTTGGACTTATCCAGTGGAGAAGACACTTGAAGTACTTTTTTTATGGAGTTGTGGGACAAGATACTGCTAGTGGCTGACTTCAATGCATACATTTTTCAATTGATCAAATATAGTTATACTCATACCCTGCAATAATTATTAGGTAAATAAATACTTATATCTTGACTACGAATATCAGCAAAGAAATTATTATTTCAGAACGTTGAGGCTCAAGGATAAATATTACTCAGTTCACGTTCAGGTTAGAGATAGGTACGATAGACACAAGACTGTGCATAGGAAAAACAGAATCATCTAAGCATCAAATGGTTCAACCCCATATGCTGACGTGTCCAATTTGAAGTGAAAGAAAGAAAATATTCTCTTTTCCATATATTTTGTTCAAATCGTTAGTTTTTGAAGCAGGGTTCAAAGAGCAGGTTGAAAAATTAGTGAGAAATCACTTTGTTCTCGAAACGAAAGCTCACCATTATCAATAACAAAATCCTGATGATGTAAAATGGAGCGTAACTGCTACCTACTATGAGCAATAATATTTAAGATTAATCTCAAAGCCATGGTATTTCCAGAACAAAACATGATATTCTCAATAGAAAAATAATGACTTCGGGTTGACGATAAAGGGTTTCTTCAATCAAACTACCTCATTCTCTTGGAATATTGCAGATATTGCATTGGGACAGGCAGTGGAGATCTACCCTGCACTATGAGGGCCCAATAAACTCGAAACTGGTCTGTAAGTTGTTGAGCATGCTTGTCTCGATGTGAATTTTGTTAAGTACGTCTTAGGATGAAAGAAACATTTGCGATCTGCATTCACAGTGTGACTTGTTTCATGGATATATAATATATACGAGCAGATATAATTCAATATTCTACGTGGTGTTTGCCAGGAATGTAGGTATATTTTCTGCCCATGGTCTCAAATTCAAACAGTGTTTGATATTTTCAATCGGATATGACTCTTTTTCTTTCGATCTCTTGGAATATGTTTTTCAATGCAGAGTATCATTTTCTTCAATCGTGAAAGTAATTTGGTCTTGAAAGAATGGATTAATGCCTCTCAGGAATGGAATGAGTGTTTTTTTTTTCATGGCAAGGTTAATATTTTTGGTGTTTATTACTTTCTTCTTCAGCTTTTAATCCAGAAAAACGACGCTACCATACAAAATACCATTTGATTGCAAAATTCAGTGAAATGACACTCATGACAGAAAACCAAAACAACAGGAGGAATTGAAAACTAGTGATGATCTGATTTCGATTAAATATACCGTCATACATTTATTCTAATGCTGGGTTTATATATAGATTCAACTAGACTAACAACTAAGAATCAACAATTAATAATTAGGAATTAACAATTGGGAAGGTGTTCATACAATACAATTAATAATTAAGAATCAGATGTTGAATGTTACATGATTGAAAGCTCAATGTCCTTTCAAAGTGTTGAATTGAATGATGTTATAAATCAAATGAGCTGAAAACCCAAAAAAAACTCAAAACTCCTGAACCTGAAAACCATAAACACTATTAGAAACGATGACAAATGATGGCATTCCAAAGATCTAATGGTTTTGCGCGTTCTGTCCACAGAATTTCTCAATTCTTAGTTGTTAAGTTGAAAGTTGACCAACTTCGTAATTCTTAATTATTAATTTAATTGACAAATGTAAATGTATAAACCCTCATAGACGTTCTCGTATATTCAAAATTCTTGATTTTCAGTTGTTAATATAATTTTTAGTTTAGTTGAATCTATAAACCCAGCATAAAGATAATTTGAAGTACACCAAATCTTTACAGTCATCATAAATGAACCCAAACTTTGGGGAGATATTCTTCCACCATAAAGGGTTCATAAAATAGAATCCTCAATAGCTGAGTATCCACTCTATTAATTCCAGAACTTATGACACTGTGAGCATGTAATATTATCTCTGATCTGAAGCCTCTGGATTACAAGAAACCCTCCGCCATCATTCTTTCTCGCCGAACGAGAAGACTAACACGTATAGATTGTTAGGTGTAATATTTTGTTTGGCACCCTGCTGGCTGGTGTGAAGTGATAATATAGTTTTTACAGCCTCTTTCTGACATTCAGGGAGTGGCGAGGTTCTCATCTGACCATTAAAATATTTAATTTGGATTTAATCGAGATTTTACATCAATAAAAAGGGCATAAATTGTTTTGATATATCGTTGTTCAAGGTTCGCCGTGAAGAGCTTCGATGCGTTTTATTAACATATTCAGGAGTTTTATGTTTGCTTTATTACACGCGTACAGACTCAATAATGTCCCTAGTTCAGATCAAGACAACCATATTTATTCCGATTCTTCGAAATGAGAGAGTTAATCGAAACGCTCAAATGAAATCATAATAAATAATGCGGCGGGCATTGTCAGGTAAGAAATTTGTAGCACGGTTTCAATGGGCGATATATTAACATATTTAGCTTCTCTGACTACCGAGAATTCTTCATATCTTCGCCAACAATATTAATACTTATCTCAAACGAGTCCATGTTATGATACGAGTGCCGCAAAGATGTGGCCACCCATAGATAGTCTTTGCAAATCATCATAGAGAGTTCAATGGTGACATTGATCAGTACCTTCAGAGAATTTCATGAATAGACTAAACCAAGACGCTGTCAAATCAAATTCAAGATGGATACCTTGGGGCATACAAACCGTTTGAGTGCATTAGAACTGTAGCTATTTGAACCTTGTGATTTTAATTTGAAATAAGTTTTAACTCCAGAACGAATTTAAACATTACACTGTTGGAAATTAGTTGCTAAATCAGCAAAAAAATATAGTCCCAGTAGGTCTACAACATTTTATAGTTGAAATATCAAGAGTATTTGAAGTTAATTTTCACCATAATGGTTATTGCTCGTCTCAACAACCGCCTCTTTGTATGGCTACTACGTCTTATTGGTGAATTAACTACAGTAAGTTAATAATTCTACTTCTCCTTATAGCTGTTCGCAGTATTCTCTGAAGTTAATTGAGCAATTACAAATTGTCATTTTCACTTTAATTTGTTGTTATGAGTCCTACGTCATAATGTAGTTCTAGCTACAAAAAGTTGTCGATTGTACTACAACTCAGTGTATTTTCAACAATATTCTACTGCTAGAATTCAAAGTTCAAAATACTGAAATAACCATATATCATGAAAGACATTTTATTTTCTGCATAGCAACAATACGAAAAAAATCCACTATTGGCACAAAAACACATCAAAAGCTGTCAGTAAATCGAAAAAACATCGCGGCACGTGATTCACTACAATGCTGGTCAACCTCTGTCTGTGTTTGTCATCCGAGACAACTTATTCCTATCCTCCTGGAGTGTTGAGTATCTCTAGTTCAATTGCTGAAACAAAAATTATATTAATAATTCATTTTGGATTCATTTGGTCATAAATTTTTCAATTAAATGAAAAATTATATTTCGTGTAATTTTGTTTTAATTACAATCGCAAAGCGCTTTCGGCTATCAAGCCATCATCAGTGCAATACCTGCAAGTAAGTAATGTTGTTTGAAATGTAGAAAAAGTTTTTTATGAAATTTTGAATTTACTTACTCGTCAAGTATTCATACAGGAGATCTATAAAAAGTTTTACCAAACCATGGTTCACATTTGTTTTGGACGTACAAATGTGAACCATGGTTCATCACCCTCTATTTGTTTCTATTAAATGTCAGTAGAAAGTAAATGAAAAGTTAAGATGGGGACATGTAAGCCGTTTCGACACAAAAAATTCCTAAAGTTGAAAAATCTCGATTTTTCACCCCTTATATCTCGTTATACCCCAAGTATGATAGATCGACGAAATCAGCTCTTCAGGAAGAATCTAAAAATGAAGAATTTTTCATTTGAAATAACAAAGTTGTTGCTACTTTTTGATAGAAGCGGCAACGCCGCAACGCTGAAAGTATTTTAGATCGATAGAACAAAACTGATTACCCAATAAACCAAATTTTCAGAATAATCCTACGTCCCGTTCTCCGTAAACGTCTAAGGTACCATCGACCGTGAGTGACCCTGTATAGTTATTATCAGATATATGGGAAGATCTAGAACAGAAAAGGATGGAATATTCTGAAAGCTATCAGATTGAGAGAGATGTGTAGGATATGCATCCACCCCGTATACGCTGACAGTATGACTTAGTGAATACAATGAATCAAGGGATGTTACGTGAAGAAGTTAGGCTGAGAGTCAGTTACCGTTTAGACATTGTATTAGAAGGATGAGAGAATAAAAGTGTGTATAATTATTGTTTCGAAGTATGTATTTCTAACAGATGACAGGAAACTGACAGTTTCCGAAAGTTCTATAACAACCCAAACACGATATATATATACAGGGCCATCATTCATAACCTCAAAAATAAATAGTTGTTATAAATTAGTCCATAATAGGTGTTAGTGTTAGTTGAAATAAATTAACAGTAGGGTGAATTTTACCTAGAAGAAACGAGGCAATGATGGGAAAAATCTGTTTCCAATAATCAAATAGCCTTGCTTCGATTTCGCAGGGCCTCCCTGTACATTTCTCCAGGCACATAGGATGTCTCTGAAATATGATGATGTCTCATGGACGTATAAACACAGATGGACACAGCACGCCTATACCTTCATCGCACATTGTTTTGAAGGCTTAGAGTTCGTAGGCAGTCGGGTTGAAGGGAAGAGAGTTGGAAACGATAGACTGTGATTGTTCCCTCCGCTACAGTGGCGTACATGATTAACGTATCGAAAAGTTTTATTTCGTTGTCAATAAAATTCAATGGACGATTCAAAACTAAATACACATTCAAATATGAGCTAATCATTGAATAAGTAGCTATAGGTATATAGAATGATTAAAAATAAATAATATCAGTTTTTTTGACAACCCTTTTAATCTATCGAATATCTAACGGCAGAAGTATCCTAAGTTGAATAAATAACATGATATTAGAAAGAGAAATTAGTCTATCCAATTAGAATATCAAACATAGTTTGAAATGAATGTCTGGTAGACTACGAGCAGAAAACAACTACTTTCCTGGTAAATACCACGCAGAACATTGAATTATATCTGCTCGTAATCCATGCAACGATTCACACTGTGAATGCAGATCGCAAATGTTTCTTTCTTCCTAAGACGTGACAAATTCACATCGGGACAGGCACGCCTAACAACCTACAGACCGGTTTCGGGCTTATTGGCCCTCATCAGTGCAGGGTAGTTATCCGAGTAGAGACCGTAAGATCTCCACTCGAAGCGTTGCCTGTCCCAATGCACCTTCGTCGCGTTTATTTGACCGCACTGAGCCGCGTTCCAACAGACAATTGGAAGTGGCGACACCATGCGGCAGAAGAAAGAAACACTCCAGAACTAAATCTCCCAAATCACAGAACTTGGAAGTGGCTTATAGCTCGACTAAGCTAATAAATGAAAAATGGAAAAGCCATAAATTGGACAACAATTTTAGAAAGAGAAATTAGTCTATCCAATTAGAATATCAAACATAGTTTGAAATGAATGTCTGGTAGACTACGAGCAGAAAACAACTACTTTCCTGGTAAATACCACGCAGAACATTGAATTTACCAGGAAAGTAGTTGTTTTCTGCTCGTAGTCTACCAGACATTCATTTCAAACTATGTTTGATATTCTAATTGGATAGACTAATTTCTCTTTCTAAAATTGTTGTCCAATTTATGGCTTTTCCATTTTTCAAATAACATGATATTAAACCCCTGTAATAATTTTATCTTTCTTTATATGTAGGTAACTCAAAGTTAATGTAGAAAGACAATATGATGTAATAAAACAAAGTTTTATATTAAGGTTACTTTATTAATTTTGTAGATACAGTGACTGACATAGAATTAGAATTGCGATTTGTGAAACAGGTCCTCAATGTGACTATTGATTTCTGAAATAGTCTTCGTAAAACACTCCGTAATCTGACAGTTGATGAATCTAATTTATTCATCGTTTCGTGGTGTATTCTTATTTTGAAATATTTATGAAGGATTAGTTTCAAAAATTGTACAGGTGGCCATCAATATTATTAATTCTTTTATTATAAATATTCGGTTTTATTAAAAAATCTAAAATATTTCTCAGCATGTTTCTCAGCCTCTTTACGAATTGCAATGAATAATTTAGATGCTTTTGTAAGGTTTTCATACTCTTTCCTTTTCTGTAGCTTGGAAAAAGTTTCCTCATTTTCATCCGTCAATAACTTCTTACATCTGGAGCAAGTGACAATAGAATTCAAACTCCTTGATATAAAACCTGCTATATAACTAACAATATCATTGGAATACTATCATGATCATGAAATGATAAATGAACCCATTGTTACGCCTATGTTACTCAGATTCGATAATGTAAACATATAATATTTACGAATGAAATGTCAGATCTGGGTGTAAAAACTTATATTTCCTGCATAACCATCACTGCTTCACCATTTTTACTGTCTATGTTCAAAGTTTTTCACAAAATAACTCGATAAAACACTATTAATCACTCAAACGAAGTTTGGTAAACAAAGACTTGCTCCAAGCGAATGTCAATGTTGCCAGTTGTACATAACCTCTGTTGGCTCTGCTACTTCCGCAGGAGTAATACCACGTAATACTACCTCGATTACGAGCAATTTTCATTCTATTGAGTTGATCCCATTTGTTGCAGGAACTTTCTGAATTTATTACGATAGGATTGGATAATTAAAATATCCCAAATGAACAGAATATGATCTTAGACTAAAATTAGGATTTATCAATGACAAGACGTGACAACATCTAATTCAATGGCAGGTGTACAGAATGTGACCATGTCACTGAATTTCTCGGCTTCACATTATAACGTAAACAACTGAGTCCATCTGTGTTTATACGTCCATGTGATGTCTCAATGAGTTAAAGTCAATCACCGAACTCAAACCCTCTCCATAATGCTTCATGAAGTCAAGACTTGTTGTACCTGTCGCGAATCGCGCCTCCGTGATGGTATCTTAAAAACCTGCGTTGTTTTCCGTCACCTTACAGATTATAACTTGTCCCTACCTACTACAACTTATTCATATTGTTACGGGTAACTTGTAAAAATATGCGCGCCCGGCGAGATGAATAGAAATCATGGTGAGTACCCTATCTACGCCAGAGGAAGATTTTTGTTAGGCCAAGGTGATTTCAGCTGCTATAACAAAAAATGTAAAAAAGTAGAAGGAGACTGCTCAAATTATGTGCAAAATAACTTTTTCCTACGACCACCTATGAAAACATCAATAATCACACTGTTTTGTTATTCAGAAAGTAGCTCATATCACCATGGTATTGTTCAAATCCATATTATTTATTACAATTTCTGTCTCGTTTTGAATTATTATATCTATTAATTTCAATGTGTTTGATACATAACCCTGAATTCACTTTAAAACTGAAACCAATACTCTTTGCTGAAACTATTTCGATGTTGATGAAAGTGGGTGAGATCATTCAAAAGAGTATGGCTACAGTTTTATGTGGGGCTTGCTGCTTGCATCAGTTTGATATCACAGTATCACCAAAGAGAAGATTCTTTGGTATCACAGATGTTCGCAAAAAGTCAAGGACGCACTAACTCGAGTAACTCGTACACGCTTGCGAACTACATACTTCTATGGTTCTGTATTCCTGGTTGCGTGATTACTGGCGCTAGCAGGCGAATGGTGTCAAGGTTGTTTATGTACGCTGGTGTCAATATCAATAAAATTTGTCCAAACTGAACTAACTCAATCAATCGGTAATTCACATAATGAGGAATTGTCGGAGAAGAATTCAAATATCATCTTGAACATGAAAACAAACAGTACTTGCTATTGAATCAAAACCACCTGAAATTCTAGAGACCGCTCAATTACATTTTTGACAAGACCTCCCGCGAAATGAAAGTATTCGGAGTCGTAGAAAAACTGGTGTACAAAACTCGTTGGAAAGTGCATTTCCTTCACTCGTTACGTTTCCGCACTCACCGCTATGCGGCTCGTGCTAAACGACTACTCGTGTGAAATATGTCACTTTCCACACTTGTTGTGTAATATACTATTTCGACGACCTACATGAAATACGTATCATTTCGCAATGTAAACTAGTACACAAAATAAGATATTTCTCACTAGTGCTCTGCGATTGGTGCGATTACCTAATATAGTTAACTACACTCTGATTTTTACTCATATAGATGGCTGTGACAATGACATATCTACAAAAGAATTCATAACATTATAGTGTCAATGTGATTTACCAAGTAGATAGGTTCCCAATCGTATAATTTCTTCAGTTTTCTTTGCTGCAATGTCGTCCGACGATGAAATGGTAGATTCTACTCCCCCAGAAGTATGCAATTTAGGTGTGATAGGTGTGAAAATAATAGTATTCCGTTAGTACTGAACAATTGTATTGTCAAATATTACCATCAATAATTATTTTTCCAATATTTCATGAATACAAACCAAAATGTACCCAAATATGTTTGTTGAATATTTCCCTCGGATGTTTAAAATCCCATATGATGCGGTATCATAAAATACCCGCTCGGTCCGTGTATCTATAGTAACGATTGTTAAAATGTACATCTTGACAGGCATAAATATTGAATTTTAAACGTCGTTGAAATGTCACGTTTCGGGAATGATTCGATAACTGTAATTGGAGAAAAAATCACCAAGAGCAAACCAAAAAATACAATGTTGAACCATCAATATATATGGAAACAGTTTATGGATTTCATTAAAGAAAGAAATTATAGTTTAAACGAAAATACTTCAATACCGTCGCTGGCAAATATTCTCACTGACTGGGCCTACAACATGAAAAAGAAAAACGGTGAGGATTATAAAGAATATACTGTGAAGAAAGTTTGGAATGTAACGTTGAAACTATTAATGGAAAAATACCAAAACGAATATAATATTAAATTTAATCCTTTCAATGACACAGAAGTTAAAAATGCTCGAGAGGCAAAGCATTTCAAACTCAGCACATAAATTTTTGTTTCAACTCCAGAAATATTCTACCGAATTACACCAAAATAAACCTGATAATTTTCCATTCAAGCATGTTGTCAGCAAAAAAACTGCATTCGGTTATTTTCATATTTTGCTCCTTCGAAGTCGGGCTCTTTCGACAAAATATGAAAATAACCTCATACAGTTTTTAGACAACATGCTTTTTATGGAAAATTATCGGTAATTTTGAAGCACTTGTGTAATTATTTCAGCAAGAATGGGGTCATTAGGAATGACATTTTTTCAATTGACTTGGCCGTTACTTGTTGAAAATCCATATTTATATTTTTTTTACAACATGTTTCGCTAACACTGTAGCTTCATCAGGTATAAGTACACTAAACTAACTACTACGATAACAACCATATTTATATCTAATTACACAGTTATAACAATATTTGTACCTGTAGGGATTAAAGAATGTTTATACTCTTTTTATTAAGGTAAATAACAAAAATAAAATGATAATCTAATTGAGCTATTTTTAGGAAAACAAATTCAACAGAGGAGAATTATTTAAATCTAATTGGTCATTAAGCAAAAGATTTGAATTCTTGAGTCTATTAATTTCGAGTGTTTCTAAATAGTTAAGTTTCACTCCTTTGTTTTCAACATGTAATACTTCGAATTCTTCATCAAAATCATTGATTTTCTTCTAGAGGGTGGTTGGAATATGTTGAATTTGTTTTTGTTATTTACATAACTCATGTGGTGTTCATGGATGCGATTTTTGAAAGTGCTCCAGTCTGACCAATGTATAGGTACCTTCGGGCAAGTTCCACAATTCAGTCTATATACTCCTGATTTTTCATATTTGAAAAATATGTCTTTATTATTTTTGATAAACTTTCCCAAAGTATTATTAGTTCTATAAGCAATGTTAGTGTCTTGTTTATGCAAAAATGAAGCTACTTTTTCGGTTGCTTGTCCAAAATAGGTCAATGTTTTGTAATTTCGATCGGTGTTTTTGTTTAAAGGATAAACTTGGTTGATAGCTCTTGAACAGAGTTTCTTTTTGAGAATATTTCATATGATGTTGACTATATATCCATTATTAAATGCAATTTATTTAATGATGATCAGTTCTTTATTAAAATTTTCTTCTGAAAGTGGAACATTATCCAATCTACGAATCATACTATGATAAGCTGCAATTTTATGTTGATAAGGATGATTTGAGTTAGAATGGATAGTGATATCGATGTGGGAAGGTTAATGAAAAATTGAAAATCATGTTTTTTGTTTAGTTTCGTTATTGTCAAGTCCAAGAAATTGATTGAGTTCTCCAATTCTATTTCAATAGTGAATTTTATATTTTTGTGAAGTTTGTTGATACTTTCATGGAAAGAGACCAATTGTCTATTGGTACCCGTGAAACAAACTAAAATGTCGTCCACATACCGATACCAATACAAAAAATGTTTCATAAATGGATGTTCTTGAATGACCATCTATAAGTTATCCATAAAAATTTCTGCAAGTAACTGACTCAAAGGATTGCCCATGATAAGCCCATCTGAAGAAGAATATATATAAATATATTTATCGTGAAAATCTTATCGTTTTTCGTTTGTTTACAATAAATAATGACAGCTAATTTCGTAAATTTGACTACGCCACTGGATTCTACATAAAAAGATGATGACTGAGATACAGAGGGGAGGTCCAACAATTGAAATTACAATTTCCCACCAGTATTCAAAACTTATTAGCAACGGAGGATAAAGTTATATGACCTAATTGTAGAATTTGTTATAGCAAACAAAATAATTACATAAGTCCTATACAGTTAAAAAAATTGAGAATAAGAAATTAACGTAATGTGTACAGGGCTACAGGTTGAAATCCAAAGCCAAAAAAAAGTGTATCTCAAAAACAAAAAGGGCTATATGATAATTCTGTTTTCGGGTATGGTCGTTTCACAAAAAAGTAGGACCGTGATGTGAAAACCGCAACTCTATCCCCAAAGACAACTGAGATATAGTGCGAAAGTGTTGAAAATTGGACACACTGTATACCTACACAAGGGTGCTTCCTGGGCAAATCGATCTTTGGTGATGGATATTGTACACATAAAAACAAATTCTCAAATGAAAACGATATATTCGTTCAACGTCCAATTCTTGTTTTGAAAAAGCGCATTCTTCTTCTGAAATAATTTATTTGAAATGAATTTATTGAATTTGTCAATTGTAGAAAATTATTTCACTGGAATATTCATTTGGTATAACAAAATGTGCTCAATTCAAGACATTCAAAGTATCCAGAAAAAATATGAAAATGAAGTTCTTGAATAATATATCACGGAATGTCTTCTTTCAAAATAACATATGTAGCAATTTTTTCAATAACGAGATTGACAAGACAATTAATCTCTGAATAAGTGAATCTCTGAGAAAGTTTCTTTGGATTGACCATAACATTTTCTTGAATATAATTGCGATCCCTTCGAGTCGAGAATGTTGCCAAACGGTGTGAGTGTGTTGTTTCGGTGCTCTTGTCGTGCATCCATCATTGTTCAACCAGTTCAACCTATTTTATTGGCATAGAAATATTGGCATACCATGAAAGAAAAACTGAGGTCTTAGGAGATATCTGAGGATATAATTACCACTTTTAGAGGTAAGTTACATGCCTATATCTTATCGACGTTCATTCTTAGGTAGGTATTATTGTGTATCCAATCAATTAACGTAGCTATATCATCTCGAAAACTGATAATTCGTGAAAAACTTGAATAACCAGGATCGACATAGTGAGTGAAAATTAGGGTTAGGTACCTATGTGCGGATGAACGTTTAAATTTGTCCAAACACTGATTGAACAGTGGAAAAAAGCTTCTTGAACTTGCAATCTTAGGTATTTTGATATTGCATATTATACCTAACATATTTTTACATTTTTTTACCAAATTTCGATCCAAGGAAAATGAATTCAGTGGTAAGAATGTGAACCCAGATTTGAAGAAATATATGATGACCATGCGTTGTGCTAAGTCAGATTATCTCTCACATTGTACCTACATGGAGTTGTGAATGATATATTTTATATTTTTCAGTAGTTTGAAACCAGAGGAATACAACTTTATTGCGAGGTAAACTGGTGGACAAGTTCAGAAATAATCTCTACGAATAGGGGGAAAGGTTGTCAAGAAGAAGGTCTGCAAGTGATGATGTGATTGATGAGAGCCCCAATAAGAGAACGGAAGTTGAGGATGATTCTCATTTCAAGAAATCGATATAATTCTCTAATTTGATAAAATTCTTGATACAAAACAATCTACAGCTAAAACTGAAAATCTGATTCTTTTTGTTCAAGAAAAATGCCAGTCATTGAGAGATTATGATTGTCTTGATTTGAATATATTGTGTTCTCAATCTGAAATATTGTATTATTCTCACGAAGAACTCCATTCATTTACGATTCAACATTTGTATGAGTGTATTTAGTTAGAAACATAATAGTCTTGAATGGAGCAGACATTTATTCCAGTATATATAAACAAGCCATACTCTTGAATCAAAGCATATCAAATCAAATTAAGTAATTCTTTTTATGTGTATGGGTATGGGCAAAAACATCTGTGATTATATGGTGATAGTTGTTATAGAAAAAATAAATATGCAATAAGCATATCGCATTGATTTTCTGCCCTGGTGATATGTGGATTGGAAATACATGGAACTCCCAATTATATATATATACCTATCAGGCATTCTATCGAATTAATTGACATCGAACTGCTAATTTCTTCTTGGAATTATTGTACACGAGAATAAGGTGTGTCGAAAAGTACATGCCTTATAAGTCTAACTGCCATCTATAAATATACATTTATCCTTTTGTGACTATAATTTCTTATACTTCGAGACTATAATTTCAAGAAATGCGTCGCAAAGAGAATAAAGCACGAGTTACAGGACGCAAAATCAGGTTCATATATCCAGTAGAGTCATATAGATTAATTCAACCACGGCAACTTTCGAAAGCGGTTTCACCGAGAAAAAAAAAACAGTCGCCTCTCTGGTATTTCACGAACCTATTGAAAACTTATCTAGATTCTATGGAACTGTTTATTGTATTATTTCATCGACCCCCATTTTAATTACTCATAATTGAACCGTTACATTTGAAATTACCAAACGAAATTTATAAGGATGTTTCAATAAAATAGCAGTGTTGCCATCTTAGTGGATTTTACACCAAAACTAGTAGTTTGAGTTATCGTTTTGTGACAAAAAAAATGCATCTAGTGGCTGGTAGTTATTGTTGTGAATTTTTCATGACACATGTGGAAATCTGGTGATTTATAAGGTTTCTTCCATATTTGATTTCTGCCACAAATTTCACTACTAATTGACAGTTGACCCATGCGATATATTCTACTACACTAGCACCCTTTTCGATTAAGCAGAAACATTTACACCGATTGCGCTCCAGTTTTACCAATATAACTAGCTATTATCTGGTGTTAATCTAGTGGTTTAAATCATAGTAAACCACACTGAGGAAAAAGTGGTTATTGAATTGTCCTGTTATGACTGTGTTGATTACTGTCATTCGATTTTTAATAATATTCACACATGCTATGCATAACAAAAGCACCAACGACGAGTTGTCACAATTAAAGAAGTTTTATTGAAAGCATACCAATAACCACCATCGGTTCCCCTGTATTGGTTATAGCATGACTACCTACGGTGATGAAAGCTTACGAATAATAGTCCATCAAATTACGATAATCGGTCCGATTCTTTAAAAAGTGGTTAGCACAGTGGATACATTAGTAACGTTGTTAACAACTACTTTTTTAACCACTTTAGATTTTCCACTATTCATATGTGGTATTCTTCAAATACGAAATTTATCAAGGTTGCTAATTTCTTACATTTCCACTCAGTGGTAAATAAATGCGGAAAAGTTAGTAACTCCTCTTCTTTTTTATTATAGTTTGCTGTTTTTCTGCAATTTCAACGACAATTTAACCTCATTTTTTTCTGTGTCCGGGACTATCAAGTTTTTCGTGAATAATAATTATATCACAGACCACCTAGAGGGTAGTTGGTCTGTGAATTATATGTTTTGTCAATGAACCTAGTGAGGTAGGTATAAATGTATCCTGGAATGCATATTATTACACAGGATCATTGCTCATTGATTCAGCTAGGTATATAATTTTTTTTAGTATAGCAACACATTCTACCATGTTGAACATCATTGGTTCTATCAGAGACATCATTAACATTAATATTCTTGCTATCTGTTTCTTGAGCATATATATGTAGATATTCTTATGATATTTTTTTCAGTAGGAAGGTATAGGTTCTCAATAATATCGATTATCCTACCATATAATTATTTCCTGAGCGACTCAAATCCTGACAACTGTAACAAATTTCCTTCATAACTGCCTCTTCAAATATATATCACCTTTATGATGAATTATTATTTCATTTCCACCAGTAAAATCTGGTGGATAAATTAGTCACTTTATCAATGGTAAACCAACGACAAGTTGTTAAATTTTTTCCATTTTGACGTTAGAGAATTGAAAATTCGGAAAGTGATTCAAATAACAACTGACCTTCCTATTTGCCACCCAAATGACAGTTGTTGAGATAACCACTTCCTTAGAGAATCAGAATTTTTTTCATTTCACCAGGTATTGTGATTTTCTGGTGTTTTCAAATAAGCCATTTTGAGATTTTTGAGAATTTGAGTTGGCAACACTGATCTCAGACCAATAAAACACATATACTGGCCCTTCCCATCTCTAATGCATTACATTGTTTACAAGCAAGATCTGACTATCTCTCTTGGTATCAGGAAGAGAGGAGGAGAGCGGATGGTAATGTTATGAAATTTCTGGAGGCAAATATTCAGACGGATAAAACCACAGAAATATAACACGAATTGATTCTTTGAAACATATTATATTCATTATTGTTCATTCTACGTGAAGGAAATAAGTAAAATACAATTTCGATCAACTGAAAATATTCGTCATCTTGAATAGGATAAATATCCATGCATTATTCCATCATTCAATTCCCGAACGTACAACTATGACACTCCACCAATGAAATTACCTGGAACACAGGAATTATCAACGATAGGCAATATGGCTTCCGTCATCAGAGATCAACTGGTGACCTGCTCGCTTACGTCTCACATTTATGGCAGCTATCTATTAAAAAATATGGAGAAACTTTAGCCGTGGCATTAGATATTTCCAAAGCATTTGATCGAGTTTGGCACCAGGGACTCCTCGCCAAGCTTCCATCTTATGGTTTGCCCCCTCAACTGTGTTCTCTGCTTGCTAGTTTTCTCTCAAAAAGGTCTCTCCATGTAGTGGTCGATGGAGTTTCATCTGATACTCTACTCATAAATGCTGGTGTTCCGCATGGATCAATTTCAGCACCAACACTATTTCTAATTCACATCAACGATTTGTTGGAAGCAACTTCATGTCCTATACACAGCTTCGCCCTATATCGGCCCGTGAAACCAGAAATTAACGAGGAAGAAATATTAACAAAATGAATATGAACTAAGCAACAATTCTCGAGTGGGGATCTAATAACCTAGCTGGTAGAATTCAATGCAAACAAAACACACGCATGCCTTTTCTCTAGAAAAGCCGATCTCACTGTGCCCAACATAATTCAGTCAGGAGTAACCATACCATTGAAGTCATCCATTTCGATGTTTGGCGTTACTATCAGCAATAACCTTTCTTGGGAAAATCACGTGAGGTCCATTGCCAAAAGTGCATCCCAATAACTTTGTTTTCTGTTTTGAGCCAAGAGCTATTTCACTCCCAGTCAGCTGCTTATGATCTATAAGGCACAGATCCGACCTGTCCTGGAATACTGTTCCCATATTTGGAGTGCGGCACCTAAATATATCCTGAAACTATTGGATTCTGTCCAAAAAAGGGCAATTCGTCTCGTCGGTGATGCCTCGCTTACAAACTCGCTCACTTCTCTGGAACACCGTAGATTTATCTTTTTTTATTGATATTTTCATTGACGATGCTCTTCTGAAATATCAACAATCGTTCCTCCATTAGCAGTATCTTCAAGATTAACCCGTCAAGTTCAGTATCCCCAATAAGGCATACCATCCCCAGAAATTTAAGAAGAACACCAACTCCTACCTTCTTTCCCTTGGTTCTCACGATGTTCTCTGAACATTACAGGATATCCCTTTACGTGAGAACCAGAACATAAAAAAAAATCAGGCACATCTGGGATCTTTAGTAATGAAGGTTTGCTGAAAACACTTCATTACACAATTTTGAGTAGGTAACAGTTCTACTGATGTAGTTCACTGCATGGTGGATGGTAAAAAAATCATATCAATTCTTGCGAATTCAAATTATATCAACAAATAATTGAATCATTCGTATTGTGTTTGTTGTATCCATATGAATCATAAATTAAATTACATGAATCAAATTCTCCCTCTTAACTGACCCATTATTAGTAATCAAAATGAGGGTTGATGAAATAATACAATGAAAAGTAAAACGGCGTTCCATTTCTGTAGCAAATACCTAAGCAATCATTCAGAATGCCCCCTTTGGATATGCTTTTCGTAACTTTCTCCAAATAAGGATCGAAAACCACATCCTCAGATCGGAGCATTCATTTCGTCTACTCTAGCCCACATAAAATCGGACGGACGTTGACAATAATGGGAGTTGAAATACAGGTTATCAAACATTTGCACACAGTTTGTGTCAATTGTCGGAAACAAACGACTGTTGGTTTTATCTGATCGAAGATGCGAGCTCGAAGATATCTGCTAATTCTGCTGCAAGCCAACAATAACATGAGCGCCAACATGGGATGGCAAGCAAGAAAAACTGCCGTCCAGCATCCAGAGCTGGATTAACCCTATCGGGGCCCCTATTGGCAATGCAATTCTCGGGGCCCCTTTCCTTTACCGTTTTCTTACGTTTCAAAATATATTTTTTCTATTACATAAGTCGAGTCGATCAGTTCGACTCATGCTTTTTGCTTTCATTGAATGAAATCATTTTGATCACAAAAATATGTTCACAACCAAAGAAAATATGTTTTTCTATTTTGGTTGTATAATGAAGTCATTGTGCAACGCAAATGAGTGTCGAAATAGCCTCTATTTCGATATGCATTTTTTATTATTCGGAGGTTAGTACAATCGAACTGTCAAATGAAAGTCAGAAGAGTTAGGCCTAGTTTACTTCTGAGCGATTTGGATTTGGTGATATTAGCAGTGAAAAACTCTATGTTTTAATTGATAAATTTCAATTCAGAGTGTAATTTGAATTGAATTGACCAATAACAACATTTAATTTTTCACCGCTGGCATTGCAATAATCAAAATCGCTCAACCATAAACTAGGCTTTACGCTTGCGCGTCAGATTTTAATTATTTCAATGTCTTCATTGCTACCAATCGAAGATGTTTCTGTAATTTTTCGATTTTTTTCTTCAAAATAGGAAAAATTACATATGACACACGTTTTATAAGACACGTTGTCGCACTTGTTCACTTGGAGCACTGATCGCTTCGCTCGTCGTACTCCAAACAACGCGTGCGACAAAATAGCGTCTTATAAAACTTGTATCATAATATACTATTTCCTACGACCCCGTATGAAAACGTCAATAATCACACTGTTTTGTTATTCAGAAAGTAGCTCATATCACCATGGTATTGTTTATTTGAAAGAAAAAAAGCACTAGTGTTGATATGAAAAATATATCACAGCGGTCTCATGAATTGATAGAAATAATTAGGTATATTGTGAAGGTACTCACTGTCAATATAAGCATTCTCAAATCAAATTCATGTTATTTATTGAAATTTCTATCTCGTTTTGAACTATACCGAGAACTCTTCATCTATTAATTTCAATGTGTCCATAACCTCTGAATTCACTTTAAAACTGGAACCTATACTCTTTGCTGGAACTATTTCGATGTTGATGACAGAGGGTTAGATCATTCAAAGAGTACGGCTATAGTTTTTTGAGCGGCTTGCTGCTTGCATCAGTTTGATATCACAGTATCACCAAAGAGAAGATTCTTTGGTATCACAGATGTTTGCAAAGAGTCGAGGACGCACTAACTCGAGTTACTCGTACGCGCTTGCGAACTACATACTTCTATGATCCTGTATTCCTGGTTGCGTGATTACTGGCGCTAGCAGGCGAATGGTGTCAAGGTTGTTTATGTAGGCTGATGTCAATATCAATAAAATTGTTCGTTCAAACAAAACTAACTCAATCAATCAGTAATTCACATAATGAGGAATTGTCGGAGAAGTATTCAAATATCATCTTGAATATGGAAATAAACAGTACTTGATATCGATGAATCAAAACCACCTGAAATAATAGAGACCGCTCAAGTTACATTTTTGACAAGACCTCCCGCGAAATGAAAGTATTCGGAGTCGTAGGAAAAATAGTGTAGAAAACTCGTTGGAAAGTGCATTTCCTTCACTCGTTACGTTTCCGCACTCACCGCTACGCGGCTCGTGCTAAACGACTACTCGTGTGAAATATGTCACTTTCCACACTTGTTGTGTAATATACTATCTCACAACCGGAGAAAATATGTTTTCTTAAGTAGGTACAATATTAGTTGAAATAGTAATTCTTGTTAATATTTTAAGTTAATCTTGGAAGTTAACCTCAACATCATTTCCAATCGCTATTATCGACAATGTATTCAAACGGTTCTGTGATTGTGTTGAACGAAGACAGTTTTTATTAATCTTATTTTGAAAAATTACGTTCACCTGTGGCGTTTGATATATATTTGCAATGCTAATCATTACATTTGGAGAAGTTGATTGTACCATATTATCAAAAATCAATCCAAACGATGTTATATTTCCCCGCATCCATCATTTTTTACTATGGTGATATTACCGGATGTTAATCGGAAATGTCGCGAATGAAACCGAATGAAACGTTTTTTTCTTGGTGCGTTCAACATTAATTATGCCCCAGTGGGCCCCTATAGTCGGTGCGGGGCCCCTAGGCAGTTGCCTAATCCGCCTTATGGATAATCCGGCCCTGTCAGCATCACATTTGGAATCTCACAATTTCCACAGAGTTACATGAAACGGATTAATTGAAATAATAGCACGGATATCTTGAACATAATCGATAACAGGTATGTTTAATGATGTCGTACACTACCCAGGTACAGGGTGTCCCGAAATTACATAGAAACATTTCAGTGGCAGATTCTAGGAACAAAAATAGTAAAAAAAAAGAGTCCAGAAATGCCCCCCTAGGGAGTTATAGCTATTTGAAGCTTAGCCCAAGATGAAGTTTTTTTGTGAAAATTGCGACCATTCAGAAGCCTATTTTTTGTATCGTTACCGTAGCAACTATACAAAATATGTTATTTATTTCACTATTTATAAACAGCCGTACGGTCAACTAATGTTGAATAAAAAACGAGGTCGAACCTTCCCTATCTCTACAACGTACACACTTCAATAATATTTCAGTTCTTACCGAATACCACTCTAGCTTCAAATAAAAACAGTGAATTTTTTGTCCAACACGAATATTTTGTAGAACATTGCCAGTAATAATTGAAGCTTTGGTGGTAATTTAAGTGATTATTTCCGAAACCCTTGGTGACGGAATAACCAAATTTTTGCTATAGAGGTACCTAACTTTTTATGCCCAATTCAAAAAGCCCTTTCATCCATCTTGGATCCATCAGTATACCACACTGAGGCATCCCTTTCCAGTTGAGGTCTGTTCTCTGTGCAAATTTGGTGGTTGTTTATGACCACTTCAAACTGCATTTCGAAGTCGTACATAACTGGCATGATATCTGTTGGTTTAGACATGGATTCTAGGGCAATATTTTCCAAAATCTTTAAATGTCCATTCCGATTTCCTAATTTGAGGTTCATTGTCTGGCTCAGCCTGAAGGCACTGATTGCTGCTTCTTTCATTACACATAGGTGCAATGGTGGAAGGTTAAGCATTATCTCTAAGGCTGCAGTGGGGCACGTGGATATTGCCCCTGTGATTCCCAGACAAGCAGCTAGCCGCTGCACTTTCTGCAGCTTGACTTGTGCCGAAATTTGTTGCATTTTTGGCCACCATATCAATGAAGCGTAGGTGATGATCGTTTGGTATGACCAATGGATCATTTTTAGTTTCAGACCCCATGTCTTGCCAAAGACTATGCGGCATGTCCAGCTTGCCGCTGTAGCTCTGGAAAGAATGTGGTTGAGTTGGCTGTTCCATGTCAGTTTTTGGGCGATTATGACGCCCAATTATTGAACCTTGTAAAATTTAAGCTGGATTCCAATCAAAGTGGGGCTTCTAGTTCATACTTTCGCCTCTTGGTAAATGGAACCAGCACTGTTTTGCTAGGATTGAGTCCTTCCTCTGCGCAACAGCTTCTGATTGCGTTTAGGACCATTTTTGCTTGCGATTGGAAATTATGACGTCATATTTTCCCCTGATGATGACAGCTAGGTCGTCGTTCAACCAAAATTATGTAGCTCGACTATCAGGTTGTCGACAACCAATGACCATAGCAAAGGCGATAAAACTCCTCCTTGGAAACAACTTTTTTTCTACTGTTATCTTGACCGATTCCTCTCCAAGAGTCGCCACAATGATTCTGCTTTTCAGCATTGATTTTATCCATCTAATCAGTGAGGCGTTCACATTCCTTTCCTCTAGTGATCTAGTTATGGAGGCATGCAAGGTGTTATCAAAAGCAACCCCTATGTCGATGAAGGCCCAAAGAGCTATTTCTTTTTTCACGAATGTCTTTTCAATGCTTTCAACTAGACATTGTACAGCATTTATCGTGGATTCACCTGATTGATAAGCAAACTGTTTCTTGTGGAGCGATCTTAAACCAAGGAGCTCGCTTCTGATGTAACAGTCTATTATTTTCTCCACTGCTTTTAGGAGAAAGGACAACCACCAAATTTGCACAGAGAACGGACCTCAACTGGAAAGGGATGCATTGGTGTGGTATACTGATGGATCCAAGAAGGATGAAAAGGCTGGAGTGGAAGTTACAGGGCCAAATTTCAGACTCTCAAAACCCCTTGGTAACACCCCAACCATCTTTCAAGCAGAAGTACATGCTATAGAGATATGTGCCCAGGAGTGCCTCGAAAGGGACACTCGAAGGGCAAAAATCTATGTTCTATCAGATAGCCAAGCAGCACTAAAAGCTCTGAAGTCATACACTTGTGAGTTTAAGCTTAAACAATCCCTGAGACAACTGGCAGCGAACAACCAGGTAACTTTGATGTGGGTGCCAGGTCATAAAGGCGTTAAAGGCAACGAGGTAGCAGACTGCCTTGCCAAAGAAGGGGCGAATAAACAATTTCTTGGTCCAGAACTCTTCTGTCGACTTCCCAAAGCCCACTTGAGAGAAGAGTTCCGACGCTGGGAAGCGGATGAAATGAAATCTCACTGGAATAAAGTGCCAGGACAAAGACAAGCGACGAGGCTAGT
This sequence comes from Chrysomela aeneicollis, assembly GCA_029955515.1. Classification (NCBI taxonomy): domain Eukaryota; kingdom Metazoa; phylum Arthropoda; class Insecta; order Coleoptera; family Chrysomelidae; genus Chrysomela; species Chrysomela aeneicollis. The sequence goes on along the minus strand of JARUHQ010000026.1, from coordinate 956,304 downwards.
GAGCCTTTCGCCAAGGAAAGCTAAACAGCTTCTCAAGTTGGACAAAAAATTCTTGAAACTCGTAAGGGGACTCCTCATTGGACACTGCCCTCTGAGGTATCACCTCAAAAAGATGGTTAAAACAGAGAGTGATAGTTGCCGCTACTGCGAGAACTTCGCTGAAACTGCAGAACATTTGCTTTGCGAATGCCCAGCACTCTTCTGCAAGAGGCTCAAGTTCCTGGAAGGGGCCTTCTTAGAGCCCTCCGATATCAGGAAACTGATAAACTTTGCAAGAAGCTTCGGAATCCCGGGCCTCGAATAGATTGAGGTTTAAGCACAAAAGATCTGATATGTCGAGATGCTTGGGAGGCTGCACGGCCTTAATGACCCCCCCCTACAATCTACAATCTTTTAGAGCAAGGAGGTGAGACTGATGGGGCGGTAAGACTTTGTTTCGTCCATTGGACGTCTTCCAGTCTTTTTTTATGAATGCCACCAAGGCTTCTCTCCAAGTTTGCAGTATATAACCGAGGATTAAGCTGGCCTTCAATATCCTTTTCCAGAAAGGCTCTATTATTTCAAGGCCATTTTAGAGTAAGGCGGGAAATATTTCGTCCTTTCCTGGCGCCTTGAACGATTTCAAATTTTTGATGGCCCATTTAATACTTTGAGTTGTGATCTGTGTACACACATAAAAACAAATTCTCAAATGAGATTTTGAGAAAGCGCATTCTTCTTCTGAAATAATTTATTTGAAATGAATTTATTGAATATGTCAATTGTAGAAAATTATTTCACTGGAATATTCATTTGGTATAACAAAATGTTCTCAATTCAAGAAATTCAAAGTATCCAGAAAAAACAATGAAGTTCTTGAATCGAAATGTCTTCTTTCAAAATAACACATGTTTAGCATTTTCTTCCATAACGAGATTGACAAGACAATTAATCTCTGAATAAGTAAATCTCTGAGAAAGTTTCTTTGGATTGACCATAACATTTTCTTGAATATAATTGCGATGCCAAACGGTGTGAGTGTGTTGTTTCGGTGCTCTTGTCGTGCATCCATCATTGTTCAACCAGTTCAACCTATTTTATTGGCATAGAAATATTGGCTTGCCATGAAAGAAAAACTAAGGTCTTAGGAGATATCTGAGGATATAATTACCACTTTTAGGGGTAAGTTACATGCCTATATCTTATCGACGTTCATTCTTGGGTAGGTATTATTGTGTATCCAATCAATTAACGTAGCTATATCATCTCGAAAACTGATAATTCGTGAAAAACTTGAATAACCAGGATCGGCATAGTGAGTGAAAATCGGGGTTAGGTACCTATGTGCGGATGAACGTTTAAATTTGTCCAAACACTGATTGAACAGTAGGTATTTTGATATTGCATATTATACCTAACATATTTTTAAATTTTTTTACCAAATTTCGATCCAAGGAAAATGAATTCAGTAGTAAGAATGTGAACCCAGATTTGAAGAAATATATAATAACCATGCATTGTGCAAAGTCAGATTATCTCTCACATTGTACCTACATGGAGTTGTGAATGATATATTTTATATTTTTCAGTCGTTTGAAACCAGAGGAATACAACTTCATTGCGAGGTAAACTGGTGGACAAGTTCAGAAATAATCTCTACGAATAGGGGGAAAGGTTGTCAAGAAGAAGGTCTGCAAGTGATGATGTGATTGATGAGAGCCCCAATAAGAGAACGGAAGTTGAGGATGATTCTCAATTCAAGAAATCGATATATAATTCCTCTAATTTGATAAAATTCTTGATATTAAACAATCAAGAGCTGAAACTGAAAATCTGATTCTTTTTGTTCAAGTAAAATGCGAGTCATTGAGAGATTATGATTGTCTTGATTTGAATATATTTTGTTCTCAATCTGAAATATTGTATTATTCTCACGAAGAACTCCATTCATTTACGATTCAAGAAATCTATAACATTGGTATGAGTGTATATAGTTGGAAACATAATAGTCTTGAAATGAGCAGACATTTATTCCAGTATATATAAACAAGCCATACTCTTGAATCAAAGCATATCAAATCAAATTAAGTAATTCTTTTTATGTGTGTATGTAATTCAAGCATCAAGTTGATCATTTTTCACCAATGTACCCTTTTCGCCAGTTCAGGAATATTATTCCTTCATTCATTTTCAGATCACTCGGTGTTGAATGAAATGGGTGATCCTGACAGTGCCGTTATTATGCTCAGAATCGGCCAGAACCAAATGAAATCCAATTAGCGCAAATCCAAGATAATTTATGTTCAGCTCACTCAATCGCTTACTGCGCGTTTCACTTCCGAAATTCATCATCAGTTTCTGCTTCAATATCGATGCCACAATCTGAAAATAAATCACCGGTGATTATCAAACCACAACGAGCGATCTCCAACGAAAAGAAAATCCGAGAGGAATGTCTTCTTGAAACGCTGGTGGGGAATTAGCGTGTAATTTATAAAAAGAGGCCGAGATAACAACTAACACTGCTATAAGAGAGTCGGTCAAGTCGAGAGGAGTGTCCCGAAGAGTAATTTGTTGGCAATCCTGAAAGGTTTGCTTAACCCGAGATTAAAACTAACTGATAATTACATAATAACCACGTTGGTGAGGCTAGCAACTGCTGTGGGATCATTAATAACGGCCAAGGAGACCGTTTAGTAATTTATTTGTTTAATTACTGATCCATAACAATTAAAAACCTGACTTGAGGTGGGCGATACCACTCAAAGCTTTCACCTATTTTTATATGTATATCATTTCAGTCTCCCATCATATCATTCGCTTGAAGTGAAAAGTGCTTTATTCATAGCCGATAATCCAATTGGACATTGAAATGGTCACATTTTTCTATATACAGGCTGCCTGTTTTTTGAGCTCCATCTTGGATTTTTACATTTGCAAAAAGTCCGATATATTCTGAATACAATGAAATCGTTCTTGCGAGAGTACTTTGAAAATAACACTTAACAATACACAGTTTCACAATAGTATATTATGATACAAGTTTTATAATACGCTATTTTGTCGCACGCGTTGTTTGGAGTACGACAAGCGATGCGAGGAGTGCTCCAAGTGAACAAGTGCGACAACGTGTCTTATAAAACGTATGTAATATGCAATTTTTTCTATTTTGAATTGATTTGAAGAAAAAAATGGATTTAATATCGACAAATAATAGAATTGGTAACAGTGATGACATTGAAATAATTAAAATCTGACGCACAAGCGTAAAGCCCAGTTTACATTGTAAAGTTTACAATGTAAACAAACGAAAAACGATAAAATTTTCACGATAAATATATTTATATATATTTTTCACAAAATGTTTCGCTAACACTGTAGCTTCATCAGATATAAGTACACTGAACTAACTACTACGATAACAACCATATTTATACCTGATTACACAGTTATAACAATATTTGTACCTGTAGGGATTGAAGAATGTTTATCCTCTTTATTGCGGTAAATAACAAAAATAAAATGAATATCTAATTAAGCTATTTTTATTAAGTTATTTTTAGGAAAACAAATTCAACAAAGGAGAATTATTCAAATCTAATTGGTCATTAAGCAAAAGATTTGAATTCTTGAGTCTATTAATTTCGAGTGTTTTTAAATAGTTAAGTTTCACTCCTTTGTTTTCAACATGTAATATTTTGAATTCTTCATCAAAATCGTGATTTTCTTCTAAAAGGTGGTTGGAATATGTTGAATTTGTTTTTCTATTTACATAACTCATGTGGTGCTCATGGATGCGATTTTTGAAAGTTCTCCCAGTCTGACCAATGTATACCTTCGGGCAAGTTCCACAATTCAGTCTATACTCCTGATTTTTCATATTTAGGAACTATGTCTTTATTATTTTTGATAAACTTTCCCAAAGTATTGTTTGTTCTTTAAGCAATGTTAGTGTCTTGTTTATGGAAAAATGAAGCTACTTTTTTGGTTGCTTGTCCAAAATAGGTCAATGTTTTGTAATTTCGGTCAGTGTTTTTGTTAAAAGGAAAAACTTGATTAATAGCTCTCGAATGGAGTTTCTTTTTGAGAATATTTTCTATGATGTTAACTTTATATCCATTATTAACTGCAATTTGATTTATGATGTTCAGTTCTTTATTAAAATTTTCTTCTGAAAGTGGAACATTAACCAATCTATAAATCATACTATGATAAGCTGCAACTTTATGTTGATGAGTATGATTTGAGTTAGAATAGATAGTGATATCGGTGTGGGAAGGTTTATGAAAAATTGAAAAATCATGTTTTTTGTTTAGTTTCGTTATTGTCAAGTCCAAGAAATTGATTGAGTTCTCCAATTCTATTTCAATAGTGAATTTTATATTTTTGTGAAGTTTGTTGATACTATCATGGAAAGAGACCAATTGTCTATTGGTACCCGTGAAACAAACTAAAATGTCGTCCACATACCGATACCAATACAAAAAATGTTTTATAAATGGATGTTCATGAATGAGCATCTCTAAGTTATTCATAAAAATTTCTGCAAGTAACGTACTCAAAGGATTGCCCATGATAAGCCCATCTGAAGAAGAATAAATTTGGTTATCAAATTTAAAATAATTCTGTTTCAAACAGTGTTAGCGAAACATGTTGTGAAAAATATATATAAATATATTCATCGTGAAAATCTTATCGTTTTTCGTTTGTTTACAATAACTATGGATTTTCATCAAGTAACGGCCAAGTCAATTGAAAAAAAGCCCAGTTTACAGTTGAGCGATTTTGATTATTGCAATACCAGCGGTGAAAAAATGTAGTTATTGTTTTTATTGGTCAATTTGAATCATATTACACTCTGAATTGAATTTTACCAATAAAAACATTGAGTTTTTCACAGCTAATATCACCAAATCCAAATCGCTCAGAAGTAAACTGGGCCTAACTCTTCTGACTTCCATTTGATAGTTCGATTGTACCAATCTCCGAATAATAAAAAATGAGTTTCGAAATAGAGGCTATTTCGACACGCATTTGCGTTGCACAATGACTTCATTATACAACCAAAATAAAAAAACTAAATTTGAGAGTTCAATCGAGGATTGAGGATTACTGAACTGATGCACTGACACGGTTTTTTATATTTAGGCATACATTGTTACACCAACATTTCATGTGTTAACTTCGTTAGGTACTTTTCTGAAAGATTTACCAAATGTTTCTCCGTTACTAAACAAGATGATTGTATCATCAGCAACATTGGAAAATAGCTGGGGTTGATAAGCTGTAAGGTAGGTATAGGTCAATTAAATACCTTATGAACAGTAAGGATTGATCCATGGGGGACACCAGTATCAATATGTCTACTAGAGTATTTGACTACCTGATTTCTGGAATTGGTTCTGAATCTTCAACTGACTTGATGGGTTCTTCCTGTCAAGAAGGATGTAAAAAACTGCAGAGGTATACCTCTGATGCCAAAGCGATATACGATCCGATCTTCTTTTTCAACTTCATATTTCATGAATTAGGGAGGCGGACTACTATAAATTCCTCAACTCCAGTCTAAAGCTCTGAAGTCATACACTTGTGAGTCTAAGACACTTCGATGTGGGTGCCAGGTGATAAGGGAGTTGAAGGCAACGAGGAAGCAGACTGCCTTGCCAAAGAAGGGGCGAATACACAATTTCCCGGCCCAGAACCCTTCTGTGGACTCTCCAAGGGCCACTTGAGAAAAGAGCTTCGACGTTGGGAAGCGGAAGAAATGAAATCTCTCGAGCTGGACAAAAAAGACTTGAAACTGAGGTATCACCTCAAAAAGATGGGTAAAACAAAGAGTGATAGTCGCCGCTACTGCGAGAACTTCGCTGAAACAGCAGAACATTTGCAAGAGGCTTTTCTGCAAGAGGCACAAGTTCCTGGAAGGGGCCTTCTTAAAGCCCTCCGATGTCAGGAACCTAGCTCCCAGGAAACTGATAAACTTTGCACGAAGTCTCGGAATCCCAGGCCTCGAATAGATTGAGGGTTATGCACGAAAGATCTTATAGGTCGAGATGCTTGGGAGGCTGCACAGCCTTAACGACTCCTCCTACAATCTAAAATCTAGCTGGCACTGTATTTACATCATATTTCGATGATTCTATAGAACCTTCGAGAACTGTAATTTTTATGTTATCTCTCTTCATCTGATAGCTTCTAGGATACCCCAAATTTTTTTGTTATAGATATTTCTCAAACATTCGAGATTTTTCTGGAATGTCGAACACAGGAAGATATTTTATTCTTGCCAGCTCGGATGCTTGGCTTTGCCGAATCCCATCACAATATTACAAGTTCAATAATCAATATGTTCTTGGTATTGGTCATTTATAGGTTTTTGAAACAACAATAAGTTAGTATCAGACACTGTATTCTCACGTGAAAATAATAAAACAATGTGTTATATCATCAATCATGAAATGGTGTGATTACATGTTACAACAGTACCTCAAGCTCGAAAGGTTGCAAGTAAAATCAACCAAACGGCATTCCTCCAACAAATATTGATATCAATAATCCTTCGATTATTTGTTGACGGTGATTTATCACTACTGGCATCGACAGTCCTGAAAACAATGCATGAAGCATATGCGAGCGTAACTGAAGAGAAAGATGCTATTCATTACTGAAACTGACAATGACAACAACAATAATCAAAACTATTATATTCTAGGTGTTTTTTAGGTTGTAGGTCTTCATTAACAGAAACTATATCATTCAAAAGCCAACATTTTGACAGTTTATTCTGTCATCATCAGGGCAGTGTGTTTGATGTTTTCTAGGAACCCCATGTTCTATATCTACTTCCTGTTTCCTAGTCGAAAAGTCTAAGGGAAAGAAGGTAGAAGTTGGTGTTCTTCTTAAATTTCTGAAGATGGTATGCCTCAGGGAACACCTCCCTAGGCAATGAGTTCCAAATAAGTCTCGATGTTCGTTGGATGAACGAGTCTTTGAAAAGGGACGTTCTGCAGGTCTCTAAAGTGACCACGAAGGGATGTGAAGACTTAACTTGGCGGGTTAATCTCGAAGAGACTGCCAATGTAGGAACGATTGTTGATATTTCAGAAGAGCATCGCCCATGAAAATATCTATAAAAAAGAGATAAATCGCCAACTTTTCTACGGTGTTCCAGAGTAGTGAGCGAGTTTTGTTATTTTTTCGAATAGTTACTAATCGAAAAGTTATAGGCCTTCAATAATGATTTTTTCCACTACGGATTTTCTTATACCTAACTTGGTCCAAATGATCTGCCTGCAATCTTCAAAAGAGACTCATGTAACTTTTTTCTCGACAAATTTTTCTGAAATATCAAGATAAACATTTGAAGGACATCTAAAAAATTTATCTATCTATCTATAAGAAAATATTCGAGAAATGTCCACTCGTTCTATCTTCTATCACGATAAAATAAGCTGATTACGAGAAAAACAAAAGAAAAAAGAACATGTTTATTCAGTGAGATAATCATTATATCAAATAGATTATAAATAAATATCATCTTCCTTGTTAGTAAGTTATCGAAAAAATGTTATAGAAACTGCTTTATACTGATATCTTTGGAACCCTAGTAGGAAAACAATTCTAACTCAGTACATTATCCCAGATCAATCAAGGTAGGTATTTACATGTGGAGTTTAATTTTTCATGTGGAGTTTAATTTTTCAATTTTGTTTACCAGTAGCGTAGTTTTACGGTAATTTTCCTAATTCGCATTTTTTTTTCTAAATAAGCTGTCAAATTGGTGTGTGACATCAAATAGTCTTATTTGTACCTATATAATAATAACATTCTATATGCCTTTGCGAAGAACTACTACAATAATCGCATTATGCTGAAATTTCATTCAAGGTAAACCATCGTACCGTTTTCAATAGGTAGGTATATCAAAAACTTACAAATTTCGAATTTATTTATGGATCATTTTGTGCATATGTAGAATATTATTACAAGTTTTATAGGACGCTATTTTGTCGCACGCGTTGTTTGGAGTACGACTGGCGACACCACAAGTGCTTCAAGGGAATAAGTGCGACAAAGTGTCTTATAAAACGTGTGTCATGTACAATTTTTCTTTTTTTGCATAACTTTGAAATCTTCTATTGTGAAAAATCAATTTTTTATCGTTAAATAACAGAAAAGTCTTCGATTGGTAACAATGATGACATTGGAATAATTAAAATCTGACGCACGAGCGTAAAGCCCAGTTTACAGTTGAGCGATTTTGATTTTTGCAATAACAGCGGTGAAAAATTCAATGTTGTTATTGTTTTTATTGGTCAATTTAAAACAAATCACACTCTGAATTGAAATTTATCAATTAAAACATTGAGTTTTTCACAGCTAATATCACAAAATCCAAATCGCTCAGAAGTAAACTGGGCCTAACTCTTCTAACTTTCATTTGACAGTTCGATTGTGCCAATCTCCGAATAATAAAAAATGCGTATCGAAATAGAGGCTATTTCGACACGCATTTGCGTTGCACAATGACTTCATTATATACAACCAAAATAGAAAATAGTATATTATCATACAAGTTTTATAACACGCTATTTTGTCGCACGCGTTGTAGTGAACAAGTGCGACAAAGTGTCTTATAAAACGTGGGTCATATGCAATTTTTTCTATTTTGAATTGATTTGAAGAAAAAAATGGATTTAATATCGATAAATAACAGAAACATCTTCGATTGGTAACAATGATAACATTGAAATAATTAAAATCTGACGCACAAGCGTAAAGCCCAGTTTACAGTTGAGCGATTTTGATTATTGCAATAACAGCGGTGAAAAATTCCATGTTGTTATTGTTTTCATTGGTCAATTTAAATTAAATTACACGCTGAATTGAAATTCACAAATAAAAACATTGAGTTTTTTACTGCTAATATCACCAAATCCAAATCGCTCAGAAGTAAACTAGGCCTAACTCTTCTGACTTCCATTTGACAGTTCGATTGTACCAATCTCCGAATAATAAAAAATGCGTATCGAAATAGAGGCTTTTTCGACACGCATTTGCGATGCACAATGACTTCATTATACAACCAAAATAGAAAAAAACACTTTTGGGTACTTTCTTTCACAGAATCGGGGAACTCTGGGACTGAAACATTTCTTATTGTATATTGGTTACGCCACTGTCTGCTGAATCAATTCAAAATGGCCGTGTACGCGGAACCTTCATTAAAGTAATTACTCGATGTTCTTGTATCTCGCTATCGAGTTTTTCTCCTTATTTGTACCAATGAATAAGCAATGCGAGTGCATTTTTATCGATAAATCGATCTCATTGTCTCCAATAAATCAGCATTGAATGAAATGAGAAGCGCGATGATCAACTTTTGATCCTATTCGTCCTTTTCACTCAACGCCCATCCTCCTGTCTTGGAGACGTTGAAATATACAGGGTGTGCCCGGTTTTCGAGCTCCACCATGGCCACTTCAAAAAAAATCAAAATTTTTTTTTCAAGCGAAAACCAAAAGAGGACATTTTCACAAGGAATCTACATATGAATATGTCATCATATTTTCTGAGATCTTGGATCACGCCAAAACATTTTTTACAACTGACTCTTGTGGTCGGTTGTACTGATAGTATATTATTCAACGAGCGCATAATGATGGCTATTACCCACGAAGATTGAGAATTATAGTAGGTACGAGCCGAAGGCGATCGAGAGTGCTGCAATCATCTGTGTGGGTAATAGTTAGTAGAATACCATACTTTATCTACAACTATCTAAATATCCAAACAACTTTGGCAGTCTAAAAAATTGTGCGCACGCAACAATCAACCAGTGTTGTCGATCTTATTCAGGTAAGTGTCATGCCAATTTCTGAAAATAGTAAGAATGCGAAATGCATCATACAACTTCAGAATATTGTTACGTTATTCCCACTTGGGTTCGTGAATTTAAAACACCCAGTACAAACCTGAACAATTTATTTCACTAAGCACACTTGATACAACTCAATAAACACTAAGTTGAATCACAACGATATTTGCTTTACAAATCTCAATGTTCACTGTACTAGCTTTCTTTCTAATCTCTTTCCAAACTATAACTGACTTGTCCGCGAAACCGCTGATCTTATATAGGTAAAAACATCATTGTCCAGAAAGAATAGGAATAAACTGGGAAAGTATTTTTCATATTCGACGGCAATGAATCATCCGCTAATTATAGCGGTGCGTCTGCGACCGATACCTCCGCTGTGAGTCACGCGTCGGGAGGATGTTTTCCGGCCTTCTCGGAAATGCCAGCGGTTCGTAACAATATGAATTCTAAAAAAATAGTATCGACGCGGAATGTCCTACAATTGCAGTTTCTCAGAAAATCAAGCCTTCTATGCTATTACTACGCTATGTATTTTTGTTTCGCATTTCCAACCTCCGTTTCAGCGTTCAAAAATTCAATTTTTTTTATACTCTGGTTCTCACGAAACGGGATATCCTGTAATGTTCAGAGAACATCGTGAGAACCAAGGGAAAGAAGGTAGGAGTTGGTGTTCTTCTTAAATTTCTGAAGATCGTATGCCTCGGGGAACACCTCCCTAGGCAATGAGTTCCAAAGTCTCGATGTTCGTTGGATGAACGAGTCTTTGGAAAGGGACGTTCTGCAGGTCTCTTAAGTGACCACGAAAGGGTGTAAAGACTGAACTTGGCGGGTTAATCTCGAAGAGACTGCTAATGGAGGAACGATTGTTGATATTTCAGAAGAGCATCGCCCATGAACATATCTATAAAATAGAGATAACTTTTCTACGGTGTTCCAGAAAAGTGAGCGAGTTTGTAAGCGATGCATCACCGACGAGACGAATCGGATAGTTTCAGGATATGTTTAGGTGCCGCACTCCAAATATGGAAACAGTATTCCAGGACAGGTCGGATCTGTGCCTTATAGATCATAAGAAGCTGACTGGGAGTGAAATAGCTCTTGGCTAGAAACATAAATCCAAGTTTTTGGGATGCACTTTTGGCAATGGACCTCACGTGATTTTCCCAAAAAAGATTATTGCTGATAGTAACGCCAAGCATCGAAATGGATGACTTCAATGGTATGGTTACTCCTGACTGAATTATGTTGGGCACAGTGAGATCGGCTTTTCTAGGGAAATTACATGCTTGTGTTTTGCTTGCATTGAATTCTATCAGGTTATTAGATCCCCACTCGAGAGTAGTTGCTAAGTCCATATTTATGTTAACATTTCTTCCTCGTTCATTTCTGGTTTGGCGGGCCGATTTAGGATCCCTGGAAGAGAAAGCGGTATGGAGGGTGGTATCATCTGCGAAGCTGTGTATAGGACATGAAGTTGCTTCCAACAAATCGTTGATGTGAAGTAGAAATAGTGTTGGTGCTAAAATTGATCCCTGCGGAACACCAGCATTTATGAGTAAATTATCAGATGAAACTCCATCGACCACTACATGGAGAGACCTGTTTGAGAGAAAACTAGCAAGCAGAGAACACAGCTGAGGGGGCAAACCATAAGATGGAAGCTTGGCGAGGAGTCCCTGGTGCCAAATTCGATCAAATGCCTTGGAAATGAAAATATCTAATGTCACGGGAATAAAAAAACATTAAAACATCGTTTTTTTTAATTTGCGCATCAAAAGCGATTGAAGCTACGAAAAACTGTATTTGATATTTTTATTTGGATCAGACTCAATTTTTGGGATAATTTAATTCGCCAGGTAATTTTTCACCTCCAACTGTCAAAGATTGATGGGTCATACTTTCAGAAAGATATGGAGAATTTTCGATCTTTGAATGCAGGTTTTCTGTGGAGACAACTTTCAACAAGGGTATATAATTTCTGAAAAAAAGTTTACAACCCTATTCAATCCCATATGGGCCGAATAAGAATTGGTGGGTCAACGTAAACACTTGAAATATTCAAATAACTGTGAACAAATGAGCAATTGAGCACATCCACGTATATATACGTATACAGAGGTGGGTATAATAGCGACGATTCAACAATTACACTGTGACGCAGACCATTAATTATAACCTAACCTGTGGTTAGGACTTAACAAGCTGTCACTGGTAGATTGTTAACGCGTTATTTATGAGAATTTAAACGCAGACTCTCTCATACCGGTCAAGATGAACGCCAAGCGGAACAATATCATCACTTTTTTATTAAATTAATAATCGTTTAGTAGGTATACGAGTCCTGGAAATGTTCGTTAATAGATGGACGTAAATCATAACATGATATTCGCTCTTCTGAAATCGCTTCTAATGATTACGATACTGAAGATCAATTATTATTGTGATTCCTCGAAATTAGCTATAGAAGTTGACGTTTTTCATACTGAGTCAACAAAATGATCGTATGGCAACACTTTTAGTGCCTATAGGAGATGAAGTTGATTCGCCCTTAAAATGTATAACATATTTTCCATAAACTATAATTCAAAAGGAAAAGTAATGAAGGTTTTGATGATATGACAGCACAGATTAAACAACCTGTGATCGTAGGTAGGTATACCTTCATTATCTGGAATGTGAATCAGGTACAATAAAATGTTTATTGGCAATCATTACTGTGCGATATAAAGATTGCAAATCATCTTCAAGTAAGTCGGAGAATATCAAATTACATTGTTTTCCAAAAACTGTGAGTATACTTATATTGAGTTAAATATTATTGACTTCAATCAAACTTTTTCATTTGATGAAAATATCACCATTTTTGCTACACCTATCACATTTCAAGTTTAGAAATTTAGATTCTGATCATTTATTAGACAATTGAATCGTGTTTTATTCTTCCTGATGACATTGAAATATTCGAATTTCATCGAAAAATTCACTCAGAATACATCATATTCCTAATAGACACTGATTTCTAATGACAACTTCTTTATAATATATCGCTCACGCAGTAAAAAAAACTTGAGGGGTGTAATTACAATCAAATGGATTTCAGAGCAAACTCCTACAAATACAACACCTGAATATCAAAGTTGTGTCCTATTTATTATACATTTCATGATTTAGTGTTGAGTGGAGTTGATTTCGATCTCAGTAGCGAAAAATGACACGAATGTGGTGAAGTAGAACGATTCTGAAACATGAAATCATAAGAAACACCAAATTGTTGAAATCTAATATTCTCAATGGTGCTATTATTCACGTTAACGCATAAAAAACACCTGTTATATAAAATTAACACCAAGTTACACCGTGTAATATCACGTTGGAATCGAGGCGGTGTAGAATCATCTAATTTTGTGGCAATCATTCGTTAAGTATTTCATCCTAAAAACACCCGATTTGATATAAATTAATCAAAATATTGTATATGTAGGCATCTGAATGGTGTCAATTTCATGCGCTCATCTGTTCGATCTCAGAACCTTAGAACTTTTGCCAATAGGTGGCACTGAGGTCCTTCCTACCGTACCTGAATTCAATATTGGGCATAAAATATCAGATGATTATGAGATAAATCAGCATCAATTAGCCTAAGCCCCACTGCCACTGATCAGGATAAATGAGCCAAAACAGTTCGTCATCATCCGAATTGTCCATAGATTCTTCTGAGTCTAGTTTGTCATCAAATGAATTATATCTCAATAGGAAATCCAACTTGGTAAAAAACTACCGGAGGTGGTGAAGAAAAACACTGATTCGCATGAACACACTCATGTTATGGTGTTCCTTCACACCAGAAAAGTATTTGCTCGTACCTGCCAGTGTTTATAAACGCACCGAAGAGGATTTTGTGGAGGTAGGATTCAGACTTTCGGAAATGCATAAATAACACCACCAAAGTGTTGATTTTAAGCACTAACACTAGTGTTACTGACAATCAGGACCTCAGGGGACATCAGTAGGTAACCTGTTATAACATATCTTTCATATTGTTGTTGACTATGCATTACTGAACTGGCAACATTGCACATCAGTAGTTCCAGCGGCTATTCGGCAACTGCGATACGCGTCAATGAAAACGGATGTCGGTACATCAAACAAAATGGGCGGAGTGTCTCAACTGTAAGGTTTTCTAATCTGATGTGCAAACACAGAGATATTTATGATGTCTTTGTCTATACATGCTAGATACGATTTGGTGAAATGCACGATGTACCTAGCATTTATTAATTCACTATTTATATGCAAGCAGCACGTTGAGTCGAAATTTCAGGAATAGTCACCGTATTTGTTTTACATTTATTGGAAACGGTTAATTTCACAAATTCAAATCTGATACGTGAATCAAACTTCCGCGATCTCTAGCGAAAAAGTAATTGCAGGTCATTCAATCACTGACTTGCATCGTTGGCAGGCGTTATGGAATGATTGAAACATGATATACAGGGGGCCAAGATGAACTGGATAGGGATCTATTGCTTTGCAACTAAATTGGTATGGTTAAACACTTTTTTTATTCAATAAAGATTGATATACTAAGCGTAAATACTGTGTGAATTAATATCCTGCTAGAATTTTGAAATGGGAATGGTTGGTAATCTAGTAGGTAGAGTTGAAGAGTTCATCATCCCACACAAAAAAATCAGATGGAAAAACAGACTAGTGTATTCAGAAGAAGACAAGAGCCAAAGTCAGAAACACCACTAACAATTCATCCGATTATATTTTGATCATAATGATGATGAAAGTGTATCGCTATTGCAACCAAACTCAAGTTTGTATCATCTCCAAGAAGGTAGACCTCAATATCATGATGTCAGGATCATGAAGTCCTTAATATACATACTCGGTTTTACCATTACCAATAGCCTATCGTAGAATGATACCCTAATAGCCCATAATCTACAAAATAATATTGTTTACATGTTTGGAGTCAGCTACTGAATATGCGCAGAGTACAATACATTTTTGTACACAGCTAGTTTTTATTCGATGTCACAAAATGTCCATAGTCTAGTGGAATTATTCTAAATACTACCATTATTCTTCATATATGTATAATGTTGCCGCACATCATGTTTCTTCCGTGCAGTTGAAAGATAAAAAAGCTAACCACTCTTAAGTTCCCATACTCTATAGCTCTCACATCAGGTGAATGTTGAATTAATGCCTGGTGTTTTACACCAATTTGGTCAATCATTTTTGGGTTTTTGAAAAGCTTCACTTTCAACTGTAGGTAGCAGTTGGTCGTTTCCTAAACAGTTCACTTTCCTAGGTGTTCAGAAATTAGTAAATATTTCAACCAAATCATTACTGATCGCCAAAATGGACACTTGGTGATAACTTTCTGACGACTACCAATGTTTTAATCGTGTGCTCATGATAGGTACCTTCTCTATTTATATTGCCTGAAAATAAAGATTTCCAAACAGAAATTATCAACGCATTTCAGTTTATAAATATGCTATTGTTTTACGCCAAAAAACGCGCGCTCCTTCAATCCGTTGCGAATTTCTCAAAACTCGAAGAAAAAAAAAAGGAAAAATAATAATTTGGATATATAATATTCAAAGTTAATATTTATCCAAACGCGAACTATGGAGGATACAATAATATATTAATCGTTTATAGAGTACTGTTAACCTTTGTTTATGTCCCAAATTTCAATGGCCGACAATGCTATCGAAGGTAATTATACGCATCAAACATGGCGTAGTATTATAAAAGGCACGCGAGTTAGGATATCAGACAACTGAAAAATATACTAGCTTTCAACCTTAGTCATCCAGACAACTAAATATAACCAAAGCGCGACTGAAGTTGGTTATCCGACCAAAAACTGAACGAAGTCCAACTAACGAACACACCTCGCCCCACATTTTAAAACGGGCTTTTCTGTGTCATACAATTGTCAGTAGTGTTCCTCGAAAAATTAGTTGCTTTCCTCAATCTCTGCTTCGAGGTTAGCATTTGTTCCAAAAGAACTGAAGTTCTCCAAACTGCCTGTCTTCAGGCTAATTTTATTAATACAATTTTGAGGTTAGGTTGGATCAATTTTCTCTTCTCTTACTAGGTATTTATTCTTTCTTCGAAGCATTTTAGCCAACAGTATGTCCTTGTTGTCATTGAGCATGTCCTCTATAGTGAGTATTTTATAGTTATTTATGTATTAAGGGAATTATGAGGGCCTTAATTACCGATGGCAAAGTTTGCGTCCCGAGGGCCTCTGGCCCGAGGGACAGCAATTGCCAGAGGTTATTAAGGCTCTATAATTCCCGTGGTACATAGATAATTTTATTTTTGACCGATTTTCATAACGATATGTCCATATTTAGAACGCAATAAATGTTTAAATTCATAACCTTTCTAGTATATTTGAATTAGGTAGCGTTGATTGTAGCATTGTTGGTTGTTGCTAGGTTGTCGCTATGTTACATGTTTATAAGCAAACTTTCTTTATCAATCAATGTTTTTCCGTTAAAAACGTGTTTATTTTTTACCACAAATCGACGATCTTTTTCTGATATAATGGAGGATATTATAAAAAAAGCGGAAAAAGCAAGACAATCATTACTTCCATCGAAAAGTGAAGCCCTATCTCAAAAAGAATACAACTTATATCTGAAGTGGCTGACACAGAGAAATGTTATGTCAAAAGATGCCAAAGAAACTGTCTTTCTGGCATATTTTCAAGAACTGGTTGTTAAGGTTTTAGATATATCAGGAAATAAATTTACTTTTAACTGGTTTTTTATTTTAAATTTAATATACAGTAACGCAGACATTCGACATTATTTTTACAAGAAGATAAACGATATCATTCTTTTGTTTCTAAACAAGACAACTGACATTTTGACATTTGACCAAATATTGACAGAGAACACAAGTAACATTTGTTCTAGTCTTGCCAACTTAACATATTTCAACACACTCCCTCAAGGGTAGAACAAATGTTTACAAAAATACATGAAATATTACAAAAAATACAATATTCATTAAAATGATATAGGAACAAATAAATATTTACTGCATGATTGAATTTTTAAGTTTTCCAAATTTTACAGACTGCAGAGGCTTGGTTAAAATATCAGCAACATTTTCATCTGTTGGACAATATTGAATTTGAAACCATCCCTTCTTGAACTCATCCTTAATTAAATGGTACTTAACATCTATATAGATGCATTTTCTTGTGAGCTGGTTTGCTTTAATCATTTTTATGCAGCTTGTATTATCAACATGCAGATTTACCTGAACTTTTTCTGACAATAATTCTTCAAGTACAGATTTGACATACTTCATTTCTTTGCAACATTGGGCTGCAGCTATGTATTCTGCCTCGGTAGAATGTTGAGCAACACATGATTGTTTGCGAGAACACCATGCAACTGGACCATTTGCATAGAACATGATGTACCCAGTAGTGCTCTTACTTTCTTTTCTATCACCAGCATGATCTGAGTCACAGTATACATCCAGTGTATGAGCAGCATTTTTGTTTGAATAAAGAATACCTGTTTCAGTTGATCCTTTCAAATATCTAAGTATTCTCTTGATATTGGTGACATCTTGTTTTGTTGGGTTCTTCGTATATCTGCTGCAATAGTTAACAGCATATCCAATATCTGGCCTCCTTTTGCAAGACAGATATAGAAGACTTCCCACTGCTTCTTGATATGGGAACTTTGGTTCAGATAATGTAGGATTATCATGTGGATTTTGTTGCGAAATTGGAGTGTTTGTTGGTTTGGCAGTTTGCATTTGATATGTATTGATGACTTGTTCAGCATATCTGGTTTGGTTAATGAAAATCCCTTTTTCATTTTGTGAGATTTGCATTCCTAGATAGTTTTCTGGTTTTAGATTTACTGTTGTTTCAAATTGTTGCATCATCTTTGACAGGAACTTGTTTATATGTTGCATATCTTCACCCATTACAATCCCATCATCAACATGGATTCAAACAAACATCTTTTTTCCAGACATGGATTTGAAAACACATTGATCAGTCTGAATTTGTTTAAGACCTTCATTCTTGAGAAAATCTGTAAGGCGCTTGAACCATTGTTGTGGAGCCTGTTTGAGTCCATAGAGAGCTTTTCTTAGCTTACACAGTTTTCCAGGTACATTGAAATCTTCTGGTAACCGCATATAAATTTCTTCTTGTAGATCTCCATAAAGAAATGCAGATTTAATGTCAAAAGTGAATATTTTCAGATTTTTAGAAGCAGCAATAGCCAACAACATTCTCAAGGAGTTAGACTGTATAACAGAACTATACATGTCTTTGTAGTCTAAGTATGTCTTCTGTTGACAACCTCTAGCTACTAATCTGGCTTTATAGCGACCATCATCTTTAACTTTGAATAACCAACGGCTAGTGACAATTTCTTTAACTTTAGCATAGTTTTCACTGACTAAATCCCAAGTGTTGTTTTTCTTGAGACAGTCTTTTTTCATCTTGGATGGCCTTCTTCCATTTTTCTTTATCTTGACTTCTCATACAGTCTTCATAGGTAAGAGGTGAATCTTCAGTAAGCAGTGCATAATCTTCAAATTTCTTTGGTAATTTTGTTTCTCTTCTTGGTCTTTGATTCTGTTGAACATTAGATATTTCTTCTTCACCTTCAGATGGTTCATATTCAGAAAAGAAATCTTCTTCATCAGTTTGAATTTCTAAATCCTCACCAGAAATTTCTTCAATATTTTGCTCATTTTCTTCATTTCCATTGTTTTCTGGATTTGCCTCATTTTGATTTTCTTCAACTGAATTGTCTTCTAGAATTTCTTCATCTTCTTTCAAGAGATTTTCAATTTCAATATTTTGGTTTGAAATATTTCCTTTAGCTTCTTGAATGCCAAAGAATTTTACATCTCTTGACACATATATACTGTTTTTCTCCTCATCCCAAATTCTGTAGCCATTTTCAGCATAGCCCACAAATATTCCTCTTCTTGCTCTAGGATCTAATTTCTTGAGTATTCCTAGGTTTTTGGTATATGCTACAGATCCAAAGATTTGTAGTCTAGATAGATCTGGTTTTCCTAAAAACCATTTTTCAGCAGGAGTTGTGTCAATTGTTACTGTGGGGCTACTATTCAATAGATAAGTAGATGTTTGCACTGCAGTTCCCCACATTTTATTTGACACATGAGATTCAAAAAGCATTGCTCTTGTTTTGTTGCAGATTGTTAAATTCATACGCTCTGCTGTCCCATTTAATTGGGGAGTATGAGCTATGGTATAATCCAAATGGATACCTTTTTCTTTGCACCACTCTTTAAATACATTAGAGCGATATTCTCCACCATTGTCAACTCTTATTTTGGACACTTTGAGGTTGTGATGGTTTTCAGATTCCATGATGTAATTTTTTAAAAAAGATTCAGCTTCATTTTTGGTTTCCAACAGATAAACTGTTACAAAATGTGTATAATCATCCACACAAGTCATGAAATAATTCTTGTTATCAAATGTTGGAGGTTTGATTTGTCCACACACATCAGTGTGTATAATTTCCAGAGGCCTTTTGGCTCTCTACCTCACTGTGTTAAAAGGGCTTCTGTTTAATTTAGCCATAGCACAAATTTCACACAAGAGTTCAATGTTACAATCACTCAGAGATGGTGGCACTCCCTTACACATGTTAGGGATCTTTTTTAGATTTTTGAAACTGATATGTCCTAGTTTTCTATGCCACTCCATGTATTCTTCATCAGTCTGAACTAGGTGAGCTTCTTGATTTTGTTCTGAGCACAGATTGACAACAAACAATCCATCAGGGGTTTTTTGTCCAGAAAGAATAACATTATCATCTTTGATGATTGTGACTTCTTTTTTTCAAATCGAACTTCTCCACCATGTTCAGTTATGGCATGCACAGAGAGTAAATTCCTTGTTAACTGAGGTACATAGGATACATCTCTAAATAGCACATTTTCAAGTTCAATATTTCCAGATAATACAGCATTCATGGTTTCTCCTTTCTTAGCACTAAGAATTTTTGCACCAGAATATTCAGTGTCAGTTAAGATATCACATTTGTTTGTTAAATGTGATGTACAGCCACTGTCAACAACAAAGAGATTTGGATTTAGATTTTCACTGAATAGAGCTTCATTTACAGGCTCTTTCTTATCCATTTCCACAAAGAAGGCAACTCTGTCTTTGTTTTTCTTATCATACTCTTCTTTGAAATAGCAATTAATGGTCAGATGCATGATTTGTTCTCTTGCAGTACACACAAGGAGAATATTTAGAACTGTTCTGGGTGGATGTGCTTTTTCTCTTAAAACAGTCTTCTTCATTATGAGTGTCTCTTTCACATTTTTTACACCATTTTTTCTTTGGACATTTTGGTTTTATATGACCAACTTCACCACATTTGTGACAAACAATTTTTGCTTTTGATTTTTGTTTGGTTTTATAGTTTTGAGCACCAAAAGCCACATTCTGATCATCAGATTTGCCAGGTTTGTTAGAATTCTTGTAGTTTTCTTCCACACAGAGTCTAGCAATGAGATTGTCCACAGTTATTTCTGCTACTGGAGTAGAGTCCCATGCAAAATAACGGTATTGCTCTGGCAGTGAGAACATGATTTTTGCAACTAAACTGTCATCAGAAACTTCTTGCTTGAGTTGTTGCAATTTGTACACAATATTTCTCAGATAACTGAGGTTTTGCATCATGTCTTTGGTTTTATCAAATTTGTAGCGATGAAAATCAAGTAGAAGCTGCTGTTTGAGTTGGCTAGTATCTCTTCTGTAGATGGTTTTCAATGTATCATACATGTCTTGGGCAGTAGAACATGTCAGGATGTGATTTTTTACTAATCTATCGATGGTTCTGATGATATATAGTTTTGCCTTGGCATCCTTTGTGTGCCATGTAGATATTTTTGTTTCATCTGTTCCACAACTGGTTAGAGATTCTTCACCAGAAACTTGTAGTATGTTGTACTTTCCAGCAGGATGACGCCAACACACAATTTGGAAGTTTGTTTTGTTTTCAGTTTTAAACAGTAACTTTTGATGTTACTGGGCCCATAACCTGTTAAGGTTCTAGATGTATCAGGAAATAAATTTACTTTTAACTGGTTTTTTATTTTAAATTTAATATACAGTAACGCAGACATTCGACATTATTTTTACAAGAAGATAAACGATATCATTCTTTTGTTTTTAAACAAGACAACTGACATTTTGACATTTGACCAAATATTAATGACAGAGAACACAAGTAACATTTGTTCTAGTCTTGCCAACTTAACATATTTCAACACTGGTAAAGTATTTTCAGTATTTTCTGGTAGATTTGGTAATAATTGTATTTATTCGTTGCAGTCAGAAACGTTTAGCCCAAATTCGTTATGGACTAAATGGTCAATGCTCAAATCGATGGTGACCATATATGAGAAAAGAGATATCACCAAGTTCAACGAACTAGAGGCTTTTTTGAAACGGAAAAGTAAGGGGTATAAGCCGAAAAAGTCTGCTGTCTTATCTCCTAAAGATGTCATCAAATTTCTAAAGGACGCCCCTAATGAAATTCATTTATTGCATAAGGCAATATTTCTCTCATAATTTTCTTTTTCGTTTGTTTATTTCGTTTTATTTGTTATAGGTTGTTCTAATTATGGGTTATTATTTTGGAGGATGCAGAACTCAGGAACTTCTAAATATGAGTATAGCAGATATAGAGGACCGGGATACTGTTATGGTAGTGAACGTACCGGAAAGTAAAACTGGTGTATCGAAGAAATTTACAGTTGTGGATGAAAAAGAGTTCTCTGCTTTGCCTTTATTGAGAATTTATATGTCAGCAAATTCCCAGCAAAATCGCAATGTATTTAGGATTGCCAAACCCACTAACCTATACGGGACATTGCCTTCGTCGCACTTCTGCTACTGCCCTAGCCAATGCAGGAGCAACTATGACAAACTTAAAAAGACACGGAGGTTGGAGAAGTTCCACGGTGGCAGAGGGGTATCTGGAGGACAGTATTGAATTGAGAAATAAAACGGCGCGTATGCTGTCTACTTTGCCATCAGAAGAGGCAGGCACCTCGACTGTAGTGAACAGCACCACCCATAAAAAAGAAGAAATTGTTTCCAGCGGCGGAAGTAATTTTCAGGGAACATTTGAAAATTGTACATTTATTATTTGTAATGACGTGAATAAGGAAAATATGTCTTAGTTTTCATTACATATAAACGTTTATAAGCATTTCTTGTATCATTTTCACCTGTAAAAGGTAAGAGGGAGTTTTTGAACCTTAATATCCCAAGGGAGTTATGACCCTCATTATAGATATCGTAACTATGACGATATAAGCTTATAATGTCACTGTCAGAAATAAAAAAGTTAACTGCAAGATATGACTCCACGAAAAAGTTAACAATTTTTATAACAAATTGGCCACTGTCAAGTTTAATCTCAAAAGGTCGGCTGAACGTCGGGAAAACGTTGAACATATGACTAGAGTTATCATTCAAACGTTTTTAGAACGTCACTCCCATTCCCAAAAATTTTACTACATGAAGTTGGTTGGGTTTAACCTTGTAACAACGTCGTCGGTTAACTAAAGTCATGTTCAACACTGATACAACGTTGTCATGTGGTGGAAAGAGCGTCGTTTCATAAATGACTGATTTCCACACCAAGTATAACGTTAATTTTGGTGTATTATGTGCGGTTATCGATGCTACTTGGATACCAAACGTGTGAGATTTCCAACGACATTTGTTGTAATGTCCTGTGATCAAAATCAAGAAATCGATTAATGAACCGAGATCAAAACAATAGTGTGACCTGAAATCTTATACGCTTTTCTGATGGAGAATTAGGAGCGAATGAACTTGGTGATGCATCCTTTGTATTCATATTTATTGATTAATCACGTTCAACTAGAGTATTCGATATTATATATGCCATCATAAATCAATCATATTTCTTCAAAGCTTCTTATAATTGATGTCAAGACTGACACTGGGTATGAAAATGTATAATGCGAATTTAAAACGTCCCTAACATGAACGTAATAAAGCTGATCAATCATATTATAAATACCTTATCGATATCGAACATCATGATTTTCACATTCGAAACACTGTCACTAAATAATGATAAATTCATTATCTACCGTTTTATACATTTCAACAGACAGCGTCAAAACAAAGCTTGGCAAGATTACACAATAGTATATTATGATACAAGTTTTATAAGACGCTATATTGTCGCACGCGTTGTTTGGAGTACGACGAGCAAAGCGAGGAGTGCTCCAAGTGAACAAGTGCGACAACGTGTCTTATAAAACGTGTGTCATATGCAATTTTTTCTATTTTGAATTAATTTGAAGAAAAACTGGATTCAATATCGATAAATAACAGAAACATCTTCGATTGGTAACAATGATGACATTGAAATAAATCAAATCTGAGGCACAAGCGTAAAGCCCAGTTCAAAGTTGAGCGATTTTGATTATTGCAATACCAGCGGTAAAAAATTCAATGATGTTATTATTTTCATTGGTCAATTCAAATCAAATTACACTCTGAATTGAAATTCACCAATTAAAACATTGAGTTTTTCACTGCCAATATCACAAAATCCAAATCGCTCAGAAGTAAACTGGGCCTAACTCTTCTGACTTTCATTTGACAGTTCGATTGTACCAATCTCCGAATAATAAAAAATGCGTATCGAAATAGAGGCTATTTAGACACGCATTTGCGTTGCACAATGACTTCATTATACAACCAATATAGAAAAAAATATTTATGAAGAGATTCAAAGAAAGAAGTCGATCTTCGAACTATCATCATCATCTTGTGCCATTATCTCACCCATTGACGACAACACTCTGGCTGTGATAATAAAAAAATTGAGGAGATACCCTCCTGATCAGCTGCATCTATATACCTTCTTCAAATTCTCTTCCATCAATGCTAAATGGAGTGCATTATTCTGCTTGGTCTTGATACCAGAAAAGTGGATCACCTTCCAATCGCTGTCAAGATATGTTCCCCAAAATCTACACCAATTATTTGCATGTTGCTCAAGTACCCTTATTGTATGTGAACTTGATGATGGTTTTTTTTTCTGGAGATCGTTAGGTTGAAAATATAAACTGACATACCCTAATCCCATACCACCATCAGGCAAATGTGTCATTCGATATACATCATCAAGAGAATATGGTTTGATGAGTCCACTTTTCAATAACTTATTACTGATGATGAATCACGTACAATGATGTGGATATAAAAAAACAAAATGACCGCCTCGTACTGCCTACTGAAGTTAATGAAACTGTATGAGATTTTCAGCTATTCATTGTTATTACACTTGTGCATTTTCGAAAGAATGAAGCAATATTAGATATACTCTTATCTCTTTTTGAAGGGGAAAAATAATACAATGAATTTTGAATTTGCATGAGAGCAGAACAAAAATAAGGTGGGTTGATTGATTTTTTTTTGTTTCAAAAGAGGAGTCTCGGATTCTGAACATGCAGACAACATAGTTCTTGCATTATAAATTGATTTTAATTAGCTAGTGAAGGGAAAGAAGAGTTACCAAATTGTGGTTTTTTCCTAGGTTAATTCAAAAGAAAACTCAATTATAGTATGTCATTTCATATAATACAAGGTTTCAAATAATTACATAGGTAGAATCTTCTATTCTTCAAGGTACTCTATGACCATTTTTAGTAGGTACTTTCTTCGATTCAGTACCTGTACTGAAAACGTCACTAGTGATACAAATGTACAAGTAAAAAAGGATATCAACAGCCAAATATACATACATACAAACGCACACTCTCATACATGTATCATTTTAGGAACTCGTAGATATATTGAAATAAATGAATATTGATATTCCATGAATCTGATTCTGTCATTTTAATATATCTACAGTTGTATTGAACATACCTAGCGACAATAATACTTCGAAATAGCAGAATAAGTATATACAAAAAAATAATAAATATTGGGTTTCGTAAATCTGCAATAAATAACTATATACATTGTTCATTTTGAATGAAAATACTTTATACAAAATCCAACCAGAACGAAAATTTGGCACAAGAACATTGGCACAAATGTCCAAGGGGGGTTATTGCAACTGCGTCAAGCTCGACCAAATCAATTTGGTTTCAAAGCCTTATCATCATTATTTGTACTACTGTCAGATCAGCAGATGAGATGGAACATGGCGAAAATAGTTATCATTCTCGACCTTGAAACGGAAGGATAAAAAAAACGAAAAACAAATTATGCAAGGATTTAGATAACCCGTCAACCAGGAAAATAAATCTTGATAATTTTCATTATCACTGATTATTCGCTTTGGAATTTGGCATTGAATTTGATTTGACTACACATTTTCAGCTGAAATCATTAACATCTCAGTGATTCAGAGTGATTGATCGAATATTTTTTATTTGCTGAAATTAACATTATTAACCCTCAAACGATGATTATTCAAATGAAGCCAGTCAACAAGTTCATGATGTCGCTGAAATAGTAAAAACTGTCATTTTCAGCTATTCTCAAGAAAGTTACATCTGATCAAAAGGCTAACAAGTGGTTCAGGTTCGAAATCAAATCTGACATGTTTGTTTACTTTGCATGATATAAGTGTTCAAGTTGTATTGTCTTAGCAGTATGAAAACAATAATATATTATGATAAAAGTTGTATGAGTGTCTTATAAAACGTGTGTCATATACGATTTTTTCTATTTTGCATTAATTAAGTTTTTTATTGAAAAACATTGGTTTGATATCGATAAATTACAGAAACATCTTCGATTGGTAACAATGATGACATTGAAATATTTGTATAGTCCGACGCACAAGCGTAAAGCCCAGTTTACTGTTGAGCGATTTTGCTGATACCAGCGATGAAAAATGCAATGTTGTTATTTTTGTATTGGTCAACTTAAATGGAATTACAGTCTTGATTGAAATTTACCAATAAAAATATTGAGTTTTTCACTGATGATATCACCAAATCCAAATCGCTCAGAAGTAAACTGGGCCTAACTCTTCTGACTTTCATTTGACAGTTCGATTGTACCAACTTTCGAATGAATGATAAAAAATGCGTATCGAAACAGAAACTATTTTGATACCCATTTGCGTTTCATAATGGCTCCATTATAGAACCGAAATAAAAAAAAATATTATTTCCAATATGTGTTTAGCCATGTCTCATCCCCTTGAAATGTTCAAGAAGAGTAATTCGAAGAAGATGGCTTTTCTCAAATATTTTGTGGTGTTTTGGTTATATTTCCATTTGTTGTTATTCTTAAGCCACAGTCTCTAAATCTCTACTTTAACACTGAAAAAATCAAAATAAATCCTGCAAAGCATATTTTTTGATTAAATTTGAGTATCATCAACAATTTGATACGTTTCATGAATTCGGTATTGAAGATATACTTATTAATAATTCAATTTGAAGTACACAGAAAAAACGGATCTCTTAAATCAAATATAATATATATATTCTTGAATTGTATAATCTTCGGATAAGAATAATAATCTCAGATGGACCAGAAAGTTTCTTTTTCCAACTAATCACGTTGTTTGCCTGTTAACATGAATTTTCTTGAAATTAATTTGGTTGAACTAAATCATCCGCACTCTTCACCTTAGAAAACATTGTGAGTAATGTCAGTCAAGATTATTTCTCTCCGCTCAAGAATATCGTTTCTTATGAAAATGTGTTTTGATGACAGAAGCATGTACCACGTGACCAGCTCGACCAATAAGCATATAATTGAGAATTAGCGCCCAAGGCGAAGATTGGTAGTCTGCGCACTGTCCGCAGAACCAGCTAGACAACGCCAACAATAACGCCGTTGGCCGCCATTAAGACTACATCAAGAGCGATACATTGTGACAGATTACTGTGAAGTTTTCTTTGATGATAC
The DNA here is from genome assembly GCA_029955515.1 of Chrysomela aeneicollis. Taxonomy (NCBI): domain Eukaryota; kingdom Metazoa; phylum Arthropoda; class Insecta; order Coleoptera; family Chrysomelidae; genus Chrysomela; species Chrysomela aeneicollis. The sequence goes on along the minus strand of JARUHQ010000026.1, from coordinate 929,455 downwards.
TTGTGTTCTTATAGTGCAGAGTGCAGGCTTGTGAATTCTCTATAACTCGAGTACTCAACATGGACGTAAAAGATTTCCTGGAAGCAAACAATCTAGAACATATTATGTGGACATGGCGTCGTATCACTGGCACTGTTGGGTGTTAAGAATGCTTTGTTTTGTGTTGTCAGGTAATGTTAATGTGCTTGAAGTGATAATTAATTGCTGAATCAATACTGCAGCCCCAGTTTGCGAAAAAACTACAGTATTTTACATTTTCAATTATCGGCATGCAGAGTTGCAATCCTTCAAAGGTCAATAAGAACGGATCAAAAGTGATTCCTCTTGAATCAAGAGGATCATTGTTCAGATGTGCTGAGAAATCAGCTTCATCCAAGAAAATTGTTTCACAAACACAATGAAATATTCTTGCCTCATTAGGAAAGCACAAATTTGGAAAGCATGAACAGTGAAAGCAGATTTAAAGCCTTTGCCGTTTACCTATTTCAGCGAATGTGTTCTTATTTTGTGTCGATTCGAAGATTATCAGGTATATAATCAGAACCTCTATAGAGATATGGTGATATAATGATTCCAGTCCAAAATAATGAAAGAGTATCCCAAATATTTAGTTCGGAATCACCTGAGAGAGAAATTGACCGTTCCGTTTCAAGTCACATCCATTTGGATTCGCAATCGATACACATTTCTAAAATATCAGTTCTCAAGATAGATATATGCATCTCATTCGCCACATTCCACTTTCAAAACTGTCGACTCTTTTCGAAGAGCGTCCACAAGAAGTCCCACAGCCTATAGTCTACGATTCACTTTCCACATCACTAACACATTCGTCTTCCATGTCCATGTCGATGTATTCCCCATATTCGTCTGATGCTTCTTCTTTCCATTTGCTCATGTGGTGGTTCTGGGTGTTGCTTGGCGATCCGGATTTGTTGCCCGGATTCGTTTTGGCTTCTTCTTCCTGCTGCATCCGTTTGTGTTTCGTCCGTCTATTCTGGAACCAAACTTTCACCTGCAACAAGTAAACTGAATGTCACAAACATGATGGATATGTGGTATGGGAGCGAAGTCAAATTGATAAACTCTTTGGAGTATTTCATTGTATGTGATTGATGCCACAGAAAGGAATAGACGTGAAAATTCACACCTAACCTGTACATCTTGATTAACGGAACACACGGTAAATATGATAGAAATAAGACCTAAACAGTCAATCTCGTCAAGGTTGTATTTCATTCTACTGTTTATACACAGCCGTACGGTCAACTAACCACTTGTATGCTTGCCTGGCGTCTGGACCAATGAGAAACGAGGTCGAACCTTCTCTATCGTGCCCTATCTCTTCATCGCACTTCAATAAAAAATTCTGTGTGAAATTGTCTTACCCAATACCACTCTAACTTCAATTAAAAATTGTAAATGTTTATTTCGACATGAATATTTTGTGAAAAATTCTTCCTTGTCTTCGACTCGAATTTTTAAAATATTCGTGTTTTCGAAAAAATGTCTTGTGATGATTGAAGCTCTAGTGGTGTTATAAGTGAAAATTTTCAAAATATTCGTGTTCTCGTTTTTTGGGGATGAATACCTACTACAAGTGGTGATGCCCACATAATTATTATATTGATTTTGTAAAGTAATGTTTGCTATTTTTGTAGACCTGTTCACCATAATTCATAGTAGAAACCTCAGTAGAAACTAAATATGAAATATTCATTCGTCCCAAATGTTGTTTTCTATTTTGGTTGTATAAAGAAGTCATTGTGCAACGCAAATGCGTGTCGAAATAGCCTCTATTTCGATAAGCATTTTTTATTATTCGGAGGTTGGTACAATCGAACTGTCAAATGAAAGTCAGAAGAGTTAGGCCCAGTTTACTTCTGAGCGATTTGGATTTGGTGATATTAGCAGTGAAAAACTCAATGTTTCAATTGGTGGATTTTAATTCAGAGTGTAATTTGATTCAAATTGATCAATTAAAACAATAACAACATTGAAATTTTCACCGCTGGTATTGCAATAATCAAAATCGCTCAACTGTAAACTGGGCTTTACGCTTGTGCGTCAGATTTTAATTATTTCAATGTCATCAATGTTACCAATCGAAGATGTTTCTGTTATTAATCGATATTGAATCCATTTTATTCTTCAAATTAATTCAAAATAGAAAAAATTCGTCGCCGTGGTGGCGATGAGCGCAAAGCGCGATGATTATAATGGAAGTCCATCACGGTCGTGGGTTCGAATCCCAGGCCCGTCTGAAATAACAAAAAAGGCGAGGCGACTGGGTGTAGCGTGTTCTGTCCATACATGAATATATACATACAAAAGTTTCTGTGGCAAATGATTAGTTTCGATGCCAGTATGAGTGAAATGAATGAGTGAATGAATGAATGTGGATGAGTGAAAGGTGAGGGCGAATCTTAAAAAAAAAAAAAAAAAAAAAAAAGAAAAAAATTCCATATGACACACGTTTTATAAGACACGTTGTCGCACTTGTTCACTTGGAGCAGTCCTCGCTTCGCTCGTCGTACTCCAAACAACGCGTGCGACAAAATTGCGTCTTATAAAACTTGTACCATAATATACTATTATTCTGTTTGAGAATACAGTTCTTGATATTACCTACCTAATGGTAGTAATTTTTTTTTTCAGAAAACAATTTATTGAATAAAGCTATGTTCTTTCGCTATCCTCTCTATTTTAAGCAAAAATCCTACTAGGACTGCTTGAAAATGTGATTTATAGTGTTGAGGAATCTCAAAACTTAACTGCATGTATAAATGTTTTTTTTTTTGGAAACGTGACGCTATTTTAACAATGTTTTTGTGTATGTTCTATAACCTTAAGATGATTCTGATTAGCGAATTAATTGGTACATAAAAACTTATCAACTCGGTTTTATTACGTATTTTTAATACCGTATTCGCGACGATGGATTCATAATTACCTAGGTCATTCACTGCATCAATAATATCGCTAGGTACAAATAATAATTACAATCTCATTAATTTACATATAGGAACTGGTTGCCAATTCCAATTGCATACCACACGGTCAGCTGTGAAAATAAAAGCCTTGGCAAAAGTTTTATAACGTAGGGATTGTATAGGTATCGGTAAAAATATAGGTATAAAAATATAAATGAGATTTTTAAACATTTCAGCACATATAGGTACCTTCTTGAAATAATCAGAATCAGATGATGTTATAGTGGGATATGGACATTCATAGATCATGAATTATCAAGGAAAAGTAAAGGCCAGCATTCAGATAATGAAGAATAGGTGAGTTTCCGAAGCTCAGTTTTTTCCTTGGTGTCAAAATTTGTGAAAACTCATCGAATTCATATTTCTAATTATTCTCGTGCAATCAAATTTCAACCGTGTCTTTAAGTTGATTGTGTTACTCAAATATTCCATGATTCAATAATTCAATTCGTCCAAGATGTTAGTGACTTCAATCTGGCAACAATGCAAACAGCAGCCTTCTACTTCTTCTTTTTTTTGGTCCGTAGACTTAACCGAATTAAGTTCAGAAACATGTCACCAAACATTAGTTTTTCACCATAGAAATTGTAACTTGCTGTATTTTGGAAATTGAAGTTATTTGGATGATTTCAGTTGTCATTCTAGACAGGAGGAATATAATATCAGTTATTTAATTGAACAATTGTTTCATTATTACTGGACATTTTTTCGACCACACCAGTTTCCTAGAAAATATTCGTGTTGGAGAAAAAAATCACAGTTTTTACTTGAAGCTATAATAATAGTATTCGATAAGAACATTTCACACCTCGTTTCTCATTGGTCTAGCTAGACGCCAGGCTAGCATACAAGTGGTTAGTTGACCGTACGGCTGTGTATAAACAGTAAAATAAAATACAACTTTGACGAGATTGACTGTTCAAGTCCTATTTCTATTATATTTAGTATGAGTTCCGTTAATCAAGATGTTCGATTTCAATAACCTCACAAATATGGTCTATAACGAGAGAAGACAGGGACAGAAAAAAAGCAACTTGGCAGTCTGCACACCCATCTCTGCCACGGACAAAACAGCTAGATTTCACAAGTCATTAACCATTTGACAAACGACACATGCACCCCCATACAAAATAGCTTCCATTCCGGCTAATACACACGAATATTATTGGCAATGATAGAGCCGTATAAAGCGTTTTCCTTGCTTCCTGTATCACATTCGCCAGCGAATCTCGTTCACTTCCTGTATGGAGACAGTCATTCGTTTCGGGTTTAAACCCCATTTGAGATAAATGGCGCAATGTACAGTGGGACGATTTGTATTCTTGCCAACTTCCATTCTTCCTCGCCCAGATATGTAATTTGAAGTAAAAAGTTTGATTTATTCTTCGCATATGTTGCGTTGCGTGTCGAAATGAAAATAAGTGCGAAATTATAGCCCCAGCAGCTTGATGGAAAAATATCACTAAACTATGATCAATTTATGTGTCTTGCTGGACGAACTGCTTATTATCACGTTCATGCAAAATGGAAATTCTTAAATTGTATATCGAGAACTAAATATTTCCTCATAGAATGCGACACTCGACATTCGAAATGATGGCATGTGGTGTGATGTAATTCATGTTATTTGTCACGAGATGGCACAATACTGAGACAACTCGCGAAATATTTAGAGCTGATGGGAGTTCTTGAAAACTTGACATATGTACCCACCTACTACATTCAACAAATACTATACCTCTGCATGAACACATATTACAAAGAGTGATCCATTCAACACGTGAAGATTTTTTTTATGAAACAAAGGTTTCATCATATGGTCCGTCAACAGTCTCAACAAAAGAAGATTATTGATAAAATAAAAGTAATAGTTTATTATGATACAAGTTTTGTAAAATGCTATTTAGCCCAGTTTAGGGTTGAGCGATTTTGATTTTTGCAATACCATCGGTGAAGATGCAATGTTATTATTGTTTTTATTGGTTTTGCATCAAATCACACTCTGAATTGGGATTAACCAATAAAAACATTGAGTTTTTCACTGCTAGTATCACCAAATCTAAAATCGCTCAGAAGTAAACTGGGCCTCTTGACTATCATTTGACAGTTCGATTGTACATAATGACTTCATTGTAGAACCAGAATAGAAAATAGTATATTATTCAGCAAAGAGAGCAAAATTTCAAAAATTTGTTTATAGTTCTATAGCGGAATTTTCAGTACACAGAAGAGAATGATCTCTTAAATCGAGTTGTAACCGCATTAACTCAGAAGATTGGTAATCTTGAATAGGTCCTGGTTGGACCTATTCAAGATTACCAATATTAGGTTTATTTTTCGACAAAATCCACTTGACTACTTAGAATCAAAAAGTTTTGTGTCAAATGTACACTTTCTTATTGAAAAATGTGGTTTGTTTGAGGCAAGAACATTTCAATGTTGTAGTGAAACAATTTTCTTGGATGAAACTGATTTCTCAGCACATTTGAACAATGATCCTCTTGATTCAAGAGGAATCACGTTTGATCCATTCTTATTGACCTTTGAAGGATTGAAACTCTGCATGCCGATAATTGGAAATGAAAATACTGTAGTTTTTTCGCAAACTGGGGATGCAGTATTGATACAGCAATAAATTATCACTTCAAGCACATGACCTGACAACACAAAACAAAGCATTCTTAACACCCAACAGTGCCAGTGATACGACGCCATGTCCACATAATATGTTCTAGATTGTTTGCTTCCAAGAAACCTTTTACGTCCATGTTGAGTACTCGAGTTATAAAGAATTCGCGAGCCTGCACTCTGCACTATAAGAACACAAGTACCATCAAAGAAAACTTCACAGTAATCTGTCACAATGTATCTCTTGATGTAGTCTTAATGGCGGCCAACGGCATTATTGTTGGCGTTGTCTAGCTGGTTCTGCGGACAGTGCGCAGACTACGCATCTTCGCCTTGGGCGCTAATTCTCAATTATTATTCTTATTGGTCGAGCTGGTCACGTGGTACATGCTTACATGCTTTCGTCATCAAAACACATTTTCATAAGAAACGATATTCTTGAGCTGAGAGAAATAATCTTGACTGACATTAATCACAATGTTTTCTAAGGTGAAGAGTGCGGATGATTCAATTCAACCAAATTTATTTCGAGAAAATTCATGTAAATAGGCAAACAACGTAATTAGTTGCAAAAATAAGCAATTTTCTTTCAGAACATGTTCGGAATAATAGTAATTTGACTTAATCAGTTCTAAATGAATTAATTACCTATAAAATTCAGGTGCTCAATAAAAAAAACATTTGATGGGAGTGTTGTTGCTGATAAAAATCAGGATAGTGGTGGGCGATAACGATTCAGAAATATCGATAAGGTATCGATGATCAAAATGTAGCGATATTATCGATTTTAAATTGATAATATCGCCATCATACATTGATGAATTTATGATTGATGATTTTCTATCTATATTGTAAATTCGCCCAACCCTGGTAAAAAAACAAAGGAACACCTTCAGTGTGATGATGAAGTTTGGACCAGAAGAATTCGTAACTACTATGAAAGATTTTCCTAAAATCAGATGGATTTTCAAGATTTCACAGGATGATATAATGATATATATAATGGATTCATTGAATTACTTTCAGTAGTATTTGAAATTTGCAGAATAAAAATGCGATGCGATATATGGCATTGTGTTCTATTTGAAATAATATTGTATGATGTGTGTGAGTTCCCCAATATGGGCCACCAGGTATGGTTTCAAACTAGGTCAATTTTTTTTAAAGAATATCCTTTTGAAATGATAATTTTCTATTAAGTATGTTATATTAAGTGATATAAAATATACTATACAGGGTGTATCTAAATAACACCAAAAAAATCAAAGGGGTGATTCTGTGATGAAAATTAATGTTAGTGTTCGGTATAAAAATTTTTGAAAAAACCCTCCCCGGAAAAGTTACACCCCTTCGAAAATTAAAAAAAAATGGTTTTTCTTTTTTATCTTCCCTGTATATCAAGCTTAAGACACGAAACTTGGTAAACATTATCTGTCGATGAGAGTACACTTCTTGAAATGTTTTCAACCCTGAAGTATGCTTAGAAGGGGTTGATTATTTCAACCCCTAAGATATTTTTTCTTACAACATTTTTTTAGATGAAAATTTTTTCTTCAAAAAAGTATGACTGAAAAGCCCAATTCATTGACTAACTTTTTTATTTCTACAAGTTTTTCTCGAAAAAATAAATAAGCTCATGTAAAATAGCATTTTATTAAACAACAGCCAACCAAATTATGATTATGAGACTTCTACAACTAAAAACAAAAGTGAACAAACAATGAACAAAAACCTGTCGAATATCGACAATACAATTATAATAAAATGTTTACCAAGTTTCGTGTCTTGAGCTTGATATACAGGGAAAATAAAAAAGAAAAACCAGTTTTTTTTAATTTTCCGGGGAGGGTTTTTTCGAAAAATTTTATACCAAACACCCACATTAATTTTCATCACAGAATCACCCCTTTAATTTTTTCGGTGTTATTTAGATACACCCTGTATATATATAATTTTAATGAACATGACACTAGACTAGAACATGAGCTATTCATGGGTTTTTTTGAGGGTTTTATTACATCACCTATTCTATTTTCAGTGGCGAATATTATCTATTTTTGAATTTTACTACAATACTAACATATTATAGTACTGTAAAAATACCCATTAAATTAGTATAACAATGATAATGTTTTTCGAAAAGTTTAATCAATAATAATTGAATCGATAGATGAGTTTCGTGGGAAGTGATTCAATTGATAGGTTAATTTCATCACCGAATGATTTACTTAGTATAATTTTCTGCGAATAACATCAACAATATTTATATACAGTGTCACACATAAAGTTCGCGACATATGGAAAAATAATCAAACTGGATAAAAATCTATTAAAAAAAGAAATACGAGTGTAATAAGAATGAAGAGAAATTCGTTTGTTCGATTACTGACATATAAACGTCCAAACATTGAAAATCCACATCAGTTTAACAATATGAAATGAAAAAACTAGATGAACTTTGCAACAACAAAGACGAATTTCTGGAGATGCATTTTTTTTATTTTCTGGTAACAGTCCGATGTGGGTATTTCCTGGGCAAGATATGATATTGAAGTCTCATATTCATCAAAATTATGAAATTTTAATCATGTTTCGTTCGAATCGATAGAGCGATTCGAAAAATTTATAAAAAAATGGAAAAAAAGTCTAAGTGACAGTAGAGATTCCAAAATTGGAAAAAATGTATAAAATTGGAAACTGAACAACTTTGTTCTCTGGCATTTTTCGAAATTTGCAAAAAAAAACTGATTTTTTGAGGATTTTCGAAAAAAAATTCAAATTCGACAGATTTAGAGTAGCACATAAAAAAAGGAAAGATGCAGTATTTTGCTCATTTTTCAAGCACAAACTAACCGCGAAGTTAAATTTTCTTTATATCTATTAATAAAAAAACTTCCATATGTCGCAAACTTTATGTGTGACACTGTATACTTATATTTCTCAGACAAAAATCATTTTCCACATTTTTGATAATTTTTTTTATGAACACATAACCAACGAATAAATATTTGAATGTGACTAAATGAATATCTGAATATATTATGTGTAGGCTTTTTTTCTAGAAGTTAAGGTGGGAATAATTTCATTACGATATATTATTCAATAATCATTTGGTGTTCATTACAAAAAATATATTTCAGATTCCAATCCGAATAAAAAATTGAAATTGCTTATATGCAATCTAATGCATGAATGGTTTTTGTTTGATTCCTGAGTAATCTTTTTCCAGTCTGAGAAAACTATGGAATGTTTCATTGTACCCAAAAGGCATACGAACATCGTTGAATTAATAGGTATATATTTCAATGTCGTACAGTATCTCACTGAAAGGATACCGAGGGTGAATTGGTTGATTGGGGTTGATTTCGTATGGGGAATCAAAGTGACGATTGTTATTGGTGCAGGGGGAACAGGAACCGTTTACCGCCATTTTGGTTGATGTGTGTGGCTAAAACTCTGTATTTTTCTGCCTGATTGCATGATGGTCTTCATAACCGTCAATAACTTCACCATCATCTGTATATAAATAGGAGGAAAGTTGTCCATGTTGTTTTTAATTAACCTATGTCGCTCCCCATGAATGTATGTATGAATGTAAAAATTATTGAATCGCGGTTTATTGTCATTATGACAGCGAAAAAAGTTTGGCCAAACTTTTCCAGCGATAAATCAACTCCCATATAAAATGTGTCATTTGAAGATGACTGTTTTGTCATTTTGACAGCGATATTAAATCATTTGACAAAATCGCAAAACCGGAGGTCAGTTTTTCTCGTAAAATTACTGACTGGCACAAACATTTCGTTACAAAAAGAAATTTATCCGATAAAATAAAAAGATCTTGTGTTTTTACTGTTGACAAAACGGAACATAACTTCTGATGAAATATGACAAACCAGCATTTAAAAAAAATGCTATTTTGGTTTTATAATGAAGTCATTGTGCAACGCAAATGCGTGTCGAAATAGCCTCTATTTCGATACGCATTTTTTATTACTCGGAGATTGGTACAATCGAACTGTCAAATGAAAGTCAGAAGAGTTAGGCCCAGTTTACTTCTGAGTGATTTGGATTTGGTGATATTAGCAGTGAAAAACTCAATGTTTTAATTGGTGAATTTCAATTCAGAGTGTAATTTGATTTAAATTGACCAACTAAAACAATAACAACATTGAATTTTTCTTCGCTGGTATTGCAATAATCAAAATCGCTCAACTGTAAACTGGGCTCTACGCTTGTGCGTCAGATTTTAGTTATTTCAATGTCATCATTGTTACCAATCGAAGATGTTTCTGTCATTTATCGATATTGAATCCATTTTTTTCTTCAAATCAATTCGAAATAGAAAAAATTGCATATGACACACGTTTTATAAGACACGTTGTCGCACTTGTTCCCTTGAAGCACTCCTCGCTTCGCTCGTCGTACTCCAAACAACGCGTGCGACAAAATAGCGTCTTATAAAACTTGTATCATAATATACTATTTTGATGACGTTTTGTCCATTTTTCCCAAACTTGCGTTGTCAGTTAATAATCTTATTTGTGGGAATGTCTGGATTTGGAGAGTCTTTCGAATGGAGAAATTGAAAAAGCCATCAATGATAATGTGCCTCGCAATACTGTGAATTCAACTATGTCAATTTGGCGACAATTTGCGATTTTTGTTTTGGAAAAAAAATATGAACTCATTGCAGAAACTTCCACTGAAGAGTTAGCTGGGCATTCAAAATAAAGAAGAACAATGGAGAAGATTATAAAGAGAGAGTGCAGTCAAAACGATTTGGAACACTTCAGCAAGAAAGAGAAGCACTTCAAAGATTATAAAAGATTTTTTAATCCGTTCACGGATATACAGTTTAAGAGAGCGAGAAATGCACTCGACAGAAAACGCAAAATTTCATAAGCAATCCCAGAAAAAAGGAAGGTGAGTTCTTAAGCTCTCAAAAAACAAGACATTTTTGAAATGGCACTGACCTGGAGTAAAGAAGAACCGATAGGCCTCCAAAGAAAATTTTATCACATTGCTGCCTATGAATTGGCTTGGAGAGGATGGAGAAGCAGCAAATTGTAAGGTATTCTATTTTGAAATCGAGACAGACAACCGTGGAAGAGAGACCGTACTATACCATCCAGGAAACAGTTACTACCACCGCTCAAAATACTAGCATGCAGCAAACTATCAACAAAATACAAGGAGGTTCTGAAAAACAACCTTTTTTTAATATTTGTGTTTTCAACAATTGTACTTTTCAGTTGATTTAAATAAAATAATTTACATATCATTTTTTAATTTATTGATTTACATATTCACTAAATTGTCTTACCGAATTACAATCTACCTTTTTTTGAATCGAAGTAAGCTTGACATGATTCGAATTTTGTTGCCATTGGGCAATTCAACTCAAAAACTAACAGAGGCAGTTTTTTTCGCTAAATTGCCATCAGGAAACGTAATTCTCATTGATTCCTTTCAAGTTTACTTCGACAAAAAAAGCTCTCGTGTAATCATAAGTGAAAAAGTCGCAGAATAATATTATTATGTTTGAGAAAAGCTATCCACAATAAGAAGGTACTCTTTTATTTATAGTCATTAATAAGAATAAGGTATATATACCGGGTGTAACAGGATCATGGTCCGTTAGTTTCAGAGGTAACTTATTGAAATTTGGGACATGCTATGAACATAATAAGTGTCACCTACAAATGATTTGTTTTCCACTTCCGGTTTCGCCGGAAGTGATACCAATTCTCGATTTTTAAATGGAACACCCTGTATATTATTACATTTTTGAAATCTGCATAATTTTCTGGATCCCATGATACCACATAAGTGACATTTAAAACGACAAAGTTTTTTAAAATTCAATGTTTAGTTTTCCATTTAGGTGTGCCATGATGGTTCCGATTTATTCCAATTGATCCGTCTAATGCTAGAAAAATCTAAATCCCGTCAAAAATACTGAATTGCGTTTTTTATGAGCAAATAAAGTTCATCGTAGTTGATTTTGCGGTAAAACTCATTTTTTTCAAATGGAACCATATTGGTACCGTGGTACCATTCATTAGTACTACCAATAAGGAATCTATTTATAGCTGGTAATGAAATGTGCGATAAATACAATGGAAATTACAACTAAAAGAAAATAAGAAAATGAAATTATTGAAAATGTTGACGTTTAAAATGTCACTTAATTGATATCATCGGATTCAGAAAATTTTGCAGATTTCAGAAATGCAATTATATACAGAGTGTTCCATTCAAAAATCGAAAGTTGGCAAAGTTGAAACCGGAAGTGGAAAAAAAATCATTTGTAGGTCAAAAAGTGCCGCTTATTATATTCATGGCATATCCCAAATTTCAATGAATTACCTTTGAAACTAACAATGATCCGGGGGGTGTACCATGATCCTGTGACACCCGGTATGTATTCACGAAGCTCTATATGTCAACTATTCCTCATAACGTTCCAGGTATATACGACCACGTTTGGCAATCGCAAAAGCAATCGATGTCTATCTCACTCATTTCAACGTTTATTTATTATGCAGTTAAGATCTGACATGTTCTTACATGTGCGTTCATAGCCCCTAGCCTAATGCATGCCTTCCACTGCGATAGCATCTAATAAAAATGAGCCTTCAACTAATTATTCATTTTACTTCTAATTAATAGTATTGATAACACAACGCGTTCGAAATTAATAATTTAATGATACGTTGCCAAGTCGTTTCATTATAAAAGATGGCACCCATCCGCAAGCGTTGGTTGAAGACTTGCCATGGCCAGCAGATCTTTAAGAGATTGGGTGTTACGACTGACATTTCAACTCTTGATTGATAATCAGCGGGAATTTACTGCTCATATTGATGGATGAAACTAACACTGGAGAATACCACGAATCGAATATCTATAAATAGGGGAATTCGATGTTTGACGTATACTTATGTCAACTGTAGGTGTAAAGTGAATACGAAGCTATCAATTATTGAATACATAATTTGCCTACGACCCCGTATGAAAACGTCAATAATCACACTGTTTTGTTATTCATCAGAAAGAAGCTCATATCACCATGGTATTGTTTATTTGAAAGAAAAAAACACTAGTGTTGATATGAAAAATATCACAACGGTCGCATGAATTGATAGAAATAATTAGGTATATTGTGAAGGTACTCACTGTCAATATAAGCGTTCTCAAATCAAATTCATATTATTTATTGAAATTTCTGTCTCGTTTTGAATTATACCGAGAACTCTTTATCTATTCATTTCAATGTGTCTGATACATAACCTCTGAATTCACTTTAAAACTGGAAGCTATACTCTTTGCTGGAACTATTTCGATGTTGATGATAGCGGGTGAGATCATTCAAAAGAGTACGGCTACAGTTTTATGCGCGGTTTGCTGCTTGCATCAGTTTGATATCACAGTATCAACAAAGAGAAGATTCTTTGGTATCACAGATGTTTGCAAGAAGTCAAGGATGCACTAACTCGTACGCGCTTGCGCACTACGTAATTATATGGTTCTGTATTCCTGGTTGCGTGATTACTGGCGCTAGCAGGCGTATGGTGTCAAGTTTGTTTATGTACGCTGGTGTCAATATCAATTAAATTTGTCCAAACTAAACTAACTCAATCAATCAGTAATTCACATAATGAGGAATTGTCGGAGAAGCATTCGAATAGCATCTTGAACATGGAAATTAATGGTACTTGATATCGAATCAAAACCACCTGAAATTCAAGAGACCGCTCAAGTTACATTTTTGACAAGACCTCCCGCGAAATAAAAGTATTCGGAGTCGTAGGAAAAATAGTGTAGAAAACTCGTTGGAAAGTGCATTTCCTTCACTCGTTACGTTTCCGCACTCACCGCTACGCGGCTCGTGCTAAACGACTACTCGTGTTAAATAAGTCACTTTCCACACTTGTTGTGTAATATACTATTCTGGGATATTGAGAGTCAGTTTATTCTCATTACACCATTTCTTGGCTTTTTTTAGATCGTTTTCCATATCAATGTGTGGTGTCATGCCATTTAGAGTGACCTTTTTGCACTCGTCCTGATAAATACGAATCGAACCATATCAAGATGAGTGATTATTGAACTTCATCAATTATTATTGATTGAGATAAATTGCCTCTAGTCCATACCATTCACTTGAGGTGAAATCATGCAAATCACTTATCTCAATTTTACTTGATTCAATATGGTTGAAGTATACATCATAACAACAACAAATATCTCTTCTGATGTATTAGTAACCTATTTTTCAACAACAAAATAATAGAATTAAACCTCTTTTTTCCCATAACATAGTTACTTTTCCAGATAGAACTGACAATTATACATAATCGCCAGTTTGAACTGACAATTTTAATTTCCAGATATATCTAATATATAATTTTAAAATTTTTGGCTATAGCATTGGAAAAATCTGCTGTGACGATGAAAAAATCGTCTCAGTGTATCTCTGGAATCAAAAATTCATTGGAAAATACGATGATAGATTTGGAATCCTTGTGAAAAAATTGACTTGACAACATCCTATAGTTCAAAACACTTGAAGAAATGAAAGTGACAATTTCAAATTTCCGCTTTTTTCCAATAATTTGAAAACGAAAAATTCCATACATAAATGTCCCTTTCCATCAGAAACACCACACTCACCCAGATCAAAGATGGGGATCGAAGAGAATTATAATTTGAAAATTCAAACAATCAAAAAATTCACGACATACCCACACGTGGATTTTCAAATTAATCAGACCCGAAGCGATCAAAAACTCTCCATTTAATCCGCACATATATATAGATGGTGTTTACGTTTCATTAAAATGTGCGTGAAAATTCCGAACCACACGTTTTCAATTAGAAGTACAAACAAGTGAATGGCGAGGTGGCAGTTTAAAATAATAACAAAAATTAAGCGGCATCTTTTATCTTCAGATAATTCTCATCGGGGATGAATTTTCCAAGTGTTTTTCATTTGTACAGGAAGGGTTTGATTGGGATTGTTTCGCTTTCATGGGATGTGATTTTAATTATAATTGGAAGAGTGAACATGTTTTTTCAAATGTGAGGAATTGTAGAATGAGGGAATTTCCGATACCCATGGAATTATTGGTCAAATAATAATAGCAAAGCAGGAATGAAGCTCGAAGTCATCTCCACAACATTTATTATGAAAAGAGGGTTATGGGAGACATGTTTCGAATGCATATGCATTCATCATCAGCCCAAATATAAACAGTTGCTACAAGAAAACATATCGGGTGAAGTTAACAATCTCAACAAAAAGTGTAGTACTTACTTGAAGATGAAAAATATTTTTACATAACTAGATTATTAATTAAACAGGTATTTCAAAACGGGACCCTGTGCCCAAAAATTAACAATATCAAGATGGTAACATCATGAAAATTGACCAGTTAAAAAGAATGTAACAAGGCATGGTTGTAATCTTCATTTTGCACAACAAAATGGCGATAGTGGAAACGGAAATAGTCTGGATGACAATACTAATCAATAATAACAATTAACATAAATGAAGTAAATATGACAAACAGATGACATAAAACATAAACAAAAATCTAAAATTGCATTGGCGTGTAACGAAACTTGAAAAGGTGAGAGACCAAAATGAAAATGAACATTAGAAATTAAGTTGGTTAAAGAACTTTTGGCAATCAAATGGTGTTTGTTCATTGAGTGAGATGATGTTATTATTTTTCAATGAAGAGTTAATTTCATAAATTTCAAAAAGGTTTAACCCTCTTTTCATAATAAATGTTGTGGAGATGCCATGGACTACTTCCTGAGATTAAATAATTATAGTATTATTTTTCTACTGTCTGGAATGTCTACCTACACTGAGACAATTTTTTCATCGTCACAGCAGATTTTTTCGCTGCTATAGCCAAAAATGTTGGCTACATAGGGGACAGGAAATATCTTTACTACTACAATTATTGAAATAATTTCAAGATCCAGCAATTTAAAATTTTTATGGCGGAAAACTATGACGTACTACCTAGATTTGGTGACATTTGGGGATATTTGTTGGTTATAAGTTTCTGAACTCAGTTCGTTCGAGCCTACGGACCGAAGAGAAGAAGTAGAAAGCTGTTGCTTGCACTGTTGCCAGATTGAAGTCACCAATTTCTTGGATGAGTTACGAAATGTTCATTTAAACATGGAATATTTGAGTGACATAATCAACTTTAAACAGAAATTGCTAGTGGCAAAATATTTTTTTTCTATTTTGGTTCTTTATAAAGTCGTCATTATGGAACGTAAATTCGCATCGAAGTAGCCTCTGTTTCGATACGCATTTTTTATTATTCGGAGGTTGGTACAATCGAACTGTCAAATGAAAGTCTGTAGAGCTAGGCCTATCAGCTCACTTCTGAGCGATTTCGGATTTGATGATACTAGCAGTGAAAAACTCAATATTTTTATTGGTAAATTCCAATTCAGAGTGTGATTTGATTTGAATTGACCAATAAAAACAATAACAACATTGCATTTTTCACCGCTGGTGTTGCAAAAATCGAAATCGCTCAACTGTAAACTGGGCTTTACGCTTGTTCGTCAGATTTTAATCATTTCAATGTCATCATTGTTACCACTCGAAGATGTTTCTGTTATTTATCGATTTCAAATCACTTTGTTTTCAATAAAAGACTAAGAATTGATGCATAATAGAAAAAAATGTACATGACACACGTTTTATTAGACAAAATAGCGTCTTATAAAACTTGTATCATAATGTACTATTTAAACTGGACATAATTCCATAATCAAAAATTACTCTAATTATTTCAATATGTATGTCTCGTATATAATCAACATTCCATTGAGTACCGGTATACAAGTTTCTGATCAAACTATTGAACGAATATCACATTGGATATCATAGCAATAACAGTATGTTAATGCAGAATATCCGACTATTTAGACATTTGATATTATCAGGTAACTTTGTACAGGCGCAAAATTTCTATCATTTCGCAACCGTGCGCTCAAAAAAATATTTTGTATATGATAAAAATTCTCTATTATGAACAGAAACAATGTCAAGAGAAATACATAATACTACGAAATTTCTGTTAATGTCAAAATGAATTTCTTTACGTAGATATTTTAGATTAAATATCATTTCTATATCATGCACATAATATTCTTCAATATTTATAGAAACACTCTATACAAGAATAGAGAAAGTACTGTAAACACTAGAGTTTGTTCTATACTCTTCCATTTGATGTACTTGATGATACTTCTCTATCAATAACAGAATTTGTCTTAACATTCATGAAACATTCCTTCAGTTTGGTCCATAAAATATTATTTGTATACTAACGAAAATATTTCTTACTGTTATCTTATGAGAACATTATGAACTCGTCGTTCATCTAGAATAATATTTTTTGTCCCAAACAAAGAGTTCTTTACCTGTTGAGAAACATACAATACATGACGTATTTTTCAACCAATCAGGATGTTTTCCAAAATGTCGATCAATTATTAGAATGCTTTGCGCCCTTCTACGGTCTATTGGGCCACAAGAAGACAGATGGGTCCTTTTATTTAACTTGCAACAATCATTACTGAATTTGAGATGTTGTTCGACAAGCTACAGAGTGAGTGAACATGTCTTAATAATTATCTCATTAACATAATTATTATTTTTCCACTATATTCGACCTGAAAAATTATTTGAATGGTTCAATGATAATTTTTTATTTTTCTAAATGAAGAAGTGGACACAGAAAACCAAAAATATGTGCCTACAAGAATTTCAGAAAAGTTGACACTGTATTATAGGAATACAAGCCCGATTTGAATATCATCTATTACATTGGCAAAATTTACAAGTGAGTGACTTCGGCTTTATAAAACACTCAATCTTAATTTGCCCATGCTTCATATTATTAGGTGTACTAATCTAATTTCATCACATTTTAGGGTGGAAGTTGAAAAATGATAATCAAAAACCTATAACCAAAATTCAGTCCGAAAAAAGTTATATTTGGGTACAATTTCGTTCCTCCTGGAATAAACCAGACATTAACTAGAAAATTAATTATTCTTGGACATTCAGAATCTTCTCTAGTTGAATAGGAATAGTAATGGTTTTTAAGTATTTGAAATGTATTTAAGCATTCATTTGTATGTTTTTTTATTAAATGATACATTTTCTTATATTTATGTTTTTTTTTCTATTCAAAAGAAACAAAAACACTTCATTTAATTGAATAGAAATGTTTTTTCTTCATGATAAAACTATTCTTTACCATTGGTAGAAATATTCTTCAGTTTTCTTTCAGTCGTAAATAACTTTCGTTATTTTGAAATTATTTTTTTTACCAAGTATGTAAAGTGTTTTTTATACCTAGTTTTTTTTCTGTGTATCTTGAAAATTTGTCAAATTTGATTGCACGAGCAAAATAAAAAATACGTATTCGATGAATTTTCACAATCTGTAACCTGGAATGAGAATCTGAATTTCGGAAACTTCCCCATTGTATGTATGTAGGTACCTAGATATATGAAGTGGACAAACTGATCTGTTCAAATGAGAACTGAATTGCTCCGATGTTATCTGACGATTTAAATAAAAGGGGCTTGAAATTGGTGAATTTCTGAAAAGGAAGTCAACAAGCACATTTACCTGAGTTTCCGTTAACGACAAAGACTGCGCCAACTGTTTTCTCTCAGCCCCCACAACGTAATGATTCTTCTCGAACGCATGCTCCAACTTGAGTAGCTGCGAAGGACTGAAAGCGGTTCTTATCCTTTTTGGTTTCCTGAAGGGTTGCAGGAGGAATCCGGGTATATCGGGACCTGCAATCAAAATTTGTTCTGTTGATTTTCATGTACCTAAATGAGCGCTCATGAGTTAACTCCAAACAATGGGTGAAGTGAATCACTCGGTTATTTTCGGTAAAAGTAGCAAATATCGGAGCACTTGTGAAAACAATGTTATATGTTATGCAATTGTGTTGTGTTTCCTGTTTTGTTACTATGTATTTTATTTTTGTCAATAAATGAATTTTAGGGTGTAAAGTACATGAATATGAAATGTAAATGATTTTTTTTTGATGTTCTGGTTCTCACGCAAAGGGATATCTTGTAATGTTCAGAGAACATCGTGAGAACCGAGGGAAAGAAGGTAGGAGTTGGAGTTCTTCTTAAATTTCTGGAGATCGTATGCCTCGGGGAACACCTCCCTAGGCAATGAGTTCCAAAGTCTCGATGTTCGTTGGATGAACGAGTCTTTTGAAAAAGACGTTCTGCAGGTCTCTAAAGTGACCACGAAGGGGTATGAAGACTGAACTTGGCGGGTTAATCTCGAAGAGACTGCTAATGTAGGAACGCTTGTTGATATTTCAGAAGAGCGTCGCCCATGAAAATATCCATAAAATAGAGATAAATCGCCAACTTTTCTACGGTGTTCCATAAAAGTGAGCGAGTTTGTAAGCAAGGCATCACCGACGAGACGAATTGCCCTTTTTTGGACAGAATCCAATAGTTTCAGGATATGTTTAGGTGCCGCACTCCAAATATGAGAACAATATTCCAGGACAGGTCGGATCTGTGCCTTGTAGATCATAAGCAGCTGTTTGGGAGTGAAATAGCTCTTGGCTCGAAACGGAAAACCAAGTTTATGGAATGAACTTTTGGACCTCACGTGATTTTCCCAAGAAAGGTTATTGCTGATAGTAACGCCAAGCATCGAAATGGATGACTTCAATGGTATGGAATTATGTTGGGCACAGTATGAGATCGGCTTTTCTAGAGAAAAGACATGCTTGTGTTTTGTTTGCATTGAATTCTACCAGGTTATTAGATCTCCACCCGAGAATTGTTGCTAAGTCCATATTTATATTGTTAACATTTCTTCCTCGTTCATTTCTGGTTAGACGGGCCGATATAGGAGCCCTGGAAGAGAAAGTGGTATGGAGGGTACTATCATTCGCGAAGCTGTGTTCAGGACATGAAGTAGCTTCCAACAAATCGTTGATGTGAAGAAGAAATAGTGTTGGTGCTAAAATTGATCCCTGCGGAACACCTGCATTCATGAGTAGAGTATCAGATGAAACTCCATCGACCACTACATGGAGAGACCTGTTTGAGAGAAAACTAGCAAGCAGAGAACACAGCTGAGGGGGCAAATCATAAGATGGAAGCTTGGCGAGGAGTCCCTGGTGCCAAACTCGATCAAATGCCTTGGAAATATCTAATGCGACGGCTAAAGTTTCTCCATATTTTTCAATAGATTGCTGCCAGAAATGTGAGACGTAAGCGAGCAGGTCACCAGTTGATATCTGATGACGTAAGCCATATTGCCTATCGTTGACAATTCCTGAGTGTTCTATCTTGATGTTGATGGCTTTTTCCATGTCCTTTGAAAAATTGATAGCAGTGCAATAGGTATTTTTCCCTTTTTTGGGGACTGGTTCTGTGCCCTTTCAATTTTTCCAGTTGGACAGAAATACCCCCAAATTGTAAGAGTGGTCGAACAACTTGCAAAGAACAGGTGTTAGTTCGGGGGCACATTTCTTTAGGACAATCGGTGGGATTCTGTCAGATCCACAGGCTTTGTTGGTGTTGAGACCCAACAAAATCTTTCTGATAGTACGTTTGGCGGAAGGTGATCTCGGGCATATGATTGTCAATAGGTGTAATGTTCAGGGGTTGTTTTCCCGATGAATCCAGAGTGGAATTCCCAGCAAATAGGTGCGCAAAGATATCGGCTTTTTCCTGAGCAGTCGTAGCTAGAGTTCCATCTTCCTTGGTTAGAGAAGGAAATGAGCTGGAAGTGGAATTTCTTCCCACAGCTTTGGCGAAAGACCAAAATGAACGGGATCCGTTAGGACATTCGACAAGTTTTGATCTTATTTTGGCATTGTGAGCATCTTCTGAAGATCCCATTGTCTCTTTGCATATGCCTCTAGCCTCGACATATGCTTCTCTAGTCTCAGGGTCCGGATTTTTTTGCCATCGATGGTATGTGAATCAT
The DNA here is from genome assembly GCA_029955515.1 of Chrysomela aeneicollis. Classification (NCBI taxonomy): domain Eukaryota; kingdom Metazoa; phylum Arthropoda; class Insecta; order Coleoptera; family Chrysomelidae; genus Chrysomela; species Chrysomela aeneicollis. The sequence goes on along the minus strand of JARUHQ010000026.1, from coordinate 908,797 downwards.
TGTAGAGTTGAAACTTATTGTACTATTGAATCCAACATCAGGAAAAAGGATAATGGTTATAGATACATAGTACAAAGATAAATATCATAAGTAAATCGACTTCGAACTCCGAAGTGGCTGAATAATGACTATAAACACGTCCATTGTTAAACAAATGTTGTGTTGGTGAATGCTTTCATCTGATGGAAGAAAATTGAACAATAAATTACGGCCCAATTTGTGTTGAAATGATTAATTGCTTCGTGTAGAATTAACTACAAGAAAGAATGTTGCAAGGATGAGTGTACATCCAATTAACTTTCATTATTCGAGCATCAAATCAGAATTAATCCGACAAAATTAAAACATAACGTTACCAACGATTTAATCGATGTCGTGATCATATTTTCAACGCCATCAGCGTTAAACCGCAAGAAATAACAGTCATGATGGGAGAAGTGGTAATTCAACACTTAGGCCCTCAGTTGTATGCCTGAAGAAACAATAAGTTTTCCTCGTGAGATATAGTCCAGTCAACACCAATCTCTATATATACTATAGTTTAGGAATATTGAGGTTAGAAGTCGGAATAGGTATATAATACGATCGATCATGGGACTCATTTATCTTTCAATTATACCAAAGGAAAATAAATTGATAATAGACAAACTATATACTTCAATACAACAGTTCCAATTCGAATTGTACTGTGAATTATGGGTCTTCATTGCAAAATGTAAGAGAAGAAGATGATATAATGATGCTATATAGAAATGGATGGAACCAATAATTGGATGTTATGATCATATTCGATTAATTTTCAATAACCATCATAAGTTTAACGTTTAGCTATAATCATCGACTATATTCTCAATCTCAAATTGCGCAAGCGCATATATCGGCGATTTGACACGAAGGATGTCATGTTTTTATTTTCAGCTTCAGTTTTGGGATCCTTGTAACCTATATAACTATAGTTGTTGATTGATGCATGATGGTCAAAGTGGATGTGTGAACATTATGATTGTTTTCGCGGATCCATAATGAAGATTCCACTGATAATAAAGATATTTGGAACAATCCCAAATGATGAATTAACCTCGCAGCTCTTTTTTCGAGTGAGCTTTACAGAATTGTAGTGAAGTTGTTTATGAAATATGGTGTATTTTCAATCAGTATTACAATGCTGATCATCACAGATCGTTATCTATTATTGTCTGGTATAAAATTTTATTCATTGCTATGGACCTTCACAAAATCAAGTTAGCTGATATGGACTGGTTCGGAAATATATCATTATGAGGTATGCACCTCTTGCTCATAGATAGAGAAAGAAGAGGGCAAGCGGTCTTGTATATTGTTAAAGAACAGCCGAGCGGCCGTAGCCAATCAGAGCCGATTTACGTCACTCATAGAAACGTATTATTTTCTTCTGTCAACAAAGTCCGATTTGAGTGGAGGCAAAAGACAATTTGTAGATAATGATCACAATAAAAGAGACCGCACGATATAACGTTAGGCATTTCATTTATCTTGAATATGTTATTCTACTCAAACGTTGCTTCCAGTTAGTACAGCTAGAAGAAAATGGTGATGCTGGCCAACGTTTCTCTTTGTTTTATGTATATGAGACGGTTTTTTTTGAACGTTCGTGGTACCTGTACTATTGATGATTCTGACCTATGATTCAGATTGTATCACGCCGTCTTTTATGTTTGACAGTGTTTTTGACCGCCAACTTATAGTTGCGAAGCAACCCTCGAAGTTTTTTGAGACTTGTATGAGTATGGAAGACAGGGACCTCAGTTTTTTAAGTGTCATCCGAAATTGACACCTAAAACGGTAAAAAACAACATTTTAGGGTGGGTTTATTAACGGATAAGTTTATTCTGTTATAAAAAAACTTTAGATTTAGGAATATTTGACACGGAACAAATAATTTTGACGTTGGCCAGTTCTAACCTAAATCTATTATTATTGTTTTTTTTTTGTAATTTTCTTTAATTTCATTTCAATATTATTTGTGTCATGGACGATGCTCTATTAATTCAACAAGTTGAAGAATTCAGACATATTTATGATCAACAATGTATCGTTATTCTAAAATAAACTCGCCAGGAAAACTGCCTGGAAAACAATTGGCCAAATATATCTTAGAAAACTGAAGGTAGAAATGGAAAATTGAATTACAGAATACATTTCCATCATGATTTGATCCTGGACAGCCTACATCAATGAAGATGAATTTATGAGATGCATCACAAATAGCCATCAATACTATGCTTGAAAGTCTTCTTGTAGGAGAAGTATCCTGTTCCAGCATGTTTTGTATTTTGTATCTCAATATGCTTTCCATCAAGGGCACCAATACAGTTTGGCATATTCCATTTTTCATAAAATTCCATTCCATGACAATCGATTTTTTCAGTGAATTTTCCACAGTACATCGCTGGTTTCCTCTATGATGACATGTGTACATAGTAGTCAGTCCACCATAAGCAATTTGCTGCCTAGAGCATCCCTCTGATCTAGATAAATAGCTATAATTTGTAGTTATTATCGTTGAAATCGATTTCAAAATAAAAAACTGTTCAATATCCATATTATTTATCATGTTCAAATAAAAATTGAGTTGGTGGGTATTCCTTTTCCTATATATGGGTTTAACTTTGTATTTTCAATCCCGACCTTTCTTTCTCATGTATCTCGAGTAAACACAAAGTCCAAAAATCATGAGCAAACTACATGAAGTAAATGATGCCCATGGTCTTATCACTATTATAAAAAAATTGATAAATGCAACCAAATAATTACAGACTATCCACACCAACAAATAATATTCGAAAATATAACCCAAAATTCAAATATCGCGGGAAACAGGATGTCACTTTTTGTTGCTTGAACATGCGCATCTTCTATTTTCATTAATGATCATTTATCGTCCATTTCTTAAGTTGGAAGTTGGTCATCTTCTTAAGTCTTAGGTGTAAAATCATGAGTCTTAAATGGTTTTATAACAAAATCAATGATATTTCCATGATTCATCTGTCATAAGTGATAAGTATAAATGTTAGGTGATAAATCTAAAGCCTCAAAGTTTTTCATAAAGTGGCCCTTAGTCGTAACAATGAAAGTCGATTCATATAGCATCAAGAATGATAAAAACAGTCAGTCAGGTTTTGATATTGAAAAGAAAGCAAGACGACAGTGAGCTGTGTAGAATTGGGGTGCGTGGTTATCACTAGCACTTCAATTATCACAAGTAGTTTTCAATTGAGGCTATAGTGATGGTATTCATTGAAAGAAAATGTCACAAATGTCACACCGAAATATTATTGAAGTCTGTGCTTTGAAGAGATAGGAAAGGTTCGACCTCGTTTCTCATTGACGTCTAGACGCCAGGCAAGCATACGAGTGGTTAGTTGACCGTACGGCTGTGTATAAACAGTGAAACAAAATACAACTTTGATGAGATTGACTGTTCAAGTCATATCTCTATTATCTGAACCACTGAGTTAAAGTTGGTAGAAATATATTCAGACTGAGTGCGTATACCAGTTTCACCAATGGAAAACGCTATTGGTACTTGAAGTTTGGTGAAACGTTCATACATTTAGAACGTCTACATACAGCTATACGATTCAAGGCTGTATACCTGATGAGTAATGTGGATGGAAATTTTCTTCTTCTCAACTCAACTATATAAACAAATAATATTATGTTGATGGTGTTGGAATTTCATGAGTCAATTAGGTTATATTGCGTGATCTCTGACCATTAGAGTGTGAGTCGATATTAGAAATAGAGAGAAAAAGAGAGAGAGGTCTAGTCAAGGAGGTGCTATAGTGTATATGCCCACTTTGGATATCCGCTACGTATTCATTATCTGAGAAAACAACTCCAGAGCTAACACATACACCGTCGTGCCTTATTATTATTGTATTACTCGTAAATTGAACTTTGTTGCCTTCTCAAAAATTACAGGCCTGCGTATACGTGATTCCACCATAACCAAACATTGTTATTTCAATTCATCGTACTACGAGATATTCAACTAAATAAATAGTGGGTAAAGGCAATAGCTGTGCGAGATTACCAACTCAGTTATGGCATCTTATTATACAGATAGAGATCAGTGCGACGGCTCTTCCTGATGTAATTTTTCTATAACATACACTTATAAAAGGGTACAGTGCAGGATGAATTTTCCATCTATCTATTTGCTGAATTATCGAGTTTTCTGCACTAATAATCAAAATAATAACAATCTGATAGATTCGCTATTTGCCACATTTATCGTCTTATCATAATAAGTATAGTTAATAAAGTTTTTCTGTTTTACCTGAAAAGCTTCGGCCAGTAAAGCAAAAAATGTTAGTTCTGTAAATATCTCAATTCTGTCATTCTGTTGCCGATGCAAATCTATATCAAAATTGCTAAGAAACCACACATTGAAAAGTTCCAGGAGAAAGATCTTTGCTGAGTTTTTTCACCTGTCGTAGCCAAAAAAGTAACAAACCTAGTAATGTTGCTTCGCTCTTACAGAAAAGATCACTTTACTAAAACTACTTTATTGGAACTGCGAAAAAATTCACTATCGTAGAAAAAAAATTGGCTGTAGTAGTATAGAACTGCAATCCCATAAAATTAATCCTGCTATACCAAGAAAATGTACTTTTCCACGATTTTTAGAAATGTTGCTGTTGCAGCAAAGAAGATTTTATCAATATTTCTTTATAATAACCGTAATGTTCTCTGCTATCCTAGCAGAAAATATTTGCATCAAGAAATATTTCTTTATGATAACTGTAATGTTATTTGCTAGCCCAGCAAAAATAAATTGCTGAAAGCGATTCGGACATGCCAAAATCGCAGTTCGGTTGGTATCGTTTACATTTTATCGCCAGAATTACAACAGTTCATCTCGTCTTTTGTCCGTTGCTTGTCCCGTCCACTATTCCGGTGATTTTCTGTTCTCACGGAGTAACAGTTAGATATTTCACCGTATTACCGAAATATTAGTGTTCTTCTTCTTAATAATACCTACTTAGTTCTCAGGTGTTTTGTTCACTGTTAATTTAAATACTTCCGTGGTTTGAGTAAAACTCTCAACGAATGTTTGGTGTAAATTTTTGTGATACCTACGATTGGTATGTGTAAATTATGATGTTATACTGGGACAGTCTGCAAGGAATTTATCAGCAAGTGGAAGTTAATTATCTTACAATAGCATTATGTTTGCGGGAAATCTCTTCGAAGGTGGAACCGTAGTGCGTGCAACAATAAAACTAGAATAAACGAACTTCAATTGAATCTCTGAATTTTCAGAAAGTGCTGGCAATAATTTGAATATCGATTGATGAACATTGAGAAGTTTGGTTAAACTTTGTTTATCCTAGTTTTGTTGAATGCGCTAAATGGTACCACTTTACAGTTCAAGAATATTTCCAACAGATATCTTTGCTAATGTGAGAGAATTAACTTCCAATGACTAAAAAAACAATCATGCTGCTCTTACCAAGAACTTTGCTTTTCTAGTAAAGACTCTTTCCTGTATCTATATAAGCATTCACATTAACAACAACAAATATATCTCCTGTATCAGTAATCTACATTTCAACAACAAAATAATAGAATTAAACCTCTTTTCTACCATAGCATAGTTACTTTTCCATAACAGAACAGTATATTTATTACGACAGCAGAGTTACTTTCTAAAGTATAGCTGTGCTACCACAGGTAGACGTTGGCAGTTAAGTCAAGTTAAGTGCTCTCTTTTGCAGTAGGAAAGATAATTCCTGTCCCCTATGTAGCCAGAATTTTTGGCTATAGCAGCGGAAAATCTTCTGTGACGCGATGAAAAAAATTTCTCAGGGCAGTAACATTGTATATATGCCTACTGCTCCACAGGCTATAGTAATATTTCCAAAAATAACCACAATATATGTCAATTCAAAAGTACTCTCTTCTAAATAACTTCTAAATCACCTATCATGTTCTTAATTCAAAACTTCAGTTTTAAGTCAGTTAGCTTGAAAGAAATGTGTACTTATTCAAGATCCTCAATTGAACTGTAAAAATTAAGTTGAAGAAAAAACATTTTTGGTGTTCTCTCCAAAGCACTCTTTATTGCACAAGCGATTTTTTGTCAACTTTGATCAGCATTTAACATTGAAATATATTTTGTGTGATACATCATCGTATTCAGCCATAAGAACGCCTTGAAAGATACGATGACAGATTTGGATTTTTTTGTAAAAAAGTGCATCGAGAACGTGCTAGTTGAAAACTTCTAGTTCTTTTGGAATTCGCTTGAGAAAAAATACGAATTAACGTTTTTTTTCTCAATATAGTTGAAAAACTAAGAATGTTAAATCAAATTTTCTTTAGATATAATTGTTCAGCATGAAAATGCGCTACTTTGATGCCCTGATTCAACTGATCGATATATCAATTTAATGATTTTAATGCTTCAGAAATCGAACTCAAAAGTTGACATGTTTCCTGTTCTTTTAAACTGAACGAAATATGCAAATGATAGGTTCTCAATGCAGATGTTTCATTCAATAACTCAATATTTCTGCGCTTTATTTTGATATTAAAATCATCTATATGTAATTTGTGATATTTTTCCAAGCGGATATAATCCCCGATCCAATTTTTTTCGCCGAACAATCAGAACAACTAACAATAGAATATGTCAAGGGATTTATATACAGACCCAGACGATGCCATCCATTTTGGACATGAATGCAACTGTTCCTTTTTAGAAATAAACTTGATCCCATTTGCACCCTTATGGTGAATAGGCACACCCTAACGAGATCATGATTGACTTGTGAATTGTTTAATTTAATAATGGGTCCTGACAATAGCCCTAATCTAGTTTCACGCCCCTAAAAAAGGGCATGGTGTTATGTAGTCACCAGACCGTAAATTTGACGTTTAAAAAAGCGGATAATTCTTTTTATAGACTGCGTATGGGATAATGGAACAGTTCGCAAGTGATATTTGTATGGACAATATTATACAGGGTCACTCACGGTCGATGGTACCTTAGACGTTTACGGAGAACGGAACGTAGGATTATTCTGAAAATTTGGTTTATTGGGTAATCAGTTTTGTTCTATCGATCTAACATACTTTCAGCGTTGCGGCGTTGCCGCTTCTATCAAAAAGTAGCAACAACTTTGTTATTTCAAATGGAACACCCTGTATTTTATATCATTTTTAGATTTTTCCTGAAGAGCTGATTTCGTCGATATATCATACTTGGGGTATAGCGAGAAATATTACAGAGATATAGGGTGTGAAAAATCGAGATTTTTCAACTTAAGGAATTTTTTGTGTCGAAACTAATCATTTATGCTCAAAACGGCTTACATGTCCCTATCTTAACTTTTCATTAACTATCTACTGACATTTAATAGAAACAAATACGGGTGGTTCAAAATTTTGAGTTCTGCATCATCCTCTATTTGTTTCTATTAAAAAAAGATATACGAGTGTAAAAAGATTGAAGAGAAATTCGTTTATTCGATTACTGACATATTAACGTCTATACATTGAAAATCTACATCAGTTTAACAATGAAATGAAAAAACTAGATGAACTTTGCAACAACAAAAACGAATTTCTGGAGATGCATTTTTTTTTATTTTCTGGTAACAGGCCAATGTGGGTATTTCCTGGGCAAGATATGATATTGAAGTCTCATATTCATCAAAATTATGGAATTTTAATCATGTTTCGTTCGAATCTATAGGGCGAAAGATTCGAAAAATAAAAAAAAGGAAAAAAGTCGAAGCGACAGTAGAGAGTCCAAATTTGGAACAAATGTATAAAATTGAGAACTGATCAACTTTTTCAAAAAAAAATGTCAAATTTGACAGGTGACACATGAAAAAAGGGAAAGATGCTTTATTTTACTCATTTTTCAAGCACAAACTAACTGCGAAGTTAAATTTTCTTTATATCTATTAATGAAAAAAACTTCCTTAGGTGGCGAACTTTATGTGTGACACTGTATGTGAATAATCTATCTATACACACATAAAAAGAATTACTTAATTTGATTTGATATGCTTTGATTCAAGAGTATGGCTTGTTTATATATACTGGAATAAATGTCTGCTCATTTCAAGACTATTATGTTTCCAACTATATACACTTATACCAATGTTATAGATTTCTTGAATCGTAAATGAATGGAGTTCTTCGTGAGAATAATACAATATTTCAGATTGATAACACAATATATTCAAATCAAGACAATCATAATCTCTCAATGACTCGCATTTTTCTTGAACAAAAAGAATCAGATTTTCAGTTTTAGCTGTAGATTGTTTTGTATCAAGAATTTTATCAAATTAGAGGAATTATATCGATTTCTTGAAATGAGAATCATCCTCAACTTCCGTTCTCTTATTGGGACTCTCATCAATCACATCATCACTTGCAGACCTTCTTCTTGAGAACCTTTCCCCCTATTCGTAGAGATTATTTCTGAACTTGTCCACCAGTTTACCTCGCAAAAAAGTTGTATTCCTCTGGTTTCAAACGACTGAAAATAATAAAATATATCATTCACATCTCCACAAGATGTCTACAAGTTCAAGAAGCTCTTTTCCACTGTTCAATCAGTGTTTGAACAAATTTAAACGTTCATCCGCACATAGGTACCTAATCCCAATTTTCACTCACTATGCCGATCCTGGTTATTCAAGTTTTTCACGAATTATAAGTTTTCGAGATGATATAGCTACGTTAATTGATTGGATACACAATAATACCTACCCAAGAATGAACGTCGATAAGATATAGTCATGTAAGTTACCTCAAAAAGTGGTAATTATATCCTCAGATATCTCCTAAGACCTCAGTTTTTCTTTCATGGTAAGCCAATATTTCTATGCCAATAAAATAGGTTGAACTGGTTGAACAATGATGGATGCACGACAAGAGCACCGAAACAACACACTCACACCGTTTGGCAACATTCTCGGCTCGAAGTGATCGCAATAATTATATTCAAGAAAATGTTATGGTCAATGCAAAGAAACTTTCGTAGAGATTTACTTATTCAGAGATTAATTGTCTTGTCAATCTCGTTATTGAAGAAATTTCTACATATGTTATTTTGAAAGAAGACATTCCGCATGATATATTTTTCAAGATCTTCATTATTTTTTCTGGATACTTTGAATTTCTTGAATTGAGAACATTTTGTTATACCAAATGAATATTTCAGTGAAATAATTTTCTACAATTGACATATTCAATAAATTCATTTCAAATAAATTATTTCAGAAGAAGAATGCGCTTTCTCAAAACAAGAATTGGACGTTGAACGAATATAGCGTTTTCATTTGAGAATTTGTTTTTATGTGTGTAACTTTATATATATTATAACAGCGACCGACATGCAAGTACATATAGTTACATATGTCTTTTGTTGATAGTTGGTTGCATGTTAGTATTTTGAGCGGTGGTAGTGACTGTTTTCTGGATGATGGTATAGTACGAATGGTACCAATGATTTCTCTATGATATTCTTCATCTAACTAAAGGTACGGTTTTGATGACGATGGGTTGATATGTCCCGTTTTTGTTCACCTATATCACTCCTGGAAAATTCAGTTACGGCGGCAGCTCTATTAGAATGGTTCGTAATTTTAACCCGCTTGACATCAACTCCAATATTTTTTGCCTAGGATTTGGTCCATTTAGATATTTGATTTATCCCAATAGGAGAATTCCTAAACCATCCTTTCGAATTTGTTTTTTGTCAGAAAGGATTTGGAGTTAAAAAAACTCTTCACATGTGATATGGTTTCCCCGCGTCTTCCCATAATTTGTTTAAACAATCTTACTGGACATACACAATCTTCTTCAGTGCTTGCTACTAACCATTTTACTGTCGGCCAACTTTTGATATTTCCCTTGTGCTGTCTTCGAAATCACCGGGTTATATTCAACTCTTTCGGTCTTTCTTCCACAGTTGTCTGTCTCGATTTTAAAATAGAATACCTTACAATTTGCTGCTTCTCCACCTCTTCAAGGCAATTCATAGGCAGCAATGTGATAAAATCTTCTTTGGAGGCCTACAGGTTCTTCTTCATTCCAGGACAAGTGCTTTTTCAAAAATGTCTTGTTATTTGAGAGCATTAGAACTGACCTTCCTTTTTTCTCTGGGATTGCTTGTGAAATGTTGCCTTTTCTGTCCTGTGCATTTCTCGCTTTCTTAAACTTTATGTCCGTGAACGGATTAAAAGTTCTTTCATAATCTATAAAGACTTCTCTTGTGATATTTTTGCTGAAGTGTTCCAAATCGTCTTGACTGCACTCTCTTTATAATCTTCTCCATTGTTCTTCTTTATTTTGAATGCCCAGCTAACTCTTCAATGGAAGTTTCTGCAATGAGTTCATATTTTTTTTCCAAAACAAAAATCGCAAATTGTCGCCAAATTGACATAGTTGAATTCACAGTATTGCGAGGCACATTATCATTGATGGCTTTTTAAATTTCTCAATTCGAAAGACTCTCCAAATCCAGACATTCCCACAAATAAGATTATTATCTGACAACGCAAGTTTGGGAAAAATGGACATAAAGTCATCAAAATAGTATATTATGATACAAGTTTTATAAGACGCTATTTTGTCGCACGCGTTAGTGAACTAGTGCGACAACGTGTCTTATAAAACGTGTGTAATATGCAATTATTTCTATTTTAAATATATTCGAAGAAAAAAATGGATTTAATATAGATAAATAACAGATATATCTTCGATTGGTAACAATGATCACATTGAAATAATTAAAATCTGACGCGCAAGTTTAAAGCCTGCAGTTTACAGTTGAGCGATTTTGATTATTGCAATACCAGCGGTGAAAATTTCAATGTTGTTATTGTTTTTATTGGTCCATTTAAATCAAATTACACTCTGAATTGAAATTTACCAATTAAAACATTGAGTTTTTCACAGCTAATATCACCAAATCCAAATCGCTCAGAAGTAAACTGTGGGCCTAACTCTTCTGACTTTCATTTGACAGTTCGATTGTACCAATCTGCGAATAATAAAAAATGCGTATCGAAATAGAGGCTATTTCGACACGCATTTGCGTTGCACAATGACTTCATTATATAACCAAAATCGAAAAAATTTCCTACAATGCTGGTTGTCATGCTTTCAAAAGTTAGATTTCGTTTTGACGCTGAAAAAGTTAGGGCAAACTTTTTTCGCTGTCATAATGACACAAAACACCGCGACATTTAGCATTTTTAGGGTCTGTTGCATGAAGATTTAAGAGTCGACTAAATATTTAATTTGTTTATAACCACGGCAAAGCATGCCTTAGCTCACGCATTAGCAGAGTTAATCCCACGTTAAGTTGCATGAAAGCCCGTCAAGCCGGTTTTTTATGCAACCGGCAATTAGTGCATGGATTAAATTGTCTAACAGAAAGTGTAATGATCCAATATGGCTGCAATTGAAAAAATAAAAGTTGGCTTCGATATTTTCGAATCTATACCAAATTTCAAAATCCTAGCAGCAATAGTTGGGAAGTTATCGATGACAGTTTTTCCAGGATATTTCAGGAAATATGGAAGTTTTCCTCGATTTCTTCATCAGAAATTCGAGATGGTCATGATTTTGGGCATCTTTTTTGTAATTTAACCTAGTTCGCCTCTTTCTCAATAGTGGACCATAAAATTTACATTACCCTGTATAACTGAATCAAGAGGGGTGGCATTTCAATGTTTTTGATATGCTTTTCCACACACCTCGGAATAATTATCATATTAGCGCATAATTATACAAATTTTCCACAAAGCACCAATTATTATGGAGTTCATGTGTATGTAATTATTTATGCAGATCGCATAACACTTGAATAATTTGTGATGCGGCTGGATAATTATATCCTCTTCCATATCTCCATGCAGGCTTGACTCAACTGACTGCATTCTTTATATGTAAAGTAGCATGTGAAGACAAAATAGCCGCTTACAAATGGCTACAAATTGTTCCCAATGCTCTACATATTTATTTAGTAGCCAGGCGATTTTCAACAGTGTTGCGTTGAACTGTATGTACCTCTTTGCGAGCCATAAACCAGTGATTTACAATCTGTTCGTTCTTATCAAAAATATGTTCTATTTTCAAAAAATAAATTAATACTTCAAAAGCAGAAAGTAATTGCAAATGCCAACTGAATCATTGTTCCGTCTGAAGCGATTTGTGTATTTGTGACTTTAGACCTATAAACACTTTGCCCACAGTTGAAAAAGTAATTGAGACAGCAGCATATGATCAAATCGTAAGCTACATAAATGAGCACAAAATATTCAATGGATATCAGTCTGGCTTTAGAAACAAATACTCTTGTGAGACAGCACTGCAATTAACGATAACAAACTGGACTAACCTAATTGATAAAGGTAAATATATTGTGGCAGTGTTTATAGATCTGAAAAGAGCTTTTGAGACGATAGATAGGGAGATATTAAGAGCTAAACTGAGGTATTATGGTTTTGAGGGAGTTGTCTTGAAATGGTTAAACGATTACTTAACAGATAGAAGCCAAATTGTAAAAATAAATAAAGAAAAGTCAAATGAAAAGCCAGTAAACATAGGTGTACCCCAGGGTAGTATTCTAGGCCCACTTCTATTTATTCTATATCTGAATGATTTATGTTGCCAAATTAACTCTGATTTCGCAAATTTGTATGCAGATGATACATTATTAGCTATCAGTGGTGATTCACTAGATTACATAGTAAACAAAATGAATATAGAGCTATCAAAAGTAGACAAATATTTCAAAGTGAATAAGTTGAAACTTAACGTGCAAAAAACAAAAGCTATGATCATAACGAGTCAATATAAACACAAAAACATCAATGTAGATGATATTGGTTTAATTATTGAAGGCAAAGAAATTGAAATTGTACAAAACTTTAAATATTTAGGTGTTATGCTGGACGAAACTTTATCATTTAAGGATCATTTCAACATGATTATAAATAAAATATCAAAAAAACTATTTTTCTTTTCGAGAATCAGTGTTGTCCATCCAAACTAAAATAACAGTGTACAATACTATTGTGCGACCACATTTCGATTATTGTGCTACAGTTTTATACTTATTAGATAATAATGCTCGATCAGCACTTCAGAAACTACAAAATAGAGGAATGAGGATAATTTTGAAATGTAACAGACGCACACCCATTCGTGACATGTTAGAAACATTACAATGGCAATCAGTAAATGAAAGACTTATATCTTTTGCATTGATTTTTATTTTCAAATTATTGAAAGGTCTGCTACCAGAGTATCTAAACCAGTTTGTTGTTTTCAGTAGAGAAATACATGGGTATCAAACAAGATCTCACAACAATTTTTTTCCTAACAGAATGCATACAAATAGGGGTATGAAATCAATGTTCTACAAAGGCTTAAATGAATATAATTCGCTCCCCCAAAATATAAAAAACTGTGATACTACTAGAAAATTTAAAATATTGATTAAGGAGTACCTGAAACAAAAAAACTTGATGTGATAATGTAAAATAGTTGGTAATAAGCTTGCTATGTATTGGATTGTTTTTAACATTTAAATTTTAGATGTACTTGTTATATATATTATATTTTTGTAATGGATATGTGAATATTAGGATGTACCTATTTGAAATAAATTACTTACTTACTAGTATAATATTCCTTCATTATTATTATATAACATCATACGAAGATATACATCATAAATAATAATCGATGAATTAATTATTCACTCTTAGCATAATTGGATAGTTTATTCTCGCTTATTTATGAACTGTTATCTATTAAGATTACTTCGCTTGAACGACAGTAACATACTGTATGGAGAAAAACTTGTTATAAAACTATGCTGTGCTCGGTTTTTAGTTCCTCTGAATATCTAGTTCAGACGGTTAGATTTATACAACACTAATAAGTGGAGTCCACATAATTCCATGCATTTTTTTTTCATCTTTCACCTGCACGAATGGATAATGTTAGGACGGACATTAGGTATGGTAATTTTGTTCGTGGAGTTTAGAATTTGAAGTCATCAAGAAAGACCTGACTGAGTTTCTTCTTCAACTTTACCTCAGCTGTTTATACACAGCCGTCCGGTCAACTAACCACGCATCTAGACCATTGAGAAGCTTGTATGTTATTTTACTGTTTATATACAGCCGTCCGGTCAACTTACGACGCATCTAGACCAATGAGAAGCGTGGGTCGAACATTCCTTATCTCTTCAACGCTTTGACTTCAATAATATTTCGGTGTGCAATTTTCTTACCGAATAGGTACCACTCCTTCTCCAATTAACAACTGTATAATTTTTTCTTCAACACGAGTATTTTGTGGAAAATTCGTATTGTCGAAAGAATTTCCAGTGATAACTGAAGCTCTAGTGGTATTATAAGTGAAAATCCATGAAGCTCTGAAGAAAACAGATTGGATCAGTAGGTATACTTATATCAGGCACTCTACCAAAATACCTTATTCAGTCTGATTGATCAATTTTTGAAATGTTAGGGCCACTTTATAAAAAACTTCAAGACCTAAGATTTATCACCTAACATTTATACTTATCACTTATGACAGATGAATCATGGAAATATCATTGATTGTGTTATAAAACCTTTTAGGACTTATGATTTTACACCTAAGACTTAAGAAGATGACCAACTTCCAACTTAAGAAATGGATGATAAATGATCATAAATGAAAATAGAAGATGCGCATGTTCGAGCAACGAAAAGTGACATACTGTTTCCCGCGATATTTGAATTTTGGGTTATATTTTCGAATATTATTTGTTGGTGTGGATAGTCTGTAATTATTTGGTTGCATTTATCAATTTTTTTATAATAGCGATAAGACCATGGGCATCATTTACTTCATGTAGTTTGCTCATGATTTTTGGATTGAAATACAAAGTTAAACCCATACATAGGAAAAAGAATACCCATTCCAACTCCATTTTTATTTGAACATGATGATGGATAATATGGATATTGAACAGTTTTCTATTTTGAAATCGATGTCATCAATAAAAACTCCAAATTATAGCTATTTATCAGATCAGAGGGATGCTCTTATGCAGCAAATTGCTTATGTTGATGGACTGACTACTATGTACACATGTCATCATAGAGGAAACCAGCAATGTACTGTGGAAAATTTACTGAAAAAATTGATTGGCATGGAATCTCCATGGAATTTTATGAAAAATGGAATATGCCAAACTGTATTGGTGCCCTTGATGGAAAGCATATTCAGATACAAAATACAAAACATGCTGGAACAGGATACTTCTCCTACAAGAAGACTTTCAAGCATAGTATTGATCTGGCTATCTGTGATGCATCTCATAAATTCATCTTCATTGATGTATAGGCTGTCCAGGATCAAATCATGATTCATGATGGAAATGTATTCCGTAATTCAATTTTCCATTTCCACCTTCAGTTTTCTAAGATATATTTGGCCAATTGTTTTCCAGGCAGTTTTCCTGGCGAGTTTATTTTAGAATAACTACTTTGTTTATCATAAATATGCCTGAATTCTTCAACTTGTTGAATTAATAGAGCATATATCGTCCATGACACAAATAATATTTGAATAAAATTGAAGAAAATTCTAACAAAAACAATAATAATAGATGTAGGTTAGAATTTGCCAACGTCAAAATTATTTGTTCCATGTCAAATATTCCTAAATGTTAAGTTTTTTTATAACAGAATGAACTGATCAGCTCTTAAGTCTTAAATGTTAGGTGATAAATCTTAAATGTTAAAAGTTTTTATAAAGTCACCCTTAGAGTTATTTTATTATTCATAAAAGACCTTCGCCATCTACATGAATGTGGGATGATAATCATCACATCCAGTACATTCCATAAAGTCATCATTAACACTCATCGGCAGCCGGCGTATATATAGACTTCAATCTCCTAATGGTGATTTAATATGCCTGTATTCAATTCTTTTGTAGAAATTATCCATCATTCTTTCCGCTAAAATGTTGAAAAAACATTGTAATTACAGATAATTATATCTCAACAACATTAAGAAAAGGTGTTTTTAAAAAGTACTCAGTTCTCTAATTACTATATAAGTGTATAGTTGGTTGCTTATTATTCCACTACGTCAAACAGATGTTGAAAAATAACAATTGAATGTTATAAGGTGGAAACGCAATGTATTTAATCATTCAGTGGGTAATACAACTCGCTATATGACATGTATTTAAGCCGAATACAAGTCTGGATAGGTAGATAATGTAATAAACTCATTATGATAAGACATTTTCAATTATTATTCATGGAATAATTCTTGATTGCGAATCTATAGTTATCTGGTCTCATATCGAATGGTCCAAATGTTATTACCTAAGATATAAGAACGCTTGCGAGAAAAAAGAATATAATCAGAATGAATATACCACAGGCTGTTATTAATTAACACAAGCATGTCTTCTCTCTAGAAAAGCCGATCTCACTGTGCCCAACATAATTCAGTCAGGAGTAACCATATCATTGAAGTCATCCATTTCGATGCTTGGCGTTACTATCAGCAATAACCTTTCTTGGGAAAATCACGTGAGGTCCATTGCCAAAAGTGCCTCCCTTAAACTTGGTTTTTTGTTTCGAGCCAAGAACTATTTCCCTCCCAGTCAGCTGCTTATGATCAATAAGGCACAGATCCGACCTGTCCTGGAAGTCTGTGTGGTGTGCGGCACCTAAACATAACCTGAAACTATTGGATTCTGTCCAAAAAAGGGCAGTTCGTCTCGTCGGTGATGCCTCGCTTATACAAACTCGCTCACTTCTCTGGAACACCGTAGAAAAGATGGCGATTTATCTTCATTTTATAGATATTTTCATGGGCGACGCTCTTCTGAAATATCAACAATCGTTCCTCCATTAGCAGTATCTTTGAGATTAACCCGTCAAGTTCAGTCTTCACACCCCTTCGTGGTCACTTTGGAGACCTGCAGAACGTCCCTTTCCAAAGACTCGTTCATTCAACGAACATCGAGACTTTGGAACTCATTGCCTAGGGAGGTATTCCCCGAGGCATTCGATCTCCAGAAATTTAAGAAGAACACCAACTCCTACCTTCTTTCCCTTGGTTCTCACGATGTTCTCTGAACATTACAGGATATTCCTTTTCGTGAGAACCAGAGCATTAAAAAAATACCTTCTTCGGAGACGAATAGAAAAAATAATTTAACCTTTTCATCATCATCTATAGGCAATGCCGTTGAATTTTTTAATATTCTATGACTCATATTCGCTAGGTACTGAACACCAGCAATTATTTGTAAGTTGATCGAGTCAATAATAATAGCTAATAAATATTCTGTTGTGGTAGCCCGAATAAAATAATTCTTAGATCGACCCAACATTATTGATTCATTCATATGCTAGTGCTGTGATGTCTTAAACAGAATAAGTTTTCATTTTTTGCATTTCAAATCACCAATTGTTTAAAATACCAAATATGTCAGCGCCATGAATACAAATGAATCGAAAATTGTAGGAAAATAATGTCGTTTATAGTAATGGCCTAATATTTGCATTTGTTTTCAGTTCTAATTGATGACCTCCTATAGAGAGTAATTCAAATCATCAATATGTTGGTGCGCCATTAGAATTTACTATTCATTTGAATATCGTGTTAATTGTAATTGTAAAATCGATATACCACCCATTTGGAATACATATAGGAGTTGAGTGGAAATATAATGGCAATAGTATGGCGATCATATCGAAAAGAATATTACAATACGAAATTCCATTCAAATTAGGAAAATAATGTCTACACTGATGAAGAAAACACAGGCGAAACCGTTAAAAAATCATCAGACATGTAGTAGAAAAAGTTCCAGACTAACTTTCACCAAATTCAAAGTAAACCTACACAGAAAAAACGGATCTCTTAAATCAAATATAATATATATATTCTTGAATTGTATAATCTTCCGATAAGAATAGTAATCACGTTGTTTGCCTGTTTACATGAATTTTCTTCAAATGAATTTGGTTGAACTATGAATAATCAGCACTCTTCACCTGATAAAACATTGTGAGTAATGTCAGTCAAGATTATTTCTGTCAGCTCAAGACTGTCGTTTCTAATGAAAATGTGTTTTGTTGACGGAAGCATGTACCACGTCTCCAGCTCGACCAATAAGAATAATAATTGAGAATTAGCGCCCAAGGCGAAGATGCGTAGTCTGCGCACTGTCCGCAGAACCAGCTAGACAACGCCAACAATAACGCCGTTGGCCGCCATTAAGACTACATCAAGAGATACATTGTGACAGGTTACTGTGAAGTTTTCTTTGATGGTACTTGTGTTCTTATGTGCAGAGTGCAGGCTTGTGAATTCTCTATAACTCGAGTACTCAACATGGACGTAAAAGATTTCCTGGAAGCAAACAATCTAGAACAAATTATGTGGACATGGCGTCGTATCACTGGCACTGTTGGATGTTAAGAATGCTTTGTTTTTTGTTGTCAGGTCATGTTAATGTGCTTGAAGTGATAATTCATTGTTTTATCAATACTGCAGCCCCAGTTTGTGAAAAAACTACAGTATTTTTCATTTTCAATTATCGGCATGCAGAGTTGCAATCCTTCAAAGGTCAATAAGAATGGATCAAAAGTGATTCCTCTTGAATCAAGACGATCATTGTTCAGATGTGCTGAGAAATCAGCTTCATCCAAGAAAATTGTTTCTCATAACAACATTGAAATATTTTTGCCTCAAACAAACCATATTTTTCAATAAGAAAGTATACATTTGATACAAAACTTTTTGATCTTAAGTAGTCAGGAGGATTTTGTCGAATAATCAAACTAATATTTAGTTGAACCTATTCAAGATTACCAAGCTCTTGAGTTAATGCGGTTATACAACTCGATTTAAGAGTTCCTTTTTTCTGTGTACATATAAGGTGATTCACCCATATACCTATACTGAGATTCTTGGAATAGTTCACCAATGCTACCATTATCACTATATGATATCAGGAAATGAGATTTTATCATGCAATAACATAATCTATTCCAACGTTTCCTCCAAAATCGAGAGTTCAACTCTTAGGAAACTGCAATCCAGTTTATGATAATTTGTTAGGGCATATTTAGAGCTCATGATTACGGAGTATTTTGGTAGATACTGATCGTGAAGTACCTTGAACACCGGTAATTATTTACACATTAGCAATGCCGTTAATTATAATGTATAAGAGCTCACCACCATCATTAGGTTTAGGTCTCTGAATTAATACTTTAATAGCGTAATCGTCTTCGGAGTGAAAAACAGCTCTAATTGCCGACCTAGAGGTATATACGTTTCCGTGCGTGGCACTCTAGATGTGATCCTCCATGCTTGAGACATGCAAATGTTACCACTAATGGCTTCACGAATCAAATTATTCTTACGAAAATTTCGTTTCCTCGTATTCGTTGAAAAGATTCGATCACAAAAACTATGTGACATAGATACGATCAAACATATATATATTCTTGAATTTTATAATAAAGAATAATAATCTCAGATTGACCAAAAAGTTTATTTTTCCAACTAATCACGTTGTTCGCCTGTTTACATGAATTTTCTTGAAATGAATTTGGTTGAACTGAATCATCCGCGCACTTTTCACCTTAGAAAACATTGTGAGTAATGTCAGTCAAGATTATTTCTCTCAGCTCAACAGTATCGTTTCTTATGAAAATGTGTTTTGATGACGGAAGCATGTACCACGTGACCAGCTCGACCAATAACAATTGAGAATTAGCGCCCAAGGCAGTTCGCGCACTGTCCGCAGAACCAGCTAGACAACGCCAACAATAATGCCGTTGGCCGCCATTTGAGACTATCAAGAGATACATTGTGACAGGTTACTGTGTGAAGTTTTCTTTGATGGTACTTGTGTTCTTATAGTGCAGAGTGCAGGCTTGTGAATTCTCTATAACTCGAGTACTCAACATGGACGTAAAAGGTTTCCTGGAAGCAAACAATCTAGAACATATTATGTGGATATGGCGTTGTATCACTGGCACTGTTGGGTGTTAAGAATGCTTTGTTTTGTGCTGTCAGGTCATGTTAATGTGCTTGAAGTGATGGTCGATAAGAATGGATCAAAAGTGATTCCTCTTGAATCAAGAGGATCATTGTTCAGATGTGCTGAGAAATCAGTTTCATCCAAGAAAATTATTTCACAACAACATTGAAATATTCTTGCCTCAAACAAACCACATTTTTCAATAAGAAAGTGTACATTTGACACAAAACTTTTTGTTCCTTAGCAGTCAGGAGGATTTTGTCGAAAAATCAAACTAATATTTGGTTGGACCGATTCAAGATTACCATATCTCTTGAGTTAATGCGGTTACAACTCGATTTTAGACACATCATTTTTTCTGTGTAGCAGCAATGGTAATATTTCTGGAATTCATTATTTTGGATGAGTTGGAGTGTTTCAAGGTCAAAGGGTTTATGATTTCTTTTGCATTTCAGTTTCGGGTCCATCAGAAACAAGCAATGGTTGGATAATTTGGGAATGCCAGGATTGAATACAATATGAGTCCCAGAAATGAGTTGTACCTGGCATTTTGATATGACGATTCTTTCACTCTTTCAGTGGACGATGGCTCGTCACTAAAGATAAAAGCTGTTCCCAAATATCTCCTGAGGAATAGAAGAGCACCCATCAGAACACCATTCATCATCAGATGTCACTCCCCAAAGGAAAAGATATGCTGTATATGTAACAACTAACTAGGAAATCATCTATATATATATAGTGTAAAGCAATGCAACATGGAGCAACAATTGTAGAACAAAAAGAAAAACATCAATTATTGATTAGATACGTATTCATGCATATATCAAATAAACTATTGAGGAACAAAAAGTATGCTGGATACCTACATAGCTACTTTAGTTGAAGCCTAATTTTTAGTTATCATTTACATAACGCTTTTGAAAAACATTACAAGATTGCTCTACTCTTGCTGTAGAGTATTACGTGGTAGAAAGAGAAATTAGTCTATCCAATTAGAATATCAAACATAGTTTGAAATGAATGTCTGGTAGACTACGAGCAGAAAACAACTACTTTCCTGGTAAATACCACGCAGAACATTGAATTATATCTGCTCGTAATCCATGCAACGATTCACACTGTGAATGCAGATCGCAAATGTTTCTTTCTTCCTAAGACGTGACAAATTCACATCGGGACAGGCACGCCTAACAACCTACAGACCGGTTTCGGGCTTATTGGCCCTCATCAGTGCAGGGTAGTTATCCGAGTAGAGACCGTAAGATCTCCACTCGAAGCGTTGCCTGTCCCAATGCACCTTCGTCGCGTTTATTTGACCGAACTGAGCCGCGTTCCAACAGACAATTGGAAGTGGCGACACCATGCGGCAGAAGAAAGAAACACTCCAGAACTAAATCTCCCAAATCACAGAACTTGGAAGTGGCTTATAGCTCGACTAAGCTAATAAATGAAAAATGGAAAAGCCATAAATTGGACAACAATTTTAGAAAGAGAAATTAGTCTATCCAATTAGTAGTCTATCAAACATAGTTTGAAATGAATGTCTGGTATTTACCAGGAAAGTAGTTGTTTTCTGCTCGTAGTCTACCAGACATTCATTTCAAACTATGTTTGATAGACTACTAATTGGATAGACTAATTTCTCTTTCTAAAATTGTTGTCCAATTTATGGCTTTTCCATTTTTCGTATTACGTGGTGTTAATTTTTTATGATACGTCTTTTTTGAGCTAACATGAATGACGTTTCTCAATGCTAAGATTAGAATCGACAACAATGAACACTTTATCGGGAAATGTATAATAAGAAGGACATAACTTTGATGTGAAGGTGTCGGTTTTTTCATGGTGTGCAAATAAAAACCTCAACAAAAATAGTGCACATTTTGTGTGATGTAGAAAAAAAATGAGTGGATAGATATGTGATGATCAATGTACCCTTATTTGATTAGCAGATTTTATTTCAAGTTTAACAAAATTTAAGTATCAAATAATGAATAAATATTCTTGGAGGTGTTCCTCAGTAGAATACGTAGTTTTGAAGGCGTTTATCATATGTTTGATGATGATGATGATTGATTGATTAGCAATCGTCGCAAGCCTCCGTCCGTCGTATAGCTATCTCAAAGAAGAAGTTTAAAATATAGTTTCTCCAATTCGAAATCGTCTGTATATTTTCATATAGATATTTATCCTGAACCTTTCTTGAAGGAATAAGGTCCTGACATATCAATGAATACACATGTATCTGGAAGGGTCTGTACACAGAAACAAAGGATCTCTTGAATCGAGTTGTAACCGCATTAACTCAAGAGATTGGTAATCTTGAATAGGTCCAACCAAATATTAGTTTGATTTTTCGACAAAATCCTCTTGACTACTTAGGATCAAAAAGTTTCGTGTCAAATGTACACTTTCTTATCGAAAAATGTGGTTTGTTTGAGGCAAGAATATTTCAATGTTGTTCATCGTTGTTGTTGATCCATTCTTATTGATCTTTGAAGGATTGCAACTCTGCATGTGCCGATAATTTAAAATTAAAAATACTGTAGTTTTTTCGCAAACTGGGGCTGCAGTATTGATACAGCAATTAATTATCACTTCAAGCACATTAACATGACCTGACAACACAAAACAAAGCCTTCTCAACACCCAACAGTGCCAGTGATACGACGCCATGTCCACATAATATGTTCTAGATTGCTTGCTTCCAGGAAACCTTTTACGTCCATGTTGAGTACTTGAGTTATAAAGAATTCACAAGCCTGCACTCTGCACTATAAGAACACAAGTACCATCAAAGAAAACTTCACAGTAACCCGTCACAATGTATCTCTTGATAGTCTCAAATGGCGGCCAACGGCATTATTGTTGGCGTTGTCTAGCTGGTTCTGCGGACAGTGCGCAGACTACGCATCTTCGCCTTGGGCGCTAATTCTCAATTATGTTTATTGGTCGAGCTGGTCACGTGGTACATGCTTTCGTCATCAAAACACATTTTCATAAGAAACGATATTCTTGAGCTGAGAGAAATAATCTTGACTGACATTACTCACAATGTTTTCTAAGGTGAAGAGTGCGGAAGATTCAGTTCAACCATCAAATTCATTTCAAGAAAATTCATGTAAACAGGCAAACAACGTGATTAGTTGGAAAAATAAACTTTTTGGTCAATCTGAGATTATTATTCTTATCGGAAGATCATACAATTCAAGAATATATATATTTGATTTAAGAGATTCGTTTTTTCTGGGTATAGATTTTCACATTTGTTTTATCGTTATCTAATATTGATGGCAGAGGTTGCTGCTATTAAGTAGATATTTGTATATAGCTTAATATAAGTATTTAAATCACATGCTGCATCCATTCTTCTGACATGATTCCCATCAATGTTGTGCGTGCATTGCATCAGAAGCATTGACGATACCGTATATACAGTTATAACAGGACACAAAGCATCTTATTGAGAAGCTGTTTCATATACCTATGTATAAACGATGGATGAAAGCTTATTTATGTACGGCTAAAACAGCAGTGGTCGAAGAACAGATCCCTGTGGAACACTGTTTTTTTTTGACTTCAGTCCATCATATTGATATTTCCGGCAGGTTCTTAGGATAACCAAGAAACCAATATGCGTTGAGAATTACTGTATAAAGAAATATGCTTCGGACTCATATAATTTTTCCGGTTCGAAAATGGATAATGTTTTGGAAAAATCACCACTGATCTGGCATGAACTGTGACTTGGCAATCTATTGACGATACCGTATAAAGTTCTTACAAAACACTAAGTATGGTATATACAAATAGTATTGATGATGATGATTTATATATATTTAAAACAGCAGTGGTCGAGATCCCTGAAGAAAGCTATTTTTCTGACTTCGATTGATATTTATGACGAGTTTATTGGGATGCATTTCGAACAACTAAATATAGAAGTAAGTATAATACTTCAGACTCAATTCAATTTTCAGTTTTGGAAGTGAGAAAGTTTTGGAAAAATAATATGCTATACATCTATGCTGATGTGTGATGTATTATTTCAATATGATTCACTGATTTTTTTGATGATACCGTATTTAAAGTTTTAACGAAACACTATAAGTATGGTCTAAGAATAGTATTGACGAGCAATCTTATATTCATGATGGGAATCAATATGGCTAAAACAGCAGTAGGTATAATCGAAGAATAGAATACTATTTTTCTGACTTTAATTGATATTCATAACATTTAAGGATGCGTTGTGAACAACTGTATGTACAGGATATAAAAGTGTACTTCGAACCCCATGAAATTTTCCGTTTCGAAAATGAAAAAGTCTTGGATGAATCACACGCTACATCATCAACTAATGTGACATAACTGACATATAAACCGTCTCGTGGCAGTCTGCCGACGATACCATCCAAACAAACAGACGCACAAAGATCACATCAATGATGAAAATATGAGACCTGATAGTGGGCGCTATATACTCTTCAATTGCTTCAGCAGAAAAAATCCTTGACTTGGAACAACTGAATTTCAGCTCGTTACGTGCGGGGTTCTCTTAGAGACAATATAGAGGCGCAACCGTCGAAAGATTTGCTTTCAATCATGTCTGGTACACTGAGAACATTTTTTCACCGTCACAGCAGATTTTTCAGCTGATGCTATAGCCAAAAATTTTGGCTACTTAGGGGACAGGAAATATCTTTCCATCTGCAGTAGAGAACACTTAACTGCCAACGTCTAACTGTGGTAGCCAGCTACAGATACTCTCTTGTTATGGAAAAGTAACTAATCTAATGGTAGAAAAGAGGTTTCATTCTATTATTTTGTTGTTGAAAAGTAGATTACTAAACAGGAGATATATTTGTGGTTGTTAATATGAATGCTTACTGATACAGAAAAAAGTCTTTACTAGAAAAGCAAAGTCCTTGCCAAAAGCCACCATGAGTTTTTTTTAGTCAGTGTAAGTTAATTATCTCACAATAGCAAAGATATTTGCTGGAAATATCCTTGAAAGTGGTACCATTTAGCGCATTCAACAAAACTAGGATAAACAAAGTGTAACCAAACCTCATGTTCATCAATCGGTATTCAAATTATTGCCAGCACTTTCTGAAAATTTAGAAATTCAATAGAAGTTCGTTTATTCTAGTTTTATTGTTGCACACAATATGGTTCCTCTTTCTGAGATATTTCCCGCAATCATAATCCTATTGTAATATAATTAACTCCCACTTGCCGATAAATTCCTTTTAGACTGTCCCAGTATAACATCATGATTGACACATACCAATCGTAGGTATCACAAAAATTTACACCAAACATTCGTTGAGAGTTTTACTCAAACCACGGAAGTATTTAAATTAACAGTGAACAAAACACCTGAGAACTAAGTAGGTATTATTAAGAAGAAGAACACTAATATTTCGGTAATACGGTGAAATACCTACTGTTACTCTGTGAGGACAGAAAATCACCGGAATAGTGGACGGGACGAACGACGTACGACAGACGAGATGAACTGTTGCAAGTCTGGCGATAAAATAAAAACGATGCCAACCGAACTGCCATTTTGGCATGTTCGAATCGCTTTCAGCAATTTATTTTTGCTGGGCTAGCAAAGAACATTACAGATATTATAAAGAAATATTTCGTGATGCAAATATTTTCTGCTAGGATAGCAGAGAATAATACGGTTATTATAAAGAAATATTGATCAAATCTCCTTTGCTACAGTAACATATCCAACTATCGTGGAAGAGTACATTTTCATGGTAGCAGTAATAATTTTATAGAATTGCAACTCTACTCCTATTGCCAATTTGTTTTCTGTGATAGAGAATTTCTTCACAGGTCCAATAAAGCAGTTCCAGTTAAGTGACCTTTTTCTGTAAGAACGAAGCAACATCACAAGGTTTGTTACTTTTTAAGCTACGACAGGTGAAACAAACTCAGCAAACATCTTTTCCCTGGGTGATGGTGTTCTCAGTGTACATATTCGCATCAAAATCATTGGAAAATGACTTCATGATGATGGGATTGTTAGAAACAATTAAACGTCATTCAGGATCGAATATTCATACTTTTGTATTTACTCCTGCAGATTTGGTTGAGAACGCGGCTTCACTTATAATAGCTAGATCTATACCCATCAGGCAAAGTCACGTTGGACACACGTTTTATACCAAAGTAGGCGCCAAAATCAAGAGATCTGGGACCAATCACACGACAGGTCAATATCCATCCATATCTCTCCCACATCCATCGACTCACCTCCCGGAAACCTGTGCGGAAAAATCCTCCCGTGCCGCGACAACAACCAAGGGTACAGCGGGTAGCTATCCCTCGGCTGCCCATGCTGCCCCAAAGCCTGCGGCTGCCCGCCAAACCCGTGATGCTGCCCCGAACTCAAGGCCGCCGCCAGCGCGGCCCCTTGAAAGTGGGCGGCCAGCGCGAACGGATGCTGCCCGTGGTGGTTGTGCACCATCTCGGGCTGCAGATACCCGCCCTTGGGCTCGTAGGTGGGACTGGGCCGCATTAGGGCGTGGGCGGGTATGCCTGGCACCATGATGGGCGGCTTGGGCGAATCCTGCCGCTGGTCCGAATCGCTGGACGGCGATGTGGGCGTGGGCGTGTGCCTGGGGCTGGACGGGCGCGCTCCCCCGACTATCGAGTCGATGGAGAAGCCGATCTTGGGCTTGGAGGGTACTGCTGCGGCTATTGGCGTCGGTGCCATCGGCATCATGGTTGGCGTGGCGAACGCGGTTGCGAAAGGGGGAACACTAACACCACTCCATTGTCACTGGTTTCGCACTCGGAAGCTGTCACCGTCGGTAAACGCACTTCATACAATCAAAACGGTGCCAAACTGGCTGGATCACAACGTGCTACTTGCTCACAACCGCGGTTAATGAGCGGTGCGACTGTGTTGAACGTCTCTGTCGTTGTCGCGAGAGGTGGGGGGTGTGATTTGTGGTGGGGGCGTGAGCGCTGGGATTGGCGGTGGCGGTCGATCCCAGCGGCGCGCGATTGGCGCGTTCGCGCAATACAAATGGTAATGGGCCGCCCACTTTTTCGCGCCTACTCGGTGCGAAATCGTCCGTTGACGGACTGGTTCTTTCGTTGAGGGTGACGTTTCCCTGCCGTCGTTATTGACGTCGTTACGCCCCATGGATGCGCGCGCATTCGGGTAGGCGTGGTCTGGGTGTCGTTTACGCGTTTAATTGCAGTGTTCCACTGGTGTGTTATGTGTGGGGCTTTCGTTGTTTTCTTTGTGTCCGAGGTTTTGATGCAATCAGGGGGTTTTGTATAAGTAGGGAATGTTAATTGATTCGCTTTTTGTTCATGGTGGTGGAGTTGGACACTGATATTTCAATTTGG
Organism: Chrysomela aeneicollis; assembly: GCA_029955515.1. Lineage (NCBI taxonomy): Eukaryota > Metazoa > Arthropoda > Insecta > Coleoptera > Chrysomelidae > Chrysomela > Chrysomela aeneicollis. The sequence goes on along the minus strand of JARUHQ010000026.1, from coordinate 881,311 downwards.
ACTGATATATAGGCGGGTATTTCGAGTTATACCTATTACAAGGCTATTACTTAGACCTATATCTACGGTTCGTCTGAAGAAGAAGTTAAGGGAGCAAAATATAGGTAGGTATGTGGTGATGGTCGTATATCTCTTTTCAAAGCTGTTATTTCAATTCAGATACGATAGAAAAAATATATATAAGTATGAGTACCATATATATAAATATTAATTTCATATGCCTATACTTTGATCTAAGTATACGTGATGACTTGTGAATACCTGTTTGTGAAAATATTTTGACTTACAGTAGGACATGTACCTATCACACGAATGGCCGTATTCTCCGTATACTTTTAAGCAAGCTTGAACTTAAACCCTTTGCAAGCATATAATTTCGTATTGTTTAATCACACTTAAGTTTCAGCTTAGATTCAAATTATACGGCGAATACGGCTATATAGGAAATAGGAAATAGGTATAACACTATACTCAACACTATACTTAAAGTTCACATATAAAATGCAGCCTCTCAAGCACCTCGACCTATCAGATCTTTTGTGCAAAACCCTTAATCTATTAGAGGCCTGGGACTTCGTGCAAAGTTTATTAGTTTCCTTTGAGCTAGGTTCCTGATATCGGAGGGCTCTAAAAAGGCCCCTTCCAGGAATTTGAGCCTCTTGCAGAAGAGCGCTGGGCATTCGCAAAGCAAATGTTCTGCAGTTTCAGCGAAGTTCTCGCAGTAGCGGCAACTATCACTCTCTGTTTTACCCATCTTTTGAAAATGATACCTTAGAGGGCAGTGTCCAGTGAGGAGTCCCTTTACCAGTTTCAAGTCTTTTTTGTCCAACTCGAGAAGCTATTTAACTTTCCTTGGCGAAAGGCTCACTAGCCTTTTCGCTTGTCTTTGTCCTGGCACTTTATTTCAGTGAGATTTCATTTCATCTGCTTTCCATCAACGTCGGACTTGGTTCATAATTAAGTATACTTTTTTAAAATATATTATATCAATTGATTATTTTTGTTAGGTGTGTTTGAAAAGTGTTTTTAACCGCCAACTTAGTTGCAAAGCAACCCTCGAAGTCTCATTGAAATTAGGTTAGGTTAGGTTAGGTTACTCATCATCTATTCGATACATCAGATTCTTATAATAGGTACCTATACATTGTAAATACCTTTTTCTATAAACGGTAAACAAAAAAGCCTTTCAAATCACAACACAAAGTTGACGTTTTTCGAGGCATGGTCATTAAGTGACAGAATTGCCGCTCGTCTGCGAATTCTGTTGATACATGTGATGATGGAAAATTATAGTGACAGTGAATTATCTCACACATCTCCTGATGTATAGCATAGAGTGCGAACATTGTGATTTTTAACCTCCTACCAGACAAATCGAGGAAAAGTACGAATGATTAGGCATCTATGATATAAAGATACCTATCAAAGTTAGAATCCTAAACTTGTCGTATGAATAGGTAAGTATCGAGTTTTCTTGTCTATAGGAAATGTGTGTTTAAAAAAAAAAATTGTGTGTATTTGGAGCGCAAAAGTGTCTTGCACACACTTTTCAAACACACTTTTCTCTGTCTTTTTCGAGCTGCAATCTTTCACTTTGCGCTCTAAAGACACAAATATAGCTATTTTTACTTGTATAAACGTTTTTTACTCGTATAATCGTTCAAGCAAAATGAGAAAACTTAATGTCATAACCATTCACCAATGAACATGTTCTGAGTATCATCAGCCAGGAAAGTAGTTGTTATCTGTGCGTTGTTTATATGTACAGTGTGTACCAGCCAAATGGAATAAATTCGTTAATAAATAAACGGTGGCGTTTTAGGAAAAACGCTCGGACACGTCGATTTGTATCTTCTGTTGCGCTTTTATTTAAAAAAAACTTTTTATACAGGGTGTGTCATGCCATAGTGGCCAATATCAACTTTCTTATTTCAAATGCAACACCCTGTATTTCATTTCATTTTCAGATTCTTCATGAAGAGCTGATTTCGTCGATCTATCATACTTGGGGTATAGCGAGAATGATTACAGAGATATAGGGTGTGAAAAATCGAGATTTTTCAACTTTAGGAATTTTTCGTGTCGAAACTAATCATTTCTGCTCAAAACGGCTTACATGTCCCTATCTTAACTTTTCATTTACTATCTACTGAAATTTAATTGAAACAAATAGAAGGTGATGCAAATCTCAAAATTTTGAACCACACCCGTATTTGTTTCAATTAAATATCAATCGATAGTAAATGGAAAGTTGAGATAGGGACATGTAAGCCGTTTTGAGCAAGAATGGATAGTTTCGGCACAAAAAATTCCTGAATTTGAAAAAATCTCGATTTTTCACACCCTATATCTCTGTAATATTTCGCGCTATACCCCAAGTATGATAGATCGGCGAAATCAGCTCTTTAGGAAGAATCTGAAAATAAAATACAGGGTGTTGCATTCAAAATAAGAAAGTTGATATTGGCCACTGTGGCATGACACACCCTGTATAAAAAGTTTTTTTTTTTAAGAAAAAAAAAAAAAAAAAAAAAAAAAAAAAAAAAAAAAAAAAAAAAAAAAAAAAAAAAAAAAGCGCAACTGAAGATACAAATTGACGTGTCCGAGCGGTTTTTCTGAAACGCCACCGTTTATTTATTATCGAATTTATTCCATTTGGCTGGTACACACTGTATATGCCTTTCTCAAGCATCTTGAATTTTTATTGGTGAATTGTTATGATGTTGAGTTTTCTTATTTCGTTTTCACTTTATACCTACTTGTATCATATTGCTTAGTCGAGCTATCAGCCATTCCCATCTTTTATGATTTGAGAGTATTGTTTCCGGGGTGTTTCTTTCTTCCGTATATACAAACATAAATCAAGTTGATTAGTAAAAAATCACTTAATAATTTAAAACAGTGGGTACCTATATATAATTAATGTAAATAATCATTTTTTGAAATCTACCTCCACCGATGTGAAAACCCTAGTGAAAACCACGTCGCGTAGTGAGTGGCAAAATAAGTGGCTGACTACCAGAACAAAACTGCGTGAAATTAAAGACACCCTGAAACCATGGCCACGTACACCACAATCGAGAAAACACCAGGTCATCCTGAATCGACTTCGTTTAGGCCACACCAGAATAACACACGGATACCTCTTAAGCCGTGAGGACGAACCAAACTGTGGAATCTGTGGCACCAGACTCAGTGTGAAACACATTCTGGCTGATTGTCCCCATTACTCTGACCTAAGACTCAATTATAACCTCTCCGATAACATCAAAGAAATTCTTGGTGAACACTGTAACTTTGATAACTTACTATCGTATCTATACTCCATCAATCTCATCAATCATATATAATATACTTTGTTGAATTAGACTACCCACTGTACACGCTAATAACCCTGAGGGTTGATGCGTTTCCTTTCTTTTTGAAAAAAAAATAAATAAACATTTGAGTACAATAATTATTATGAGTATAACGCAATGCAGAATTATTCAGAGAAATGTCGCTTTGTATAGATTTCTCTTGCAAGCTGGTATAAGGTAGAGTATTCGTGAATTCTTCATCAGTTAGTTTAACTTTCACTCATTCTCAGAATCACTATTATATTAGGTATAGGTATGTATTTATTGTCATCTCAGACCCTCGTTGTCCATCTTGGTTCATAACTTGATAATCGAAATACACAGTGAAAAAAAAAATACACCAACTCACACCAGCTCACACCAGTCAACACCGGTGTCCCCTGAGTACCTGATTGTTTTAGTGTCAGTAAACACCGGCGCATATTATTCTACTCTTCACATGCGAATACTTTTTCTTCACCACTTACGGTGTTTTTTACTTAGTTGGATCACATATTGAAATATAATTCATATGATGCTAAACTAAATAGTTACTATAGACTACGAAGAATATATTTTCTCAAAGACCGGAGAGTATAAATCAAAAACAGTTAGATTAAATACGAACTTGACTGAGGATGATTTTATGACGGCGGTGAAGCAAGAGTATCGCAGGTCGCATCAGGCATGCGGTGGTGTTGCAGATCACGACCGTCCGTCAAGCAGCATTCTAATACGCACGTCATTGATGTAGAAGTTTTTGTATTTCTATTTTTACTTACCTACTGTACTACTATTGTTGATGCGTGCATCGATACATATCGTCTCATGATCGAAGTAAAAATCAATCTATTTTTTGTTGTGAAAAAAATCTAAATTGTGCGAATGCCCCTATCAATATTATATTTGTCGGAATTCTTTGATAAAAAAATTTCCCATATGATTCGTACTTTCTGACGGTCACTGTATATCAGTATAGATATTCCTTCCAATTATATTAAAAATGATTTCGGCATCTACCTTCAGTACTGATCGTGGAGAGAAATATTTACTTGTAGGTAGATACTTATTTAGAACTGTATTGTACAAACTTTTCTAAGCTATATTGTCTAGGAGATAAATTTGATTTCCAACTCTCAAGTATAGGATTTTGAAATAAGGTACTTACATAGTGTATTGCATTGTGATATGATTGTGATTTTTACTTCTAGAAGAAAAATTCATTCTGTGACAAAGAATCTGAAAATATCAAAAAAACTGATCACCCTGTATATCTAAAAATATTTCAAATTCTTTATCCAACCATCAGTCGGAATCAATGCCATAATATTTCAGAGCATAAACACCCTGTATATTGTATGTTTCTGGAAAGAACTGTTCCTCATATTTTTGCTAATCAAATATTCCTAATGAAACCCTTTCTCCCATATATTCGAATTAATAATAGATAACACACACCCATTTATCGCCGAGTTATTGCCATCTAATGCAGGTAATTATTATAATATCATCAATTCAGTATACGAACTGACAAACAAATTAAATGCAATTATCTGTAATTATGAAATTACTCTATCCATTCCTCTATAGCTCTCAGTTCAATGATTTCTATACAAGGCAGGTAAGTAGGTTCCCAATCACGATTTCAGTAGAAGGTTTCAGTAGTTAGTGATGGATATACAGCTAGGTATAACTGCTATGTTGTAGAATATAATAGGCACTTCTGGAATATTCAAATATTCTTGTTGGTGTTCAGGAAGTGAGAATGATGAGAACGAATAACTAACTTGATTCAGAAGAGATAATAGTCTCTACCCAATAAAGGATATCAAACATAGTTTGGAATTGAATGTCTGGTAGACTATACGAGCAGCTAACAACTACACAGAAAAAACGGATCTCTTAAATCAAATATAATATATACATATATATTCTTGAATTGTATAATCTTCCAATAAGAATAGTAATCTCAGACTGACCAAAAAGTTTATTTTTTCAACTGATCACGTTGTTTGCCTGTTTACATGAATATTCTTGAAATGAATTTGTTTGAACTATATGAATAATCAGCACTCTTCACCTTATAAAACATTGTGAGTAATATCAGTCAAGATTATTTCTCTCAGCTCAAGACTATCGTTTCTAATGAAAATGTGTTTTGATGACGGAATCATGTACCACGTGACCAGCTCGACCAATAAGCATAATTGAGAATTAGCGCCCTAGGTGAAGATGCGCAGTCCGCGCACTGTCCGCAGAACCAGCTAGACAACGCCAACAATAACGCCATTGGCCGCCATTAAGACTACATCAAGAGATACATTGTGACAGGTTACTGTGAAGTTTTCTTTGATGGTGATTGTGTTCTTATAGTGCAGAGTGCAGGCTCGCGAATTCTTTATAACTCGAGTACTCAACATGGACGTAAAAGGTTTCTTGGAAGCAAACAATCTAGAACATATTATGTGGACATGGCGTCGTATCACTGGCACTGTTGGGTGTTAAGAATGCTTTGTTTTTTGTTGTCAGGTCATATTAATGTGCTTGAAGTGATAATTAATTGATGTATCAATACTGATGCAGCCCCAGTTTGTGAAAAAACTACAGTTTTTTTCATTTTCAAATATCGGCATGCAGAGTTGCAATCCTTCAAAGGTCAATAAGAACGGATCAAAAGTGATTCATCCAAGAAAATTGTTTCTCACAACAACATTGAAATATTTTTGCCTCAAACAAACCACATTTTTCAATAAGAAAGTATACATTTGATACAAAACTTTTTGATCTTAAGTAGTCAGGAGGATTTTGTCGAATAATCAAACTAATATTTAGTTGGACCTATTCAAGATTACCAAGCTCTTGAGTTAATGCGGTTACAACTCGATTTGAGAAATCCTTTTTTTTTTGTGTACTTACTTGGCAAACACCACCCAGAATATTGAATTATATCTGCTCGTAGTCAATGCAACGATTCACACTGTGAATGCAGATCGCAAATGTTTCTTCCTAAGACGTGACAAATTCACATCGAGACAGGCACGCTTAACAACCTACAGACCGGTTTCGGGCTTATTGTCCCTCTTCAGTGCAGGGTAGTTAACCGTGTAGAGACCGTGAGATCTCCACTTGAAAAGGAATTGGAGGTATCATTTTCAGTTTCTGAGTTACCTATTGTGAAAAAACGTAAATTTGTAGCTTTCGTTCTGATTTTTTCAAGCGAAAACCAAGAGAACTAGAAGCTTTTAATTGGGACGTTCTTCAGGGATTTTTTTAAAAGGAATCTCAATCTGTCATCGTATTTTTCAAGGCGTTCTTGATTTCAGAGATACAACACTCAACTTTGGTTTTTCTTATGGTCGCCATATTGGATTTCTGCATTTATGAAATATCTGTTTTTTTTCTGATTACTATGACGATCACTCGATATGTTCGAATCTCACCTGCTGATCAAAATTGGCAAAAAATCGTTTTTGCGAAAGGTGCTTTGGAAACAATGCCAAAAATATTGTTTAACAAAATAACTTCAGATAGTTCAATCGAACTTGGAAGCTTACTTGCATAAAAACCAAGCTTATTTTGTATTAGGAACGACATCTGAAGTTATAAAAGTTTTTTGTTCGCAAAACAGAGCAGTCATAAAAGATGCTCTAATATTCCACTATTCACTTCCTAAACACAATTTTATTCTTCATCCCGAGTTCTGAATAGCTCAATCGATATAGGTACCTACAATTCCAAGAATCAAATCTTAAAAGAAAGAGTACTGGATTATTGTTTATTTAAAATGAAGAAAGATTTCTTAAAATTGTACCCATCGATGATATTGCTGAGCTGGGAAGAAGAACGAGTGAAATTGTGTCTGGAAGAGAAGAGAAGAGTATTCAAGCATCTTTTATAACTTTGTTATGTATTTAATAAATTTGTTTCGTTTAGCGGAGAAAAAACCTAATAGCTTTCCTGTTCATTCCTAACTGTGAAACTTCGTTTTTATAAAGGTAAGGTTGACAGAAATGTGAACGTTTCTTATCCTCAATTGAACTATCAAAATTTATTTTCTATTAAACAAAATTGCTGATGGCGTTATTTTCAAAGCACTCTTCGTAAAAACGGTGTTATCTTAATTTTGATTAGCATGTGAGATTCAAACATATCTTGTGTTACATCATTGTATTCAGAAAGTGAGAGACTTTCTGAAAATGCAAAAATCCAATAAGGCGCCCATAAGAAAATCCGAAGTTGGCTGTCGTATCTCTGACATCTAGAAGGCCGTAAAAAATACGATGACAGATTTAGATTCCTTGTGAAAAAATGCCTCGAGAACGTCCTAGTTAGAAACGTCCAGTTCTCATGGTTTTCGCTCGAAAAAATTAGATCTGAACCAATTATTGCAACGATAATATGGATGGAATTAGATCTGAACCAATTATTGCAACGATAATATGGATGGAGTTTGTTGAATTGACAAATAGATATTAACATCAACAGATCCAACTTCTCGATGGAAAAACGATTCTGGAAGAACTAACATCAATAAATCTTCAAAGGTTTTCGCCCGTCAAAGCAATATTCCCCACAAAGCCCTATAATAAATTATCCAATTGAATGGGAGGCGGGCATCAGATTTCCATTGCGGTTGGTAATTCTCCTAATCAGCTAAACACCTTAAGACATCATAATCTCTTCCAACCCAACCAGATTATATCCTAGTTATTTCTGCGAAAGGCGACACAGTACATTGGAGTCAGTTAGAGTTAAATGAATTACACTTGTCATTTTGGTAATGATGTTACGCCTACATAAGTATGGGATTACTTAGATGGCATTATGTTTCCGAAACCACAAAATATTCCGGGGGTATCGGTATACCGAGCACATGAAAGGGACAATGGTGGATGGTAATCCCTGTTTTGTGTTTGGATATCGTTAACCGGTCCTTTCATCTATTAGGTGTATGTTTTGGGAATGTTCATGAGTATTTTGATACCGTTTGGTATTAGCCAATTGGCATTTTTTTTTTCCCAGCAACATATACTACATCTTCAGCAATTAAACTACGCAACACTAATTACGTCGCACCCCGAAATTTTGCCCCTGTTGAAATTAGAATAACTTTTTTCTGATTTGAACAATTTGAATTCTGTTTACACTGTTCGCTAGCTCAGTCCTTCAGCTATAAACACGTACTTCTTCGATACATAAGGTTATTTCCATAAAATTGCTACAGGATGTTGAAACTGTGCAAAATTTCGGAATTTTCAAAAGGATCCCAAATGAAGAAAAACAGTTTTTTTCAACATTAACATCAGAGGCATGAAGATTATCTCATTATCTTTGGCCATCTCCAAAATTGTGTTCTTATCTCTTTTATTTACAGAGTGATCTCAAAAAATCAATTTTTTGGTTTTGCAGTCATAACTGTTTTCCTCTTCAACCGATTTTCAAAATCTCAGGCTCATTTTGAAGCTGAAATCTTATATGAGAAGATTAAGAGATCATAATTAACTCAAGACGAACATTCAAGATCGAGGTTTTCCTCAAAGGTGACTCAAATCTGAAACACCCTGTAAATTTCGACTGGCGGAAAAATAAATGAAAATCAACTTGTTTTCGGAAGGATCTTTCATTCTGGATACGTCCTGTTTTTTTTTTCTTTCAGTAGTCAAAAATTGTGCGTGAGAAAACCAAATTGAAACGACATGTTCTCGAAAAAAATCAGCCCAAAAAAAATGCATGGTCCGTAACCAACGTAACAAGAATCATAATGAGTGACTTACAAGACAGGTTTAAAATCACGTTCTCGTGAAAATAAAGATCAGGACAGAAAAAATTATTCGTTGGTCTTTCTTTTCTGAAGATATAAGACTTCATAAAAAAATTCAAAATAAAAAAATCTGAATGCAACAAGATTTCAGGGTAACCTTCTCACCCCCTATACAAAGTATTCCATCATGTTTTGGATTTTTTTCAAAGAATTTAATATTTTAGACCCAAAAAAAAATTATGCGTACGCCTATGAAATTTTTTTTTTCATCTCTTTGATCAACTTTTTCCGCTGAACACAGCTATGGGTACCGCTTGTCTCGATTCTGAAAAATAACTTTTTTTCGCCCTGTACATCAAACTATGATGATTGGAGTACCCGAGTTTGGGTAATTCTTAGTAGTTTTGTACGAAACTCACGAGAATAATATGTAAAAAATTCACAAAAATATCCTTCCCATGCATCCGTACCCAAAGTACTCCAAGGGAGAAAGGGGGGAGGATTTTTTTTTTTCAGTCTCCGATCCCAATGCGGAAATATGTTTACCGATATATCTGACCGTTTGAGCAGCAAAAATTTTACCCCCAAAAGAGGGTCAGAATTTTTGTTCACAGTCTTTTTAATTGTGATATTTTCGTTTCGATCAAACAACGTTTAGGATATTTTTCTTTTTTAATCGGGATTTCGAGGGGGGATTTAGATTTGGGTCACCTTTGCATAAACCCTTGATCTTTAATATTTATTTTTAGTCAATTTTAATCTTCTTGTCTGTTCATCTAAAGCTTCAGCTCCAAAATGATCCTGGGATTTTGAAAATCGGTTGAAGAGGAAAAAAGTTATGACTGCAAAACCAAAAAAATTATTTTTTGAGGCCACTCTGTAAATAAAAGAGATAAGAAGACAATTCTGGAGATGGCCAAAGATAATGAGATCACCTTTATGCCTCTGTTGTTAAAGTTGAAAAAAACTGTTTTTCTTCCTTTGGGATCCTTTTGAAAATTCCGAAATTTTGCACAGTTCCAAAAAACATCCTGTAGCAATTTTATGAAAATAACCTTATGTATCGAAGAAGTACGAAATTAATGCTGAAGGACTGGGCTAGCGAACAGTGCAAACATAATTGAAATTGTTTAAAGAAGAAAAAAGTTATTCAAATTTCAACAGGGGCAAAATTTCGGGGTGCGACGTAATTAGTGTTGCGTAGTTTATATCCACATTATCTCGATTGAATGTGGTGTAATGGGATTAACAAGTTGGCCATTGATAAAAGGTATAGTAGATATACGTACTACTGTCAAGTAATATCTTGTGAATGATAGAATAAAAAATCAGAATCCGATTATTTTTTGGAGACCTGTCTCCTACTTCTTCCTTTTAGTTTATAGGTACTTTTAGTAGATTTGATGTACATTTTTTGGACAGAATCCAATAGTTTCAGGATATGTTTAGGTGCCGCACTCCAAATATGGGAACAGTATTCCAGGACAGGTCGGATCTGTGCCTTATAGATCATAAGCAGCTGACTGGGAGTGAAATAGCTCTTGGCTCAAAACAGAAAACCAAGTTTTTGGAATGCACTTTTGGCAATGAACCTAACGTGATTTTCCCAAGAAAGGTTATTGCTGATATCAACGCCAAGCATCGAAATTGATGACTTCAATGGTATGGTTATTCCTGACTGAATCATGTTGGGCACAGTGAGATCGGCTTTTCTAGAGAAAAGACATCCTTGTTTGTATTGAATTCTACCAAGTTATTAGATCCCCACTCGAGAATTGTTGCTCCATATTTATTTTGTTAACATTTCTTCCTCGTTTATTTCTGGTTTGACGGGCCAATATAGGAGCCCTGGAAGAGAAAGCGGTATGGAGGGTACTATCATCCGCGAAGCTGTGTATAGGACATGAAGTTGCTTCCAACAAATCGTTGATGTGAAGTAGAAATGGTGTTGGTGCTTAAATTGATCCCTGCGGAACACCAGCATTATACTGTGTTATTCGTAAACTAGAATGCATATGTCCATTTATTTTTCACAATTTTCAGCCAAAAACGAATGGAGTGTTTGGGCCCCGCATCCAAAAAAGTATTGCGACCTATATGAAGAATTTCTTCGGAATGGAAAGAGGATATAAGCAACTCTGATTTGAAAAACTGTAGAAAAAAAAACAGTCGTCGTATACCAAGTGAATCAACTTCTTCATCTGTCACAATCCCACGAAAATGTTAGTGATAAATAAAAACAACACCATTATAAATCTCTGAATTACTACTGTTTCACAGTGATATAAATGAACACATCATGACTCTCGACATAAGTTATTGCCTTTTAAATCAGAGTCTGGTTTGGAAGAGAAAGGAGACGTGCCTATATCGCCGTAGCATAAAGACATTTCTGACTACCCCCTACGTCCAAAAAGTCACATTAACACGAAAAGCATCCCTTACATTCCGACTGTATCGACGGGGTACGACTGAAAGATAGATCTGATGGGTGATTTCTTGGAATAACCACCTACCTACACACTTTTTTTTTTCGGGGATTGAACAAGTTTATTTCCATGAAGCAGGTGTGGAAAATATATTGTGTTACTGTTATTTAATATCCTTTTATAATGCTCGCAGTTTAGAATGCGCATTGAATCTGCAATTTTCCATCAGGAATATAAACGCGCACATATTTCTATGGAACGCCGTTTCACCATCTATATATTACTTGATTTTTTCCTAATGAATATTTTTGACAAAATTACAAAATACCCACAAAAAAAATTTATTTTTTGCTTCATTTTGTTTGTTGCCCACGTACCTATGTCGCATGAATTATATTGTTTCATGATCATGAATTATTTCAAGACCAAACATCATTCACAATAATTCATGTATACTGAGAAAACATATTGAATATTCCTACTATACCACCTTGTTGCAATAGGGCAGTGACTACTTAATAGAAAAGTATATGTGTGACATGAAACATATAATTCACAAAATAAACGCAAAATATACACTGTATTACCAAAAATAAAATAACATCTACAAATATACTTCTTGAGGTGGCAGTCCAATATTCAGTATAGGAAAACTGAAACAAAAAACAACAGATGAAATATGGTGACAATAATAAAATCAGTAACTTGATTTAATCATGAATGATGTTATAAATGTAATGAGGTTACAAGGTTTAAGCAATAATACAAATGGAATTGAATCAGAAATTAAATTCATGACTTGCTATACAATTGTTCATAGATTGTTCATGGAATGTTGCGAATGTGATGAACTTTTATAGTTGAGACAATATTGCAATTGAAACTCGATCAAAAGTTACTTTTGTAAGTTGCAATGCATTTGTAGATGGATGGTTCATGTGATGTTGAAAATGTAATGAAGTTACAAGGTTTAGGCAATATTACAAATGAAAATTGAATTTATAACTTGCTAAAAAAATGTTTTAAGATTGTTCATAGAATGTTGCGATTGTAATGAACTTTTAATAGTTGAGACAAAATTGCAATCAAAAGTTAATTTGTAATTTACAAATTATTCGATAGTAGTTTTTTCTGTGATGATTCGGAATATAACATTACAAGAAACCTTATGCAAAATTGTCATGGTATATTACGAGAGTAAGCTGCACATAATATTGTAGCAATATTTTGTAACAATACATGTTCAGTGGGCGTATTCCTATAAAAGAATTGTTTATTCTGAAAGGTAAAATGGCACATATCCTGGTTTTTCCATCAATTATAATGATGATATTGTATAATATAAGTAGATTTACGTGTTATGGACTGCTAATTCGATGATAACTACAATCGTGTCGTTCTCCACCTCTGACCCACCTATATATAGTCTTTCTCTGCTCGATAAGCAATAATTATCAGCGAGAGGTTTCACGTAAAAATCCGAATAATTTGTCTGCTATCGTGCATAAAATCGCATATAATAGCGTAATTGATTAGATATTTCCCACAAGCGCTTTCTGAAATAGCAATAACTGGATAATTGGACAGTCGTGAGCCAAGTAAAAACGTAATGATTCGCCAACAGTGGCTTTTCCAGGGGGGCAGAGTGATTTATATTCAATATCACCGTTTCGTTTGGTTATTGAGATCTTGTCAATAAAAGGCTATCGGACAGAAAAGCTGCTATTACTTGGCATTGCGGATCACATCTGAATCAGTGTCTGAGTGCAGAGACAGACAGAATGGCAACCCGAATAGGCAACTTGCCGAATTTTTTTCACCTCATGAAAATGTTCCAACATGTTCAAGAATGAGCTATGCAAAATATTATGCTTCAAATATTAGTAATGATGCTGATATTGATGCTGTTATTGATGATTGATGATTATAGAGATGTGAATATGTGTCTTATACATTTTTTTTTCTATACTGCATCAATTCGAAGTCTTTTATTGAAAACAAAGTGATTTGAAATCGATAAATAACAGAAACATTTTCGATTGGTAAAAATGATGACATTGATATAATTATAATCTGACGCACAAGCGTAAAGCCCAGTTTACAGTTGAGCGATTTTGATTTTTGCGATACCAGCGGTGGAAAATGCAATGTTGTTATTGTTTTATTGGTCAATTTGAATCACTCTGAATTAAAATGTACCAATAAAAGCATTGAGTTTTTCACTGCTATAATATAACCACATATCCAAATCGCTCAGAAGTAAACTAGGCCTATAACTCTTCAGACTTTCATTTGACAGTTCGATTGTACCAACCTCCGAAAAACGAAAAATTCTCATCGAAACAGAGGCTATTTCGATACAAGGATATTAAACTGTAAAGGATTGCTCAATCCCTATGCTGGCAATGTAAACACGTTGAATGACGTCATTGATTCGACCTTGTTGTTCATTGGTCGAGAGGACGACCATCGGAAGTTATTATGTCGCCATTGAAACTTTTTGCGAAATTTCAAAATGTGAATGAATTTAGTAAATTAAAAATAAAATGGTACTTTACATAAGTGAATGAAGTAAGTACATGCAATTCAAAATGCTGAATATATAAAATCTTACTTTTATAGGTGAATTAGTTGTTTTGTGTGCTGTAATGTAACTGAGGAAATGAGCACGGCATGAGCACAGGCCTGAGGGTGTAGATGATTTAAGAAATCCCAAAACAACAAATAATTTCCATGTGTTTTTCCAAAACCCACAACAATTAGAAGTGGATTTCACGATCTGGAAGACTTCCTTTGTGTAATCCAAGTGATTCCAGTAGATTCGTTCTATTTTATGTGATCAAGATTATGAGCAGGAATATGGCAGGACCTACTAAATGAACCCTGAAGGTATATTATTATAATACATGCTCTTGAGGAGTAATATCATGTTATTGTTGTCTTTGTATTGTAGATTTACTAGTGAAGAGATGATTGGAACACAAATGTTCCACTGAATAAGGTGTGACAGAAAATATTGATAACATCATCCATATCCCAAAATGTCTCTGAACATTTTGCTCCATTTCAGAAAATGCATATTCTCTTCTGATCCTGAAATTATCACATCTTCATCCCATAAGTAATGACTGAACTCACTAAATTGAAGAAAGCGATTCAATAAAAATAAAAAGTTGTGAAAAATGTCAATCAACTCAGGTAGATATAATAAAAAAATTAAAATTGTTGGTGTATTATACATATACATATACATAAATCATATATTATATAAATTATAAAATCAAAATGTATTATTTGTTCCATATACCTACTGTCCATATTATGATAGGTATTTCTCAGTGCCCTGAACTTGAATGGACACCATCCTTTGATCTAAATAGGTAGTATTTTATTTTTACGCATTATATAGGTAGATCACTGTTTCTGAATACACTCAGAAACAATATAGGTGAAAGATATAACATAATTTGTTGGTTGTAAATGGTATAGTATGTAAGTACTGTGTGATTGATTAAAAAATATTGTATATCATGAAATAAAAACTGCTACTGATTGCAAAATGATATGCCTACCTTAATATAGGGAATGATTTATTATTGATCTATACAGTTCATAATGGATAATAATACATGATGTATACTTGAAATGTAAAATGTACATGCACTATACAAACTTCCGAGGACATTTTCAATTTCATAATTGCTTCCATATCTACTGCTTGCACTGGACAATATCCAGAAATATATATTCGATATTCTGTCTATGTAAAATATTTTATAGTACCCTAAAAAAACAATGGATATTAATAATGAACCCTCATTTCACCACTATTTTCAGAGCTTACCTGGTATGAAATATATGAATCATCTAGCAGATAGCAGATTTTCTTTTGAATTTTGATTCTAGTGAGCAAAGGTATTAAAAATGCATGATTTTTAATACCTTCGGTTCCAAAATTCACTGTGTAAATGATTTCTGTGACTACTGTAGAATATAATTCACTTCAATAATTATTCGGCCACAAACCAAAAAGGTAAACCAGTGCCACATGGCCACAACAGTCTTCAAAGAATGAAAAAACATATGTTTTCATCCCATTTCTATTCTTAAAATTTTGCGAATGGAACTAATAATGGCTATAAATTGATTGTCCAGATATTTCATGTTCTCATATTGACTAAAAACTCATCAATTATTATTCTTTCGTGTATTTAAAAAATAACCTCCTGTGGAATAACAAAAATAAAGTGAGAAACTGAAACTAAAATCAATGACAAAGATGGATAGTCAACAGCCAATGAAATTACGAGCGGAGTCAGTGACGTCATACATCCGGAAGAAAAACTTGGTCGATTGAGCAATCCTTTACAGTTTAATATCCTTGATTTCGATAGGCATATGCGTGTCATAATGACTTCATTATAGAACCAGAATATAGAAATAATAATTGGAATAAGTGGAAGGGAGTGAGTTTTTCAGGGTAAAAAACGGTTTACCTCCATTTCCGGTAAAACTAAAAGTCATGTCATAACCTCAAATTTTATGTGAAAAAGTCAAATAACCAAGTTTTTGTTCTTCTCGGATTTTTTAATTTTGTCTCACAAAAAAATATATTTTTCACGAAATTTGTAGAAAAATTACCATTTTATGTCACCATATTATTTTGCCTCAATATCGAAAAAGCACCGTTATTTCTCTATAATTATCTATTTATCTGCTTTTTCAAAAAAGTCGGTGGGCTTTTTGTTCGTTTTCTGATCTATGTCAATTTCCTCAGATAATGCAAAAAAATAAATAAAAGGGAAAAAAAAGGTACAATATCTTGAGAAACCTGTGATATATTCTTCGAATCATACTTGTATAGATGCCTATTTATTGGTATTTTAAGATAACTCATCATATTCTTACGGAAAATTTTAAAGAACTTGGGAAGAGGCAGGAAAGTTTTAGATCATTTTCAGCATACATTTTCTGCGAACGGAAATTGAAAGAATACGTCAATCCAAAAAAATATCCGTTGGTGTCGACTTGTATATAAGAATTTTGAAATATGAAATGAAAATAATACTCAATATAGCACTTCTACGCCTTTTTGGCACTTATTTATTTCGAATGACATTTTCGAACATGAGCAGGAATTTTCGTGTTTTTTTTTGAGTATATAGTCGGAAATTCTTGAATTTCTCAACGCAATTTTATTGAGCAACTTTCCTCTAATTCAACTGACTTCATATACAGTCCCAGGAGAAAGATCTGCTGAATTTTTTTCACCTGTCGTAGCCAAAAAAGTAACAAACCTATAGTAATGTTGCTTCGTTCTTACAGAAGAGATCACTTAACTAAAACTGCTTTATTGGAACTGCGAAAAAACTCTCTATCACCGAAAAAAAATTGGCTGTAGTAGTAGAACTGCAATTCTATAAAATTATTTCTGCTACCATGAAAATGTAGATAGCTAGATATGTTATAGTGTTATATCAAAAAAGATTCAATCAATATTTCCTTACAATAACCGTAATGTTCTGTGCTATCCAAGCAAAAAATAATTGCATCACGAAATATTTCTTTATAATAACTGTAATGTTTTTTGCTAGCCTAGCAAAAATGAATTGCTGATAACGATTCGGACATGCCAAAATCGCAGTTCGGTTGGTATCGTTTTCATTTTATCGCCAGAATTGCAACAGTTCATCTCGTCTGTCGTCCGTCGTTCGTCCCGTCCACTATTTCGGTGATTTTCTGTTCTCACGGAGTAACAGTTGTATAATGCCTACTTATTTCTTCGGTGTTTTGTTCACTGTTCTTTTAAATACTTCTGTGGTAATTGCGTCTGCTTCATTTTTAAATTGGTATTAATAACAAAAGTGCCATTATGGAATGTTCGATTTTTATCTTATACATATACAGTACGATGCAAATGTATGGAATAAATTCATTATCTCTAAAGTATATCAATTTTAAGGAAAATCCTGAAACAGGTCGATTTTTATTTTCAAATTGACATCTCTTGATATACATACGGAGTTTGTGACGTCATCCGCGTAGTTGTGGTGACGTCATCGATTATTTTTTTAAATAGGAAGACACCCTGTTCAATTTTTTTTCTGGAAGGAATATTCATTGTCGATCTGACCGTATACTAATATTAGGAGTTTAAAGTAATATAGGGTGAGAAAAAGTTATTCATTATTTTATATTTACAACGGAAACCGTTATAATAAATAATCAAATTTGTGACCTTCTGCAAAAATACAATGTGAAACAAATCATTCTTGAACTTTGCTATCGTTTCTGAATATATTTGTGAAATATTCACTCGTATTCGTTCTTTCAAATTATCTGATCTTTCCGGCTTCCTACATAAACTGCTCTACAGATAACCTCAGAAGAAAAAATCGAGAGGAGTTGAATCAGGAGATATAGTTGGCCATTCGATTGACCCTCTAAAAACCTATTAAGGTAATTGCGTACATTGATAGCATAATGATGTTGTAAATATAAAATAATGTTTTCACACTCTGTATCACTTTATTGTCCTGATATTAGTATATGGTCAGATAGACAATGAATATACCATCCAGAAAAAAAAAATAAACAGGGTGTCTTCCTATTTAAAAAAATAACCGATGACGTCACCACAACTACGCGGATGACGTCACAAACTCCGTATGTATATCAAGAGATGTCAATTTGAAAATAAAAATCGACCTGTCTCGGGATTTTCCTTAAAATTCATAAACGTTAGAGATAATGAATTTATTCCATACATTTGCATCGTACTGTATATCGGTGTCATGGGTCTTTTCATTAGAAAATTCAGGCTCTTGATGGATTCTAATCGTAATGATATTTTCGGATAACTCATTTGCTGGTTAAAGACTCATAGTGCATAGGCATTTACAAAAAGTACATATCGATAAAAGTTTGAAATTTTCAAGTTAGATACCTTAGCTTTTCCTATAAGTAATTCAATCAGAAATCGATGAAAATAATAACAATAAGTACCGTGGTTTGAGTAAAACCCTTCGGTGTAAATTTTTGTTTTCCTACGATAGGTATGAGTAAATTATTATGTTATGCTGGGACAGTCTAATGAGGAAATTATCAGCAAGTGGAAGTTAATTATCTTACAATAGGATTATGATTGCAGAAAAACTCTTCGAAAGAGGAACCATAGAGTGCGTGCAAAAATAAAACTAGAATGAATGAACTTGAATCTCTAAATTGTCAGAAAGTGTTGGCAATAATTTGAATATCGATTGATGAACATTAAGAGGTTTGGTTAAACTTGTTTATACCAGTTTTGTTGAATGCGCAAAATGGTATCACTTTCAAGGATATTTCCAGCAAATATATTTGCTTTTGTGAGAGAATTAACTTCCACTGGTTATAAAAACACTCATGTTGCTCTTGGCAAGGACTTTGCTAATCTAGTAAAGACTCTTTTCTGTATCAGTAAGAATTCATATTAACTACAACAAATATCTCTCTTGTATTAGTAATCTACATTTCAACAACAAAATAATGGAATGAAACTTCTATTCTACAATAGCATGGTTACTTTTCCGAAACAGGAGAGTATCTTCATCACTACAGCACACAGAAAAAAAAGGATCTCTTAAATCGAGTTGCAACCGCATCAACTCAAGAGATTGGTAATCTTGAATAGGTACAACCAAATATTAGTTTGATTTTTCGACTAAATCCTCTTGGCTATTTAGAATCAAAACGTTTTGTATCAAATGTATACTTTCTTATTGAAAAATGTGGTTTGTTTGAGGCAAGAACATTTCAATGTTGTTGATGTGAAACAATTTTCTTGGATGGAGCTGATTTCTCAGAACATCTGAACAATGATCCTCTTGATTCAAGAGGAATCACTTTTGATCCGTTTTATTGACCTTTGAAGGATTGCAACTCTGCATGTGCCTATAATTGAAAATGAAAAATACTGTAGTTTTTCGCAAACTGGGGATCCAGTATTGATACAGCAATTAATTATCACTTCAAGCACATTAACATGACATGACAACACAAAACAAAGCGAAAAATGGAAAAGCCATAAATTGGACAACAATTTTAGAAAGAGAAATTAGTCTATCCAATTAGAATATCAAACATAGTTTGAAATGAATGTCTGGTAGACTACGAGCAGAAAACAACTACTTTCCTGGTAAATACCACGCAGAACATTGAATTATATCTGCTCGTAATCCATGCAACGATTCACACTGTGAATGCAGATCGCAAATGTTTCTTTCTTCCTAAGACGTGACAAATTCACATCGGGACAGGCACGCCTAACAACCTACAGACCGGTTTCGGGCTTATTGGCCCTCATCAGTGCAGGGTAGTTATCCGAGTAGAGACCGTAAGATCTCCACTCGAAGCGTTGCATGTCCCAATGCACCTTCGTCGTGTTTATTTGACCGCACTGAGCCGCGTTCCAACAGACAATTGGAAGTGGCGACACCATGCGGCAGAAGAAAGAAACACTCCAGAACTAAATCTCCCAAATCACAGAACTTGGAAGTGGCTTATAGCTCGACTAAGCTAATAAATGAAAAATGGAAAAGCCATAAATTGGACAACAATTTTAGAAAGAGAAATTAGTCTATCCAATTAGAATATCAAACATAGTTTGAAATGAATGTCTGGTAGACTACGAGCAGAAAACAACTACTTTCCTGGTAAATACCACGCAGAACATTGAATTATATCTGCTCGTAACCCATGCAACGATTCACACTGTGAATGCAGATCGCAAATGTTTCTTTCTTCCTAAGACGTGACAAATTCACATCGGGACAGGCACGCCTAACAACCTACAGACCGGTTTCGGGCTTATTGGCCCTCATCAGTGCAGGGTAGTTATCCGAGTAGAGACCGTAAGATCTCCACTCGAAGCGTTGCATGTCCCAATGCACCTTCGTCGTGTTTATTTGACCGCACTGAGCCGCGTTCCAACAGACAATTGGAAGTGGCGACACCATGCGGCAGAAGAAAGAAACACTCCAGAACTAAATCTCCCAAATCACAGAACTTGGAAGTGGCTTATAGCTCGACTAAGCTAATGAATGAAAAATGGAAAAGCCATAAATTGGACAACAATTTTAGAAAGAGAAATTAATCTATCCAATTAGAATATCAAACATAGTTTGAAATGAATGTCTGGTAGACTACGAGCAGAAAACAACTACTTTCCTGGTAAATACCACGCAGAACATTGAATTATATCTGCTCGTAATGCGATCTGCATTCACAGTGTGAATCGTTGCATGAATTTCTCTTTCTACAAAACAAAGCATTCTTAACACCCAACAGTGCCAGTGATACGACGCCATGTCCACATAATATGTTCTAGATTGTTTGCTTCCAAGAAACCTTTTACGTCCATGTTGAGTACTCGAGTTATAGAGAATTCACAAGCCTGCACTCTGCACTATAAGAACACAAGTACCATCAAAGAAAACTTCACAGTAACCTGTCACAATGTATCTCTTGATAGTATTAATGGCGGCCAACGGCGTTATTGTCTCGGGTGCTAATTCTCAATTATGCTTATTGGTCAAGCTGTATTGATACAGCCATGACTTATCACTTCAAGCACATTAACATGACCTGACAACACAAAACAAAGCATTCTTAACACCCAACAGTGCCAGTGATACGACGCCATGTCCACATAATATGTTCTAGATTGTTTGCTTCCAAGAAACCTTTAACGTCCATGTTGAGTACTCGAGTTATAAAGAATTCGCGAGCCTTTACTCTGCAGGAACATCATACAATTCAAGAATATATATATTTGATTTAAGAGATCCGTTTTTTATGTGCAGAGTTACTCTCTAAAGTAACTGTGCTACCACAGGTAGACGTTGGCAGTTACTCTTCTACAGTAGTGAAGATATTTCCTGTCCCCTATGTAGCCGAAATTTTTGGCTATAGCAGCTGAAAAATCTGCTGTGACGATGAAGAAATTTTCTCAGTATTTTCTCTAATTCAACTGACTTCATATAGGCATTAAGAGGGAAGCAGCTGCCTGATAGACTTGACACCGTCAAGAAAACAAAAACTGCCATCCATTTTATGATAAAATAAAACTAGGAACCCTACTTATTAATAAATTATGCATTGCCCCACTGGAAAGTTCACAGATGCCATCAAGAGATTGTTCTTCATGAAATTGCGTTCTCTCGCTTCTCGTCTTCTCAGTCGATGCTAATTTTTTAAATGACTCCAAATTATGCGGTTCAAAGATGCCAGCATCAATGAGGTAGTGAGATGAGAAGATTATCGTGATTGCTCTGAAGGACTGCTCGACAAATTCCGAATTTGTTCTGCTCTTGTGATGATATTCTCGATCAAAGGACGTTTTGGATTTTTTTTTTCAATCGGGATTTCGAGGGCTCTTTTTGCAGAAAACCTTGATTTTTATTGTTCATCTTGAGTCAATTCTGATCATCATATCTCCTCATCTAAGATTTCAGCTTCGAAATGAGTCAGAGATTTTGAAAATCGGTTGAAGAGGAAAAAAGTTATGACTGCAAAACCAGAGATCATTCTGTAAATGAAAGAGATAAGAAGACAATAGAGCAGTGTCAGTGACGAACAGCTGATCGGGGGACAAACAAACCATTTTTCCATAAGAGTACATGTATCTTTTATGGCATTTTTTGAGGAAAAATTGAACTTTTGGTGCTTATTAGTGACATATTTGTGATTGTCGGTTCATTACGAATACCGTGAAGTAAGTACGAAAGTCTATAAATTTGTTGTTTTCGAGTTTGATGAATATACCCATGTCACGGAATGTATTTGCTAAATAGGTTTGCTTTCTTTAGTTTTAATGAGGTGTATTTCAAAGTTTTGTACGGTGGTGGCTTGATGTATTAAACGATCAAATCATGGGAAGGATGTGAAATTTTCTTTTCCTTCAATCCAGACTCCAAAGAGGTAGATTGAACCTGCCAGAGAAGAGAGATGTACTAGGTGGATTGCAGCTCTTCTGATGGATAATTTCACAGGTTCCAAAGTCTTCATTACAAGTAATAAATTGACAGAAAGGCTCACTGATTACATGTAAGTTAATGACAAAATTTTTCAGGTTAACTCTGGTAATCCAGATCTATGTGCATGCCTCCCCAAAATATGCTGGGATAGGTACCTACATAACAAAATCTGGATGAGGAACTATATGTATACAAAGATACGCATTATGCAGATACGATCCCCATATGGGGTTTTTATGTAACTTTGATAATAGAAATTGAATTGAATTCTCTGAATTTTCTTCTGTTATTTTTCTTATTTGTTCAATTTTTAGTATTGATTTCAGATTATTCAAAGATCTCTGTCTTAAACTAACTGCAGCACTGTTGCAGCAATTTCAATGCTAAAGACCAAATATTTTGAAATCATTATTAAAACTAAAAATAACACAATATAACGTCTGATGAAGACTTGAAATTATTGTTTCTTGATATCCATTCTTAAAATTATTATTTCAAGAAGCAATTTCTCTCAATTGTAATTATGACAACTGTACTCAAACTGAAAATTCAAAAATTTGGAAAAATCATGAATGTCTCTCATTACGACATTGATATAACATAATATTCTTTACATTCATATTCACTCCTGAAATCTCAAACCATTTCTTTTTCCTGGACCCAAATTTGAATGAAAAAAAACCATCAACCATTTATAGTCTTCATAATTTCGATATTCGATCTCGAAAAACTTGAACTCTCACATAATAATTTCAATTGTTGAGGCAAAATTAAGGTGAAAGCAAATAAAAATTGCATGAACACTTATGACATTCTGTTGTGAATATTTCAAATAGAATCTGTCTACATTGTTCTCTGCTAAAGTCGAAGCACGTCACAATACAATAATAATTGTTCCATGACTATGTAGATGTCTTCTGTGAGTTCTGTGTATACTTTTGTGCCATTTTGTGCCAAATAAAGTCAGTTGTTTATGTACATCCGTAGAACGAGCGCTTGTTTTTTCAACAAATTCGCGCAGACTCACTTACTGCTTTTTCATTTTCATTGTAGGAACGTTTTGAGGACCATAAACGAATCCTCAATTCCCCTGTGCATGTGTTTAAGTTCTGTGGATCATATTTATACATAATAAATGAGAAAGAAAATTAAAATGTGGCATGAGATATAATATGTTAGACAAATATATTGTGAATTAAGAGATTTAGACAACCCTTCATATTGACATTATGGTGAATATCCCGATATTTCTTTATAAATGGTGGAGGTTCAACATTTATCAGGAAAAAATGGTGCATGCGCACAGAATGGGACAGTTTCCCATTTATTTGACGAGCATTCGGCCAATGCAAAAGTGTATTGGAATGTTTAAAAATTCTAATAAAGTTTTCAATGCGCATGTATGTTATCTAGTATGACATGATGAATTGATTAAGGTAAATCAACTGGTATAGCAACTGTGGGAATTAGAGAAAACCTTTTTTTCAAAAAATGCTCAGAAGAGTTTGGATTTTTTTAAATTCCAAGCTAGAAACAACACACTTAATATGTGTCAGATCAATACAAAACGCTCTTTCATCAATATGTTACTCTCTTTCACTGCCATTAGACCATATTTTTCTAGACAAGGAATTGGATAAGTTTATCCACAACCTCAATTTCAATCACATTTCACTCTATTTCTCATTAAGATGAAAGATGATTATCTTTCGAAGAAGTGGAAATCGAAGGAAAATGTTTATTTGCATGCTTGAGTGATCAAATGTGGATACTGAGTTCCAATATCCATATATGATGAAAACGATAGTTTATTTCCATATTCAAGATGATATTTTACAACTTCTCCGATAACTCCATATCATGATTGATTGAATTGCCCCCACTGAAATATAACCAATAACTGGAATGCCAAAGGAACTTCTCAAGCATAGACCATTTTGAATCTCGTGCAGACTGAAAATAAATCAGGCCGGGATCATGTGCACTATTACTGTAACCAGGTCCGGTCTAGCCTTTGGTACACAGACCACCTGGACTGTGCTTTGGGACCAATTATCAACATTAACATCTCCGAAGAAACATTGCATAAAGGATTATCTAAATTAGCAGTTCCAGGGTGAAACCAAAGTTTTTGGAGCGAATTATGGAAATCATTATACAACCGAATTAAATCGAAACTGGGGGTAGAATTTTTTCATATTTTTAATTAATCAAATGTTTGTATTTTTTTGGATTTATTGTCTTGATTGTATATTTCTGAACGTTCTTTAACTATTTCAAGTTTCTACATGTATGTATCCTTTTATGTGTATGTAAACTTCTTCAGCGACGAATAAATTCTATTCTATAATCCTTGTCCTCCAGTAAATAAGTTTGTGATCAACCAATCTTTGTAATCATGATTTTAGTTCTTGTGACACAATATGGTGTCTGATTTAGTTCATCTTATCACAGACGTACGTCATCAAATGTATACAGTTGTAGTGATCAAAGACATGATTTTCATACCTTTACTTTTACTGCGTCGGCGCATAATCTGAAATCTCAGTTCGCATAGTTGGGCTAAAAGTTCCCCGCGCATTCACCTATATTAGCGTTCCAGTTATTGGTTATATTTCAGTGATTGCCCCAATGAATATAAACCTACGAGGAACTCAATGATTCAGATGAAATTGTGGATGAAGAACTAATGCAGAATGAGAATAATATTGGAGACGAAGCAGACGGTGATGGTCTTGAAGATTTTGAAGATTCACTAGAATCAGGAAGGTTTGTCGAATCTAACGATGAAGAAATACCATCAAAGAGACAAAAACTAATTGATAACTGATATTTTATGAATTTGCATTTTTTTTTGTTTATCAATGTAACATGGAATCTCACGTATTTTGAATAATTAATGTGTAAAAATCAATGAAAAGCTCAAAATTGTACAAAATGTTAAAAAAAAAATTCGGATTCGAGTTATTTCGTTTTTTGCATTTTCTCAGCAAATGTCCCAAAGTCATGTATATTTTTTCTCAAACTAGCAGAAAGTAGTGATTTCAACGAACAAAAAGCCCACCGACTTTTTCAAAATTGACTGAAAATAAGGGTGGATTTTCGATATTAAGTCAAATTATGGTGAAAAAATACATATTTCCAACCAAAAAAAATTACAGTATATTTGGTACATGAAAAGGTAAGTTTTCACCAAATTTCGTGAAAAAAAAACATTTTTTCGTGAAAGATAAAAATAAGAAACGAAAAACATGGTTATTTGAATTTTTAACATAAATTTTGAGGTTACGTGGAAAAGTGTGGAAACGAGAGTTGTAGATCATTTTATCATCTACAACTTTGCAATTCAACTTTTCTCCATAGCACTTGTAGTTTTGCTAGAAAACGAGATAACCGTTTTTTACCCTTTAACCCCCCCCCCCCCCCCCCCCCGTCTCTTCCACTTCCCGATCTCAGATCGCCCGTAAATTATTTTTCTTTTGATTTTTGTCATATTCTCTTTCTTTTCCAATGGGTTTCATCCTACTATAATTTTCGACCCTTGTCTATAAGGGGCTATTTCGTTTCATACAGACTTTATTGTATAACCAGAATAGAAAAAACAAAACATGGTATTAGAAAGAATGATGTAGAAAACCCGTTGGAAAGTGTATGCGGCTCGTGCTAAACGACTACTCGTGTGAAATGTCACTTTCCACACTTGTTGTGTAATATACCATTTCCTACGACCACGTATGAAAACGTCAATAATCACACTGTTTTGTTATTCAGAAAGTAGCTCATATCACCATGATGGTATTGTTTATTTGAAAGAAAAAAAAGCACTAGTGTTGATACGAAAAATATCACAAGGGTCGCCTGAATTGATAGAAATAATCTCACAGTCGATATAAGCGTTCTCAAATCAAATTCATATTAATTATTCAAATTTCTGTCTCGTTTCGTATTATACCGAGAATTCATCATCTATTAATTTCAATGAGTCTGATACATAACCTCTGAATTCACTTTAAAACTGGAATCTATACTCTTTGCTGGAACTATTTCGATGTTGATGACAGCGGGTGAGATCATTCAAAAGAGTACGGCTACAGTTTTATGCGCGGCTTGCTGCTTGCATCAGTTTGATATCACAGTATCACCAAAGAGAAGATTCTTTGATATCACAGATGTTTGCAAGGACGCACTAACTCGTACGCACTTGCACACTACGTACTTCTATGGTTCTGTATTCCTGGTTGCGTGATTACTGGCGCTGTTATGACACCCTGCTTTATTCAAGTTGGCCTATGCAGGGTGATAACAATATTACTTCTTTAACTGGGTTCGTGAATATTTAAGCAGGAGAAAGAATAGTGGATGTAGACATAAACACACTTATCTCAGAGTACAAATATCTATTTAGCATTTGAATCAATTAGACAGGCAAAGTCGGCAATATAAATAAGATTTCTTACATGTTTGGTGATGGTTGATCACAATTATAGTAACTTTCGAGATGTTTCCTGAACTATAGAACTTAAGTGAATTGAACTGAATACCGGCACAATAAGATGACTTTTATTTAATTGACGAAAACCGAACTGTCTGATGGTAATCCATCTTTCACTGTTCTGCAAATTCACGTTCACTTGTAACACACTTTACGAGGGCGGCACTGAGATTACGAACTGAGGAACATTGTCTGGAGTTGAGAGCTTAACTGTTGGATCTTGGAACTGCTCTCCTCTATGATTCTAGTTTCAGAGAATTTATAGGAACTTTTCATGAGAAAATTATTGGAACCTCCCATCCCCGCTAATTACTCTGAGTAGTGGTTCATGTCGATTTGCCAAAAGTAAATCATTTTAAAAGTATTGTCATGTTAAAAACATTTAATATAAACTATTTTAGATATAAATCTTATATTTTTGCGCTTTTTCCATTACTCTTCGATCAAGTTAGTATAAACATAATTTAGTTGAAGGTTACTGGGATAATTAGTTTTAACGGCTGCAGATCTCATGTCCATAAATTATACACGAGCTAACTTGAAATATAAACAAAACCAACGTTCCTATTGGTTCCCTAATTTCCTCTCCTCGAATGATCCTCCCTTCAATGACTTCGAGTGACTCTATTCAGACTATATTCTTCAGTTCCAAAGTGTTTCACCAAGCTGGTAAGTCCATCCTATAGTCGTATATCGTATTGTGCCTCGTATTCATAAAATGTTTATATTCTATATCATACTTCAAACTCATTATAATATAACATGATTATTCTTAATAATCTTTAAAATCCCTGTAGACGACATTGCCATTATAATAAATGCATCTAATTCGTACATTCTTTCATGAAACAAAACTTTCCTTGAGTATAAACATAGCTTGGTACTTATAGGAAATATCGGCCGGAGACATCGAATTTGTTTATATTTCGAGCCGAGACGACCTAGCAACTCATATAAATATTAAAAACAGGTGGCCACTCGAACGAATATTCGTTGGTACCTGATATCGAACTCGTTACGATTAATTCATTAGTTTTTCTGGACGATAAAATATATTGACAAAATTTGGCATCATTACAGCGCTAGCAGACGTAAGGTGTTAAATATCAATAAAATTGTTCGTCCAAACAAAACTAATTCAATCAATCAGCAATTCACGTAATGAGGAATTGTCGGAGAAGTATTCAAATATCATCTTGAATATGAAAATAAACAGTACTTGATATCGAATCAAAACCACCTGAAATTATAGAGACCGCTCAAGTTATACATTTTTGACAAGATCTCCCGCGAAATGAAAGTATTCGGAGTCGTAGGAAAAATAGTGTACAAAACTCGTTGGAAAGTGCATTTCCTTCACTCGATACGTTTCCGCACTCACCGCTACGAGGCTCGTGCTAAACGACAACTCGTGTGAAATATGTCACTATCCACACTTGTTGTGTAATACTTGTTACGTCATGAAATACTATTGACCCAGTCAACCTATTCACTGTGAATATGTATTATGGATTATCTGGATTATTTAGCGTGCAGTTCAAAACGGGAAATATTCTAACCAATATAAGGTTATACTGAATGACCGATCTTGGTATAACTGAACATATTATATCGGAATGGAAATTCCGCATCGTATATATATAGTCAGAGTAGAGCCCATATACACGTCAGCATACTCAAACATCACGAATCAAACCTCGACGCTGATTATAGGAATTAGCCGACCGTCGGATCCGCTGCTAATGCGTAGTTTAGTTACAAATTCAGCCTTCGGGGCCGTAATTTACCAAATTACCGACCATAACACTTCAAAATAAACAAGAAAACAAGCAACAATCGCCTCATCGAGTCGAAGAGATCGTGTACTGTTTATTTAAATAAGCGCGGCCCGTTGGAATATGGTGCGCCTTCATCTTCTTCTTCAGACGATTATTTATGGTTATAGATAGATTTTACTAGTAGCCGTCTCGTTAGCGCCCTCTATACAACGAACGACAGTGGCGTATCAACGTGCAAGGGTGGCTAAACGAATACCAGAGTCACAATGGGCAACTTGCCCAATTTTTTTTACTCCATGAAAATGTTCAATCACGATCAAAAATGAGCTATGCAAAATATTATGCCTCAAATATTGGTGTGATACGCAATCAAAGATCAAATGTCAAATACAGATAAGCTATAATCACGTCCTGATGACAAGAATTACTGTATAGGCGGCCTATATGAAGTCATAAACAGATGAATCTCAAAGGCGCCGAAAATATAAGTTACTGGTCAACTTCGTTTATTCATCAGTAAGAATGATAAAGTCAAGAATTCACAATCGAATGAACCAAGAAGGAGCCGACCAGTAAAGGCATATCACTGATATCAATGAAAAAAACAAAGCCATTTTGAGGCTCGGTGACACAATATTGTGCACGTGTTCTTTGTCGAATTGCCACTTTGATAGAAACAAAGGGGTAGATTTTGATATAAAAATGATGACCAAAAGTCAATCGGAAGCAGTCACAAACATGACTCGAAAGAGATAAGTTCAGTAATACCGTGGTCACCACGGTTTGTTTTGAAGCTAACGGACTTTTAAGTAGCGGATTCTTTGTCGACAGACATCAGAATCATACTTTGTCCATTTTTGCAAGTTGTCGATAGAGACAATTGCAATAGTTAGTCTTCAGGCTGAAAGTGTTAGTAAAAGGAACCTGTACAGTTGAAAGTCTTCTCAGTTTAAGCCAGTCAGTTTGCAAGTGTCGCGAATTCCAAGTATTGCATAGAAGTGACAAGTGATCCAGATACATAATGTGTAAGTTGCCCAAACCAGTCTATAAATGCCCGTAGGAAAAGATTTCAGATCATTGACCCAAAAGTAATTCAAAAGGCACGTGGTAGGGAATTATGT
Source organism: Chrysomela aeneicollis (assembly GCA_029955515.1). Taxonomy (NCBI): domain Eukaryota; kingdom Metazoa; phylum Arthropoda; class Insecta; order Coleoptera; family Chrysomelidae; genus Chrysomela; species Chrysomela aeneicollis. The sequence goes on along the minus strand of JARUHQ010000026.1, from coordinate 851,380 downwards.
CATTCATATCAGAGGATGTCGTTTGTCGGAAAGTAGCTAGGGTTGTATTCAAAAATATTAAAGTATTTGACGTAGAATTTTCTGATTACAAAGGTGACAAATAAAATAGCTTTCTGTTTTGAACTTGATAGGATGATAACCTGTATGATTGTAGACCCGATTTTGTATTCTTTTATGTAAATCAATCAATGTTTCTTTCAGGAGTAGGTAGTTATAAATCTTGATAATATTCCTGTATGTCGGTAGATCATTTGAATGAATACTTCATATTTAGATCAGCTAACTCAACGCCTTTTGTTTCACTCACCTGTAAGGCCTTACCCTAACAACATCTGTAGCTTACCACCTCACATATAAAACAAATCCGCTCGGCCTATTCAAAAATTAATTCAACATCTTATCAACTTGTGAGGTGTGCAGCATATAAGTAATAATGTTGATATGGATCTCCGAACAACCAACCCACTAGAATAGTAACGCACCAAATTGTCTGAAGCCATGAAATTCATATTTATATGTTTCCCCCCAAAGTGATTGCCACATTATGACCATATTTTCAAAGGTTCCCAAATAATATATCCTTCAGTAGATACTTATATGAAGCAAATAAGTGTATCAAAAGCTATTTATTCAATCTTCGTCATATAATACAGGGCCTCATTTAAATATAACTGGTTTATAGTATAGATAGCGCACGTCTTTCTGAAGATTGCGGTATTTTTGGTGAATGCGCCAACGCCGCTTATTCCGTTCAACCGATAATCAAACGAACGCTGACAGTGAGAGCGCGAAACGTCTCGTTTTCAAACCAAATTTTGTTTGATGGTTCATTAAACGGCATATTTCAAGTTTTGTGTGAGAGATTCAACTTAAAAACTTCTCTTCAATTCGAATTAAAAAGGTGGTGAAACGCTGTGAAATGTGTAAAATACAATTTAGAAGTGGTGACCAGAACACAACATTTCACTGGTGGGTTACTCAATGTCATATCATTCGTTATATAATCATTATTTACCCATGCATATCATGCAAAACAATTTGTGGTGATTTGAAAACATTATCCGGTTTCCCCGAGATGAAAAGTTAGTGGATATATCGAAGGATATTATTGGAATAGAGAATATTTCTAGAGACGCTAGAGTATGCTCGCATCATTTTACTGCAAGTGATGAAAAGGTTGGTGGTACAAAATACTATAGAAGTAGGAGCTAAGCCTATATTTATTAGAATTGAAAGGTGTATATCTATGTATATTTTCATAAAACTTCGATTTCAGATTGTTTTCATTAAGTTTTAGGAACAATGGATACGATAATTTTATTAGTAGGTCAATCGATTCAAATTCAGACCCTTCCAATATAGCAAGACACTGGTACTGGGGGATTCTGTTGTTGCTATCCTTGTTCAAGAATGAGGTAACCCTAGTAACTGATTTAGATGTTGGCTTCAAACAACTACTGTGGCAATAAGGATTGTGCATTATTCATCTAGTCTTTTATATGATCGAAGCTATGGATGATTTAAATTTCGCGCTCAAACGTTCCGTTTCAAATCTCTGGTTTCAAACTATTACTGCAGTGACGTAACAAGTCATGAATGCGGACACTCAATCGGTTACGGACAGAATACAATTTGTATCTGCAATGAAAAATAAATATTAATTTAATAAATATTGCATTGTACCAACGTGCAAGACAGCAAAATAGTATAGATGAGAACTCAGGAAAAAATATAATTTTAACAAGAGATCAACTTCGCCGCTTGGAATGGCTGAAAGCTTGTCCTTGAGAGTAAATATGAGAAAAATCGCTAAGCAGAAACGGTCTATATCATTACTATTATGTGCATGTGTAATGATCATTTCAACGGATGTTGAAGAATATTTGACTGCTAGTTCGAAATTTCGGGAACACGTTTGGAGTGGTTCATACATAAAAATACCATTTAGTGACCGGAATGATTTTCAAAATCCAATAACGATAATGTAATAATAGGTACTAATAATGTAAATTGTGTCATCTGATTGAAGTAATAATCAATTCACTTTTGAGAAATGAATTGAGATTATACATCGTTGGCCATTAATTTTGCTACATTATATGGGAAATAAGTTTATTTTTGAAATTTCTCAAAAACTCTAGTGGTAGTTCGTTTCTGCAAGTCTAACTACTGAAAAATCGCCCCGCAATCAATCGAATTGAAAACAGATATATAGGAGGTTTTTTAGATTATTTTTATGTTCATCAGTAAGTCCCATTCCTCCTGACCCACCTTGTATAGACACACACCTTTATACCTGTTTAACCTATGCGTGTCAGAATATCTGACATCTTTCAGGCAATAATTTGGAATATTTTGTAGTATCTTCATTGAAGTTCGAAAATTCCAAGATGTCTGATTTCAGCTTAGAACAAACTGACTCGGAACCAACAGAAGAAGATTCCAACAATTCTTACCACAGCGGGAGTAATTCTCAAGGAGAAAAAAACCCATTAGATGACCTAACTGATCAACAGCTCATAGATCACGTTAATGAATTGGATACGGAAAATAGACATCTCGAGCTCGAAAATCTCTTATTCCTAGGTAATTTCTTTGATGTATTAACACTCTTACACCAAGGCCTGAAAGAGACAATCAATATTGATTGAGATAACTAGGTTCACATCAAAATCCCGAAGTACAAGTCGAAATTTTAATGTTAAATTCCAAAGTACATTCATTTTCAAATTGTCGTGTTGTTTATAAACGATTTCAAAATATTCAATTGTAGGATTATTATTTGAAATTGGCGGCTTTCGTGCATAGATCTTACTGCTTACGCTAGATCCGGTATCCAGGTTATTTGTTTTGTAGGTCCGGGAGGGTTCGAAAGTACTAAGCCATTGATTGGTCGTTTTCAAATTTTGACGACCCGCGTTAGTTTGACACAAATTCAAAATTCCGACAAATGTCAACTATTGTAATCTTCAGCGAATTCCGGTGTCGATCGGGTCTGATTCACATAGTTTTGAGTGTTTTTATGTGAACAATTAGATTGCAATGCCGAAATCCTGTATGATTTGCAGTAACAAATTTGTAAAGGGTTCTGCCAGATCTTTTCATAGGTATGTACTTATATCATAGTATTTGTATTCCATAAAACATAGGCGTACTGTTGGGCAGGACAGGACGTAAGAATAGAAACTAAAAATAAATTATGAATACTTTATATTCGATAGATTTGAATTACTTATTTGGATATCCAGAATCTTTGTCCAGACCCTTCGGCAATCTTGAGTTCTTCCTGAATGAATTATTGCCATTTCTGTCAATTTGTTCACCGATTGCATGATGATACAGCCGTTTATAATAGGTATGTGATATAAATGATTTCATTTTATAGGTTTCCCAAAAATATCGATATTGGTGCAATGTTTTGGGTATTACCGGAAATATACCTTTCTATGGAGTTTTGTGCTCTGATGATCATTTTTCTCCAGAAAGTATCAGAATTTCACCAGCTGGCAAGAAATCATGCACTAGTGGAACTTTACCAATTTTATTGATGTTTCAGTATTGCAGCCAAAGAATATTGAGAGGTAATAACTTTTCTTCAATTCTTTCACAAGTAACACATATTTGATAATATACTTTTTCTTTTTGTTGAGGATATCAACCATTGAGTCATTGGTTACTTGACAAGGAGAACTACGTGGAGAATATGCCATTGGAATATGGATTTGGAAAGCAAATCAAGAGATAGGTACATTTGAAGATAAATTATATTCCCTATAGTGATTCATTGGGGGGTTATCGAATCTACTCCACCGGCCGCCATCTTACTCCAAATGATTCTCCTGATCATCATCAACCTTAACAGCTTTAGAAACTGAGAGGGAATACCGAAAGCTATTTACAGGGTATATATGGAAGTATTTCTGTGTGTTATTATACTTATTTTATTCTATTTCATTCTCTGATTGAGAATAAAAACATCTACTCTGAAAATCCAGTTCATCACATCAAGAGGAAAAAATACATAGATATATATTAGAATATCAGAATGATATTACCAGAATTGATGTAAATGAATTGTTTTATAATAATCAGATATGCCTAATAATAATAAACAATGTTCATCAGCAATGTTTTCATTATTTAATCACCTCAATCTGTACAAAGTACAATTCGATATCTACCTACCCCTATTTACCTACTGTTCATTTTTTTTTGTAACCAATGAAGTCAAATCATTCAATAGAAAATGAAGAATTGAATATGTTTTGTACCCTTCAAAATATCTCAACTGTACGCTACTGTATCATAGTACTTTCTTGCCCTTCACCCCCTCTCATCAATACCCCTCTGATACCAAACAAATACTACATGATGCCGGATCTAGCGTGAGCAGAAAGATCTATGCTTTCGTGAGTGATCGTAGTTCTGTGATTCGTGTTTTGTGTCTAAGCACAGAGTGGTGACTTATGACAGGTGTCACGTCATACGCTCCTTCCGGATCTCTGATGATCAAGGTTGGAACGTCTCTTGTTCGTTATGGTTTGAGAGCAATGGCTGCTACAAAGAGATATTATTATGTATTACTACACAATAAAATTAAAAATCACACTTATGTCATGAATTTACAAGCCGATGAATCGTTATAAATGTTGTGAAACTAATGTTAGGGGACTCAAGTATCAACAAATGTTATCATTATTTTATTGGCACCAATTCTGGGGATAGAGCCTTATTAAATTAATGATTATTAGAATTACCACAGTTTAATGCTCTAAAGGGTAAATCTTCGTTTATCGCACTTCTGAGAGTTCGAAAAAAATTTTGGTGAAACTTATGTATTTTGACCTCCTGATAACGATTTCAAAGTCAAAGCTCGGCGGTCTCAAGTATTTTAGGAGATACGGCTCCATTTTGTCTCAAAAATGCACCATAAGGCATCTCAAATTTCTGATATTGAAAACAAACAAAATTCAGCCTGCTTTTTGGTCCAAAACATCACACACGCATATACCTACTTGTTTCCGACACTTTTCAGCAGAAAAAACTGTTATTTTTGTTTACATTTATCCTTCTTCAAAACTCAAACAAAACAACATTTCTTCACTGATTTTCTGGTAATTTGTATTTATGATGTTGGAAACGTGATTACTTGTGGTAGGACGTTGCCAACATCTTGAATAAAAATTACCAGAAAATCTGACAGACTGAGCCAGACAAAAAAACTCAAATCAGGAAATCGGATTGGACACTTGAAGATTTTGGAAAATATTTCCCTAGAATCCATGTCTGAACCAACAGATATCATGCCAGTTATGTACGACTTCGAGATGCAGTTTGAAGTGGTCATAAACAACCACCAAATTTGCACAGAGAACGGACCTCAACTGGAAAGGGATGCATTAGTGTGGTATACTGATGGATCCAAGATGGATGAAAGGGCTGGAGTGGGTGTTACAGGGCCAAATTTCAGGCTCTCAAAACCCCTTGGTAACACCCCAATCATCTTTCAAGCAGAGATGCTATAGAGATATGTGCCCAGGAGTGCCTCGAAAGGGACACTCGAAGGGCAAAAATATATATTCTATCAGATAGCCAAGCAGCACTTAAAGCTCTGAAGTCATACACTTGTGAGTCTAAGCTGACTTGGGACTGTAAACAATCCCTAAGACAACTGGTAGCGAACAACCAGGTCACTTTGATGTGGGTGTCAGGCCATAAGGGAGTTGAAGACAACGAGGAAGCAGACCGCCTGCTTGCCAAAGAAGGGGCAAATACACAATTTCTCGATCCAGAACCCTTCTGTGGACTTTCCAAAGACCACTTGAGAGAAGAGTTCCGACGCTGGGAAGCGGATGAAATGAAATCTCACTGGAATAAAGTGCCAGGACAAAGACAAGCGAAAAGGCCAGTGAGCCTATTCGCGATAGAAAATAACACGTAGCACTATCTCATGGTAACAACTCGAACTTCTCGGAGTGGTATCGTTTTTGTTTTGTTTTCATATTTTTGATGTTTGTGTCATTGTGACATAGGTGTCTTACCACCAAACAATAACTGATACGAGAAAAACGATAAGATTTCACGTGTATTTCACCAAAACATCTCTCGAAAAACTGCTGGAAGTACACCTTTCACATCAGAAGCGAACATAAACAGAACAGAGGTTAAGTTAGTCTGTGGGTTATCCCTCAGAAAGTTCAGTGGTTATCCCACTACGAGTGGTTCACGAGTCACCACTAGGTAGCGTATCGCTTAGCACCTATCGCGAATCGCCAAGGAAAGCTAAACAGCTTCTCGAGTTGGACAAAAAAGACTCGAAACTGGTAACGGAACTCCTCACTGGACACTGCCCTCTGAGGTATCACCTTAAAAAGGTAGGCAAAACAGAGAGTGATAGTTGCAGCTACTGCAAGAACTTCGCTGAAACTGCAGGACAGTTGCTTTTAGAATGCCCACCACTTTCATGCAAGAGGCTCAAGTTCCCGGAAAAGGCTTTTTGAAAGCCCTGTGATGTCAGGAACCTAGCTCCTAGGGAACTGATAAGACTTTGCACGAAGCCTCGGAATCCCAGGCCTCGAATAGATTAAGGGTTATGCACAAAAGATCCAATAGGTCGAGGTGCTTGAGAGGCTGCACAGCCTTAACGACCCCTCCTACAATCTACAATCTAATGTCATGCAACCTATAAGCGTCAAAAAAAGTCCAGTGTATTACCATGCTTCTTCCCCAAAGGAAGAAAGAAAAATTTCCGGAAATCCTTCTAGTTGCTACGGTAACTACGTAAAATATGGGCTTTTGTTCGGTCGGAAATGGTAGGTGTGATATTTTTTGCAAAAAAGTGTTGTAAGCGTGTGTGATGTTTCGGTTCAAAAAAGCAAAAATTTGAGATGTCAAATGATTCATTTTTGCCGTATCTCCGAAAATACTTGAGACCGCCGCGTTTTGACTTCAAGTTCGTAATCAGGAGATCAAAATACGTAAGTTCCACCAAAGAACTGTTGCAGTTTTCAGATTATCATCATCAATATTACGCCAGATGTGTCATAGATACTATCGCAACGTCATCATAATGTTCAGGTCACTTTCCATTTGGTATTCACATCAAGGTACATTTCCAGATTTCCTGAGGAACAACGACCCAATGTCGATGGAAGGCCTCGATCAAATGATCCATTACGCAACAGGTTTGGCAGGCGGCCCCATCACATTATTACCACTCTCGCAGGACACTGCATCTGTCAGCACCATCAGCAGAAGAAGTACCCGCCTGGATTCGTACACCAGTATGTCTTCGCTCATCAAAGGCAACGGACCGAAAATAAACCTCTCCCAAAAAACCGACATGATTGTGAAGGCGATGGAGGAGAAACAGGCCAGTCTGCAGGCGTTCCTGAAGAAGTCGCACAGGCTGAAGAGAAACCTGAAATCCGAACTCGAGGAGTTCAGTGTGAGAGAGAGCGATATCAGGGAAGCTATAAACATCTTCGAGTTCAACGTTGTCACGCAAGGCTTGGACCAGCTAACCCAGAGAATACCGGCGGAAAAATTCCTCAATCAATCAATCAATCAATCAATCAATCAATCAATCAATCAATCAATCAATCAATCAATCAATCAATCAATCAATCAATCAATCAATCAATCAATCAATCAATCAATCAATCAATCAATCAATCAATCAATCAATCAATCAATCAATCAATCAATCAATCAATCAATCAATCAATCAATCAATCAATCAATCAATCAATCAATCAATCAATCAATCAATCAATCAATCAATCAATCAATCAATCAATCAATCAATCAATCAATCAATCAATCAATCAATCAATCAATCAATCAATCAATCAATCAATCAATCAATCAATCAATCAATCAATCAATCAATCAATCAATCAATCAATCAATCAATCAATCAATCAATCAATCAATCAATCAATCAATCAATCAATCAATCAATCAATCAATCAATCAATCAATCAATCAATCAATCAATCAATCAATCAATCAATCAATCAATCAATCAATCAATCAATCAATCAATCAATCAATCAATCAATCAATCAATCAATCAATCAATCAATCAATCAATCAATCAATCAATCAATCAATCAATCAATCAATCAATCAATCAATCAATCAATCAATCAATCAATCAATCAATCAATCAATCAATCAATCAATCAATCAATCAATCAATCAATCAATCAATCAATCAATCAATCAATCAATCAATCAATCAATCAATCAATCAATCAATCAATCAATCAATCAATCAATCAATCAATCAATCAATCAATCAATCAATCAATCAATCAATCAATCAATCAATCAATCAATCAATCAATCAATCAATCAATCAATCAATCAATCAATCAATCAATCAATCAATCAATCAATCAATCAATCAATCAATCAATCAATCAATCAATCAATCAATCAATCAATCAATCAATCAATCAATCAATCAATCAATCAATCAATCAATCAATCAATCAATCAATCAATCAATCAATCAATCAATCAATCAATCAATCAATCAATCAATCAATCAATCAATCAATCAATCAATCAATCAATCAATCAATCAATCAATCAATCAATCAATCAATCAATCAATCAATCAATCAATCAATCAATCAATCAATCAATCAATCAATCAATCAATCAATCAATCAATCAATCAATCAATCAATCAATCAATCAATCAATCAATCAATCAATCAATCAATCAATCAATCAATCAATCAATCAATCAATCAATCAATCAATCAATCAATCAATCAATCAATCAATCAATCAATCAATCAATCAATCAATCACGAAATCTTAAAAATATAAATGCAGAGAATTTATAATAAAGAAACGATGAATCACGAAATAATTGCTAGTTTTCTAACATAAGTTATTCTGAAATATACAGGGTAACCCAAGAGTTTTGGCACTGGAAACTTATATTATTTCTCAGGAAGAACCCTTCATTATATTGAATTTTTAGATTCTCCCTACAAAGCTGACTCCATCAATCTATCTGGGGTCTAGTGGGAAGATAAAGGGTGGAAAATCAAGACATTCAACTTTTGGAATGTTTTGTGTTACTGTATTGAGTATTCGCTCCGAACAACAAACCCACTAAAAGAGTAACACCCCAAAATGCCTGAAGCCAACATGAAATCCATATTCATATGTTTTTCCCCCACAAAGATTGGCACATCGTAACATTTGAAAGTAATATTCATCCCAAGACTACATTTTTTCAAGGTTCCCAAATATATATATCCTTCAGTTGGTACTTATATGAGTCACATGAGTGTATCAAGAACTATATATTCAATGTTCGTCAAATAATACAGTGCTTTATTTAAATATAAGTGGTTTATAGATAGCACGTCTTTCTGGAGATTGCGGTATTTTTGGTAAATGCGCCAACGCCGCTAATTTCGTTCAACCATTAATCAACCGAACGCTGACAGTGACAGCGCGAAACGTCTCGTTTTCAAATCAAATTTTGTTTGATGGTTCATTATACTGCATATTTACAGTTTTGTGTGGAAATTTGAATAGGATTTTGCTCAAAACCATTGTTTATTCTGTTCAAATCGAATTTAAAGGATGATGAAACGCTGTGAAATGTGTAAGAGACGATTTGAAAGTGGTGACCAAAACACAACATTCCACTGGTGAGTTACTCAGTGTCGTATCATTCGTTGTATAAACATTATACGAGTTTGCTCGCATCATTTTATTACAATTGATAAAATGGTTGGCCCAAGTGGTAAGAAAATGTTCATAGTAGTAGATAAGCCTATATTCAGTGGAATTGAAAAATAATTACAACATGTTCGATCTCATATTTCCCAAGTTCGACACTTTGAAACTTTATATTGCCGGAAAATAAACAATATACTAGTGACAGTAAATTTAATCTACTATCATTCGGGTAATAAATGAAAGATGTATACTTTCAGAAAACATTGATATTACATTGTTTTCATTCAGTCTTGAAGAAAGGATAAGATAATTTACTTAGTAGGTCAGTTTATTGAAATTCAGACCCTTCCAAAGGCATTTTTTGCGACGAAACAGTTTCAAAGACCGTATTGAAACAGTTTATACCTCAACGTTATCATTTTATGAGCCGAAAAAATGTAACGTTTCAATACGTCACGTGTCATAGGTATTTAATCTCATAGATGACAGTTCGCCATATTGAAACATGATTGAAACGGTCCAAGAGACGCTGTCAAAACGTTTTGAACCAGAATCAAGTGTGACGTCACAAATGGTTCAAGAAAATAGAGTGTTTCAAAACTGTTTCAAATACTTTCAAAACAGCTTCTCGCAAAAAATGCCTCAAGACAGCAAGACACTGGTATACTGGGGAATTCTGTGTTCCTATATCATTGTTTTAGAATGAGGTAACCCTAGTAATTGATTTTGAACAAACAACTACTGTGGTAAGGATTGAGTGTTATTCATCTAGTCTGTTAAATGATCGAAGTTTATTCGCTATTCAGGGTGGTTCAGAATTCTAAATGTGACCCCTTTTATGAATGGTGGCATTATGAAAATATTCTCCATTCATTATTTCCTATGATTTTCTCTGCACAGTATTAAAACCAAGATGATGAAAGTAAGCAAGCAAGGTTACATAAAATGTCTACATGTACCTATACTTCATAAAATCATTTGTAATCCACTCGGTTTTATCTGTCAGGTCATTTACGAATAATTGGTGGTAAATTGCTATAATTTCTCACAAGTTCTAAATATTATAATGGATATTTAATTTCTCTACGCCTGAAGAGCAGAAATTTTACCTGCCATGTCCCTCGTCAACCAAAAAAAGAACAACCAATCGTTCATCACATTATATAAAATTATTCGTTTAATGTCTGCAAATTGGTGCCTTTGCTTCCTTAATTAGGCATTGCCAACCACATAACGGAAAATTATCATAGCCACGTACCGATATGATATAATTAATTATTTTAATTAGTCAACATAATATATAGTTACTTATTTGTGACTCGAATTATTATATAATGATAATGATAATAATTAACGCATTCATTACTCAAAATACTGAATATAGGTACATACTCACATATTTGTAATACAAAAAAAAACAGATTCAAAGTGAAAGGCGAATCTCAATTTCAGGTGATGATTGCAAATCACCGATAAATTGTTCTTCAACTTAACCTCAATACGTATTTTGTTGCAAGGGTTTATATAAAATGGCTGATTACTAAACAATCAATAAACACAGAATGAAAAAACCATGAATTGGACGACGTATCAAGTACTATTATGATGTGGTATTTGCCAGGAAAGTAGTCGTTTTCTGCTCATGGTCTGCCACCAGACATTCAAATTAAAAAAAAACTATGTTCGATATGTTCAATCGGATAACTTCAACTTTGATCCTTGGTTCAGTTCATTGCTTTTTAATTTTGCAGTCATAAGCTTAGTTATTAGAGATATTAGCCACTCCCATGTTTCATGGCATAGTAACTTTGATTCTGGAGTGTTTATTTCTTCTGCCGCATGGGGTCGCTAATTCCAAGTGTCTCTTGGTACCCGGCTCACTGCGTTAAAATACACGAGAAAATATTGCATTGGGAAAAGCACCGCTTAAAGTGGAGATCTCAGGTTCTCTACTCGGATAACTACCCTGCACTGATGAGGGCCAATAAGCCCGAAACCGGTCTGTAGGTTGTTAGGCGTGCCTGTCCCGATGTGAATTTGTCACGTTCTTAGGAAGAAAGGATCATTTGCGATCTGCATTCACACGTGTGAATCGTTGCATTTTTTTCATGTTCTGGTTCTCACGAAAAATGATATCCCGTAATGTTCAGGGAACATGGTGAGAACCAAGGGAAACAAGGTAGGATTTAGTGATCTTCCTATATTTCTGGAGATGGTATGCCTCGGGGAACACCTCCCTAGCCAATGAGTTCCTAAGTCTTGATGTTCGTTGGATGAACGAATCTTTGGAAAGGGACGTTCTGCAGGTCTCTAAAGTGACCAGGAAGGGGTGTGAAGACTGAACTTGACGGGTTAATCTCGAAGAGACTGCTAATGAAGGAACGATTGTTGATATTTCAGAAGAGCATCGCCCATGAAAATATCCATAAAATAGAGTAAATCGCCAACTTTTCTACGGTATTCCAGAGAAGTGAGCGAATTTGTAAGAAAGGCATCACTGACGAGACGAATTGGCCTTTTTTGGACAGAATTCAATAGTTTCAGGATATGCCCCTAATAGCACAAGATGTCCATTGGACATGCGTTTTGTGTACAGTATATGTCCAAGGTGTCCATGGATATATTTTGGACATCCATAGGATATACAAATGAAGATATCCAGTGGACGTCCAGACAAGGTAGTCCATTTGGTGTCCATTTAATGACCTCTTCTTCAAAATATCGACGGCCATTGTCCAAATCGATGTCCACATGGAGATGTCCATTGAACATATATTTAAGGTAGTCCATATGGCTTACAATTATAGACTATATGTTGTCCATTTTAGGTCCAAATTGAGACGTTTATTGGATATTCAGAACATCAATGTCCCCACGTTCACATTTTGAATTTTTTCCACACATATACATATACATTGCATTCATAAAAAGTATTCAAAATTGACACCGGAAGAAACCCTCATGTTCAAGTAATATAAACCAATGGGAATTCTGTTAAATTACTTTACTCCTATAGAAGTGGTTCGGATTACAGTATCAGCTGTTGGTCTCGCTTCTCTCCACCATGCATGAATTTGGCTAATTGGGCTCTCACAACATAGAAGTAGAGATATCAAAATACCACACATTGTCTACTCCATCATCGTACAATACCTACATTTTCCCTAAAATGAAAATTTGAATCATTTGAATCATTCTCATTATTGGCCAAATTTCATGGATTTAATAATATAAATAAGAAGACAGCAGCAGCCAGCATGCAAGGAAGGATGAATCACAGAGGTAAAGCAACGATAAGCGAAGTTAGAGTTTGGATGGGTGACCGCGCTTGAATGCTGGTAGCTTTTTTCCATTTATTCGTCATAAAATGGACATCCTATGGATATTCCGTGGATGTCCAAAGCGGTGGAAAGTGGATGTTCAATGGCCTATATTTGTCCATACATGTTACCATATTGATGTCCATGATGGATACCGTATGGATAGTCAAAAAGTTGGAACATCCTATGGATGTCCATACGTTATCCGGTGTACAAAAACTGGATGTCCAGTGGATGTCTGAGATGTCCTGAGGAGGACATCCATTGAACATCCATTGGACTGAGTTGTGCTATTAGGGTGTTTAGGTGCCGCACTCCAAATATGGGAACAGGTCGGATCTGTGTCTTATAGATCATAAGCATCTGACTGGGAGTGAAATAGCTCTTGGCTCGAAACAGAAATCCAAGTTTTTGGGATGCACTTTTGGCAATGGACCTCACGTGATTTTTCCAAGAAAGGTTATTGGTGATATCAACGCCAAGCATCGAAATGGATGACTTCAATGGTATGGTTACTCCTTACTGAATTATGTTGGGCACAGTAAGATCGGCTTTTCTACAGAAAAGACATTCTTGTGTTTTTTGCATTGAATTCTACCAGGTTATTAAATCCCAATTCGAGAATTGTTGCTAAGTCCATATTCATTTTGTTAACATTTTTTCCTAGTTCATTTCTGGTTTGAAGGGCCGATATAGGAGCCCTGGAAGAGAAAGCAGTATGGAGGGTACTATCATCCGCGAAGCTGTGTATAGGACATGAAGTTGCTTCCAACAAATCGTTGATGTGTGAAATAAAAATAGTGTTGGTGCTAAAATTGATCCCTGCGGAACACCAGCATTTATGAGTAGAGTATCAGATGAAACTTCATCAACCACTACATGGAGAGACCTTTTTGAGAGAAAACTAGCAAGCAGAGAACACAGCTGAGGGGGCAAACCATAAGATGGAAGCTTGGCGATGAGTCCCTGATGCCAAACTCGATCAAATGCCTTGGAAATATCTAATGCCACGGCTAAAGTTTCTCCATATTTTTTAATAGATAGCTGCCATAAATGTGATACGTAAGCGAGCAGATCACTAGTTGATTTCTGATGACGGAAGCCTACCGTTGACAATTCCTGACCACGATCAGATATAATTCAATGTTCTGCGTGGTAATTGCCAGGAGAGTAGTTGCCTTATCCTCGTGGTCTACCAGAGAGATATTTTCAATTGAATTAGACTATTTTCCATTTTAATTGTAATCAATAAAAGATCATTGGATGGAAAGTTGAAGGGGTAGGAAACGAGAGAAATGATGATTTCTAAATGATTGATCCATATCGACACTGCTGATACGGAATACTTTTTGAAATGAGTAATGTCACCAGGGACGTACCTACTCTATATATGATTGGGTCATCTCAAAAACTCGTGTTTCTAGTGAATAAAATTCAACTATGCTGGATGAACCCTCATCACATCAAGTGTCAAGCACTGACGTTTAACACTTGGGACATTTTTGACCTGTCACTATATGGATCCTCTTGGATCCGCCCCTGGGCTAGCTGTCGCTGCTGAACACAAATGAGCCAGTTCAACATCTGATAAGCAACTTGTATGACAACATATGAAAAGGGTCACTCTTTGGTATCCACTTCTACGGTCACTTCATATTCTTATGGGCATCGAGATGTTTTCAGATAAATTACAGGACCGCACTCAGTCGCAACATATGGCATTTATTATATATTTACAGATTCAAAACTCTGTACACTGTACAGGGTGGCTGGAATTCGAGCCTCATCATTGGGATCTCGTAAACCGTAAGAGATACACAGGGTCGGTTAAATTATGGCAAAGTTGCGCAATTTGATGCCCAACAAAATGCCGTTCTGAAACTTGGAAAATTTCGTTTACTTTAGGAGATATCCGAAAAAAATTGAAATTTCTTAAAACCGTTTTTATTTTTTTCTGGCGTTATTTGAGGAAATCAATCGATATGAATAACACTTCATCATGACCACTTTTTCTTTTCTACAAGATAGCGTTATCAAATTTGAAATCATCAACTTATTTTTTTTAAATACGGACCTTTATTTCAAGTATCCAATCCGAAACCATTTTTTAAAATATTAATATTCATTAGTAATATAACTATGGAACGCTTATCAGCACCTAAACACTGGCAATATTTTAATGAAACCCATCCACTGCTCAATTATTACGAAATTCAACTTCTGGAAAAATAACATCTATAATACTCAGTTAGTTGATTAAAACAATGCTCGAATTATCCCTCTTAAACCTATATAGGCAGTTTCGTATACATCTTCGCAGGTTTCCCGTAAGCGCGCGATGGATTATTCTTCCTCTAGCTCGTATGGTTGTTTTTTCATACATTAAATTTTGGTGTAAGATATGAATGTCCCGTGAGATATCTTGAAATAAACTGTTCATTTTTGATATCCTAATAAAAAATAATCCAGCGGGGATAAATCGGGGCTCCTTGCAGGTCAGCGCAACACCCCCAACATCAATTGATTTGGAAATATTTCATTTGCGAGTTTATATTAAATACTATGATAAATTTAGATCATATCACGTTTTTCTGAATTGGAAAACACCATTTTTGATCCCGCAAAGTTTTCTAAACATTGAACTGTCATATATTGACGATTAGTTGCGACTTTCCATCGCTAAAATCAATGCCGTTTTTTTCAATTTCAGTTATTGCATTATATATTTTCAAAAAATAGAGAAACTGTAAATATTTGCCATCGAAACATTAGAAAATCAGAATTTGTGATCGCTCATAGTTTTTGGGCTATCGAAAGGTAACAAAAAATGAAATAAAATATCCAGGTCCGTATTTAAAGTTGATGATGGTTTCTAGAAGACGAAACGTCGGATTTCAAATTTGATAACGCTTTCTTAAAAACGGTTTTAAGAAATTTCACAATTGAATTTTTCACCGCTGGAATTGAAATAATCAAAATCGCTCAACTGTAATAGTGTATTACACAACGAGTATGGAAAGTGACACATTTCACACGAGTAGTTGTTTAGCACGAGCCGCATACACTTTCCAACGAGTTTTCTACATCATTTTTTCTAATACCATGTTTTGTTTTTTCTATTCTGGTTATATAATAAAGTCTGTATGAAACAAAATAGCCCCTTATAGACCAGGGTCGATAATTTTTCAAACGAGCCGCGTAGCAGTGAGTGCGGAAACGTAACGAGTGAAGGAAATGCACTTTCCAACGAGTTTTCTACACTATTTTTCCTACGACTCCGAATACTTTCATTTCGCGGGAGGTCTTGTCAAAAATGTAACTTGAGCGGTCCCTAGAATTTCAGGTGGTTTTGTTTCAATATCAATCTGTTTATTTCCATATTCAAGATGATATTTGAATACTTCTCCGACAAATGGAAATTACTGATTGATTGAGTTAGTTTAGTTTGGACAAATTTTATTGATATTGACACCAGCGTACAGCGTACATAAACAACCTTGACACCATAAGCCTGCTATAGCGCCAGTAATCACGCAACCAGGAATACAGAACCATAGAAGTACGTAGTGAGGAAGCGCGTACGAGTTACTCGAGTTAGTGCGTCTTTGACTCTTTGTGATACCAAAGAATCTTCTCCTTGGTGATACTGTGATATCAAACTGATGCAAGCAGCAAGCCGCGCATAAAACTGTAGCCGTACTCTTTTGAATGATCTAACCCTCTGTCATCAACATCTAAATAGATAGATAGATAATTTATTGAAGCTTTCAATTTGTAACAGTTGAAAAACTCAGGTCATAACAAATTACATCTTAAATCTAAGATAAACTGAAAAAGCTAAATCTGATAAAATATCACAATCAAAACATTAATAAGTGTATAGATAAAATCATGTATATAACAAAAAATTAAAAATGATAAAGTACATTGATGCCAATCACTCAGTTATTTTACTAAAAATTCCTCTAAAGAATATGGTTCAATGTCACATAATAGATCAAAAACAACTTTTTTGAATCTATTCCTAGAACAGTCTTCTCTGATTATCGAGGGTATATGGTTGTAAAATTTAATGGCAGCATAGTGTGGTCCTTTCTGTGTTTTTCAATCTATGCTTTGGGAAAACGAAATCCGATTTATTTCTTGTGAAGTATTCATGTTGGTATGTGTCAGTTTCAAATTTAGATTTATTGTCATATGCAAAAATTACACAAACATATATATATAAATGGCATATACAGTAAGCATTTGATGACCTTTAAAAATACCACGACAAGATTCTGTATAGTTCATATTCAACATGGTTTTCATAATTCGCTTCTGCATGATGAATATACGTTCCAATAGTGAACTCCCACCCCAAATGAATATCCCATACTTCATAAAATGATAAACTGTCCCATAGTATGCAGTTTTTGAGTGCCTCTAAATTCAAGTATTTTTTCAAAACTCTTAAAGCAAAACATTTCGAGGCTAGTATTTTTGCAAGAAAATCAATATGAAATTCATAGTTCAGTTTGTCATCAATATATATGCCTAATACTTTTGTATGTGTAGAGAAATACAATTTTTCATCGTTTCTCACATGTACATACTCTGGAATGTTAATGTTTTTGCGGCTAGTTTTGAAAACGATGCAATTTGTTTTTGCAGTATTCAGAAGGAGGTTATACACATTGCAATAATCAGATACCATCGAAATTGTTTTTGAGATAGTGTTTTCTAAGTGTATATGATCACCAACTGGTAGAATCAGATTTGAATCGTCTGCATAGCTAAAAACAGCAGTATTTGAATCATTGAAAACTTCAGGAAGATCATTTATATATACTAGGAAAAGTAAGGGACCAAGCACACTCCCTTGTGGTACCCCTCTTTTAATATCCGTGAACTCTGATAGAAATACCTCAGTTTTTTGTTTGATGCAGACTTTTTGTTTTCGGTTGCTCAAATATGATTTCAAGAGTTCATGAGCTTTCCCCCTGATTCCGTAATTGTTGAGTTTATGGAGTAAAATAGAGTGATCAACACAGTCAAAAGCTTTACTAAGATCTAATAAAACACCGCAAGCACAAGAGTCTATTTCCATTAGCTTATGAACTTGATCTACAAAATCAAACAATGCAGTTTCTGTGTTTCTATCTTTGAGAAAACCATGTTGAAAATCATTCAACACATTATATGCCGACAAAAAGTTCATCATCCTCATTGAGATAATTACTTCGAATAATTCAGAGAAGGCTGATAGCAGGCTAATAGGTCTATAATTAGTCAAGTCATTTTGTTCACCTTTTTTATACAGGGGTATCACTATTGCCAATTTCATCTGATCAGGAAAAATATATATATATAGCTCCAGCAAAGAGTATAGTTTCCAGTTTCAAAGTGAATTCAGAGGTTATGTATCAGACACATTGAAATTAATAGATAAAGAGTTCTCGGTATAATTCGAAACGAGACAGAAATTTCAACAAATAATATGCATTTGATTTGAGAACGCTTATATATTGACAGTGAGTACCTTCACAATATACCTGATTATTTCTATCAATTCAGGCGACCGTTGTGATATTTTTCATATCAACACTATTGCTTTTTTTTCTTTCAAATAAACAATACCATGGTGATATGAGCTACTTTCTGTATAACATTATCTGATCTGATCTAATTATATTGACGTTTTCATACGTGGTCGTAAGAAAACTGGGCTTTACGCTTGTGCGTCAGATTTTAATTATTTCAATGTCATCATTGTTACCAATCGAAGATGTTACTGTTATCTATCGATATCAAATCCATTTTTTTCTTCAAATCAACTCAAAATAGAAGAAATTGCATATGACACACGTTTTATAAGACACGTTGTCGCACTTGTTCACTTGGAGCACTCCCCTGCTTCGCTCGTCGTACTCCAAACAACGCGTGCGACAAAATAGCGTCTTATAAAACTTGTATCATAATTCATCATAATATATTAATTTAACTGCATTCTACCAATTTTTTTCTAATTGTTGAACAGATATCTCCATATTACAAGATTTGATGACACCACCCTGTTTTATATGTATAATTTTATATCCCATAATGAAATATCGCTGAATCCGTCACTGGTAAAAAGGCTGTCATTCTAGAATTATTGATGATTCTAAAGATGACCAGCGATGCTATCGGTAGCCTTTTGTTTCGACAATCAATTATCTGGAGTTCACTAAAGTATTTTAATTCGATTAATGCTGAACGATTTGTATATTTTTCAAAACCAACCAGTCGTTAAAAACGATGTTAGTAGAGGAATCTTGATTGGGCACATCATTGAATAACACTTATCACACCAAAACATTATTGATGAGCTTGTTAAACTTATTATCATGTTAATTTTGATATAGCAATGATTAACGAAATGATTTTGGGATATTGAATGGATGGATGAAACAAACATTGTTGTTTTATTCCTGGAATTAATAATTTTATGGACAAACTCCAACAACTGAAATTACAATTTCCCACCAGTATTCGAAACTTATTAGCAACGGAGGATAAAGTTATACCTCAGACGTTTACGGAGAACGGGACGTAGAATTATTCTGAAAATTTGGTTTATTGTGTAATCAGTTTTGTTCTATCGATCTAAAATATTTTCAGCGTTGCGGCGTTGCCGCTTCTATCAAAAAGTAGCAACAACTTTGTTATTTCAAATGGAACACCCTGTATTTTATTTCATTTTGCGATTCTTCCTGAAGAGCTGATTTCGTCGATCTATCATACTTGGGGTATAGCGCGAAATATTACAGAGATATAGGGTGTGAAAAATCGAGATTTTTCAACTTTAGGAATTTGTTGTGCCGAAACTAATCATTTCTGATCAAAACTATCTTAACTTTTTATTTACTATCTACTGACATTTAATTGAAACAAATAGAGGCTGATGCAAAACTCAAAATTTTGAACCACCCGTGTTTGTTTCAATTAAATATCAATCGATAGTAAATGGAAAGTTGAGATAGGGACATGTAAGCCGTTTTGAGCAAGAATGGATAGTTTCGGCACAAAAAATTCCTAAATTTGAAAAAATCTCGATTTTTCACACCCTATATCTCTGTAATATTCCTCGCTATAAGTATGATAGATCGACGAAATCAGCTCTTCAGGAAGAATCTAAAGATGAAATAAAATACAGGGTGTTCCATTTGAAATAACAAAGTTGTTGCTACTTTTTGATAGAAGCGGCAACGCCGCAACGCTGAAAATATTTTAGATCGATAGAACAAAACTGATTACCCAATAAACCAAATTTTCAGAATAATCCTACGTCCCGTTCTCCGTAAACGTCTAAGGTACCATCGACCGTGAGTGACCCTGTATATGATCTAATTGTAGAATTTGTTATAGCGAACAAAATATATAAATATATAAGTCCTACAGTTAAAAAAATTGAGAATAAGAAATTAACGTAATGTGTGTGGCTAAAGGTTGAAATCCAAAGCCAAAAAAAACATTTTTGTTTTGTACTTATTTTATATATTATGTTGTATCATATTTTTTATATTCTTTTATGTGCCCACAAATGAACAGTATTATACTATTATTTTTTTTATAAACTCAAGTTGTGAAAAATGATGAAATTATTTCTTCAAAATTTCAGATAGACTTTCAAAGTTCACCAGTTCATATATCTGAATGATAATAATAATAACCGTACATACAGGGTGTCCCACAACGATAAATTTCTCGGAAACTATATACAGTGTGTCCACCTTAAGGACTTATTACCACCCCTGTAAAATCGTTATTATTTGATCGATTTTGAAAAACTTTTTTGGCGAATAGGTATTTGAAATGTCTATTCAACAATAGAGTGATTATATTTTTGAGCCGTTATCGTGGCTAACTGCTACCAATTTTATTGACCCATTTTTCAAAAAGTACTATTAGGGATTTTTCTCACAAAAAAAAGTGATTTATTCTGAATCAGGATCACTTGAAACACACATGTACCGATGTTCATCATCATAAAACACAGAGTGTACGAAGAAACGAATTTTTAATTTTCAATGTTTTCATCAAAAAAATCTACTATTGTTGTATTTTTGAAAAGAATCAATGACAAATTATTATTGGGGATCACTTCAAACAAATTTGTACTAATTTTTGATCATTAAAATATACAAAATGTGTCTGAGGAAAAGAAATATCTAAAGTAGTGTACCGGGTGATTAAGTAAAGATCTGTATCTCAGTAACTAACAGTCGTAGAAGTTTGAGGAAAAAATTCTTCAGGGGAAATCGACCAAAAAAAATTGCTGGAAATATTTTTTAAATTGATACGTCCACCGCTAGGGGGCGTAATAGTTTCGATCGTATAAAAAATTGAATTTTTTCGGAAATTTTCCTGTATAAATTCAGAAATAAATACTCTCACGTTATTGCAAACATAATTATCCATCTTTTTGAAACATGAAGTTTCATTCGTAGGATGTAAAATAAAGGCGGGAGGTAATCCTAAACTTTTTAAAATGTAAATGTCTATAACTCAAGTTTGACTTGACGAAATTTTGCTAACAAGACATGGTTCAAGAAAGAAAGGATTGGTGAATAGGATAAAAAACCATCTATGTCATTCTGGTTCTCATCGCCCTCGCTAGAGGGCGTATTTTTTGAGGTCAATCGTTTTTTGAATTTTTATCCGGAATCTCAAATGCATCGGTATAATTATCTCATCATATTCGGATAGAAGATAAAATTTGCAACATAATATGTTCATATCGCATGACGATATCTTCATTCGTTGAAAAGTTATGGCTTGCAGAATATTTCATTAACAAATTTATCAAAGAAACAAAATAGGTAATTGAGTTTTCGAATTTTTTCCAAGTTTCCTGGTCAAGCATGCCATTGAAAAATGAAAAAAATAATTCGAAACTTCGTTCCCATTTTCATTTGATCGATCATCAAATTTTATTTTTATTCATCAGATATTCTTTATTTTGGTATATCATTATTGTTCTGATATCAATAATTCTTCCCAAAAATACCATAATAATACATTCTTTTGGTGAAATATTGAAAAAGAAAAATTCGGACATCCTGTGTTTTATGATGATGGAAATCGGAGCAGATATTTTTCAAGAAACCACCACTTTAGGATAGAAATAGATGAAAAAAAAATTGAAAAATTCCTTACCATCTGATCATCACAAAAAATTTGAATGGTATCTTCAAAACACAAGGCCTCCACTTAGCTTTCACAGCTAAATATACCATTCGAAACATTCTAGGTAATCCAATAGACAAAATAATTGATAACAAGGAAAAGTCAGAAATTTATGAAAAAAAAAATAATGTAGTGGCTGTGACATAAAATATATTGGATAAACACGACGAAATATAGAAACCCGCTTCAAAGAACATATTGCTCATTTTTATCTAGAGTGTTGCCCAACATATTCTTGAAACTAGTCAACCTATCACTGTAAACAACTCAAACTTAGTTAGACATGTCACGAACAATAAGGAGTTGGATAGTTTAGAAAACATTTACATTAATCGTAGTAGAAGCCCATTGATAAACCAAGATGGCGGCCCTATTTATTCTTCCACTTCATCGACGTTCCACGTCAGTGAAGTGGGAAATCCAGGTAAGTATGTATAAATAAGGTGTCCATCAGTTACGGACAAATCAGTTTCATTGGTATTTCCACTGAAGATGACAACTTGGTTGTCGAAATACGTATTTGGTTTTTCTCAAATATTTTGTGGTTTTTGGGTTATATTTTCGTTTGTTGTATATTCTTAATCCACAGTCTCCTAATCTCTACTTAAACCCCAGTATAATTATTTCATAGTAACAGTTTGAAGTGATAATAATTTTATATTTGTTACATTTTTTGGTGATTTTGCAATTTCCATTGTGTTGTAGTTTCAGTGGACTGTATAATAATTGAAATGAAATAAAATTAACCAACGTAGGTGATCCATTTCTTACAGTGGAGGTAGAAGTTATAGGATAAGGGGATTAACTTACAGTCAAACTCCACCAAAGTGTTTAATATGTAGTCATAGACTTACATTAGGACATGTTTCGAAGGATTAATCCTTCATCATCAGCAATAGTAAAAAGTACATCTATTAAGAGAAAAAAACCATGTTAAAAATCTTGACACATCAAAAAAGAAGTACCTGAAAACTTACTCATGGTGACAGTGAAAATTTAAACATGAAAATAAACTTAAAATGAAACAAAGGGGGTCGCACTAAGTGCGAACTCCCAATGTTAAGGGATCTTCAGAAATCTCATAATCAACCAACAATAAAAAAAATTTATATAGGTGAATGTTAGGGAACCATGTCTTTGGATAATGTTTAATTGAAACGCCATGTTCTAGAAAAAAAATCAGCCCAAAAAAATGCATGGTCCGTAACCAACGTAACAAAAATCATGAGTGACTGACAACATGGCGTTTCAATTCGGTTTTCTCACGCACAATTTTTGAATACTGAAAGAAAAAAGATCTGGATGTGTCCAGAATGGAAGATCCTTCCGAAAACACGTTGACTTTCATTTAATTTTCCTCCCAGTCGGGATTTACAGAGTGTTTCAGATTTGGGTCACCTTTGAGGAAACCCTCGATTCTGAATGTTCATCTTGAGTTAATTCTGATCTTCAAATCTTCCCATATGAGGTTTCAGCTTCAAAATGAGCCTGAGATTTTGAAAATCGGTTGAAGAGGAAAAAAGTTATGACTACAAAACCAAAAAATTGATTTTTTGAGATCACTCTGTAAAGAAAAGTGATAAGAAGAAAATTTTGGAAATGGCCGAAGGTAATGAGATAATCTTCGTGCCTCTGCTGATAAAATTGAAAAAAAAACTGTTTTTCTTCATTTGGGATCCTTTTGAAAATTTCGAAATTTTGCACAGTTCCAAAAAACATCCTGTAGCAATTTTATAGTAATAACCTTATGTACCGAAGAAGTACGAGATTATAGCTGAAGGACTGAGCTAGCGAACAGTGCAAACAGAATTGAAATTGTTCGAAGAAGAAAAAAGTTATTCAAATTTAAACAGGGGCAAAATTTCGGGGTGCGACTTAATTAGTGTTGCGTAGTTTATTTCTTCAGAAGGTACCTTAAATGACACTCCTTGTTTACCGAGGTTGAGAGAAAATGCTGTCCCTTCAATTTTTCCAAATTTGCCACAGTATTTATCGACAACAAAATCCGTTCATCGAAAGAAACCAGAATGTAGACGACAAAATCAAATCCATGAGAATGAATTATTAGTGCAAAATTTTGAAATTTCTGACATTTTTAATAGAATTGCTGATTTATTGAACAGAACTGGAAGAAATGATTCACATTAATTCTGAAAATGCTCATTTGAAAATTGAAAATGAACATGAGCTTGGTTTCAAAGAATTGAATTGGATTTTGAGTTTTGATGATTCAGAAATGATGTAAAATGTTTGAAAACGACTAATCAGGTAGCTGCTAGTGCTATTATTTGAAAACACTGTGATTACTGTGAACTATAAGTATCTCAATACCACACTATGTGTCTGTTCAAGAATTGAAACATGCTAAATGAATTGAAATATTATGATTCGAATGACGGTAGTCGGCTGTGTGCATAGGCGAACGCGAGCAACGATAGGACTAAGGACTACGGCACTTTGCAGTGTTGCCTTGTTTCGTTCCAGGCCTGTTTGAAGAGGGCCGTGACTTAGTACTACGACACAGTTTCGTCGCCCAATTTATTCACACGTTTCCACATTCGAATAAATAATAGTTATTTATGTATTAAGGGAATTATGAGGGCCTTAATTACCGATGGCAAAGTTTGCGTCCCGAGGGCCTCTGGCCCGAGGGACAGCAATTGCCAGAGATTATTAAGGCTCTATAATTCCCGTGGTACATAGATAATTTTATTTTTGACCGATTTTCATAACAATATGTCCATATTTAGAACGCAATAAATGTTTAAATTCATAACCTTTCTGGTATATTTGAATTAGGTAGCGTTGATTTTAGCATTGTTGGTTGTTGCTAGGTTGTCGCTATGTTACATGTTTATAAGCAAACTTTCTTTATCAATCAATGTTTTTCCGTTAAAAACGTGTTTATTTTTAACCACAAATCGACGATCTTTTTCTGATATAATGGAGGATATTATAAAAAAAGCGGAAAAAGCAAGACAATCATTACTTCCATCGAAAAGTGAAGCCCTATATCAAAAAGAATACAACTTATATCTGAAGTGGCTGACACAGAGAAATGTTATGTCAAAAGATGCCAACGAAACTGTCTTTCTGGCATATTTTCAAGAACTGGTAAAGTATTTTCAGTATTTTCTGGTAGATTTGGTAATAATTGTATTTATTCGTTGCAGTCAGAAACGTTTAGCCCAAATTCGTTATGGACTAAATGGTCAATGCTCAAATCGATGGTGACCATATATGAGAAAAGAGATATCACCAAGTTCAACGAACTAGAGGCTTTTTTGAAACGGAAAAGTAAGGGGTATAAGCTGAAAAAGTCTGCTGTCTTATCTCCTAAAGATGTCATCAAATTTCTAAAGGACGCCCCTAATGAAATTCATTTATTGCATAAGGTAATTTTTTTCTCATAATTTTCTTTTTCGTTTGTTTATTTCGTTTTATTTGTTATAGTTTGTTCTTATTATGGGTTATTTTGGAGGATGCAGAACTTAGGAACTTCTAAATATGAGTATAGCAGATATAGAGGACCGGGATACTGTTATGGTAGTGAACGTACCGGAAAGTAAAACTGGTGTATCGAAGAAATTTACAGTTGTGGATGAAAAAGAGTTCTCTGCTTTGCCTTTATTGAGACTTTATATGTCCTTGCGTCCTGAAGGTACAAAACGATTTTTTTTGAGCTTCCGACAAAATAAATGTACAACTCAGCCAATTGGAAAGAATATGTTTGGCAAAATTCCCAGCAAAATCGCAATGTATTTAGGATTGCCAAACCCACTAACCTATACGGGACATTGCCTTCGTCGCACTTCTGCTACTGCCCTAGCCAATGCAGGAGCAACTATGACAAACTTAAAAAGACACGGAGGTTGGAGAAGTTCCACGGTGGCAGAGGGGTATCTGGAGGACAGTATTGAATTGAGAAATAAAACGGCGCGTATGCTGTCTACTTTGCCATCAGAAGAGGCAGGCACCTCGACTGTAGTGAACAGCACCACCCATAAAAAAGAAGAAATTGTTTCCAGCGGCGGAAGTAATTTTCAGGGAACATTTGAAAATTGTACATTTATTATTTGTAATGACGTGTATAAGGAAAATATGTCTTAGTTTTCATTACATATAAACGTTTATAAGCATTTCTTGTATCATTTTCACCTGTAAAAGGTAAGAGGGAGTTTTTGAACCTTAATATCCCAAGGGAGTTATGACCCTCATTATAGATATCGTAACTATGACGATATAAGCTTATAATGTCACTGTCAGAAATAAAATATCTTCCAACAAATAATATTGTAATGATGGGAAAATAAATAATATATTAGGACAATGAATGTATAGTACCACCAATTACTGTAAGATGTAGACAGAACAAAATAATTCCAATTAAGCTGCAATAACAACACTAAGCATTCTCAATTTCTCACATCACAAATACATCAATCCACTGGATGCTGCGTGAGCCATCAGAGTGTTGGCAGCCAGCTGCGTTTCCAGCAGTATCCTTGTCTCGTCCATCCATTGTTTGGCTACACATCTGGGGGCACCTTTCAGCAAATTCATGTACTTGAGGGTTTGGGCGAAATCGCCTCGGTCCAGCCAATACCTGGAAAATATATTAGGGTTGTACAGGTTGGGCCGAATTGGACACTTTTAAAGGGAAATTCCTGTTTCTAAACTAAACTACGCAACACTAATTTTCCCCTTGTTTATATTTTAATAACTTTTTTTTCTTCTTCACACTGAGGGTCGCAGAAAAAAAAAACCCTAT
Source organism: Chrysomela aeneicollis (assembly GCA_029955515.1). NCBI lineage: Eukaryota > Metazoa > Arthropoda > Insecta > Coleoptera > Chrysomelidae > Chrysomela > Chrysomela aeneicollis. The sequence continues at coordinate 824,365 of JARUHQ010000026.1, read as the reverse complement.
CCGAACTCACCGCGCCCTCTGCAGGATATCATTCGTGTTCATCCCCCCAAAATCCACCCGTTCGTCGTCCAATTCGGCGCGCGGAATCGGCGCCGCCGCTTTGACCAGCAGCAGTGACTGCAGGTACGACAGCACGTGGACGGGCAGCGCGGCGCCCTGTTCGGGTATCAGGGCGACGGTGCGGGCGACGCTCTCCACCTTGAGGAAGCGCTCGCGGAGGGCGTCCTCAGGGTAGACGCCGCGCTCTTTGGCCTCGCGCGGTATGGCGTTCAAGACGGCGCAGACTAGTTCGTCGTTGTCGGCTGCAAGGGGAGAGATTATCGATAATATTGTAGATATCGTATAGATATCGTTAATATAGTAAGATTCGTGTTATAAGCATCGTAAATATTGTAAATATTGTAATAATTGTAAATATTGTAAATATTGTAAATATTGTAAATATTGTAAATATTGTAAATATTGTAAATATTGTAAATATTGTAAATATTGTAAATATTGTAAATATTGTAAATATTGTAAATATTGTAAATATTGTAAATATTGTAAATATTGTAAATATTGTAAATATCGTAAGTGTGTTCTTTCACAGTCCCCTAATAAATAATATAGAAAATATTGCATCGTAAATTTCGTGAATATTGTAAATATCGTAAAAATCGTGAATATCGTGAATATTGTAAGTGTTATAATTATCGTAAGTATCGTATATATCGTGAGTATAGTAAATATTGTAAGTATCGTAAGTATCGTAAATATTGTAAATATAGTAAGAATCGTGAAATTCGTGAATATCATAAATATCGTAAATAAAATAAATATCGTAAATATCGTGAATATCGTAAATATCGTAAATATCATTAATTTCGTTTATATCGTAAGTGTTGTAATTATAGTAAGTATCGTAAGTATCGTAAATATGGTGAGTATAGTAAATATTGTAAGTATCATTAATATCGTAAATTTTGTAAGTATCGTAAATTTCGTAAATATTGTAAATATAGTAAGAATCATGAATTTCGTTAATAACATGAATATCGTAAGTGTTATAAGTATCTTAAGTATCGCAAATATCGTAAGTATCGTTAAAATCGTAAATATCGTAGGTATCGAAAATATCGTAAGTATAGTAAGTATCGTAAATATGGTAACATCGTAAATATCGATAACAAGAATACTTTATCTGACTTGTTAATGGGACAGGAAGATGAATTTTATTTTCTGTTACTTGCCGGGTTATGTAATTTGATACCAATTTTTCACCCTCAATATATATCTGTAATAATTCCTGTATTTACCGATAATATCAATGGGCATTTCCACTATCTTAAAATATGCCCTTTTTTTCACATGACGTGATGGAGGGAGGCTTATTAGATAGTGTAAACAACTTATTCACTCTGAATTTGTTAATTTCGATTTATTATTCGATATTGAAAACGTGACTTCACATTCTGTAAATTCAAACGATCCTTCGCTGTGACGTCAGTGTCTTCCAGAAATATGATTGGTCGAAGTTTGTGATGGCGTTGACTGGCTCGTAAGTGAGGGCAGGTGAGGGAAAGACCCACCGCAGTTGCCATGTCTCTCTAAAATCTTTGAATCCATTTCGTGTAATGAGAAATTGTTCTGAATTGTGAGTAATCAACTATCAGACACTCCCAATTCATTGTGAAAATGAAAATATTTCAAGATCAGGGATGATCATGTTTGGTGTAAATTTTCAATCGGAGCAGATTCAGTCACATCTGTCGGACAATATCACATTCTTATTCATCATCTCTTTGAATACATTCAGATTTCGTGATATATTTGATGTAATGGGTACATATAATTTTTCAAAACATCGTGATTTGAACATAATCATCATCAGTTATTATAAAATTGTCATTCTCAGAAAATGTAACTTCCGATATGGCAACCATGCATAGAAATTACCAATAAAAACTAACCTTTGTGTTTTCACGTTGATAGTTTAACACACTATCACTTGCTATCACTTGCACTCTCAAGATAAAATAAAGTTCTCGAATCAGTAGCACCTTATATACCTACCACCTATTCCTAACAGGTATTAACGCAATGGAATTTTAATACGCTAATCAAGTGATTAGACGAGGGATTATGTATTTCTGGATTACCTTCCTTCTGTCTTACTAATCTTTAATTTTTGATCTGGCAACTCTGTGTGGTGCTTAGATCATTAACGTATAACAACGGGACAACCAATCAGAATCGGACGCGCACTGACGTCATGGCTTCCCTCTTCTTCTGGATCGTTTGAATTCAGTAGATTATTTTGGCGTTTTCAATAATTTTTAACTAGATAAATTGATGAAAAAAAAATCTCAAAAAATGGGTACGAGTTACATGAGAGTCCAATATTTCGAAATATAATTTTTCTGAAAATGACTGGAAATGCCCATTCCGATAATATCGATAAATTCTCATTGCATATTTATACGTGCCGCAAGGAGAAGGAAGCCACTAGAATAATTTAACGAAGTTTCATCACATCAGTAATGTATAAGTGTGTTTGTTATTGCATGCAAACCTACCAAATTTCAAGAATGTCGAAAGAGGTTTTTCCGTAAACTTATTGAAATAATTTTTTTGGAGTTATACCCTGTATCTTGAAATTAGAACGGTTTTTGAATGTTTAAAGAGAGTTGCAGATATATTAGTAGATACCTTTGAATTGATTTATCCATAGAAGAAAATTCATCATTTGGGATATTTCGAAATTGATATATTTTATTATTCAGATTATAATTTGGCTAACTAAGAATTCTTTCATCAGGAACAACGATCTTGAACATTCATAGGATCGTTCGGAGATTCGTTTCTCATATTTCAAATTCAATTGTATGCGTCCAAATGTTGAGGGTTTATTCGAAATGAAATTGGGGAATAATTTATTATTAGCAACATGATTTCTCTCAAACTCTTTCAACTTACACCTCCTTTAATGCTCTTCTTGGGGAAATTCACCATGTTAATTTCAGTTAAGGCTGGGAAAGGCGATAGTATCGCACTTTGTCCAAATGCCATCTGCCAAATCGTGCGTATTTCTATATTTTGATCTTGATTTTTTTGTGTGAAAAGATGAAGGTTCGATCTATGTTGGATACTATTTGAAATTTGATTATTCGATGTGAAAATACTTTTTTGTTTCGCCAAACTGGCTATGTTCAGGAAAATGAGATAGTATCCGACATAGCTTGATCCTTTATCTACTTGATGAATTGATTGATTGATTGTCGGTTTGCGGGCGGTCAGAACCATAAGCATGTAGGCCACTCAGTTGGGCCCGTTATGAAGTCGCAAAAATGCTGTATTCAGTACTTTGTGCGGCTTCTTGCCCACTCTCGAAAGCTCCAATTGAACTTTCGTGTACCGCAACCTAGCATCCCACGATGACCCAGGCGCTGTTTAATACTGGCACCGATCCAATTTGTGCGTTTCCGAAACTTCAGAATCTTTTCAAAAACATCGTAATATGCTTGTTAACCTCAATATCACTCATAAAATTCACCTAGATACTCTCTTTAACAGACACACTATCGTTTATAAGTCGATCACTAATTAATTTCTGACACCTTCAACACTATTTCGTCGTTGAAATCCGACCAAATTTTCTGAATAACACCGCGAAATCGAAACGAGAAACTGACACATCAAATCAACATAGGTCAAACAAGATTCTAGGTTTAAGTTCATAAAATACACGCTCACCTGCAGACTTCTCTACGGCTGTGATTTCTGGCTCTAACGACCTGATTTGATCCTTCCATGGTAATCCTGGACAACCAGCCTTTATCGCTCGAAGCAGAGCTTGGCAAGCACTCCACAAAACCTGTGCTTGTTTCGAGGTTTGATCGGCGTTATTCTTTTCTGGAGAATTGAAAATCAACATGATGGATGATATCAATCATAATGACTCTTTTGCTTAGATGAATGGACTCAACCTTGTTACGAGGCTTAATTTAAAATTCATACAAATTGATGACCCGATCAAAAATGATTGATAATAGTTATTCAAATGACTAGAAATCGGTTGAGGATTTGAAAAATGTTTCGAGTGAGATTATTATAATCGTACAGGATAAAGGAATATGGTGATTTTACCTGGCACATGGAAATATGACAAAAAAACTTCCCCACAATGAAATATCCCTAACATGCTCCTAATATATGCGAGAACATACAAAAAACAAAGTTTATAAAATGATACAGCAGATTTATAACCACATTCATGAGTTGACACTGTCGTTTGATGTCAGTGTCAGAAGTGATATTTTGATAACAACGATCTGAGCTACAGGGTGTGAAAATTACTTTGATTCAAATCAGGTCTTTTTTACGTAGCCCGTTCCTAGAAAGATTTCAATGCTTCCATTCGAGTGAAATTCTGCGAAATATGAAATGCTATCGTCGAATATCGTACGACACGTTTATCGAGGATGAATTTCTTTCCAATGGGGAAGTTTCCTTCGAACTGATTTTCATGAAATTATTGTTTGAATAACAAGTATTATGTTTCTGCTATCTAGAATTACTGTCGGAATCGTCTTTAATCATTTAAGTTTTCAGATTACAGCGATACAAAATTTTTATAGCGGAACACTATGACGTACTAATTAGATTTAGTGACATTTGGGGATATTTGTTTGTTATAAATTTCTGAACTTAATTCGGTTGAGCCTACGGACTGAAAAAAGAAGAAGTGAAAAGCTGTTGCTTGCACTGTTGCCAGATTGAGAGAATATGATTTATTGTTCAAAGATACAAATCTTGTTGACAAAGTAAGAGTCATAAAATACACAAACAGAAGTAAAATAAGTCGATACCAACATTGTACTAGAAGTCTCATACCTACAACAATATATAAAATAAAATCTAGCACATGAAAAACGTAAACATATTGAAACAAGCTCGAGTTAGAATGCATCATTGTAAAATTCTTGTAAACTATAATAGGGTTTAACCAACAGGAAAGCTCTCACTCCCTTTCTGGAATGTTTTAAGGGACTTATTTCTTTGATGTGATTTGGTAAGTGATTAAACATCTTACCGCCTCCATAAATTACTGAATCTTTAATTAGTGTCAGTGATGGGATCGGGAGTTTAATGTTGCAAGCTTGACGTGTGGCGGGACGTGTGTAGGTAGTGTCAAATTTATGAATATGTTTTTTAATTAGACATACCGTTTCCATAACAAAAATTGCGAATACTGTTAATATTTTGTGTTTAATGAAAAGAGGTTTACAGGAATCTCGAATTTTTGCTTTGCACATATATCTTACTGCACGTTTCTGTAGTATAAAAACAGAGTCTATGAGATTCATATTACACACCCCCCAGAATGGGATTCCATAAATCAAGTGGGATTCTACTGAAGAATGGTACACAACCTTGGCAGAAGAAAGACCAAGTTCATTCGATGTTACTCTTACTGCATAACATCCAGAAGACAATTTTTCATTTAAATTTGAAACATGCTCGTTGTATTTTAGTCTAGAATCTATATGAACAACTAGAAATCTAGTATGTTTAGTGTTTCCTATAACATCCTCACCCATGACAGGCTCATTTAATTCACCTTTGAAAGAAATAATATTTGTTTTTGACATATTCATGCATAACTGGTTTGAGTGGCACCATCTTTTCACCTCATACATATCATTCTTGATAATTTCAAGGAGTGTTTCGGAATCTTTATTATTCCATAGTATACTTGTATAGATCCGCAAACAGCGTTATTTTTCCTGAAATATTTATTCGGGCCAATGTAGAGTAAGACGAGAGTCGGTCCGAGAATTGACCCCTGAGGCACACCACATTCTACAGGCAACTCATCCCCGTTATGTAGTCGTTTTAACAACTTGGTTGCGACCTGACAGATATGATTCAAACCATTTCTGACAGACACCATAACGCCATCATAGTGATGAAGCTTTCGTAACGGTATTCTGTGGTTCACAGAGTCGAATGCCTTTGATATATCACAGAACACTTCCACGGTAGCTTCATACAAAAAAGAAAAAATTGCATCATTTGTACCTTTTATAGCTTGAAAGCCAAACTAATTTCTTGGATGAATCGAAATATTCATCAAAACATGGAATATTTGACTAGCAAAATCAACTTCAGAGAGAAATTGCCAATATCAGAATTATTTATTACCTGACCATAATTTCAAAATGAAAAAATACTCCATTTTAATATTTATCTTGTCAATAATCAACATTCCCTTTGGCTCTTCTAATTAGTACGTCATCAGCATTGTGGAGGAGCCGTAACAACATTTTTGGGAATGTTTTTCCAAGTCAAATTTGATAGCACGAGGTAAATAAAAAATACGTATTCGATGAATTTTCATAAACTTCTGTAACTTGGAATGAAAATCTGAATTTCTGAAACTTCCCCTTTTTATTTTGCGATCAAATATCGCTTCGGAAATCGTAGTTTTTTTTTTTTGGTTGCATGAAATTACATTTTGATCTAATGAAGTCGAATGTTTATGTTCATTATTTTGGATACAGAATAGAAAAAAATATTGCAATTTTGTTGTTTCGTTTATGGTCATTTTCTGTAACTGAATGCAATATTACCGAATGTTAAGGTTGCTGAAAATGAAGAAAATAGTGATAAGGTTTCAGAAATCTTCAACAAATATTGTTTTTTCCCTAAATTATTGAAAAACAGAATCATCATTACAACTTTTACAACTCTACTGGTTGCATAAAATCAAATCTTGTCTAAATATTACACACTATATTGAAACATAAAAACATCAATTTTATTTATCCGATATCAACTCATGGTAAAAAAAATGTCAATACTTCTCAACCAACCTTTTATAGCCTGATCTATCCCTTTGAGACGTCCTACAACTGCTGCAAGCTGTATCTTGAACCTGCATCTCTCACTTTCCAACAACTCGTCGAACTTTCTAGTGAAAGCCCTTTCTATTTCCAATTCTCTCGTCTTGATTGCATCATCCAAATGATCGGTGAATGCTTGTGATTGCCTTTTCAGTTGTTCCCTGAGCTCTTGCTGTGCATCTTTCCTCAGTTTCAGAACCTTGGAAATGTTGGAACAATTTGATAATCATATTCGCGAAAATCACGAACCAATAGATGGCGCTGCAGAAATGTCAAAAACTTGACATGAAGGTGATAAACAAGCATTTCGTTATGTTTTCAATAATAATTTGTCAACTTTTGATTCACATTTTAGGAAAGAGTTAACGAATCCAAAATATTTGAAAGGGTGCTATCGTTTGGTTATTATTTATAGAACACAAAACAGGTATTTTATATGAGGTTTATGGATTTATTATGTTTTTGTAGGCTTTTCAAACCACCTCTGCAAAATCAATGGTGCCACTGAGGTATTTGTATTTCAATGATTTATCTTTATATTGTTATATTTCCAGAATGCCCAATATTGGGATGAGTATCTAAAGTATATCAGAAATAAGAAGAAACCATTAAAAGAACGAGAAGCATTGTTCAAAGCTGGTCACATCATACTTTGTGGGATAGATATGGAACACACATAAATAAACTACTGTTCTCAAACTTCAGCTCTAAGGCAGTCCTCATATGAAATTAAAATGATTGTATGGAGAAGTTAGCAGTGGAAGTGTGAATATATCTGTTTTAAGCTGTAATTTTATTCTAACCCAAAAAATAGATGATTACAGACAGAAATAAAAACAAAAAATGTATCAATTAACTTTATTTTCTGAGAAAAGTAAGTGTAGTGGTGCATCTGCTCATATTGAGATATCTTAAATAGGCAACACAAGTTATTATTTTCGAATTCACAATGTACTTATAGTCCATAATAATAAGTATTTTGTATAGATACATAGATAGATAATCTCTGGTATGTACCAAGGAAGTTAAAGATCTTATGGTCTACCAGTCATTCAAATTCATTTCTCTCAATTAATACTTATCCAATTCATGGCTATAAAAATTTGATTTCATCAAGCCTACATTGTGCACTGTTAAAGTTTCCATGTGATGACTTTGAGATGTTCATTGAAGTAATTGCATTCTTTTTGAGCCTATCTCTTGGTTTAACTCTCCTTCTTGATGGTCCTGAAGTGAAATCAAGGTTTTCATCACGAACAATAAAATAGACAACACAACACCAGATATTATTTGTTTGATTCTACCTGAAAAGAGACATACCATACCTACCTTCAATTTGGCATTTACTTCAGAAATCTACTTCTAGGAAGTGCTTATTACAAACGTAAATGTTTGTGGTAATAAGTTTTTCTATTTTCAACATGATATTCTATTTTTTACACAATCGTGAAAATGAAATTTTGGATTTTGTGCCAAGGGAACGATGTCTGTACGGTAGGAAGTACGCTGAGGTACTGAACAAATCTTTCTCGATTTCGTCTTTACGACCATGTGAACTGGCTGCATGTTTCAATAATATCAGTAACCAGCTGATAAGCACGAAAATAGTCCGAAAACTATTCACAATAATTCAAATTCATTGAAAATAATGCGAAAGCCTAGCAAATGCAATGCTAAATTGCTTCGTTTATCACCCTCGTTGTGCTTCGAAAATTTGACACCAGAGGCCACCCACTTCGTGATTTTCGCGAATACTTATTAGAAGATTGAAGTAATTAGTAGGGTATTATTTCTTCCTATATTCTTATACTACAAATTGAAATTTATTTTACAGCGTGTCTCACTGCCCAGTTATCCAGGTAGAATTAAGGAACTTTCAGGACTTTCGGCCTCCAACAAGTAATTCTGCATTTTTTATAGAAATGGCAACCATGATAATATCTACCTTTTGTAGATTGTCCCTTACAGAATCCTTCGTCAGTCATTTGTCACTATCAATTCTTCTAACGAAACACATTCGTATCGCAATCAAAGTGAACAAATAACTGCATGAGCCGGCTCGAAGGACCAAACTTTGCAGTGACATATGACGTCAAAACGACCAAGTATTATACCATTAAGTACGGTATATATAACTTTTATCACTAACCCGTACATACTTATCTGCCTTGACGCCTCGAACTTGCTCTGGTGAAAAGTATTTTGCATATTTTAAAGAAATAGCAACCATGATGTAGATTGTCCCTTTAAAGAATCCTTCGTCAGTCATTTGTCACTATCAATTCTTCTAACGAAACACATTCGTATCGCAATCAAAGTGAACAAATAACTGCATGAGCCGGCTCGAAGGACCAAACTTTGCAGTGACATATGACGTCAAAACGACCAGGTATTACCATTATTACGGTATTTATAACTTTCACCACTAACACGTGCATACTTATCTGCCTTTACGCCTCGAACTTGCTCTGGTAAAAAGTATTCTGCATCTTTTAATGAAATGGCAACCATGAAAATATCTATATTTTGTAGATTGTCCCTTCCCTTACAGAATCCTTCGCCAGTAATTTGTCACTATCAATTCTTCTAAAGAAATACATTCGTTTCGCAATCAAAGTGAACAAATAACTGCACGAGCCGGCTCGAAGGACCAAACTTTACAGTGACATATGACGTCAAAACGACCAGGTATTACCATTATTACGGTATTTATAACATTCACCACTAACACGTGCATACTTATCTGCCTTTACGCCTCGAACTTGCTCTGGTAAAAAGTATTCTGCATCTTTTAATGAAATGGCAACCATGAAAATATCTATATTTTGTAGATTGTCCCTTCCCTTACAGAATCCTTCGCCAGTAATTTGTCACTATCAATTCTTCTAAAGAAATACATTCGTTTCGCAATCAAAGTGAACAAATAACTGCACGAGCCGGCTCGAAGGACCAAACTTTACAGTGACATATGACGTCAAAACGACCAGGTATTTTACCATTTGATTACGGTATGTTTAACTTTCACCACTAACCCATACATACTTATCTGCCTTGACGCCATGAACTTGCTCTGGTGAAAAGCATTCTGCATCTTTTATAGAAATGGCAACCATGATAATATCTACCTGTTGTAAATTGTCTCTTTATAGAATCCTCCGTCAGTCATTTGTCACCATCAATTCTTCCAACGAAACACATTCGTTTCGCAATCAAAGTGAACAAAATTACTGCACGAGCCGGCTCGAAGGACCAAACTTTGTCGCGACACATGACGTCAAAACCAACGCTTGGCAATTGAAAAAAGTCAACCGAAACTCACCTGCTGCTGGAAACACAACGTCAGCCTCCTCTTCTCCTGCTCCAACGCTTCGCAAATCTGCGCCTTGGTCAGCACCTCCCCGCCCTTCTCCTTGGCCGACATGACAGCGCCGTTGATCCTCTCCTGGATCACAGTCTCCATCTTGGCCAGCTCCTTCTGGTAGAACAGCACGTGCGCATACGCGTGCAGCACGAACAGATCGAGGTCCTCCTCGGACACTGTCAGCTTCTTCTTGGTGAGGTCGATGGAGGGGAAGAGGCTCTCGAGTTCTTCGGAGAAGTGCTGTCTGGCGACCTCGACCTTGTCCCAGTACTTTTCCGTCACGCTGCCGTGCTTGCGTTCGAACTCGAGCGCCTTTTTGGCGCCGTCGATGTCCTCTTGGACCTTGGCGATGTTGTTCTTGATGAGCTCTTTGGTGGTGGCAGGGGCGTCGAAGGTCGGACTGGAAGGGGGATACTTGATGACCGTTTGTCGATTTTTCCTTGGTACTTGATGACCGATTCAAAAAATGTTTTTTCTATAAAAGGTTAACAAAGCAGCCTTTGAAGTTTTCAAATCTCAATGCAAGGTTAACGTTTTCCGAGAAATATGTCATCGAGTGACAGCATTGCCACTCGTGCGCGGAAATGATGTCATTGAGTGACAGCATATTTGCGCTCTCATACATTATTGTTGAAAAAGAACTCATCATTCTGTTGCATGATGGGAAATGATAGTGACAGACACACATGTTAATGTAGCAGAAAGTGCGAATCTACTACCAGAGAAATCGAGGAAAAGTATGAATGGGGAAGTTTCCTTCGAACTGATTTTCATTTTATTGATAAGTATTGTTTGAATAACAAGTATTATGTTTTTGCTGTCTAGAGTTACTGTTGGAATCATCCTAATATTTTTTATTTTCGAATTACAGCGATATATAACTTTTATAGCGGAACTCTATGACGTACTAATTAGATTTGGTGACATTTGGGGATATTTGTTGGTTATAAGTTTTTTAACTTATTCTGTTGAGCCTACGTACTAAAAAAAGAAGAAGTAGAAAGCTGTTGCTTGCACTGTTGCCAGATTGAAGTCACTAATTTCTTGGATGAATCGAATTATTCATCGAAACATGGAATATTTGACTAGCATAATCAACTTCAAAGAAAAATTGCCAATATCAAAATAATTGTTTACCTCGCCATACTCTCAAAATGGAAAAATACTCTATTTTAATATTATAATCAACATTCCCTTGGGCACTGTGATGAAATTTCGAAAAATAATTCAGTTTCAACTTGAATTATTGAACAAATGATACATTGGATATCATAGCAATACCAAGATGTAAATGCAGAATATCCGACTATTTAGACATATCGATACTTCCGGCAACTGTGTACAGTCGCAAAAGTGCTAGCGTGCGTCAAGACAATGATGAAAATATCTATACATCTGTCAAGGCTCTTCTAATTAGTAAGTCATCAGAATGGTGGAGGAGCCGTAACTACATTTTTGGGAATGTTTTTCCAAGTCAAATTTGATAGCACGAGGTAAGTGAAAAATATGTGTTCGACGAATTTTCATAAACTTCAACTTGGAATGAAAATCTGAATTTAATAAACTTCCCCATTATGTCGTATTTCTCAAAAAACACCAGTCTGTTGAATATAAAGCAAAACTAAGTTTGACTATATATTTGTGGTTCATAACGTATTATTACTGTGGGATAGACATAAGTTTTCAAGTAGCCTCAATGGCCAACTGGTTCAAAGCGCGACTTCTCAAGCCGCCAGCCCAGTTATTTCGATCCCTGGGCAGGGCAATTCTTTTTTAATCTATCAGTCATTCACCCTTCTTTTTTGTTAGACGTATGAATTAAAGGCTTGAATTTTAATATAACAGTGAATACTTAAAGAAATTGATGATTCAGATGAAAAATATTATGAAATGTAAATTAATTGAATGAAGTATCAAGTTTTCTTATCTTGGAACTTTCTGTGTAGAATAAATATTGTGTGTATTTCGAGTGCGAAATGTCTTGCCGCTCTTGAAACATCTAAAATACTTTCAGCGTTGCGGCGTTGCCGCTTCTATCAAAAAGTAGCAACAACTTTGTTACTTCAAACAGAACAACCTGTATTTTATTTCATTTTAAGATTCTTCCTGAAGAGCTGATTTCGTCGATCTATCATACGAAATATTACAGAGATATAGGGTGTGAAAAAACGAGATTTTTCAACTTTAGGAATTTTTTGTGTCGAAACTAATCATTTCTGCTCAAAACGGCTTACATGTCCCTGTCTCAACTTTTCATTTACTATCTACTGACATTTAATAGAAACAAATAGAGGGTGATGCAAAACTCAAAATTCTGAACCACCCGTATTTGTTTCAATTAAATATCAATCTATAGTAAATGGAAAGTTGAGATAGGGACATGTGAGCCGTTTTGAGCAGAAATGAATAGTTTCTCGATTTTTCACACCCTATATCTCTGTAATCTTTCTCGCTATACCCCAAGTATGATAGATCGATGAAATCAGCTCTTCAGGAAGAATCTAAAAACGAAATAAAATACAGGGTGTTCCATTTGAAATAACAAAGTGTGGATTTATGCAGCGTCATTTAACATTTATCATCTAACATTTATCAATTAACATTTATCATTTATAAGTTGAACCCCTTATTTTACAAAGACAGCATTTATGCAGACATTTAACAATTATCATTTATCATTTAACAATTACGAAGTTGACCAACTTTTAACTTTCTTAGATTAAATGTACCAGATTTTCTTCAACTGCGCAACTACTACGCAGATGAAGGCGGATTGGTCCGTCAGATGATAAAAAACGAATTGGCCCCACTTGGGACAGCAATATTTCAAATAATCTAGCAATCATCTTTGTATATGAAAAAAATTCCTCATGATCTTGCAAGATCATTGATTTCATTAGATTGTCAATAATGCCCTTTTCTTTCCTGTCCCTATATATTTATGGGTTTCACAGCCCATCTTCTTTTTCTCCGTTTTTTCAACAGAAAATAACTTGCTGTTAGTAGCATTAACAATACAAAAAACGCCTCAACTTCTTTCATTTTGCTGAATAGGTAGGTATTCTGAAAATTGTTTATTTTCAAGTTTTCGAAATAACATAAAAAAATAGGTTATTTTAAATGACAGAAATATCGGACTTGCGCGCATGCTTACTATTTTCTCCTAATTTATATTTGTGTCTGCATAAATGATGGCATTTCCAATAATTTTTAATTGTTAAATGTTAAATGATAAATGTTAAATGATGCTGCATAAATCCACACAAAGTTGTTGCTACTTTTTGATAGAAGCGGCAACGCCGCAACTCTGAAAGTATTTTAGATCGATAGAACAAAACTGATTACTCAATAAACCAAATTTTCAGAATAATCCTACGTCCCGTTCTCCGTAAACGTCTAAAAGGTACCATCGACTGTGAGTGACCCTGTATAGGCGAGACTCACCTAGAAATAATTTCCTTCAACTTGTTGATGTCTCTTGTTGCTTCCTCAGCCTTTTGATTAGCTCTCTTCAAACACTCCGTTTTCGATCTTGTTTTGCTTCGCACACTCTCCCAAGTGTCAGGATTGACTTCATTTACAGCTTCATCGATTATATATTCGATATCCTAGATGAAATTATCATTAAATCATAGGGTGATGAAATTATTAGTGTTCCTGATTCTTCATGAGACTGTCTATTGTACTAAAAGCTTTTATGATACGGTGCAAACAGTATTTTCAGTATTTATGTAAGAATAACACCGTTTAGTCACGTTGATCCGTTGATTCATTCCACTGGTGACAAAGCTTATCGTTTGGTGCGGTAAGAGATGATACATTTTCTTCTGAGAAGGAAGTGGTTTACAGACGAGCAGTCAGTCACGTATTGAATATAGAGTAGGGATAGTATCATTATTCTCAGGGAATTGAGAGCCGGCGTTTGGTGAAGAGTTTGGTGTTGTGTCTCGTGTCCAGTTGAGTTAGGGTTAATATACAGTACAATATCTGATCGTATATGAATAACAGTGAGTACCTACTAAATATATATCAGTATATACATGAATAAATGTTATTTGTACCATTCTATTTCTAGTGTTCTTTATGGCACTACAGTGAATAGAGATTATATCATTCTGTCTGGTGTTGTTCATGACACTATAGTAAAAAGAGATTATATTATATAATATATATTATATTTACTCATAGGTTTAATTCAATGTCAATCCATCATTTGTCATTGTTATAATTATGTTGTTCTATGCTTGATATGATTTGATTCAATTGTCACTTCACTTACTGGTTATTCTTTCGATGAAGCAGATGGTTTCCTAACATTTACTAGAAAGTTTTTTGATTTGTTTTTGATGATGTGGTGGTTAAAAATCCCCTAACATTAGGAGTTCGCACATGGTGCGACTCCTATTTGTATTTTTGTATTAACAAACCTTTTTTTTATATTTCAAGATGTCTAACTTTGAATTTTTTCTCTTGATAGATGTAATTTTAAGATAGCTGATGATAAGGGATTGATCCCTTGAAACATGTCCTGTTTTTTTATGATGTGAGTCTATGACTACATATTAAATACATTTTTGGTGGAGTTGGACTGTAAGTTCTACCCCTTTTGACCTATAACTTTCACCTCCACTGTAAAGAATGAATCACCTACGTCAGAGATTATATCGTTCTGTCTAGTGTTTTTCATGGCCCTATATTGAACAGAGATTATATAATTCTGTCTGATGTTTGTTACAATATAGTGACTGTTATTCGTAGGTACTATTTTGTCTATTGTTCTTTATGACACTATAGTGAAGAGATTATTTCATTCTGTCTGGTATTTGTTATAACACAATTGTGAATGTTAAATGTTCTTTGTGGCATTATAGTTAATAGAGATTATATAATTCTGTCTAGTGTTAGTTTATTATAACACTATAGTTGATGGATAATTCAGAGCAGGATAGTCGTACTTTGGATCATCACATGAGAATCGGAAGAGAAATTGATGTTATTTTTCATTTCGTACGCAAACATTTGTCGATTGGAAATTTGTGTTTCATTCCGTACGTCAATAAATCAATACCTGCATATATATTCACCTTATTTATTATAATTGAAGTATACAGTGTGCCAAGATAAGGATGAACGGCATGGGGATCTCGAAAACCGTAAGAGTTACACAGTAGGTCAAGGCGCAATGAAGGGGTCAATAAATAGATGTTGAGAAATCCCAAAAATATTGTTACGAACTGCTGGCATTTCCGAGAAGGTCGGAATTCATTTGCTCGACGCGTGAATCACAACGGTCGCAGACGCGCCGCTATAATTAGCGGATGATTCATTGCCATCGAATATGAAAAATGCTTCCAGTTTATTCCTGTTAGAATATGGCATGATATATTTATGTTGGTGATTGTCGATGTCATCTGTCATTCTCAAATGAATTGTTCCATAGTTCTTGGATACATGATCTGTGAGACTTGCTGTGAGAGTGCCTGTCAAGTGTCATATGATATATCGAATAATATTTTCGAATTTTGGTATATTGACGTTACCATGTCTATATGAAGCATGTATGTATGTTTTCCGAAACAAAAATGAGTTCACTCTTAATGATGACGTGCACCATTATCATACGAGAAAGAAAAAAGATATTCATATTCAAACGGTCCGTTTAAGGTTGAGTAATCAATCTCCGAATTGCATGGGGCCTAGATTATTCAATAATCTTCCACCTCAAATAAAAACTATCAATACTTCACATTTATTCAAAAAATTATTGAAACAGTTTCTTTTAGATAAATCATACTACTCAGTATCCGATTATTTTAATGAATGTATGTAATCCTGTAATATTTTTTTTTGTAAGTTTTTTACCTTAGTGTGTTTATTTTATTAGTGTTTTTCTCTTTTATCTTTTATACCTTAGTGTGTATTTTTTATATTTTTGTTAATGTAGGTTAATGTGACAACTTTCAATACAATCTTGGATTGTCAATTAAGGAAGAATAAAGGAATATATATAGAAGTTAGTTGATTAAGTTGTAGTTGATGCTGTTGATGTCGTTTTTGGTTGTATCAATATAGATCTGATTTTATCAGAGATCATATGTCTAGAGAAATAAAATAAATGAGTTCGAAATGTATTAGTATATTATTAAATATATTAACAATTCCTATTCCTTCTGGACAATGATGTTCTTACTCATATAAGATCCGCGGTTTCGCGGACAAGTCAGATTAGAAAGCATGCTAGTACAGTGAGCATTGAGATTTGTATAGCGAATATTGTTGTGATTTAACTAAGTAAGTAAGTAAGTAAGTAAGTAAGTAAGTAAGTAAGTAAGTAAGTAAGTAAGTAAGTAAGTAAGTAAGTAAGTAAGTAAGTAAGTAAGTAAGTAAGTAAGTAAGTAAGTAAGTAAGTAAGTAAGTAAGTAAGTAAGTAAGTAAGTAAGTAAGTAAGTAAGTAAGTAAGTAAGTAAGTAAGTAAGTAAGTAAGTAAGTAAGTAAGTAAGTAAGTAAGTAAGTAAGTAAGTAAGTAAGTAAGTAAGTAAGTAAGTAAGTAAGTAAGTAAGTAAGTAAGTAAGTAAGTAAGTAAGTAAGTAAGTAAGTAAGTAAGTAAGTAAGTAAGTAAGTAAGTAAGTAAGTAAGTAAGTAAGTAAGTAAGTAAGTAAGTAAGTAAGTAAGTAAGTAAGTAAGTAAGTAAGTAAGTAAGTAAGTAAGTAAGTAAGTAAGTAAGTAAGTAAGTAAGTAAGTAAGTAAGTAAGTAAGTAAGTAAGTAAGTAAGTAAGTAAGTAAGTAAGTAAGTAAGTAAGTAAGTAAGTAAGTAAGTAAGTAAGTAAGTAAGTAAGTAAGTAAGTAAGTAAGTAAGTTTATTCAAATTAGATATTGATACAAATATGAATACATGGAGATAGTTCCTTAAAATAATTAATCAAGAATTAAATAAAGTAGGACAGAAGAAGCCACATAAGCAAGGCTTGTGTTGTGGACATTCTTCTGTACAAATGCTTATGAGTGTAAATTCATTTCTATGATACCTAAATTAGACATATTTTACGAAGAAAAGGATAACAAGAGAGTAATAATATGAAAGTATGTTAAGATTAGTATTAATTATCAAGGATATTTAAAAAGGAAAAAGTGTTTATTGAGTTGTATTAAGTGTGTTTAGTGAAATAAATCGTTCAGTTTTGTACTGAGTGTTTTCAAATTCACGAACCCAAGTGGAAATAACGTAACAATATTGTTCACTTCCGGAGATATTCGATAAAAATAAATAGCGTTTCGGTTATTTGAACAGTTTGGAAAAAACCCAAAGAAACTTTATCATTGCTACTTGTTCAGCAAATATATAGGTTTGTCCCACATAGCCTAATTTCCGCTTCAAGATAAACCTTGACTGTATAAAGAGGGGAACCAATGATCAGTTTTTGCACAATGTATTTGAGGGTTCATCAGCCATTGCAACCTGAAATAATTATGTTAACTACCTGGTTGTATCGCTTGATGATGTGGATGGCTTTGTTATAAGCATTGACGGCATCTTCAGCAGAACGACAAATCTTCTCCTCAAGCCTGGCTAGGTTGTCAGCCTGTTCAGTGGACATTTCATTTGGGCTTGGTTTCACTTCACCAGCTTAAAAAATCCGAATTATTAATTAATAATTCAGGCCAACAGTATTAATATACAGTGATGGACAAAAGTGTGTGGAATAAAGTGGATATCGTCGGTAACCGTTTGTTAGATGTTTCTCAAATTTTGTACAGGATGATTTCAAAACATAGCGGATTCGAAATTGTTATCGGGAGTAGTTACACAAGTGCTTCAAAATCACCGATAATTTTCCATGAAAGCATGTTGTCTAAAGGCCAATTTATGCATCATTGTCTTTATCCTTATCTTGTGTCATAGTTTTAACTAAGTCCCAATCATAGTCTCAATCATTTTGGACGTTTATGCATCACAGTCTTGAGACTTAAGAATTATGATATGACAATTAACAATCCATCGATAGCGATTGATATTTGTTATCAATTATTATATTCGAGATTATATCTATATCTGAATGTTATATTTGTTATCAATTATTGCCACAGACATCGATATTGGTGACAAAAACCAAATTTAATGTCATTTGTATTGACAGATCGTGGTCGACGCATGCGTATTTCATATGTGGTCTCAATCATAAGCATAAAAGTTGAAAATTTGTAACTTTCAAGGTCGTGCTTCAATGATTATAATTAAGACTGAGACTAAAAATGTTGCATAAATGCACCCATTGAAATGTATGCTTTTAACTTGATTATATGATTAAGACGAAGACTGTGACTAAGACTAGGACAAAGACAATGATGCATAAATTGGCCCTAAAAACTGCATGAGTTTATTTTCATATTTTGTCGAAAGAGCCCGACTTCGAAGAACGAGGGCTCTTTTTGCAAAATATGAAAATAACCGAATGCAGTTTTTTTACAGACAACATGCTTGAATGGAAAATTATCAGGTTTATTTTGATGCACGAGTGTAATTCGGTAGAATATTTCCGAAGTTAATTCAGTATTTATGCCTGTCAAGATGACAAATGTACATTTTAACAATCGTTACTATAGATACACGAACCGAGCGGGTATTTTTCGATACCTACCGGGTATTTACCAGCCCAAAAATGTCCCGCCGGGAATTTATCGCTGTAATTGATCGAAAATGTCCCGCTTCATATGGGATTTTTAGCATACGATGGAAATATTCGCCAATATTGCCTCATCTTCAGTTTTTCCAGATTTTTGTCAACTTTATAATTTCAAAATGACACCCTATATATTTTTGAAAAATTTGAAAGATAGTCTTCCAGTGAGTTCATTGATGTAGGTGCATCATTTGTTATTTTTTATTTTTAATAAAAACATATAGAGGCCTGATTTTTTATGTTGTACCACTATTGGCATGTCGAAAACGGTAAATAATACGAAGTTGGTTAGAGTAGACAAATATTGTCTATTTTAGTGAACAATGAAACGATGCTTCCAAATCGGCAAAACCATGAACCGTTTTCGAAATATACGGGCAAAACCGAAATAGCCCGTTTTTTTTTGCTTTGCCCTGACGCATTTTTTCTAGAAATAGAGCAATGTATTCAAGAAACTTCCTTCTTTGTTCAAAATTTGCTTCGATGTGCTGTGCCTTGATTTTCAATACGACGTTTCTTTTTTCATTTGCCGTTTTTGAGATAAAAAATACGGTCTGTATATTTCAATAGAAGAAACAAAGGAAGTAACCCAATAATAAGAATCAACTGAAACTGATGTGTTCTTCTTACTCAATATTTTCACTACCGACATTTGAAAAATTCCATTCAAAAACTTAGGGCACAACAGTTTTAAGCTGAGCCTCTTTCAAATACTTCATCGATTTCTGTTGTTATTGGAAATAAAAATAAGAAATGATACATCAATGGATTCGCTAAAGGATATTCTTCAAAATTTACCAAAAATAAAAAGGGTCGTTTGAAATAATAAAGTTTTTCCGAAAAACTGAAAAGTTGGAAACATTGGCGATGACATTTTCGAATCAGCCACGTTTTGAAATAACTTATGCCTAAAGCTCCTGATTGATTCATTCGGCAAGTGCGTGAAATAATCAATAAAATCAAATGAAGTTGCCTCGAGAGCATATCCAGCAAAAAATCTGATATTATTGTCAGAGTTAGATGCAAGCAATAAATGGAAAAAAATATCCCAGTTCTTTGCAGAACTCATTTTCTTCATTCAAAATGAGATCCCAATAATGAGATCAATAAAAAATCACAAGCGTTGCCGTCTTGAATGATATGAATCAATTTTCCGGGATGAAAAAGTAAGGGAGAATTTTAAAACAAAGTGAATACCAATCTCAACAATCGGCTGCTCCTGTCCTTTTTCCATTTTTTCCAACCGGATCTCGCTGTAAGTCTGCGGTGACTTTTTGATGTCCTTCTCCAATACAGGAACAATAGGTGGGGGTGCTATTTTCAATCAATTAGTTAATGGACAACCATGTGTAGGAGGAATTAATTAATTATTACAAGAAATATAACAATTTACGCTAATTACGAAATTTTGCCCCTGTTAAAATTCGAATAACTTTTTTCTGCTTTGAACAATTTTAATTCTGTTTGCACTGTTCGCTAGCTCAGTCCTTCAGCATTGATCTCGTACTTCTTCGATACATGAGGTTATGTTCATAAAATTGCTACAGGATGTTTTTTGAAACTGCAAAATTTCGGAATTTTCAAAAGGATCCCAAATGAAGAAAAACAGTTTTTTTTTCAACTTTAACAGCAGAGGCATGAAGATTATCTCATGACCTTTGGCCATTTCCAAAATTGTCTTCTTATCACTTTTCTTTACAGAGTGATCTCAAAAAATCAATTTTTTGGTTTTGCAGTCATAACTTTTTTCCTCTTCAACCGATTTTCAAAATTTCATGCTCATTTTGAAGCTGACATCTTCGGGGTCAGAATTTTTTTTACATTTTTTTTGGTGATAATATTTTCGTTTCGATCAAACAACGTTTTGGACATTTTTCTTTTTTAATCGGGTTTTCGAGGGGGATTTAGATTTGGGTCACCTTTGCAGAAACCCTTGATCTTTAATATTTATTTTTAGTCAATTCTAATCTTCACGTCTGTTAATCTAACGTTTGAGCTTCAAAATGATCCTGAGATTTTGAGAATCGGTTGAAGAGGAAAAAAGTTATGACTACAAAACCAAAAAATCGATTTTTTGAGGTCACTCTGTAAATAAAAGAGATAAGAAGACAATTCTGGAGATGGCCAAGTTAATGAGATCACCTTTATGCCTCTGCTGTTAAAGTTGAAAAAAAAACTGTTTTTCTTCATTTGGTATCCGTTTCAAATTTCCGAAATTTTGCACAGTTTCAAAAAACATCCTGTAGCAATTTTATGAAAGAAACCTCATGTAACAAAAAAAGGACTGATCTAGTGAACAGTGTAAACAGAATTCGAATTATTCCAAGCAGAAAAATGTTATTCAAATTATAACAGGGGCAGTTTATAATAATATAACTATATATTTTCATTATCAAAAATTAAAAATCATATCCGCTGTCTCAAATACAAGAAACCATGAACCCAACAGGGCTTTTGGGGGAATTTACACTGTTGTGGATCTAGTGTTACTAATACCAACATTTTAATTACAAATGGAAATTTTCCCGCCCCTATAACTTTTTTGTTTTTGGAAATAATGGAATGAAATTTAGTGGATCTGTTCAATGCATAAATCCGCATTTTTTTGACAAGTAACTCAACTTCATGCAAACTCCGGATTCACCCGAAGTGAATTTCGATTTTCAGTATATTTTCAGTTTTTTGTCTCCATATGACATTAAGAATACAACCATCATGTATCATTTGTAACTGTTTGGAAACGATTATTTTTTCATTCTAGAGAGCTATGGAAAATTAATTTCAGTCCTAAAATGTTCATAAAAATACAACTATACCGTTTTCGATCAAAATGTTTCAGATATGTGACAAATGACAACATGGTGGCTCGTCGGGTTAGAGAAAAGATCATTTTATTACTTTGATACCACACTTCATTAGGTTGCAAGAAAACTTTTGATTAAAAAACTGAAAATATAACGTTATAACTCAAAAATTCAGTTCGAAAAAAAAAATAACTGTTTATATTATATTTTATTTATATTTTTATTTTATTTCTCCTAACCCGGGAGAAAATTCGGATAAAATCTGAATTGCAACATCAAATAACATGATATATGTCCCACTTTAAGGTGTCACCCCCCTTTATTCTCATAATTCTCAACATATTTTCGTCATTCAAAAACTATTCTGAAATAATTTTTGAATCTGACCTCACTTTTTCTCAGTATCAACCAATTACAGGTCGGCTCAAGAAATTTTTCTGCGGTTGTTTCCTATTTTTAATTTGATAATAATATATAAATGATAACTGATCCACCCTGTATTTTTTTGATGTAAGGAAAAAGTGAGCTCAGATTCAAGAAATTCGTGAAAATTTATTCCAGAAAAGTTTTTGAATTACCAAAAATATGTAAAACTTAAAACAATCGATTTTTCATGTAAATATTTTGATAATTTTTCAGCCGATTTTGTTGAAATTTTGTACTAACTAGATAAAAATCATCAAGCCTAGATACAACTGGTGCATCCTGGACAAAATATGTGCGCCAATTATTTTTTTCGCTTTTATATTTTTCTAAAATTAAGATACAAAAATAACCGTTTTTTTCCATTTCCATTTTTTTTTATATTACATCCGAAATTTTTGACGTTTTATTTTGCAAATGCAATTTTTACAGATATGATTCATCTTATTGAAGATTTATTATTGCACTATTATAGTTCCTTATCTGTTTTTTGATTTTTTTTTTAATACAAATTCTATGTGTAAAAACAATAAATCATCTCCATATCATATGATTTAAAATATAGCAATGTTATGATATAAAAAAGAAATGGAAAATGGCCTGCACCAATATGAATTATATATGACTATTGAAAAGCATTTCAAAAACATTCAGGAATCCCCTTTTAAAGTGACTTAGCTCTCTTTGAGTCATAGCTTCTTGTTTGTGTAAAATATTAATTTGTAATAGGAGGGATAGTTCATTTAATCAATGATTTTAAATTTTTGAAATTAGGTGATTATTAATGATATTTGAAACCTTTGAAACCTTAATAATATCACAGAAAATGCCAATGAATTAACAGCAATCACAAAATATTTTAGTCAACTTCACAATGAACAAAAAAACAAGACAAGCTTTAGCATCATCAGAGGCATAAATTGCTAGTTTAATAGCCTCTAAATACCTCAAAAATACATACCTTTGTATTCTGTTGGTTCAACTATGTTCTCCACATTACCATGTTTAATTTCATTTTGATTTCCAGTAACCAAGCCAAATAGTGAAGACTTCAGGTTCTTGTAATATGCTGAAATTATATTTCCAGAACCTGGTGAACTTTCCTCAAACCATATTGTTTTAATAATAGAGTCTGTAAATGGAGCATAATTGTTCAGAGTTTTCCTGAAATCTGAATCATATTTTGCATAGACTAGTGTAGCTCCTCCACTGAGTACAATTGCTCCAATAGCCAGTAAAACTCCACTGCCAGATTTTTTAGATTGTCCACTGTGGCTGTAGTTTCGAACAGCAAGTGTTTGATTAGGCTTCTTTTTTGTAAATCTACTTAGATGATATAGTCTTGCATCTGTTTGCAGTGTCCTCTGTAAATGAAAAGCAATCTTACAAGAGCTCAGATCATAGATAACCGAAGTTACAATTATTTCAATAAGTGAGATGACATAACCAAAATAAGGTTTTTCAGTAGGAACCTACATATTTGTACAAACCTTTAATAACTTATGAGGTGAATGTTTGAATATTCTGAACATTTTTTCGATTGTGCCTTTGGGAGTGTGGAGCAAATGCGGACAAAAATATTTGGATTTTGGATCAGGAAAAACTCCTGACTTTTTGACTATTCAAATTCCTATTTCTACTTTTGGAGTGTATTTTTCTGTCAATCTGTCATATGTCAAAACAATCATTGTCACACTGATCCAACTCTATAATGAAAAAAAAAGAAGTAGAAAATTTCTTGAAAATTTTATGATTTAATTTGAGGTTGGGTTGGTTATTTTTCCAAAATGTTTAAAAAGCTACTCTCCTCTGCATATACAATAACTTCTAGAAGATTAGCAACTCCTTATAAACCCCTAGTTAATAATGTTCTTGAACGATATCCAATAGTGGCGAATATCACCAGGACATTCAGCAGTTCCCTCTTCAACCAACATACCCCATACAAACCAATATTATTGAATTATTCTATCCCGAAAACGGATATTCCCACAAGAACAGTAACGAAGTATTCCTTCAGAAAAGGTAAAAGGAAATCTGTGAAAGCGGTTCTCAAGAGATTTTACCGATTGCAATGGGGTGGCTGGATAAGAACGAAATGTGGGCGCCATAAGAAACTGTGGAAAAAGAGCCCTCCTAGAAAACGTCGACTCAGGCAACATGTTATGTGCAATGCTTCCCAGAGTTATTTATTGGATAAAATGGTTGGACCCTTCTGGAGACAGCCCAGATATTATGTTGATGATCCTTATGAGCCATATCATGTAAGACAAGAGTTTCCATTGACATCCACCAAACCAAGACCATATTTTCCAACAGATAGTAACCAATAGAATATAGTTGAACTATAATTAAAGAATTGTTTCATTGTAGAAATATTTTCTTTCACCCTGAATATGATATTGATAACCATACTTATAGGAATGTTAATGAATTTTTAATCAAAGTGTGAAGTCTGATGATAATTTGCCTTCAATTTATAATAAATCAATAAGTACATTCAGCATTTTGTTCACACGTTCCAGGAAGTCAGAAGTTCATTTTAAAAATTACTGTAGATGTCCACAAATTATGAACAAAAAAAACTCAAATAGTATAACTACCAACTAATAAGTAATTTCTCTCTTGCATTTTTCAGAACACTCAAAAATATATTATGTGTAGACATAGACTCGGATGTAGATGATTTAGAAACCTCAAATCTTCAAATACTATATACAGAGGTTTTGTGTTACAAAATTCAGTAGAATATTTCAAAGGCCTATTAATTCCCTGGGGTCAAAATAGGACAGACATCGCAAGTTGCACAACAAAAATCGTAATTTTTTAACTGAGGCGAAGAAAATTTTTACTCGGCACTTTTGCAAATAGCTACGAAAGCTCTGAACGGACATACAGAAAATAAAATTATAATTGCCAGTTTGAACTGTCAATTATACATAATTGCCAGTTTAGTTGCATAATTGTCAGTTAGAACTGGCATTTATATACATAATTGCCAGTTCGAACTGGCATTTATAGATAATTGTCAGTTCGATTTTACTGTTTGATTAAACAAATTGACAAAAGCAGAAGATGATGGCTAAAAAATCTTAAAATGCATTTGTGCAGCCAAGTTGATTTGCGCGCCACTGCCTTATCGGGTATGTTCGGAAATTGAAGCAGTCAGCTCTGGCAGCCCCTTTCATATAGGTCAAGTTTCCGAAAAAAAAAAAAGAAGATGAGAGAAAATAGATGTTTTCGTTAGATTTCAAATTATTTATTTTCAATTTTCATACAAAACAAAATAATTATTTTATTTGACTCACGCTAGAGATATAATAGTTCTTGTTCTTCAAATGTCTTCAATATGTATCAGCAAATAGGTTCTGCTTCTACTGATCCCACAAACGAGGATGATTCAACTTCCAAACATATCTTCGAATATTATAGAAAGTATTCACAAAATCGAGAATTGAATAAATATTTCTCGGGCACTCCGCTATCATATCTTCCAGAAATCAAAGATGATGAAGATGATTTAATTGAATGTGTACCTGATCTTGTTATACAAACAGATGCTGACATTGTATTAGTGACAAATCCAAGTGCTGCCAAGGATGAACAGTCTGTTTCTTCCACTACCAGTAGTGTGAATCATAAATTGGAATGGGATAGTTTAGCTGATATCGGCTATAATGCAAGTAATCATTTAATGAAGAAAAATAATACTTCCATCCCAGGAATTAAAGGGGTTGATATAGATGTTCAGATTTCAAATGATAGTCCCAGTTATAGTCCTAGTGTTGATCTAGATAACATTTCTGATAATGCTAAGTTAATTATCTTTCCATACTCAAGTAGTTCAGAAGAGTTGGAAGATCCCAAGAATTATTCTATTTCTCAAGCTTCATCTTCAATTTCAGAAGAAAAAAAGACAACAGTGAGTTCTGTTTGCTCAATTCCAATTGTTAGTGATTTGCAAATCACAGATCCTTGTACATCCAGTTCTGATGAATTAGTTACATCTAGGAAAATATCAAATTTTAAGAACACCCTTTCATATTTGAAGAAAAAAATTGGTGTACCAGAAGCCCATTCAACACCAAATTTTGTTGACAAAAAAAATAAAAATTTAGTCACTGGTAATTCTGAAACATCAGCTGCTGTGATAAAAATTGTAAAAGCTATTGAACATAATACATCATCTGAAGGAAATAGCAAAAGAAACTCTGATATCTCTGAAAGTAAACTCATTGATTCTGATAACAAAAAGACCAACCTAGAGAATATAAAGAAATCAATGACACAAGGAAGTGAGGAAGTACAAACTGTACTCAAGAGAGTTGTAAATTTATGTCAAACTAAACCAATTGCAGTGGAATGCTTATCAACTACAAAATTGGAAGACAAAATGATGCAGACTGAAAATGAAGATAATCATGTTGCTGTTCAAACTCTGCCCAGTTCATATTCTGAGCTTAGGAAAATTACAAATCATGTTCAACATAATTCAAATCATCATATTATATTTGAAACTCATCTGGAAACTGATGAAAATAACGAGAAAATAACAAAGGCAAGCTCTGAATTATTGTCTGATGAGAATACCACTAATAATTCAGGAAAATCTAGAGGTAAATCCTGTTCTGAAACAGATGATAATGTGAACAACAAAAACAGTGATAACAAAACTGAGACTGTAGAAACTGAATGTTGCCAAACATCATCAGAAAATGTTCAAAAAGCTGAGGATATTCCTTCCAGTAGTTCTGACAACCCTAGTGAGTATATTGAAAAGTACATAAATTTGTTACAAAGGCTTCTCAAATCTAAAAAATATGATTCAGGTACAAAAAAACATTACTTGAAGAGGATAATCAAAAAAATTTCAGAATCTAAATTTCTTGAAGAATCAAGTGCAACTCAAAGTGCAAGTTCTGATTTATTTTTTCCCAAAAAATCAAATTCGAATTTACAAACTTTCCTGGAAGCCAAAGTTTTGCCTGACTTTTCACCTAACAGTACTGATTCTATTGATGACCAATCATCAAAAAATAATATTTCTAGACATATATCTAATGATAGCAAATCAAAATTATCACCTAGAAAGAGGGCTTCACAAATTCATCCAATTCAAGCTATTGAAGATTTCTCCTCAAATTCTAAGGCTACAGAAGTTGATGATAATGTTAAGGAAAACATTCCTACTACTGCAGATAATCAATTCTACATTAAAAATCAGAGCCCAAAGCAGCAATCATATGCTGAATCAATAAAAAGTGTAGACCAACAATATGATACAACCTCAACTTCAAAGTCATATAATAATTGGAAAGAAAACAAGACAATATCTGAAAGAATTCTTGAGGAAATTGATTCACCAAGTTGTAATGGTGGTTATCTGATTGAATTCAAGAACAAGAAAAATTACCGAATTGACTGCATTGACACAGAAATTAACAAATTGGCAAAGTCAAAATGTTTATTGAAAAAATCAGTTGAACTCTCAACAACAAAAAAGAATCTTGCGATTCAGCCGAAAATAACTACAACTTATACTGTGTCAGAGAAGGGCAACAATGATATACCCAAAAGAAGAAACTTTGTCATTGAGACTAATTTAGATGCAGGTACTTCCAGAGATAAATGTTTTCGTTTGGATGGCAAGAATTTTGTGGTCGAGAATTTGAGGGATAATGAAAAAACTACAAGGACAAGACAAGTTCTTGCTGACCTCGAAATTATTTCATCAGACACTACAACTAACATTAAAGTTACAACGTTTTGTGAGGCTTGCAAACATTCACCTTGTACTTGTCAATCCAAATCTTCAGAAAAAAATTACCCACAAAGGATTGACTATGCAGAGAAAAAATTGGGAATAAATGTGTGTCACAAATGTAGTAGTTTATGTTGCAGTTGCTCATCCAGTGGGTCTGGATCTAGTCACTCAATTTGTTCATTTTGTTGTACATCTCCTTGTTCTTGTTATTGTAAAATGGGCTGCAGGAAAACACAAACTGAAAACAATAAGAAGTGCTCAGCATGTAATGATAGTTCATGTCATTGTACTGGCAATGAGAAGAAAGAAAAGTCTGAAATATTTGCACATGCAACTGAACGTTGCTCAAAATGTAGAGGCTCTTCTCCCATACATGCATTAACTAGAAAAAGCAGTTGCACCAACAGTCATGGTGAGTTCAATATATTTAAACATACAGCATATTCTCTGCTCACCTCCTTGGATTTTTCGAATTTTTATTCATCCATAATATGAGATTAATTTGATACTAATTTATTACCCTATTGCCGAATTTTTCGTTCTTTGTTTTATAAGAAATATCATTGGTTCTGCTAGCTTAATGTTAAGCTGGCAAAACCACTTCTACTTCAAGAGGTTTTCAAAGGATCTGATTACACCATAATTTAAGGCTCATTCAAGGCTCTAATCCTAGCCTAATGCCGATTTTCTTGCTCTTCGTTTTTTTTTAACCATGAGTTTTGCTGGCTTGACCATCAAGCCAGCAAAACATAAAAAATAAAGTTTACAACTAAATACACCATAATTCAAGACTCTTTTACTCTTTTACTCTTTTACTCTTTTACTCTTTTACTCTTTTACTCTTTTACTCTTTTACTCTTTTACTCTTTTACTCTTTTACTCTTTTACTCTTTTACTCTTTTACTCTTTTACTCTTTTACTCTTTTACTCTTTTACTCTTTTACTCTTTTACTCTTTTACTCTTTTACTCTTTTACTCTTTTACTCTTTTACTCTTTTAC
The DNA here is from genome assembly GCA_029955515.1 of Chrysomela aeneicollis. NCBI lineage: Eukaryota > Metazoa > Arthropoda > Insecta > Coleoptera > Chrysomelidae > Chrysomela > Chrysomela aeneicollis. The sequence continues at coordinate 795,448 of JARUHQ010000026.1, read as the reverse complement.
TCTTTTACTCTTTTACTCTTTTACTCTTTTACTCTTTTACTCTTTTACTCTTTTACTCTTTTACTCTTTTACTCTTTTACTCTTTTACTCTTTTACTCTTTTACTCTTTTACTCTTTTACTCTTTTACTCTTTTACTCTTTTACTCTTTTACTCTTTTACTCTTTTACTCTTTTACTCTTTTACTCTTTTACTCTTTTACTCTTTTACTCTTTTACTCTTTTACTCTTTTACTCTTTTACTCTTTTACTCTTTTACTCTTTTACTCTTTTACTCTTTTACTCTTTTACTCTTTTACTCTTTTACTCTTTTACTCTTTTACTCTTTTACTCTTTTACTCTTTTACTCTTTTACTCTTTTACTCTTTTACTCTTTTACTCTTTTACTCTTTTACTCTTTTACTCTTTTACTCTTTTACTCTTTTACTCTTTTACTCTTTTACTCTTTTACTCTTTTACTCTTTTACTCTTTTACTCTTTTACTCTTTTACTCTTTTACTCTTTTACTCTTTTACTCTTTTACTCTTTTACTCTTTTACTCTTTTACTCTTTTACTCTTTTACTCTTTTACTCTTTTACTCTTTTACTCTTTTACTCTTTTACTCTTTTACTCTTTTACTCTTTTACTCTTTTACTCTTTTACTCTTTTACTCTTTTACTCTTTTACTCTTTTACTCTTTTACTCTTTTACTCTTTTACTCTTTTACTCTTTTACTCTTTTACTCTTTTACTCTTTTACTCTTTTACTCTTTTACTCTTTTACTCTTTTACTCTTTTACTCTTTTACTCTTTTACTCTTTTACTCTTTTACTCTTTTACTCTTTTACTCTTTTACTCTTTTACTCTTTTACTCTTTTACTCTTTTACTCTTTTACTCTTTTACTCTTTTACTCTTTTACTCTTTTACTCTTTTACTCTTTTACTCTTTTACTCTTTTACTCTTTTACTCTTTTACTCTTTTACTCTTTTACTCTTTTACTCTTTTACTCTTTTACTCTTTTACTCTTTTACTCTTTTACTCTTTTACTCTTTTACTCTTTTACTCTTTTACTCTTTTACTCTTTTACTCTTTTACTCTTTTACTCTTTTACTCTTTTACTCTTTTACTCTTTTACTCTTTTACTCTTTTACTCTTTTACTCTTTTACTCTTTTACTCTTTTACTCTTTTACTCTTTTACTCTTTTACTCTTTTACTCTTTTACTCTTTTACTCTTTTACTCTTTTACTCTTTTACTCTTTTACTCTTTTACTCTTTTACTCTTTTACTCTTTTACTCTTTTACTCTTTTACTCTTTTACTCTTTTACTCTTTTACTCTTTTACTCTTTTACTCTTTTACTCTTTTACTCTTTTACTCTTTTACTCTTTTACTCTTTTACTCTTTTACTCTTTTACTCTTTTACTCTTTTACTCTTTTACTCTTTTACTCTTTTACTCTTTTACTCTTTTACTCTTTTACTCTTTTACTCTTTTACTCTTTTACTCTTTTACTCTTTTACTCTTTTACTCTTTTACTCTTTTACTCTTTTACTCTTTTACTCTTTTACTCTTTTACTCTTTTACTCTTTTACTCTTTTACTCTTTTACTCTTTTACTCTTTTACTCTTTTACTCTTTTACTCTTTTACTCTTTTACTCTTTTACTCTTTTACTCTTTTACTCTTTTACTCTTTTACTCTTTTACTCTTTTACTCTTTTACTCTTTTACTCTTTTACTCTTTTACTCTTTTACTCTTTTACTCTTTTACTCTTTTACTCTTTTACTCTTTTACTCTTTTACTCTTTTACTCTTTTACTCTTTTACTCTTTTACTCTTTTACTCTTTTACTCTTTTACTCTTTTACTCTTTTACTCTTTTACTCTTTTACTCTTTTACTCTTTTACTCTTTTACTCTTTTACTCTTTTACTCTTTTACTCTTTTACTCTTTTACTCTTTTACTCTTTTACTCTTTTACTCTTTTACTCTTTTACTCTTTTACTCTTTTACTCTTTTACTCTTTTACTCTTTTACTCTTTTACTCTTTTACTCTTTTACTCTTTTACTCTTTTACTCTTTTACTCTTTTACTCTTTTACTCTTTTACTCTTTTACTCTTTTACTCTTTTACTCTTTTACTCTTTTACTCTTTTACTCTTTTACTCTTTTACTCTTTTACTCTTTTACTCTTTTACTCTTTTACTCTTTTACTCTTTTACTCTTTTACTCTTTTACTCTTTTACTCTTTTACTCTTTTACTCTTTTACTCTTTTACTCTTTTACTCTTTTACTCTTTTACTCTTTTACTCTTTTACTCTTTTACTCTTTTACTCTTTTACTCTTTTACTCTTTTACTCTTTTACTCTTTTACTCTTTTACTCTTTTACTCTTTTACTCTTTTACTCTTTTACTCTTTTACTCTTTTACTCTTTTACTCTTTTACTCTTTTACTCTTTTACTCTTTTACTCTTTTACTCTTTTACTCTTTTACTCTTTTACTCTTTTACTCTTTTACTCTTTTACTCTTTTACTCTTTTACTCTTTTACTCTTTTACTCTTTTACTCTTTTACTCTTTTACTCTTTTACTCTTTTACTCTTTTACTCTTTTACTCTTTTACTCTTTTACTCTTTTACTCTTTTACTCTTTTACTCTTTTACTCTTTTACTCTTTTACTCTTTTACTCTTTTACTCTTTTACTCTTTTACTCTTTTACTCTTTTACTCTTTTACTCTTTTACTCTTTTACTCTTTTACTCTTTTACTCTTTTACTCTTTTACTCTTTTACTCTTTTACTCTTTTACTCTTTTACTCTTTTACTCTTTTACTCTTTTACTCTTTTACTCTTTTACTCTTTTACTCTTTTACTCTTTTACTCTTTTACTCTTTTACTCTTTTACTCTTTTACTCTTTTACTCTTTTACTCTTTTACTCTTTTACTCTTTTACTCTTTTACTCTTTTACTCTTTTACTCTTTTACTCTTTTACTCTTTTACTCTTTTACTCTTTTACTCTTTTACTCTTTTACTCTTTTACTCTTTTACTCTTTTACTCTTTTACTCTTTTACTCTTTTACTCTTTTACTCTTTTACTCTTTTACTCTTTTACTCTTTTACTCTTTTACTCTTTTACTCTTTTACTCTTTTACTCTTTTACTCTTTTACTCTTTTACTCTTTTACTCTTTTACTCTTTTACTCTTTTACTCTTTTACTCTTTTACTCTTTTACTCTTTTACTCTTTTACTCTTTTACTCTTTTACTCTTTTACTCTTTTACTCTTTTACTCTTTTACTCTTTTACTCTTTTACTCTTTTACTCTTTTACTCTTTTACTCTTTTACTCTTTTACTCTTTTACTCTTTTACTCTTTTACTCTTTTACTCTTTTACTCTTTTACTCTTTTACTCTTTTACTCTTTTACTCTTTTACTCTTTTACTCTTTTACTCTTTTACTCTTTTACTCTTTTACTCTTTTACTCTTTTACTCTTTTACTCTTTTACTCTTTTACTCTTTTACTCTTTTACTCTTTTACTCTTTTACTCTTTTACTCTTTTACTCTTTTACTCTTTTACTCTTTTACTCTTTTACTCTTTTACTCTTTTACTCTTTTACTCTTTTACTCTTTTACTCTTTTACTCTTTTACTCTTTTACTCTTTTACTCTTTTACTCTTTTACTCTTTTACTCTTTTACTCTTTTACTCTTTTACTCTTTTACTCTTTTACTCTTTTACTCTTTTACTCTTTTACTCTTTTACTCTTTTACTCTTTTACTCTTTTACTCTTTTACTCTTTTACTCTTTTACTCTTTTACTCTTTTACTCTTTTACTCTTTTACTCTTTTACTCTTTTACTCTTTTACTCTTTTACTCTTTTACTCTTTTACTCTTTTACTCTTTTACTCTTTTACTCTTTTACTCTTTTACTCTTTTACTCTTTTACTCTTTTACTCTTTTACTCTTTTACTCTTTTACTCTTTTACTCTTTTACTCTTTTACTCTTTTACTCTTTTACTCTTTTACTCTTTTACTCTTTTACTCTTTTACTCTTTTACTCTTTTACTCTTTTACTCTTTTACTCTTTTACTCTTTTACTCTTTTACTCTTTTACTCTTTTACTCTTTTACTCTTTTACTCTTTTACTCTTTTACTCTTTTACTCTTTTACTCTTTTACTCTTTTACTCTTTTACTCTTTTACTCTTTTACTCTTTTACTCTTTTACTCTTTTACTCTTTTACTCTTTTACTCTTTTACTCTTTTACTCTTTTACTCTTTTACTCTTTTACTCTTTTACTCTTTTACTCTTTTACTCTTTTACTCTTTTACTCTTTTACTCTTTTACTCTTTTACTCTTTTACTCTTTTACTCTTTTACTCTTTTACTCTTTTACTCTTTTACTCTTTTACTCTTTTACTCTTTTACTCTTTTACTCTTTTACTCTTTTACTCTTTTACTCTTTTACTCTTTTACTCTTTTACTCTTTTACTCTTTTACTCTTTTACTCTTTTACTCTTTTACTCTTTTACTCTTTTACTCTTTTACTCTTTTACTCTTTTACTCTTTTACTCTTTTACTCTTTTACTCTTTTACTCTTTTACTCTTTTACTCTTTTACTCTTTTACTCTTTTACTCTTTTACTCTTTTACTCTTTTACTCTTTTACTCTTTTACTCTTTTACTCTTTTACTCTTTTACTCTTTTACTCTTTTACTCTTTTACTCTTTTACTCTTTTACTCTTTTACTCTTTTACTCTTTTACTCTTTTACTCTTTTACTCTTTTACTCTTTTACTCTTTTACTCTTTTACTCTTTTACTCTTTTACTCTTTTACTCTTTTACTCTTTTACTCTTTTACTCTTTTACTCTTTTACTCTTTTACTCTTTTACTCTTTTACTCTTTTACTCTTTTACTCTTTTACTCTTTTACTCTTTTACTCTTTTACTCTTTTACTCTTTTACTCTTTTACTCTTTTACTCTTTTACTCTTTTACTCTTTTACTCTTTTACTCTTTTACTCTTTTACTCTTTTACTCTTTTACTCTTTTACTCTTTTACTCTTTTACTCTTTTACTCTTTTACTCTTTTACTCTTTTACTCTTTTACTCTTTTACTCTTTTACTCTTTTACTCTTTTACTCTTTTACTCTTTTACTCTTTTACTCTTTTACTCTTTTACTCTTTTACTCTTTTACTCTTTTACTCTTTTACTCTTTTACTCTTTTACTCTTTTACTCTTTTACTCTTTTACTCTTTTACTCTTTTACTCTTTTACTCTTTTACTCTTTTACTCTTTTACTCTTTTACTCTTTTACTCTTTTACTCTTTTACTCTTTTACTCTTTTACTCTTTTACTCTTTTACTCTTTTACTCTTTTACTCTTTTACTCTTTTACTCTTTTACTCTTTTACTCTTTTACTCTTTTACTCTTTTACTCTTTTACTCTTTTACTCTTTTACTCTTTTACTCTTTTACTCTTTTACTCTTTTACTCTTTTACTCTTTTACTCTTTTACTCTTTTACTCTTTTACTCTTTTACTCTTTTACTCTTTTACTCTTTTACTCTTTTACTCTTTTACTCTTTTACTCTTTTACTCTTTTACTCTTTTACTCTTTTACTCTTTTACTCTTTTACTCTTTTACTCTTTTACTCTTTTACTCTTTTACTCTTTTACTCTTTTACTCTTTTACTCTTTTACTCTTTTACTCTTTTACTCTTTTACTCTTTTACTCTTTTACTCTTTTACTCTTTTACTCTTTTACTCTTTTACTCTTTTACTCTTTTACTCTTTTACTCTTTTACTCTTTTACTCTTTTACTCTTTTACTCTTTTACTCTTTTACTCTTTTACTCTTTTACTCTTTTACTCTTTTACTCTTTTACTCTTTTACTCTTTTACTCTTTTACTCTTTTACTCTTTTACTCTTTTACTCTTTTACTCTTTTACTCTTTTACTCTTTTACTCTTTTACTCTTTTACTCTTTTACTCTTTTACTCTTTTACTCTTTTACTCTTTTACTCTTTTACTCTTTTACTCTTTTACTCTTTTACTCTTTTACTCTTTTACTCTTTTACTCTTTTACTCTTTTACTCTTTTACTCTTTTACTCTTTTACTCTTTTACTCTTTTACTCTTTTACTCTTTTACTCTTTTACTCTTTTACTCTTTTACTCTTTTACTCTTTTACTCTTTTACTCTTTTACTCTTTTACTCTTTTACTCTTTTACTCTTTTACTCTTTTACTCTTTTACTCTTTTACTCTTTTACTCTTTTACTCTTTTACTCTTTTACTCTTTTACTCTTTTACTCTTTTACTCTTTTACTCTTTTACTCTTTTACTCTTTTACTCTTTTACTCTTTTACTCTTTTACTCTTTTACTCTTTTACTCTTTTACTCTTTTACTCTTTTACTCTTTTACTCTTTTACTCTTTTACTCTTTTACTCTTTTACTCTTTTACTCTTTTACTCTTTTACTCTTTTACTCTTTTACTCTTTTACTCTTTTACTCTTTTACTCTTTTACTCTTTTACTCTTTTACTCTTTTACTCTTTTACTCTTTTACTCTTTTACTCTTTTACTCTTTTACTCTTTTACTCTTTTACTCTTTTACTCTTTTACTCTTTTACTCTTTTACTCTTTTACTCTTTTACTCTTTTACTCTTTTACTCTTTTACTCTTTTACTCTTTTACTCTTTTACTCTTTTACTCTTTTACTCTTTTACTCTTTTACTCTTTTACTCTTTTACTCTTTTACTCTTTTACTCTTTTACTCTTTTACTCTTTTACTCTTTTACTCTTTTACTCTTTTACTCTTTTACTCTTTTACTCTTTTACTCTTTTACTCTTTTACTCTTTTACTCTTTTACTCTTTTACTCTTTTACTCTTTTACTCTTTTACTCTTTTACTCTTTTACTCTTTTACTCTTTTACTCTTTTACTCTTTTACTCTTTTACTCTTTTACTCTTTTACTCTTTTACTCTTTTACTCTTTTACTCTTTTACTCTTTTACTCTTTTACTCTTTTACTCTTTTACTCTTTTACTCTTTTACTCTTTTACTCTTTTACTCTTTTACTCTTTTACTCTTTTACTCTTTTACTCTTTTACTCTTTTACTCTTTTACTCTTTTACTCTTTTACTCTTTTACTCTTTTACTCTTTTACTCTTTTACTCTTTTACTCTTTTACTCTTTTACTCTTTTACTCTTTTACTCTTTTACTCTTTTACTCTTTTACTCTTTTACTCTTTTACTCTTTTACTCTTTTACTCTTTTACTCTTTTACTCTTTTACTCTTTTACTCTTTTACTCTTTTACTCTTTTACTCTTTTACTCTTTTACTCTTTTACTCTTTTACTCTTTTACTCTTTTACTCTTTTACTCTTTTACTCTTTTACTCTTTTACTCTTTTACTCTTTTACTCTTTTACTCTTTTACTCTTTTACTCTTTTACTCTTTTACTCTTTTACTCTTTTACTCTTTTACTCTTTTACTCTTTTACTCTTTTACTCTTTTACTCTTTTACTCTTTTACTCTTTTACTCTTTTACTCTTTTACTCTTTTACTCTTTTACTCTTTTACTCTTTTACTCTTTTACTCTTTTACTCTTTTACTCTTTTACTCTTTTACTCTTTTACTCTTTTACTCTTTTACTCTTTTACTCTTTTACTCTTTTACTCTTTTACTCTTTTACTCTTTTACTCTTTTACTCTTTTACTCTTTTACTCTTTTACTCTTTTACTCTTTTACTCTTTTACTCTTTTACTCTTTTACTCTTTTACTCTTTTACTCTTTTACTCTTTTACTCTTTTACTCTTTTACTCTTTTACTCTTTTACTCTTTTACTCTTTTACTCTTTTACTCTTTTACTCTTTTACTCTTTTACTCTTTTACTCTTTTACTCTTTTACTCTTTTACTCTTTTACTCTTTTACTCTTTTACTCTTTTACTCTTTTACTCTTTTACTCTTTTACTCTTTTACTCTTTTACTCTTTTACTCTTTTACTCTTTTACTCTTTTACTCTTTTACTCTTTTACTCTTTTACTCTTTTACTCTTTTACTCTTTTACTCTTTTACTCTTTTACTCTTTTACTCTTTTACTCTTTTACTCTTTTACTCTTTTACTCTTTTACTCTTTTACTCTTTTACTCTTTTACTCTTTTACTCTTTTACTCTTTTACTCTTTTACTCTTTTACTCTTTTACTCTTTTACTCTTTTACTCTTTTACTCTTTTACTCTTTTACTCTTTTACTCTTTTACTCTTTTACTCTTTTACTCTTTTACTCTTTTACTCTTTTACTCTTTTACTCTTTTACTCTTTTACTCTTTTACTCTTTTACTCTTTTACTCTTTTACTCTTTTACTCTTTTACTCTTTTACTCTTTTACTCTTTTACTCTTTTACTCTTTTACTCTTTTACTCTTTTACTCTTTTACTCTTTTACTCTTTTACTCTTTTACTCTTTTACTCTTTTACTCTTTTACTCTTTTACTCTTTTACTCTTTTACTCTTTTACTCTTTTACTCTTTTACTCTTTTACTCTTTTACTCTTTTACTCTTTTACTCTTTTACTCTTTTACTCTTTTACTCTTTTACTCTTTTACTCTTTTACTCTTTTACTCTTTTACTCTTTTACTCTTTTACTCTTTTACTCTTTTACTCTTTTACTCTTTTACTCTTTTACTCTTTTACTCTTTTACTCTTTTACTCTTTTACTCTTTTACTCTTTTACTCTTTTACTCTTTTACTCTTTTACTCTTTTACTCTTTTACTCTTTTACTCTTTTACTCTTTTACTCTTTTACTCTTTTACTCTTTTACTCTTTTACTCTTTTACTCTTTTACTCTTTTACTCTTTTACTCTTTTACTCTTTTACTCTTTTACTCTTTTACTCTTTTACTCTTTTACTCTTTTACTCTTTTACTCTTTTACTCTTTTACTCTTTTACTCTTTTACTCTTTTACTCTTTTACTCTTTTACTCTTTTACTCTTTTACTCTTTTACTCTTTTACTCTTTTACTCTTTTACTCTTTTACTCTTTTACTCTTTTACTCTTTTACTCTTTTACTCTTTTACTCTTTTACTCTTTTACTCTTTTACTCTTTTACTCTTTTACTCTTTTACTCTTTTACTCTTTTACTCTTTTACTCTTTTACTCTTTTACTCTTTTACTCTTTTACTCTTTTACTCTTTTACTCTTTTACTCTTTTACTCTTTTACTCTTTTACTCTTTTACTCTTTTACTCTTTTACTCTTTTACTCTTTTACTCTTTTACTCTTTTACTCTTTTACTCTTTTACTCTTTTACTCTTTTACTCTTTTACTCTTTTACTCTTTTACTCTTTTACTCTTTTACTCTTTTACTCTTTTACTCTTTTACTCTTTTACTCTTTTACTCTTTTACTCTTTTACTCTTTTACTCTTTTACTCTTTTACTCTTTTACTCTTTTACTCTTTTACTCTTTTACTCTTTTACTCTTTTACTCTTTTACTCTTTTACTCTTTTACTCTTTTACTCTTTTACTCTTTTACTCTTTTACTCTTTTACTCTTTTACTCTTTTACTCTTTTACTCTTTTACTCTTTTACTCTTTTACTCTTTTACTCTTTTACTCTTTTACTCTTTTACTCTTTTACTCTTTTACTCTTTTACTCTTTTACTCTTTTACTCTTTTACTCTTTTACTCTTTTACTCTTTTACTCTTTTACTCTTTTACTCTTTTACTCTTTTACTCTTTTACTCTTTTACTCTTTTACTCTTTTACTCTTTTACTCTTTTACTCTTTTACTCTTTTACTCTTTTACTCTTTTACTCTTTTACTCTTTTACTCTTTTACTCTTTTACTCTTTTACTCTTTTACTCTTTTACTCTTTTACTCTTTTACTCTTTTACTCTTTTACTCTTTTACTCTTTTACTCTTTTACTCTTTTACTCTTTTACTCTTTTACTCTTTTACTCTTTTACTCTTTTACTCTTTTACTCTTTTACTCTTTTACTCTTTTACTCTTTTACTCTTTTACTCTTTTACTCTTTTACTCTTTTACTCTTTTACTCTTTTACTCTTTTACTCTTTTACTCTTTTACTCTTTTACTCTTTTACTCTTTTACTCTTTTACTCTTTTACTCTTTTACTCTTTTACTCTTTTACTCTTTTACTCTTTTACTCTTTTACTCTTTTACTCTTTTACTCTTTTACTCTTTTACTCTTTTACTCTTTTACTCTTTTACTCTTTTACTCTTTTACTCTTTTACTCTTTTACTCTTTTACTCTTTTACTCTTTTACTCTTTTACTCTTTTACTCTTTTACTCTTTTACTCTTTTACTCTTTTACTCTTTTACTCTTTTACTCTTTTACTCTTTTACTCTTTTACTCTTTTACTCTTTTACTCTTTTACTCTTTTACTCTTTTACTCTTTTACTCTTTTACTCTTTTACTCTTTTACTCTTTTACTCTTTTACTCTTTTACTCTTTTACTCTTTTACTCTTTTACTCTTTTACTCTTTTACTCTTTTACTCTTTTACTCTTTTACTCTTTTACTCTTTTACTCTTTTACTCTTTTACTCTTTTACTCTTTTACTCTTTTACTCTTTTACTCTTTTACTCTTTTACTCTCTTACTCTTTTACTCTTTTACTCTTTTACTCTTTTACTCTTTTACTCTTTTACTCTTTTACTCTTTTACTCTTTTACTCTTTTACTCTTTTACTCTTTTACTCTTTTACTCTTTTACTCTTTTACTCTTTTCGTTTCTGAGAATTGCCGTGAGAATTCGAAAAACTTCATGAAGTCTCTGGAAATATTGGTTACCACATTAAAGAGGACCGCAATGTTGGGGAGTGTTTGAGGTTTTGTAGGCACAGCGAGAGCACAGATTAGGAAACTTTACAGATGAGACAGTTAGACAGACCGAATAAAATTAGAGAGAGAGGTCGAAAGCGCAAGATTTAAAAGTCCAGTCAAAGATATGCGCAGGCGCTACAATATTGATCGGGTTTTGTTCACATCGGTTTTTTTTTTATTTTTTTTTTATTTTTTTATTTATTTTTTTTTTCTTGTGGTTTGGCATTCAATCGTTGTCTTCATTTTGTTGGTTGTGTTACAAATGTTTTCGTTTTACACAATTCACGATCCAGTATTTTGAATGGGTTTATGTTCTTACAATGTATAACATATTTTTCATGAACTAAAATTCAAAAGGAGAAGTAATGAAGGTTATGAGGATTACCTACAGCACAGATTAAAAAACCTGTGATCATAGGTATATACCTTCATTATCTGGAATGTGAATCAGGTACAATAATATGTGTATTGGCAATCATTACTATGTGTATATATAGATTAGGACGAAAAACTGTAAGTACTTATATTTAATGATGACTTCAATCAAACTTTTCCATTTGATGAGAATATCACCATTTTTGCTATATGTAACATTCATTCAGAATACATCTTATTCCTGAGGGAAACTAATTTCTGATCACAAATTTTCCATAATAAATCACTCAGAAGTAGGTAACCTCCTATAATAGTGTTGATTATGCATTACTAAAATGGCAACATTGCACATCAGTAGCTCGATCAGTAGTTCCAGCGGTGACAACGACTATCCGGCAACTGCGATACGCAAAATTTAAAGGTCCCAGGTCAATGAAAATGGATGTCGGTACATCAAACAAAATGGGCGGAGTGTCTCATCTGTAAAGTTTTCTAATCTGTGGCGAGAGTGACTGATACGCACACGTATTTTTTTTTAATTATAGGGAAAATACATTTTCCGTAAATCTTACGCTACTTGCTGTCGATAAAAAAACCAAAGAATTATTAGATTTTTTTTAATTGGCCTTCCACGACACTCGACTTTTTCTAGGAACATCAACAACATCATCTACAGAAACTGCGAATGGATCTCTAAATAAATTGTTCCTGAACTGCAAGTGCGACTTGGAAACACGTTGTAACTGTGGATTCGTGAATAAATTATTACGTCACTTTCGGCAAAAGGATTTGGTGAATCGCAAAAATTTCGAAACAAAAATTTCGCAGACAGAAAATCCAAAAGATGATCCGAATTCTAACAGTATTAGGGTACAAGTAAACGCGCAGACAGTCAATGAGATCTCTCAGACTGTGCCAAAAGTTCAAAGTGATTCACGAAATGTTGGCATCCAAACTAGGATTCCGTCAATGGAAAACAAAGAATCGGAAACTTCTTCTGCCAATTTGGTGATACCTACGAGAACGTCGCAACAGACTGAACAAGAAACTACCACTGAAGCTCAAGGAAAAACAGCTTCGAAGGACTCAGTGGATGATTATCAGAGGAACGCAGTGTCACAAACGTCAGAACAGATTGTGGAAACGAACTCTTCTGTTGACTCAGAATTCCAAGGGAGTGATAAGACTAAAACTGATGATGTTGCTCTGATGAATCGAGGAAGGGTTACACAAAAAATGGATACCAGTAAAAGCACTGACACTTCCACTAGCAGTTCTTCTTATATTTGCGTCTCTCGTTACACTAAAAATTCATCCAGTAATGGTCGAGCTGACTTGAAACATCCTGATGCAGTTCACAGTGCAAGGGCTCAATCTTCAGCTTCAATCAGTGGTAAGTAATCGGCTTCACTTTCTTATCACCCAGGGTGTCATTGGAATGGTAACAAATGGAAATTAGTATGAAATACTTTGGCTGTAAAAGATTGTTTCTTTCCAGAAAAGCCTCACAGCAATACAGTGTCCCCAAATCCGCTTTCACCTGTCACATGTATTTGTTGCAAGAAAACCACAAGTATAGAGAACATTTCGATATTGCAAAGCTCCAATCAAGAATATCCTCTGTGCCACCATTGTCTGGGAAAGAAACCAATTCTCACATCTGTGTGTTATACTGGTCCTGAAGAACCTGTCATTCAAAAGTCAAACGCCAACAGTGACAGTTTCCGCAGGATTGGAGAATACTGCACATGCGTGAAACAGTCTAGGGTTCAAAATTCCTTCTATTGCTGTCATTGTCAGTTCAAGTTGAAGAAAACTGTGAAGAGTCGAAATGCTATTGCTTATACACTGACGTTGGAAAATGAGACTCCAAGGAAATTGAGAAGTCACAAGAAACAATCCCAGCAGTTGGAGGAAATCAAGGTTAAAGTTCCTTGCATTTCAAACGGGAAGACATCCAAGAATAAAGAGAACTTCAGCAAGAAAGGTGCGAAAGAGGTGCCAATACGCAAAAGTTCGGAAAATACGAATAGTGAGACAGAGAAAAGGGATGTTGAAAAACCTGCTGGTCCTGAGAAAAAAAGCAGCAAAGGGAATCCAACTTTACAGGTGATACCATTTTAGTGTTTTTTTATTCTCGATATTGGAAAATTTCATGTTGTGGACAATTAGGTTGGAATAAATTCAATATATTCCTATCTGAAAGTATTTTAACAAAATACTTACAACAGTCAATTCTTATTTTCAACCCCGCATCGCACGCGACAATTGAATTTACTCATTCATGACGTCACCACCTCCTCATTTTTGTAATCATCTAGATATACTCTAGAAGAGTTTGATTTTTTATGGACACCATATTTTTTTGTAAAGAGTACAAAGTTAAAATCTTGACGTAGCAAAAATGGAAATAAGAAGGACTTGCCATTGGTGAAAAAGTATTAATGAAAGTACAAAAAAAGTTGCACCAAGTGCGAACTACTATCGTTAGACAATTTTCAAGAATTTCATCCTCGAAATCGCAAAAATCAAAAAGAAAATTAAATGTCAAGGAACCATCTTCTCAGTCGAAAGGATGACATAAAAGTGAGCTAAAAGTTATACAGAGCTTGGAATGATAAAGTGAATGACAAGTGACAAAGTGACTTAAAACTAATCCTGTCAAGCGCAGAGAGCAAACCGTAACCACGGGTAACTAACCAAAGAACCTATGAAAGATAAAATGAAAAAAATTGAGAAGTCATGTAAAATTTTTTGAATTAGAAAATTAAGGAATTAAACAACTTCAAACTGTCGAATTGAGTATGTTCATTGAGACAATCCGACTCAGAATCTTTGATACATTTATTAATTTCAAAAGTTTCTAATAGATTGACCTTTTTTCCGTTATCACAAAAGTATGAAAATTCAGTACAAGTACTTTGATCAAAATAATGTTTGTCATTTATGACGTTATCATATTAACAAGTGGTAGGTCTGCAAACAAATTCTTGGAATTCAGATTCCTGATAACTTTTTTGTGGAATAGTAATTCTTGTCCACAATTATAATTGATTATTTAAGGAATACCTCATGGCAAATAGACCTGATTTTCTGGATTCTGCTGAATATAGAAGACTCACAGTCGTGAATCACAGAACAGAAAGGCAGTTGAATAGAGATGAAATCAAACTGAGGTTTATTGAAAATGATTTGTTAAAACCTGGAGAAATACGAGGTGAGTTTATTTCTTGAACAAAAATAACTATTTGTGTATTGAGAGCGCACAGTTCCTAGACAAGAAAACTCGATACTAGGTTAAAAAAGAATTACCCTGACCAGGGATCGAACCTGGGCTGGCGGCTTGAGAAGTCGCGATTTCAACCCGTCGGCTATTGAGGCTACTTGAAAACTTATGTCTATCCCACCTCAGTTATAATACGTTATGAACCTAAAAGATAAAGTCAAAATTATGTTTGCTTTATATTTAACGGACTGGTGTTTTTTGAGGGATACGACAAATTTTGGATACTTACATCTTTAACATTCAAGCATTTCATGGCATCATGTCATGAATCTATCTTCAAGATAAACTTTCAAAGACATTAACAATATATTCAAGACGACCGTTATTATAAAACGTAACGTTAGTTTGTCAAGTCGAACAATTTATCACACATGCAGGACTCCGCATATGAGTACAGGGTGTCCCAAATTCGCGTGCCAACGTGGGGAACTCGAAAACGGATAAAGATGCAGGGTCGGTTGAATCAGGACAAAGTTGTGTATTCATATGCGCAACAATATGTCGCAAATAAACAGTCGGAAATTTTTTTGATTATTGAGATGTTAAAACAGCTTTTATTTTTCACTTGATCGTTACTGCTTTATAATACCTTGGCAACGGTTGCTATTACCAGACCCATAACGCCCGGGGCATTATGAATCATAACGCCCGCTAAATGTTTTTTTCTGTAGTTCAATAAATTAATTACTCAGAAAAGTTTTATTTATAACTGTACATAAAAAAGGGACTAATTATTTTCTCTCAAATAGAAATTACAATTTTCAAATGTTCCTGAAAAATTAGTACCAAGTTTGAAGTTCTGTGAGTTTAAGATAATTTTTTCGTGAAAAATAAAATCTTGTATGCACCACGAGCGTTACTAGATCCTAACGCCCATCGGGCAACATTCACCCGAGGGCCTTTGGCCCGAGGGATGAATGTTACCCTCCGGGCGTTAGGATCTATATAACGCACTTGGTACATAAATAGCTATTATTTCTGACAGTGACATTATAAGCTTATATCGTCATAGTTACGATATCTATAATGAGGGTCATAACTCCCTTGGGATATTAAGGTTCAAAAACTCCCTCTTACCTTTTACAGGTGAAAATGATACAAGAAATGCTTATAAACGTTTATATGTAATGAAAACTAAGACATATTTTCCTTATTCACGTCATTACAAATAATAAATGTACAATTTTCAAATGTTCCCTGAAAATTACTTCCGCCGCTGGAAACAATTTCTTCTTTTTTATGGGTGGTGCTGTTGCTGTTCACTACAGTCGAGGTGCCTGCCTCTTCTGATGGCAAAGTAGACAGCATACGCGCCGTTTTATTTCTCAATTCGATACTGTCCTCCAGATACCCCTCTGCCACCGTGGAACTTCTCCAACCTCCGTGTCTTTTTAAGTTTGTCATAGTTGCTCCTGCATTGGCTAGGGCAGTAGCAGAAGTGCGACGAAGGCAATGTCCCGTATAGGTTAGTGGGTTTGGCAATCCTAAATACATTGCGATTTTGCTGGGAATTTTGCCAAACATATTCTTTCCAATTGGCTGAGTTGTACATTTATTTTGTCGGAAGCTCAAAAAAAATCGTTTTGTACCTTCAAGACGCAAGGACATAATTATAAAGTCTCAATAAAGGCAAAGCAGAGAACTCTTTTTCATTCACAACTGTAAATTTCTTCGATACACCAGTTTTACTTTCCGGTACGTTCACTACCATAACAGTATCCCGGTCTTCTATATCTGCTATACTCATATTTAGAAGTTCCTGAGTTCTGCATCCTCCAAAATAATAACCCATAATTAGAACAACCTATAACAAATAAAACGAAATAAACAAACGAAAAAAAAATTATGAGAAAAAAATTACCTTATGCAATAAATGAATTTCATTAGGGGCGTCCTTTAGAAATTTGATGACATCTTTAGGAGATAAGACAGCAGACTTTTTCGGCTTATACCCCTTACTTTTCCGTTTCAAAAAAGCCTCTAGTTCGTTGAACTTGGTGATATCTCTTTTCTCATATATGGTCACCATCGATTTGAGCATTGACCATTTAGTCCATAACGAATTTGGGCTAAACGTTTCTGACTGCAACGAATAAATACAATTATTACCAAATCTACCATAAAATACTGAAAATACTTTACCAGTTCTTGAAAATATGCCAGAAAGACAGTTTCGTTGGCATCTTTTGACATAACATTTCTCTGTGTCAGCCACTTCAGATATAAGTTGTATTCTTTTTGATATAGGGCTTCACTTTTCGATGGAAGTAATGATTGTCTTGCTTTTTCCGCTTTTTTTATAATATCCTCCATTATATCAGAAATAGATCGTCGATTTGTGGTAAAAAATAAACACGTTTTCAACGGAAAAACATTGATTGATAAAGAAAGTTTGCTTATAAACATGTAACATAGCGACAACCTAGCAACAACCAACAATGCTACAATCAACGCTACCTAATTCAAATATACCAGAAAGGTTATGAATTTAAACATTTATTGCTTTCTAAATATGGACATATTATTATGAAAATCGGTCAAAAATAAATTTATCTATGTACCACGGGAATTATAGAGCCTCAATAACCTCTGGCAATTGCTGTCCCTCGGGCCAGAGGCCCTCGGGACGCAAACTTTGCCATCGGTAATTAAGGCCCTCATAATTCCCTTAATACATAAATAACTATTTCATTTAAGATTTTCATTCTTTATATGCTTCATTTTGACAGTTACGAATAAAGAAAATACGACGTTTCGTCATTCGATGACCGCAATCAACTTCTGTTTTCTTTTGAAAAAAGAAAAAAAAAATAGTCTCATCCGATGAAAAATATCAATCACAGTATGAATTTGAATGTCTGGTAGACTACGAGCAGAACACAACTACTTTCTTAGGAAGAAAAAATTTGGTAAATCTGCGTTCACAGTGTGAATCGTTGCATGGACTACGAGCAGATATAATTCAATGATCTGCGTGGTATTTGCCAGGAAAGTAGTTGTTTTCTGCTCGTAGTCTACCAGACACTCAATTTCAAACTATGTTCGATATTTTAATTGGATAGACTATTTTCACTTTCAAAAATTATTGTTCAATACATGGCTTTTCCATTTCTCATGGGAGTGGCTGTTTGCTCAAGCTTTAAAATGATAAATGAAAAAGCCATGAGCCATATAGCTATACAATTGAAGATATCAAACGCACTTTGAATTTAAATGTCTGGTGGACTTTCATAATCTAGGATGTTTTAAAATCCATCATTTCAGGAACTAGTAGACTGTTCACTGAGAGAGAAATGAGAGAAATAACGAGTAAAAATTATAAGAAACTCCCAGAAGTACAACAGAAATTGATTCAGTCTAGAGAACGAAGACTTAGAGATGCTGACAAGTTCATAGTCGATATATTCAAAAAGGTGAGTATCTGAGTCGAACATGCAATATTGATTAGGAATTGGTATAACTAAAAATAACTAAAAATAATTGAAATGTCATCTTCTTTTTTTCTGCAAGTCTATATCGTTAGGGAACGAGAGAGTTTAAAGTGGAAAATTATAATATACCATCAGGGTGGATCGAATTTTGTTTTATTACTGAAGTTAATGGAATATGATTTTGATGTTTCAATACCGTTGAAGAATCTGATAACATACTGTACATCCTATTTATAGTCGAAAGATAAAAAAAAGTATCGACCTGTCTCTGTCATGCTCCTCTGGCCTGTCTTGGAAGAGAAGCCAGTATAAAGTGTACTATCATCAGCGAAGCTGTGGACTAGAAAGGAGGACGCATCCAAAGGTGGTAATAGATCAAGCAAACATTGTTGTGCAACTGTTGAACAACAGGTAGAGATTGTAGGTATTTAAGGCTGTGCAGCCTCTCAAGCACCTCGACCTATGATATTTTGTGCATAATCTATTCGAAGCCCGGGATTCCGAGACTTCGTGCAAAGTTTATCAGTTTCCTGGGAGCTAGGTTTCTGACATCGGAGGGCTCTAAGAAGGCCTCTTCCAGGAACTTGAGCCTCTTGCAGAAGAGCGATGGGCATTCGCAAAGCAAATGTTCTGCAGTTTCAGCGA
The DNA here is from genome assembly GCA_029955515.1 of Chrysomela aeneicollis. Classification (NCBI taxonomy): domain Eukaryota; kingdom Metazoa; phylum Arthropoda; class Insecta; order Coleoptera; family Chrysomelidae; genus Chrysomela; species Chrysomela aeneicollis. The sequence continues at coordinate 776,905 of JARUHQ010000026.1, read as the reverse complement.
AATTTTCGCAGTAGCCGCAACTATCACTCTCTGTTTTACCCTTCTTTTTAAGGTGATACCTCAGAGGGCATTGTCCAGTGAGGAGTCCCGTTACCAGTTTCAAGTCTTTTTTGTCCAACTCGAGGAGCTGTTTAGCTTTCCTTGGCGAGAGGCTCACTAGCCTTTTCGCTTGTCTTTGTCCTGGCACTTTATTCCAGTGAGATTTCATTTCATCCGCTTCCCAACGTCGAACCTCTTTTTTCAAGTGGGCCTTGGAGAGTCCACAGAAGGATTCTGGGCCGGGAAATTGTGTATTTGCCCCTTCTTTGGCAAGGCAGTCTGCTTCTTAGTTGTCTTCAACTCCCTTGTGACCTGGAACCCACATCAAAGTGACCTGGTTGTGTGCAGCCAGTTGTCTCAGGGATTGTTTGCAGTCCCAAGTCAGCTTAGACTCACAATTATATGACTTCAGAGCTTTTAATGCTGCTTGGCTATATATTTTTGCCCTTCGAGTGTCCCTTTCGAGGCACTCCTGTGCACATATCTCTATAGCATGTACTTCTGCTTGAAAGATGGTTGGGATGTTACCAAGGGATTTTGAGAGCCTAAAATGTGGCCTTGTAACTCCCACTCCAGCCCTTCCATCCATCTTGGATCCATCAGTATACCACACTGATGCATCCCTTCCCAGTTGAGGTCCGTTCTCTGTGCAAAGTTGGTGGTTGTTTATGACCATTTCAAACTGCATTTCGAAGTCGTACCTAACTGGCATGATATCTGTAGGCTTGGACATGGATTCTAGGGAAATATTTTCCAAAATCTTCAAATGTCCAGTCCGATTTCCTAATTTGAGGTTCATTATCTGGCTCAGCCTGAAGGCACTGATTGCTGCTTTTTTCATTACACACAGGTGCAATGGTGGAAGGTTTAGCATTACCTCTAAGGCTGCAGTAGGGCACGTGAATATTGCCCCTGTTATTCCCAGACAAGCTAGCCGCTGCACTTTCTGCAGCTTGACTTGTGCCGAAATTTGTTGTATTTTTGGCCACCATATCAATGAAACGTAGGTGACCATGGGTTTGATTATCGTTTGGTATGACCAATAGATCATTTTTGGTTTCAGACCCCATGTCTTGCCAAAGACTCTGCGGCATGTCCAGCTTGCCGCTATAGCTCTGGAAAGAATGTGATTGAGTTGGCTGTTCCATGTTAGATTTTGTTCGATTATCCTCGAACAACAAATATTTTTAAAATTGCACTGAAAAGGAAAAAATGATCATGTCATTGTTTGATATTGGTTATTCTGTGAGTAATCTCCGAACAACAAACTCACTAGAGTAGTAACGTCGCAAATTGTCTGAAGCCAACATGAAATTCATATTCATATGTTTTTCCTCCACAGAGGTTGCCACATCGTAATATTTGAAAGTGATAATAATCCCATGAGCACATTTTTTCAAGGTTGCCAAATATATATATCCTTCTGTTGGTACTTATATGAAATAGATAAGTGTATCAAAAGCTATTTATTCAATATTCGCCAAATATAAGTGGTTTATTGATAGCATGTCTTTTTGGAGATTGCGGTATTTTTGGTGAATGCGCCAACACCGCTTATTTCGTTCATCCGATAATTGACAGTGACAGCAAGCTACGTCTTATTTTCAAATCAAATTTAGTTTGATAGTTTATTACACAGCATATTTCCAGTTCGTGTGGAAATTTAAATGAGTAAAAACTTTGTTTATTCTGTTCAACTCGAATTTTAAGGATGGTGAAACGCTGAAATGTGTAAAAGATAAAAGTGGTGACCAGAACACAACATTTCACTGGTGAGTTACTCAGTGTCGTATTATTCTTTGTACGAACATTATTTACCTATCCTAATATTCGAAACAATTTGTGGTAATTTCAAAACATTCTTGGGTTTCCCCGTTAATGGATATAATCACTTGTATTTCAGAAAGTATCAATTGTATTTCAGAATAGTGAGTTGAATTTCAGAATTGTGAGTTTAATTTCAGAAAGCGTCAATTGTATTTCAGAATATATCATTTGTATACAAATAACGAATTCTGAAATTCAATTGTCTATTCTGAAATACATTTGACGCTTTCTGATATTGAACTGACTATTCTGAAATACAATTGATGCTTTCTGAAATTAAACTCGCTATTCTGAAATACATTTGACGCTTTCTGAAATTCAACTCACTATTCTGAAATACAATTGATACTTTCTGAAATACAAGTAACTATTCTGAAATACAATTGAGGCTTTCTGGAATAAACTTGATGGTTTCTGAAATACATGAACAATATAACATCAAACATGCTGTTATTACCTTTCAATTCCACTGAATATTGACTCATCTACCGCTCTGAGCATTTTCGTACTACTTGGGCCAACCATATTATCACTTGTAGTGAAATGATGCTAGCAAACTCTATCGTCTCTAGAAATATTTCCTTTCCCGATCATATTTTTCCATATATCCACTAACTTTTCATCTCAGGGAAACCCGCTAATGTTTTCAAATTACCAAAAATTATTTTGATTATTAGAGTAGAAGAAAAATGTTTATACAACGAATGATACGACACTGAGTAACCGACCAGTGAAATGTTGTGTTCTGGTCACCACTTTCAAATCGTCTCTTACACATTCAACAGCGTTTCACCATCCTTCAAATTCGATTTGAACAGGATAAACAAGGTTTTAAGCAAAATCCTATTCAAATTTTTATGCAAAACTGTGAATATGAAATAAGTGCTATCTATAAACCACTTATATTTAAATGATGCACTGTATCATATGACGAAGATTGAATAAATACCTTTTGATGTACTTATCTGATTCATACAAGTACCCACTGAAGGATATATATTTATTGGGAACTATAACAAATGTGGTTATGGGATGATTATCACTTTCAAATGTTACGATATAGGGGAGAAACAACATGTGAATTTCATGTTGGCTTCAGACAATTTGAGGCGTTACTATTCTAGTGGGTTTCTGTTCGGAGCTAGCATCATTTCACTACAAGTGATAAAATGGTTGGCCCAAGTGGTAGGAAAATGATCATGGTAGGAGATGAACCCATATTTGGTGTTAGTGTAATTGAAAGGTAAAAACAACATGTTTAATGTTATATTCTTCAAGTTTGAAACTTGTAAACTTTATATAACCAGAAAATAAAAAATATGGTAAGCCACAGTATATGCATATCCATAATATGGAACATTGACAGTGACCAGATTGTTTTCGTTAACTGTTAGGAAGAATTGATATGATAATTTTGTTAGTTGGTAATATTCAAAATCAGACCCTTTCCGAGATAGCAAGACACTGGTACTGGAGGATTTTGTTGTTGCTATTCTTGTTTTGGAATGGGGTAACCCTAGTAACTGATTCAGATGTTGGCTGCAAACAATTACTGTGGCAAGGATGGTGCGTTATCCATCTAGGTTGTTATATGATCGAAGTGTTAGAGGGAATAATAACACGGTCGAGCGACTATGAACAATATTTATTGGCATCCGAACAGTTCCAATATCTTCACTAGACTAACTCTAACTCATCCTCCGAGATGAGTCGAACAATTATATAACTTTTAGTCTTCACGATATGAATCATAAGTAAAATGTAACTACTCTAATCCTATGAAAGTGTGAATAAACCATCCATACGAGCTTGCCGCAGATATGGTGCGGCTAGCTTTTGAATTCGTCACTGTTACTCACAGAATCACCTAGATCAAATAAAAGTAGTTATTTCTTTTGTTTTTTTTTTTGTTTATTGTATTTTGTACTTAGCAATCTTAAATCCCGAAAGTATGAATAAACCATCCATACGAGCTTGCCGCAGATATGGTGCGGCTAGCTTTTGAATTTGTCACTGTTACTCACAGAATCACCTAGATCAAATAAAAGTAGTTATTTCTTTTGTTTTTTTTTTGTTTATTGTATTTTGTACTTAGCAATCTTAAATCCCGAAAGTATGAATAAACCATCCATACGAGCTTGCCGCAGATATGGAATAGGTAATCTGGTGCGGCAAGCTCTTGACTTTGTCACTGTTACTCACAGAATCACCTAGATCAAATAAAAGTATTTTTTTTTTCTTCATTGTATTTTGTACTTAGCATTTTAATTTTTTATTGAAAATGTATAACCTCCGATCCCAAAAACCCTACATGAATTTGTAATCAGCAAGTGGAATAATTCTCAAGCTGAAATAAATCATCCCGAAATTAATTCCACTACGACTGAAAAATGTGTCTCACTTGTTGCTTATGAATGTTTTTCTTTTTTTTTTCAGAACGTGCAAGGCAGCGTCTTGAAAGGTAAACGAACATTTCCACTGAATACCAATATTGTTGATATGCGAGCATGACAATGTTGATTTACGAATACCGTATTTTTCATGTCATCTCACATTTAGAACATGTGTGTATGTTATTGTAGACCAAAGAATGTTCTTTGTAATTTTCTAATATTATTTTTTTATAAATAAATACATATTCATACAAGTCTTTTTCATAATGTACTGCAACGAAACATGGAATTGATAGCGTAAGCGTTTTCGTAGAAAAATGAGATGTGCGGTTGATTCCAATTAAAAACTGAAATCTTTTTCGACAATTCAAGATGTGAATTACCGAATCTTCTTCGTTTGCGCAAACGATTTAATTATTATTTAAAACCACATATGCTTATACACGATTGTCACGTATGAAAGTTATTTCAACTGTCACGTTTCATCCGTTGTCGCCAGTAGGTAATCATGCAACCAGGAATACAGCAGTGCGTATCAACATTAATCGAGAAATATAAGTTGGTGCGTTATTTCGAATGTAAATAGTGGAAACTTCTGTGTTGCAAGCCGTACTCTTAAGTAGCAAATTGTCGATGAGGTACTTTAGAAATAGTTTCAAACTAAATTCTATTAAAGTGAAGTAGATGCTATGTCTAATTGACACATTGCAATTCTCCTCACAATCCGAAAAGAGGCAGAAAATCCAATGGATATGAATGTGGTGTAACAAGAGCGCTTATGGTGACAGTGAGTACCAATAACTAATACACCTGAAAATTAAATAAATTTATTTTCAACCAATAAGAAGGTTCCTGTTTGTATACGACGTTGCGATTACCGCGATAATTTTGTTAGTTCCTATTGACGGAATTAATAAGTGATAATTCTCTATCAACGAAAACATTCGTGACCTTGAAAAAAATTATCGGTAATGATTCTGCTGCTAGGGAGATTACAAGTGATAACCCTAATAGCACAACTCAGTCCAATGGATGTTCAATGGATGTCCTCCTCAGGACATCTCAGACATCCACTGGACATCCAGTTTTTGTACACCGGATAACGTATGGACATCCATAGGATGTTGCATTTCCAACTTTTTGACTATCCATACGGTCTCCATCATGGGCATCAATATGGTAACATGTATGGACAAATATAGGCCATTGAACATCCACTTTCCACCGCTTTGGACATCCATGGAATATCCATAGGATGTCCATTTTATGACGAATAAATGAAAAAAGCTACTAGCATTCAAGCGCGGTCACCCATCCAAACTCTAACTTCGCTTATCGTTGCTTTACCTCTGTGATTCATCCTTCCTTGCATGGTGGCTGCTGCTGTCTTCTTTTTTATATTATTAAATCCATGAAATTTGGTCAATAATGAGAACGATTCAAATCACTCCATTAGTGTTGATTCTTGGATGTCAATTTGACATATTTTTCATTTTAGAGAAAATTTAGGTATTGTACGACGATGGAGTAGACAATGTGTGGTATTTTGATATCCCTACTTCTATGTTGTGAGAGCCCAATTAGCCAAATTCGTGCATGGTGGAGAAAAGCGAGACCAACAGCTGATACTGTAATCCTAACCACTTCTATAGGAGTAAAGTAATTTAACAGAATTCCCATTGGTTTATATTACTTGAACATGAGGGTTTCTTTCGGTGTCAATTTTGAATACTTTTTATGAATGCAATATAGTATGTATGTATATGTGTGGAAAAAATTCAAAATGTGAACGTGGGGACATTGAATGTACGCCATATAGTTCTGAATATCCAACAAACGTCTCAATTTGGACCTAAAATGGACAACATATAGTCTATAATTGTAAGCCATATGGACTACCTTAAATATATGTTCAATGGACATCTCCATGTGGACATCGATTGGACAATGGCTATCGATATTTTGAAGAAGAGGTCATTAAATGGACACCAAATGGACTACCTTGTCTGGACGTCCACTGGATATCTTCATGTGTATATCCTATGGATGTCCAAAATATATCCATGGACACCTTGGACATATACTGGACACAAAACGCATGTCCAATGGACATCTTGTGCTATTAGGGAATTTCTATTCATATATCAATAGTTACCCAAAATAATTTTAATATGTTTGATGTCCCACTCACTTGTGTCTTTTGTGCCTCTGACTTGTCTTATATCACTATTAATTGTGATCCTGAAGATGAATAAAGTACTTATTTATTTATCATACCTACGAACGTGCGATTTTTTCCATTTCAACACGTGTGCTTTTTTATTTCAATTAAATAAAAATGCCATATTGATATGAGTTACCTCACAAACAACAAAACAGTGTGCTTTATGAAGTTTTTATACGTGGTCGTAGGATTGTGTATTTAGAGCGCAAATAAGTGATAGATTGCTATTCGAAAAAAAAAAACAGTTAACAAAGAGATAATTTTTCGAGAGCGACAAGACACTTTGCGCTCGAAATACACATAATATTTTTTCTAGACAAGAAAACTCGATACTTCATTCAATTAACTTATATTTAATAATATCCCCTTCATTTATGATTCACTATTACATTGAAATTCAATCCAATAATTCATATACAACAGAAAATGAAGAATTGCCCTTCCCAGGGATCGAACCCGGGCTGGTGGCTTGAGAAGTCACGATTTGAACCCGTCGGCTATTGAGGCTACTTGAAAACTTATGTCTATATCCCACAGCTATGATACGTTATGAACCAAAAAGATTTTGAAAACTTATTATTGATTTATATTCAATGGACTGATATTTTTTGTGAAATACAACAAGTTTAGGGATTTACTTAATTTGATATATTTAGCATTAAAAACATATCATGGCACCATGTTATGCATCTATAATTCATACTTTTCCTCAACTGTCACTATTATTTTCCATCAAGCAAACAGAATAATGCGTTCCTTTTCAACAATGATAGATGCGAGTGCAAATGCTGATGCTGTCACTTAAAGACATTATTTCCGCGCAGGAGCGGCAATGCTGTCACTTGATGACATTCCTCGGGAAACGTCAACTTTGCGTTGAGATTTGAAAGAAGCATCCGAGGGGGTGATCACGTGGGAAGTTTGGTGTACAGGCACAAGGAAGTTCGAAGGAAGTTCGGGGAAGTCTGAGGAAGTTCGAAGGAAGTTTGGGAAGTTCGAAGGAAGTTTGGGAAGTTCAGGGAAGTTCGAAGGAAGTTCGGGGAAGTCTGAGAGAGTTCGAAGGAAGTTCGAGGAAGTCTGATGGAATTCGTAGTCATATCGTTCATTGTCGTATATTTTCGAACTTCTATCCACCACAATTCTCTTTTCTATCGCATACCCACGTAGTATCCTTGAGTATTGAGACTGTGATATTCAGTTTGATTGAAAAATTAATTATTTCAATCTCAAAAAATGTCTCGTTATAACAGGACATCAATTCTGTAAACTTTGACATAAGGAAAACAATATAATTCTAGTAGAAATTTGGTAAAAAAATTTATATCTTTAGCCACAATTAAAGGGTGAATTAGAAAGTAAAAAAATTGTTCGATTTTTGTTTGAAGTACTTGCTATTGTATGGAATTTCAGTCCTCAAGAAAATCTTAACTGTCGTGAATTACCTTCAGAATCAACTGGTCAATTATTTTGAGCTATACAGTGTGTTACAAAAAAAAAGATGCGCATCGAAGTTTTGTTTTCAAATGGAATAGGTACCCTGTATTTGATTGCATTTTCAGATTTTCATTGAAGATCTTATACCATCAATCCATCATACTTGATGTCTAGCTGAAATGATTACCAACATAGATATTATAAAGTGTGAGAATTCAAATATTTCAAATTTAGAAAGTTTTTGTATCGGAACTATTCGTTATTGATAAAAACGGATTACGTATAATATGTTTTAAAATCTCGATATTTCAAATCATTCCCGCTTGACTCCAAGTGTGATAGATCGATGGAATCAGCTCTCTAATTATGGTAAGCAAGCAAGTCCATGGTCCCTTTTTTTCTAATTTTTGTTATGGTGAAAATAGAAAAAAATCATTCATATTCAAATTTTCTCATCATTGAATTCTGAATAATACTCGGAGTAATGGATGTAAACTTGTTTGAATCCAGAAAAAACAAGCGTTTTCAATATACATTTAAGAAAAATACATACATAATCAGACAATTGTTCGGAGATGAAGCGAATTTGCAATAGACTATATTTGAGGATGGATATCTTAGATTTCGAGGGGATCTTTCGTTTCGATTTGGCACAATAGTTTCGGAACACCATTCATAAAAATTGTACCCTGTATCGGGTTCGAGGAAGTTCGAGGAAGTTTGGGAAGTTCGAGGAAGTCCGAGGAAGTTCGGGGAAGTCCGAGGAAGTTTGGGGAAGTCCGAGGAAGTTCGGGGAAGTTTGAGGAAGTTTGGGAAGTTCGAGGAAGTCCGAGGAAGTTCGGGGAAGTTTGGGAAGTTCGAGCGCATAGGAAGTTTAGTGTACATGTTTTTTGGCCGTGATCACCCCCTCGGAAGCATCAAAGGCCACTTTTGTTAACCGTTTGTAGAAAAATAATATATATTTTTTTTGGCTGAGGTATAATAATAATAATAATAATAATATTTATTCAATTATTTCATTCTAGTAAAACAAAAAAAAACATGGACATATTTTTGTGAATAAATATCAGGTAGGTATTTCAAAATGACCGTTTTTCTCATTATTATTATTTTTTTTGGTATTGTGTCATGTTCAGGTTCACTTTAGCCAAAAGCTAGACTATGTTCCCAAACGTGAAATAAACAAAAATTTAAATCAATAAAATTCAAGAAAATTGAAAAAAATAAAAAATATCAGATTGAAAAAATTAGAAACTGAACACTAAGGCTAAACACTAAAAAATTACCTAACTTGAAACAGTAGTATATAATATAATATATCAATAACGAATCCACAAACATTTAAAAATTTCTATAAATAAAATATGATTAAAATAGTGTAAACTTACTCGACATAAAGTAAAATTCTATGAAGTTGCTATTACTAGAACATAATTTAATATGAATGAACAAAAATAGAATCGGGCTTACAAATAAAAAAATACCACAATACTTTCACCCCGTTGGCCAACAACAAACATGTTTAAAAATAAATAATCTTTGATGCAAGTTTCGTCAGCTGAAGATAATTCGTCTGTTCCCATTGATAAGCACTTGAGCAGCAGGAGGTCAAATATACTCCTGCGGCACTAGTACTTAGTAACAGGGCAGAAAATATGATGCTTTTGATGCTGACTCATCCTGATGTGTTACCTAGAATAAAAAAAGGCGATACATTTGTTTGTCTAAATATATGCATTTTGGTGATTTGGTAAGTATCTTTAGTTACACTGCTCGCTATTGAAAATGTTGATTTCATTATGTTCTGAATTATTATCTACCTCTTGAAAATAGCTTTATCAGGTTCTTCTTGATGGCATGTATACTTCTTCCTGGATAGCGAATGAAACAATATATCTTGGATGCAATATCACAATTTTATTACTTTGAATTTCTAATGTTTTCTCAAGTATTATATTTCATATACAGGGTCACTCACGGTCGATGGTACCTTATATAGACGTTTACGGAGAACGGGACGTAGGATTATTCTGAAAATTTGGTTTATTGGGTAATCAGTTTTGTTCTATCGTTCTGAAATACTTTCAGCGTTGCGGCGTTGCCGCTTCTATCAAAAAGTAGCAACAACTTTGTTATTTCAAATGGAACACCTTGTATTTTATTTCATTTTAAGATTCTTCCTGAAGAGCAGATTTTGTCGATCTAACATACTTGGGGTATAGAGAGAAAGATTACAGAGATATAGGGGGTGGAAAATCGAGATTTTTCAACTTTAGGATTTTTTTTGTCGAAACTCGGAATTTCAAACTTCCGAAATATAAGTCAGAATTTCGATGTAAAATTTCAAGTTATAACTCGGAAGTTTGAAATTCTGAGATATAAGTCAAAATTTCGAGTTATGACTCGAAAATTTAAATTTCCTACATATAATTCTGAATTTTGACCTAAAATTTCGAGTTTTAACTCGGAAGTTTAAAATTCCGAGATATAAGTCGGAAGTTTGATGTAAAATTCCGAGTTATAACTCTAAATTTTAAACTTCCGAGATGTAAGTCAGAATTTTACGTCAAAATTTCGAGTTTTATCTCGGAAGTTTAAAATTCCGAGTTATTACTCGGAAGTTTGAAATTCTGAGATATAAGTCGAAATTTCAAAATTCCGAGTTATAACTCGAAAATTTAAATTTCCTACATATAATTCGGTATTTTTACCTAAAATTCCGAGTTTTAACTCAAAATTCTAAACTTCCGAGATATAAGTTAGAATTTTACGTCAAAGTTATATCTCGGAAGTTTAAAATTCCGAGTTATTACTCGAACGTTTGAAATTCTGAGATATAAGTCGAAATTTCAAAATTCCGAGTTATAACTCGAAAATTTAAATTTCCTGCATATAATTCAGAATTTTGACCTAAAATTCCGAGTTTTAACTCGGAAGTTTCAAATTCCGAGATATAAGTCGGAAGTTTGATGTAAAATTCCGAGTTATAACTCGAAAATTTTAAACTTCCGAGATATAATAACCATAACCATATACTTTGTTGTTCGTGCACATGTACTTTTATGTTTTGATTTGTATCATATTCCACTGCATTTTATTTATATCTATGTTTAATCTACTATTGTATGACTTGTCTCATGTCATGTATATGATTCGAAGAGATGAATAAAAATCTAATCTAATCTAATAAGTTTTGGAAAAAGCGAATATTTTATTTTGACTGTCCCTTCCAGGGCTTCGTACAAACCTCTAAAAACAGTCACTCAAACATATAAATTGTCCTCTTCATCAAATGACAATAACAAGAGGTATATTTACTGCCTAGACATAAAAATTCGTTGCTCAGCAAGGTTCCAAGATATAGTTTTAATCAAAACTGTTAATAACAAAATTGAGAAGAACATTGGCTAACCCCAAAATGATATTGGAACGAATTTGGATTGAAATTTACACCTTTTCCAATGTTAGTTCGAAAATGGTCAATATTATTTCCCAATAGTCATTTTGGATTTCAAAAATCATCATTTGTATTTCAAAATTATCATACTAATTTCAAAAACTAACCCTTCAAATTCAAAAAAAGTCATTTGTATTTCCAAAAATATTAAATGTATTTCGTAATGCATCATTTGAATTTCAAAATTGAAAAATCACAAGCAAAGGTTAGATGGTTGTTAAAGGTGATATTTTCATTCACACTGTTATTGGAACGCTTCTGGTTCCTGTCAGATATCAAATATTGGATTGTAGTAGACTTATTTGGAATAAAAAAGATTAGCTTTGAAATTGAAATGATGGCTTTTGAAATTGAAAAGGAATTTTTTGAAACTAAATTGAATAATTTGAAATACAAAAATGACGCATTTCGAAGTTTGATTGATAATTTTGAAATGCATTTGACACTTTCAGAAATTGAATAGACTTGATTTGAAGTAGAATGAAGCATTTTGAAACACGTTATTGATACCTAATACCTACATTTTGAAATCAAACTTGACACTTTTTGAACTACAATTGGAAAAGGTGTAGTGATTATCATGACTTGAATCTGAAAAATTACTCACCTGTTAATAAACAACGAAAAACATCAATCAGACACACATTGATGTCTGGTTAATTTTGGTAGCTGGACCTTTGTACCTTCCGCTACTTTTGAATTCCTATAGACTCGATCAGAATGTCCACTCAAACACCACCAATACAGGATGATCATACCCCCCAAAAACTAATACATCGATAATGAACAACAGAATACGTGTGGGTGCAAAAGCCTATAATCTCAAATATTGAGTAGGTAACTCAAAACTTTTTGGTTCGTTGTTGCGTCAGAGATGCTCGTAAGCTACTAACTAGTACTAACACACGAATATCGTTCATTCGGTGTAACTTTGTTGGGAGGTTAAGTGATTCGACCCCTGGTAAATTGAATGTCTGCCGGTTGGTAATTGACAAATGTTGGAGTTTACAAATGTCAGAAAATGTCTTGAAATTATGACCCCATCCGGTCTGTATAATGACTTTAATTGACGAGAATCACATATATTGAAACTGTACCGTCGTCTAATGGTCCCCTATTTATTCACCTATAAAAGTCCCGTACAGGGTGAGTCAGGGTAGTGATCATGATGATGAGGATATGTAGATTTATTGAATCATAACGAGGATGGATGAGTAAGTATATGGATTGATTTAATTGATAGGTTGAATGTGCTGAGCGTTCGGCAGAGCCAATAATAATCTTGTGTAAAAGTAAAAGTCACAAATATCGATACCCTTGAGGGGTTTTTGCGAAATCATATATATGGCAAAAAAATAAATATGGATTGTAAAAATTTTGCGAAATATCATATGTGGCAAAAAAAATCAATATGGATTGTAAAAATTAATATTGATTATTGCTGTACAATGTGAAGAAAAGTTTCGGACTTCCATTGTCTAAAGGTATGAAGATTTGAATCCTGAGAAAAGAAAAGATGAGTTATGCTGAAAAAACGAAATAAGTGATGAATAAAAATTAACTATTTTATCGAATCAAGAAGATTCGAGTATCAATAAATCAGGTTAGTATTAGTGTTAGTATATATGAAGTCGAAAAATGTAGATTTAAATGGGAGTTTAACTAGTCGATGAGCCTGAACCACGGAGACGACGAACTGGACACCTTCCTACAACATCTCAAATTCACCATCGAGAGAGAATCCCAAAACGAATTGCCTTTCCTGGACGTGAAAGTGAAGAGAACAGACAACAAATGGCAAACTTCTGTTTACAGGAAACCAACTCACACAGGACAATATCTCAACAATGGATCCAACCATCACGGAGCTACGAAAAGGGGCATAGTGAAAACTCTGATTGATCGTGCCTTCAGCCTCTGCAACAACGAGGAAAGCCTAACTTCCGAACTGGACCACATCAAGAGAGACCTCTACCAGAACGGCTATTCAAGGAAATTGGTGGAACAGACGTTGAAGAGCAGGAAACAGAGGATAATCCAAAAAGAAGAAGAACCGCAACAACCAACATTGTGCCTTCCCTACATCAAAGGATTGTCAGAGAGAATCAAGAAGATTGGATCCAAATACAAGATCAAAACCTGCTTCAAATCTGGAAACACCATCCGCAGCCAACTCACCAAAACCAGACCAACGAACAAAAACAGTGACTCCAAGAATTGTGTTTATCGAGTACCATGCGAATGTGGCAAATCATAAATCGGAGAAACCAAGAGACCACTGGAAACCAGAATCGGCGAACACAAGAAAAACACCCAACGAGGAGAAACCACCAAGTCAGGAATCGCAGAACATGTGTGGACCCACCAACATAACATCAAATGGTCTGAGGCAGAAATCATCCATAGAGAAGAACACTGGTTCAGGAGGAAATTCAAGGAAGCAGCATACATAATGAATAATAACGCTTTCAGTCAACCAATAAGCGTCGAGATCCGCAACACATGGAAACCGCTGATTAGCCGAATCAACCGGTTACGGCTCACTGAACCGGTAAATCCCGCCATAGCTGACCTATAAATACCCCCGTATCCCAGGACTTTGTTAGTTCTCACCTGAAGACGATTGTAGATACACACAATCGAAACGTCGTGACAAACTCGATTTGAATCTTTCTCATAATTTTAATTCTTTATTCATTCATTTTATTTTAATTTTTAATTCAACTTTTCTTTTTTCAGGCTATTGATTTCTAATTCAACTTTTCTTTTTTCAGGCTATTGATTTCTAATTCAATTTTTTCTTATTTTCAGGCTCATCGACTAGTTAAACTCCCATTTAAATCTACAATTTTCGACTTCATATATACTAACACTAATACTAACCTGATTTATTGATACTCGAATCTTCTTGATTCGATAAAATAGTTAATTTTTATTCATCACTTATTTCGTTTTTTCAGCATAACTCATCTTTTCTTTTCTCAGGATTCAAATCTTCATACCTTTAGACAATGGAAGTCCGAAACTTTTCTTCACAACTCGAGACATTGTCAGCCACCTTCAAACAAATATTGCTGTACAATGTTTATATTTTATTATTTTTGCCCCATTTATAACGGTATAAGAAACTGCAATCTATTCACGAGATTGAGTTCATTCAACGATATAATTGTTTTGCTAGATTCCGGAGATTTTTCCCTTCTATCAAGTTTTGTTCACAGTTTCATCAATATTCTCAAATTACGCTCATTTGCTATCAACGAATGATTTGTTCTTTTTTACATTCTTTCTATTTTTCCCTCCTTTTACAATATGTAATGCACAATTATTATTATCACAAATTTTTTCCCATTTTGCACAAAATATAATGATGGAACCCGAACTCTTTGTAATGAGATGTTACTTTCTCTTATACAATAAAGATCTATATCTATCTATCTATATTTTATTATTTTTTTCAATTGACTTGGCCGTTACTTGATGAAAATCCATAGTTATTGTAAACAAACGAAAAACGATAAGATTTTCACGATAAATATATTACAACATATATTCCAACCACCTTTTGAAGAATTCAAAATATTACATGTTGAAAACAAAGGAGTGAAACTCAACTATTTAGAAACAGTCGCAATTAATAGACTTAAGAATTCGAATCTTTTCTTAATGATTAGATTTAAATTCTCATTTGTTGAATTTGTTTTTCTGAAAATAGCTTAATTAGATATTCATTTTATTTTTGTTATTTACCACAATAAAGAGGATAAACATTCTTTAATCCCTACAGGTACAAATATTGTTATAACTGTGTAATTAGGTATAAATATGGTTGTTATCGTGGTAGTTAGTTTAGTGTACTTATAGCTGATGAAGCTATACTACAGTGTTAGCGATGCATGTTTTTCGTTTGTTTACAATGTTTATATTTTAAATGAAATAGTTGAAAAGTTCTATATGACCCAACACGCGTGAGTAACTATACTGATGACACTATTTGTTGTTTTGAAATACTCGAGGAGGTAATCGATATAATTGAGTGATAATTTCTCGACTGTTCTAACAACCATTCAAATTTCGTCATTTTGTGTCATGTGGAACAATTTCACCCAATCATGTCAACATTAGACTGAATATTTCCCTCATGTATAATATATGTCATAAGAGGAATGTAATTATCGAAAAATTACAGCGGTAATTGCACTGCGGAGCGATGATTGCACTGCGAAAACATCCCGTCGGCATGACACCAATAACAACAACACTGACTGACAATACTGATAAATGTCAGATATACTTCAAAAAGTGAAAAAATGTCGCGTTTTGGTGAGTGGTCCATACAATCAATTGAGGAAAATGTAGTTGAAAGTGAACCAAAAAATACCAAATCCAACAGACAGTATATATGGCGACAGTTCATGGATTTTTGCAAGGCCAAAGGATATTTCCTGGACAAAGAGATGTCTATAAGCGTACTGGCAAAAATATTAACGGAATGGGCATTCAATATGCGCAAGCAGAATGGTCAGGAATATAAGGACTTCACAATAAAGACAATCTGGAATGTTACAGCAAAATTATTGATGGAAAAGTATTACAAGGAGTATGGTATTATTTTTAACCCTTTCGCCGATATTGAATTCAAATCAGCAAGGGACGCTAAACAAACTAAGAGAAAGCAACTCCAAACGATACCCGAGAAAAGAAAGGAGAGTTCAGTGTTTCTCAAAGGTAACGAATACAAAAATTTGGTCCAGAATTGTGACGAAGAGACACCAGATGGATTGCAAAAAAAGGTATTTTTCGTTTTTGCTTTTGAGTTAGCTTGGCGTGGTGGAGAAGGTAGCAAGTGTTTAACGTCATTCTTCAAGGAAGAAGAGAATAATAATGGTGAAAAGACGGGAAGAATAATTTATAATCCCATTTTTTCAAAAACAACACAAGGCGGGGAAAAACCGTGTGTTCCATTAAAATGGTTAATTAGGAATAAAACGAATTCTGATTTGTGTCCCATACGATTATACAAAAAATTTTTGGAGAAGCGGGAGGGAATTAAGTCAGATCGATTCTTTATAACTGTAAACCCCTTTTGGATGTCAAGCAGAGCATGGTATAAGAATATTCCTGTAGGACGAAATACAATGAGCTCTTGGACAGCCCAAGAAGCAGCAAAAATTGGCTTGGATACAAAAAACGTGAAGATAACTAATCATTCGATACGGTCTACAGCTGTCTCAAGTTTAGCAAAAAAAGGCGTCGGTGAGGAGCAGCTTATTAAAATTACCGGCCATTCGACCACTAAATCCATTACACCGTATCTGCAGTTAGACAAAGGTCACCATGAAGAAATAGTTGAAAAAATGCGTGGAAATGAAGTAGCACCACAACTAAGTTTTGTGTCGAATTCCGATAATGTGTCAGCTGCAGCTCTTAATGCGCCTGTATCGGGTCCATCCGGTCGGAATGCCAAAAACTTTTACAACTGCGTGTTCAACTGTAATTCTTGTAATTTTTAATTTGTGTGTTGAAAATAAAATTGTTTGAAAGCATGTCTAGCATAATTTTATTCATAGTCTTTGTCAGTAGTATGTGATTTTTCTCAGAAAAAAATCAATACTTATTTCTTTATTCGTGAAATATTCCATTGAATTACACTCGTGCATAAAAATGACCAGATAATTTTACATTCAAGCGTGTTATCTATAAAAATTGCACTCCGTTATTTTCATATTTTGTAAAAGAGCCCTCCTCCTTCGGAGTCGGGCACTTTCGCCAAAATATGAAAAAAATCTTGTGCAATTTTTAGATAACACGCTTTCTTGCAAAATTATCGGTAATTTTTATGCACTTGTGCAATTATAACCGATAATTGCATTCAGTGCAATTTTCAATCCCTATGACAACACGATCGAGTTTGACAACTTCATCCAAATAAATGTCAAAATGTCACGTTTCGGCAATGAGAATGTTCAAAGTATAAATGCGCTAATCAAAGAAAAAAATCCCAAAAATACAACCTACAGTCACAAATATATTTGGGGAATATTCATGGAATTTTGCTGCGAACGAGAATATGAGTTGAATGAACATAGAAGCTTAGAAGAATTGGCGTTGATACTAAAAGATTGGGCCGTCAATATGAGAAAGAAAAACGGGGCCGAATTCAAAGAGGCAACGGTGAAGACAATGTGGAACGTTTCGTGCAAACTATTGCAAGAAAAGTACTATAATGACTATAATATTATGATTGACCCGTTTAACAATATAGTGTTTAAACCAGCCCGAGATGCCCGCGATGCAATCAGGAAGAAACTACAAGCAGATCCATGTAAACGTAAGGATAGTTCAGTTTCGTTAAATTGGTCTGAAATTAACAAAATAATATTGCTTTGGGATGAAGATACCCCTGAAGGTCTTATGCGTAAATTTTACCATATTGCTGCTGTACAATTAGCGTGGCGAGGAGGAGAGGCAGTTGCTTGTCTGGTGGATTTTTTTCAAATCGAGAAAAATAACGATGACACTCCAACAAATCGCATTGAATACAATCCGGTATTCAGTAAAACGTGCCAAGGTGGTTCTAAAAGCTGTGCAAGTAGTAAATGGTTGGTTACCAATAGTGAGAGACAAAGCTGCCCTGTACGTCTTTTTCATAAATAGATATCAAAACGAGGCGACAATATTACCTCACCACGACTGTTCTTAAAACCAAATCGACACTGGAAAAATGAAACTGACAAATGGTACGATAATGTACCTGTTGGAAGAAATACAATGAATGGATGGACTAAATCTTCTGCTGAAGCAATTGGCTTGAATGTAAAGGAGAAAAAGATAACAAATCACTCGAATAGATAAACTGCTGTTAGCGAATTAGCAAAAAGTGGTGTAGAAGAACAACAATTGCTGAAAATTACTGGTCATGGCAATCAGAATTCTATAAAACCATACTTAAATCTCGATCAAGAACACCACAACAAGATCATAAATATTATGCGTGGTAATAGATCTTCTATAGTAGCGAACATCAACGAATCTAATGTTAACTTAAATTTTAATAATTGTACTTTCACTAACTGTACTTTTAATAAATAAATGTTTCGTTGTGTTGAGTTATGATTTTTTTTTGTAGAAAAATTATCCGCCGAATATCCCTCGGACATTGATGAATGCCTCATTATTTCATGACAAATTTCTCAAGCTCGTTGCTTGGTAACAGCACGAAGCCGAAGGAACGAGCTTTCCATTGTCATGAAATTATCTCGTCTGTTATCAATGTCCTAGGGATATTACTACTGATAATTGATTAAAAATCTCTCTTTTATTCGAATTTCTTTGAATTGGCACTTTCCCTATTCTGCATAGTTTGTTTTGGAGCGTGTATAGCCAGTATATGCATTACATTTTCAGTACGGATGGATTTTTTTGGCGTTGCTCATCCCATATTTTTACACCATTGTATTATCTACTGAAAGAAATGTACACAAAATACATCAAAACTTTTTACTGTAGCGCGGGAAATTAATAAGTGTCGATAACTGATGGTCCAGTGGTACTTTTGTATGATTTCTTTCAGATTCTTTAGACATAATAGGACTTGATTTTCTATCTACATTTAAATATTCAAAAGGAAAGAGAAAGCTATATACTACTGTACCATTTATCACACCTATGTCGATATAAAAATGGATGTGCTATCAGTTATCTACAGTACAGAATAATAAATTGATACAGATTTTATCTAAATTTTTTTGCGAAAAACAGAAATCTCAGAGTTTCGGACTTCCATTGTCAAAAGGTATGAAGATTGGATTCCTAAGAAAATTTGCGAGTTGAGCTGAAATTAAATAATGAAAAAAATATTTATAGAGGTTAAAATGAGAACTGATGGATTATTGAATTATAAGATCCAAATGTCAATAAACTGAAAAAATCGAGTTTTTCACGACGTTGATTCGACTTATCAGCGGTTTCCAACTCGGTTTGAAATTGTTTTTTATCCATCTTCATTTCTTCTAATTTACTTGACCATCCATTTCGTGAAGCTATTGACGTATTTAAATTCCCATTTGAACTTCTTCTATAGGTGATAAATTCTCTTGTTATCTCAATTTCATCTCCCCCAGTTATTGACATCTTAGTTAAATAATGTTGTTCTCATTATAATCTCTTTTTTAATATTTTTTAATCGTTTTATTCATCTTTTCTTTTCTTAGGATTCAAATATTAGACAATGGAAGTTCGTAACTTCACCACACAACTAGAGACATCTTTCAAACAAAGAAATTTATATATATATATATACACAGGAATATCTCCATTGTATAATTGAAATATTTTAAAATATTATATGTTGCAAATTTGATCTTCTTTCCGAATCTGTAGAGATAATCATACCGTTTCATTTGAAATTTCAGAGAAAAGTTCGAAAAACTGTTAACTTCATGAAACCGCCCCCTAGCGAGGGCGGTAAGAACCAGAATGGAATGGATGGTTTTTTATCCTATTCACCAATCCTTTCTTTCTTGAACCATGTCTTGTTAGCAAAATTCCGTCAAGTCAAACTTAAGTTATAGACATTTACAGTTCAAAAAGTTTAGGATTCCCTCCCGCCTTTATTTTACGTCCTACAATGAAACTTCATGTTTCAAAAAGATGGACAATTATGTTGGCATTATTCATTTCTGAACTTATATAGGAACATTTCCGAAAAAAAATAATTTTTTATACGATCGAAACTATTACGCCCCCTAGCGGTGGACGTATCGATTTAAAAAATATTTCCAGCAATTTTTCTTGGTCGATTTCCCCTGAAGAATTTTTTTCCAAAACTTCTACGACTGTTAGTTACTGAGATACAGTACCTCGTTATCCTTACTGAATCACCCGGTACATACCTACTTCCTCATTAAATTATCTACAAGACCCACTGATAGAGCTAAATGAATCATATTGGTTAATTTGTAAATTTCATAGAGTTGATTTCAATGAGGAATAATAAACATGGGGGATGCCGGAAACGTTACATATACAGGAGCAGAATAATTTCGACTTTTATTGTACATACTAAAATAATGTGAATTATATAGTATGGGAGCCGATGATAATTTCAAAGGGGACATCAAAGTTTACGCAAGTTTCGAATTCCGTGCCATTTGTGTGACAATTCCAGTCATGTAAGTATAATAAAGGATTTTTTTGAAAGAGAAAAATAGTCTATCCAATTAAAATTATCAAACATAGTTTGAAATGAATGTCTGGTATAGACTACGAGCAGAAAACAACTACTTTCCTGGTGAATACCACGAAGAACATTGAATTATATCTGCTCGTAGTCCATGCAACGATTCACACTGTGAATGCAGATCGCAAATGTTTCTTTCTTCCTAAGACGTGACAAATTCACATCGAGACAGGCACGCCTAACAACCTACAGACCGGTTTCGGGCTTATTGGCCCTCATCAGTGCAGGGTAGTTATCCGAGTAGAGACCGTAAGATCTCCACTCAAAGCGTTGCTTGTCCCAATGCATTTTCATCGCGTCTATTTGACCGCACAGAGCCGCGTTCCAACAGACAATTGGAAGTGGCGACATCATGCGGCAGAGGAAAGAAACACTCCAGAAACGAATCTCCCAAGTTTTACAGAAATTGGAAGTGGCTAAGAGCTCGACTAAGCTTTTAGTGACAAACGTAACGGTGAAATCCGCATATCGATTTCGATATGTTTTTCGAATTTATCAAAGCAGCATTTTGTTCTGCTGTCAAAACTTCGGAGTTTTTTGGAATATATCCTATAGCTTGACGCTTCAGGAAAGCAATAGTTTTTGGATATTTGTTGATGTCATTATCTTTAATGGCCAAACAACTATCTTCAGCATTGAGAATCGACTCCATAACGTGGAAGATTCCATAGATTTAGCCAGCTCACAATGCATAATGGATAACTCATAATGCGTAATGCATAATTTTGAAATTGAAGTTCCTTATGCACCCGTTTATACAACTCATAGTGCACAACTCGTAATTTAATGCATAACGCACAATTCACAAAGTTAACCAACTTTCAACTTTTATGCATTATTCACTATGTGTATTGAACACGCGTCTGACAAAAATGTCAACTTTTCACATACAGTGAGATATTTCTGTTGTGTGGTTGTAAAAAAGCATTATATTTGAATTGTTCTTTGTCCAGTTTCAACATATCTTTGAACAGCGTATCAAAGAGTCATCCCGTTTTTTTAGAATAGAAAGTTATCATGGCGGATTTTGACATTTGACAGATTTAGGGATAAATCTAGGGAAAAACTTGACACTTGACAGTTGAGAAAATAAGTGTTCCATGTCAAAATGATTCGTAGCTAAAGCGACTATATAGTTGCATCAACAGTCATAAATAATAATGTTAAATTTGCAACTTTTATTGCTTTTGATGTATCTCTTCGTACCTTCATTGTAAATCAATGATTGATAACTATCAATCACACAAGTCGCAAATTACAAAAAAACTGTTATTCCAAACATGTCGCTGCCAAATCTGGCATTTATTAGAGCAATGAGCATGAAAATTATGCATTGTATAAACACTTCTGTCTGTTATCCATTATGCATTGTGAGCTGGCTAAACCCGCTTTTCAACCAGATTCTGTAAAAAGTTCGCTTGTGACCTCGCTTGTGCCACATGCTAGTCTAGGATATTATCTGGAATTTCGGGATTTTCTTTTGAGTTCATTTTGTTGGCATATATTTGATTGACAGAGAATAAACAAAGCTGACAATACAGTGTTTGGCATGTATGATTTGTTTCCATGCATGGTTATTCTCAAAGTTTTTCCGTGCGCAATCCCTAAATAGTATATTACACAACAAGTGTGAAAAGTGACATATTGCACACGAGTAGTAGTTCGTTTAGCACGAGCCGCGTAGCGGTGAGTGCGGAAACGTACCGACTCCAAATATTTTCATTTCGCGGGAGGTCTTGTCAAAAATGTAACTTGAGCGGTCTCTAGAATTTCAGGTGGTTTTGATTCAATATATCAAGTACTGTTTATTTCCATATTCAAGATGATATTTGAATACTTCTCCGACAATTCATCATTATGTGAATTACTGATTGATTGAGTTAGTTTAGTTTGGACAAATTTTATTGATATTGACACCAGCGTACATAAACAACCTTGACACCATTCACCTGCTAGCGCCAGTAATCACGCAACCAGGAATACAGAACCATAGAAGTAAGTAGTGCGCAATCGCGTACGAGTTAGTGCGTCCTTGATTCCTTCCAAACATCTGTGATTCCAAAGAATCTTCTCTTTGGTGATACTTTGATATCAAACTGATGCAAGCAGCAAGCCGCGCATAAAACTGTAGCCGTACTCTTTTGAATGATCTCATCCGCTGTCTTCAACATCGAAATAGTTCCAGCAAAGAGTATAGCTTCCAGTTTTAAAGTGAACTCAGAGGTTATGTATCACACATTGAAATTAATAGATAAAGAATTCTTGGTATAATTCCTTATACCTAATTATTTCTATCAATTCAGGCGACAGTTGTGATATTTTTCATATCAACATGCACTTGTGGTTTTTTTCTTTCAAATAAACAATACTATGGTGATATGAGCTACTTTCTGAATAACAAAACAGTGTGATTATTGACGTTTTCATACGTGGTCGTAAGAAAAAGCCCATTTTTACAATATTACTAATATAGATGAAAATATAGTTATTTCAAAGAAGTATAATAAAAGAGTTATTATCTCCTAACTTCACAAACAACCATATGATATTCAAATGTGACAAAAAGTCGAAAAATCGAAATTTTGTTTAAAACTCGAAAACAAAAGACGATAACAATGTCTCGAAAAAAGAGATCGAAGATGCAACCTCAATTTGTATCTCCTATATAGTTACAGAGTTACCATATATACAAACATTGGAAGTTGCTCACCCTGTATATGATGCGATTTCTAATCTGATAAACTCGAAACGGAAAAATCGACATTTGAAGAAAATATTGAATATTCGAGAGGATCCAAGAATTTGCCGATAATTTGACTACATCAAAAATACACCTTAGAAAATATTGAAAAAGCATTACTTTCATAGCAAAGATGGGGCTAATCCTCACAGTGGAAGAACAGTTTGTAAGTTGATTTCATATCATCTTATAAACTTCTCCTTATGCTTTTCATGTCAACCTCATATTATATGTATTCAAATATGGAAGCAAAAAAGTCGCTTATTATTATAATTATATTATTATAGTGCAGGACTCAATGAAAATTTTAATGATCAGTGGGTTTGGAACATGGTTGGAACTCATAGTTCAGTGGCCTGCTGGCTCTCCTGACCTTACACCACCCGATTTTCGGTTATGAGGTTACTCGAATGATTAAGTTTATATTTAACCCAATTGTATACTTTGCAAATGCCGAGAAACATAATTATGAACAAATACTTCCAAATGGAGTGAAAATCATATTGATATATAAATATACCTATACTCACCTCTTCAAACTGATGCTTTCAACAGTTTATTCTTCACATTGGTACATAGATTGAATTTATCTTTGCGCAAAATATGTATGGATATTCTTATTCGATTTGATATTCCTACCAATCATCTCCAGTGAAAATTCTGCATTTATTCACATGATTTTCAATCACAAACAAGTATTACAATAATCACCGACACAATTCGACGGAAGAATGTTCCCTGAAAGAATATTGTGACTGAGGTCATCATATCTCCAGCCACCAGGTCAAAGATAAGGAGCAGTCTTCACTGCTAAGATACAATAATTATCGAGTCACTTCAATCTATTTGGATATCCCAGACATGCCATTTAAAGTGTATTCATCATGTGTTGAGAAAATATAACGAGATGGTTCCAAATGAAACGCGAAAAAAAGGGAAATTGAAAAAATCTAGAATCATCCTACAAAGTACCTACATTCAGTTTTGGGAAGAATTGAAAATTGGCATGGCTCTTTTCTTATTTTTATTGTAATCGGGAAGAAAATAAAATCTATTCCAAATTTCTTGGAGCACTTGATACGATCGTCGATAAAAAAACTCTATATATCTACTCTCTAAACTTTTATACAATGATGGAAAGTTTTGATTCCAATCTCTCATGTCTTGAAAAAACGTACCGAACGTTCGTATAATCCTGAAAACTTCTGTTTGTTCTATGTTTCAAATCGAATCAGAGAAAAATACGCACACGCTAAGAAATATCCATCTGATAAATCACTTTTCCGGCTAGTGAAAATTTCCTGATACTTCTCAACAGCAATCCTAGTAATCCCAACTGCGAAAAAAGTTTCCTTCAATATACCATTAGGAATATATACCAGTCTGAAAATGACATTTCAGTTGAAGTATAGATATAGTACTATACCTCGAAGTAATTTACTAACAAGATATCGCAGGTGATGTATTCACTATTCCTTATAGTAATTTTAACCTGGGAACTCTGGTACAATCTGTCCGAGAGAATATTGAAAATTACTGTCAGCAGTTCTTAACAATGTATTCAGAAATATTTACTATCACCTTAGTAAAATTAATCTCAGAAAATGATGAAGTTAACTAATCCAAATGAAAATAAGCACTTATTCTTTCGAAGCAATGTTATTAACTATTCAGCGAGTAATAGTTGTCATAATGCTGTTCATTGATGAATACTAAATTATACAATAAACATTCAAATAGTCGTTTTTCCCCTGAATGGTATGGGTTGACTTTTTTCCTCAGTTATTCGTTGATTCTGTTCGAGGAAGTATATCTTTTTCGCAGCTAGTGTGCCATCATAATCGAGGTGAAGATACGAGATGTTTCTGTTGTTCAGCGGTATTTGCTTCATTCAAGGCTCCCAATGAAAATTTGAGGATAACGCACAAATTATAAAATGATTCAGGGTATGAATGTGTTGAAGACACATTCATAGAGGGATTTTTCATGATTATTATTGCAATGAAAGGATAGTGATTAAACTATAGGACTAGCCAAGAAGAAAAATGAGGAAAGTGGAAAGAGAGGTAATTATAGCGATTTTAGAGTAAATTGTGATTGTTATGTAGGTTGATTTATTTCTTATAGAATCACGAATACTTCTGTCTAGAAGATGGTTGAAAAATTCTCTGGATCCATGGATATAATGATGAAACAAAAATGGAATACCTAATACATTTCAAGGATGGGTTATGGTTACGAAAGATGAAAGCATCGATATGATACTGAAGACATTTTCTGCTCGCATAAACATAACCTGGGATACAATTTGGTATGAAAAACGACTTTTTCATTCTATATTAATACCTACGAACTAAATAATTGTTTATTCCAGATTCAGTACGATTTCGAAGAGTAACGATAGAGACATCAAAACTTTCCTATAAAAATCTACTCCGAATAAACTGGATAACATCAGTTAAGCGGCGCTATGGCTGTTACCACTATATTTTTCATTGAAAATAATCGAAAACTTAGTAATTGGAGGCCTTCGAAATTGGAATTTCAAGAAGAATGTTTGCCTCTCGTTCTAATGATCAATACCATCAATGAGTGTAGAAGAAGGGATTACAATATATCGGTTGAGAGTATTCCACTTCCGGTAATGAATATAAGAATACGAATTGTCACTTTTTGTCATGTAGTAGGTACATTTCAATCTATTATATAAAGTTTATTTCACTGAATGAGAAACAAAAACTACCAGGGCTCATTGATTAATTACAATATTTGATACAAGGAAGAAGTACTCTTCCAGTATTGTCTAATTTACTATTCCTCAAAGTACACACCAATGATGTACGAATGGTAACAATTCCTAGTAAAGTTGACTATTATATTATGTGATCAGTATGTGGACTCAATTTACTCAATACTCAATAGTAGTGTTCACTGGAAAGAATTTCTGTCCATATATCAACTATATAAACCAGTGAAAGTCACTTCGATTCTAGTAATTTCTACCGTTTTTTTCTTTGCGTGCATTATTCCTTAAAAAGCATAGCTCTGTGAAGATAATCAATATCTCATCGGTTCTGAAAAAAGGTACCTTTACCAACGTCAATAGATATTCTAGTTAAAGCCACTGAAATATAACCAATAACTGGAACGCTAATATAGGTAAATGCGCGGGGAACTTTTAGCCCAACTATGCGAACTGAGATTTCAGATTATGCGCCGACGCAGTAAAAGTAAAGGTATGAAAATCATGTCTTTGATCACTACAACTGTATACATTTGATGACGTAAGTCTGTGATAAGATGAACTGAATCAGACGCGGCTTGGCACTTTTTGTTTCGTGTTAATTCTCACTGGTCAAGTAGTAATTGGTCATTCGCCAAATCCAAATCAAAGAGAAGTTGTTCTATATCGTCAATTTGCCCTGTTTGATCGTTTGATAACATTTCCATAAACAAAAAAGTTTGAAGGTGCATTGCTGCAATGCAAAAACTGCAGTACTAATTCTAGTTTAACCTTTTTTTGGTGAGTTGAGATTGATACTCATACTTGAGCTGTATGATTTTGTCTTAAAATCATCCATTTTCAGTTTAGATATTGGTAGATATCCAAATATCGAAACTTCAAAAAGGTCGAACAATATGGAAGAGGTCATAGGGCCGCCATCTTGGTTCATCAATGGGCTTCTACTATACGATTAATGTAAATGTTTTCTAAACCATCCAACTCCTTATTGTTCGTGTTATGTCTAACTAATTTTAAGTTGTTTACAGTGATGTGGGGTGACTATAGTCCATTTTAGTTAAGAATACAGCGTTAAAGAGATAGGGAAGGTTTTTCCTCGCTTTTCATTGGTCTAGAAGCCAGACAAGTTTACACAATGTAAAATATTGCGACATCGCAACAATGGAAGTGGTTATAGTTGACCGAACGGCCGTGTAGAAACAGTGAAATAAAATCCAAAGTTGACGAGATTGAATGTTAAATTCTTATTTCTATTATATTTACCATGAGTTTTGATAATCGAGGAGTATGATTTCAATAATCGCGGGACAAAAATGTGATTCTCACTACACCTGGCAGTTTTCATAGTCTGCCGCTCCCGCTACGGTTCACCAACCACCAAATCTATTATGACCATTTTGAAAAATTATGGTAATAACCTGTGATCAACAATTTAGTTCACCATTATTTAACTTCTGGATACATCGAAATTTGAATAATTATGGCAAAGAACCCAGAACCAGGTCCTGATGCAATCTGCATGAGTACATATATAGTGCCAGGGCCAGAAAGAGTCATTGTGGTAAATATATACGAAGTGTGTTTCTCAGACATATATAACAGGAAAACTCAGTGTTAAGTTTGCAGCATCTGAGGTAGCTTTTAGGAATCAATCATGTGGAAAGTTATCGCTGAGATGCAGGCTGAAAGGCACTGTTGCATCCCAAGGAAGAAGCGAATCCAAAGGGATACTTCTGCAAGCATTGGATGAAGCTGAGTAACAAACTATTCTTGCAACAGTTCACGCTTTTGTCCATAGAAATGAAATACCAACATTGTGATTATTGTTATTATGTATAATACAAGAAATACATGAATTCAACTGAATATTTTATTTTCATGGATAATGCTCAATACCATTTATCAGAAGAAACCAACCAAGCATATCAAACTCAACATGGAAGAAATAAGATCGTGGAATGGGATATCAAATTATAATTTTGTATAGTGGTTTCAACATTTTTTGTGTGTAATATTGAAGTTACTATTGATTTACTATTTTGAGGAAAACATTTCCACCTCTACCATTTTCATATTTTGTCCTTTGAAGCATAATCAGTCAAGTGAAATGAATAATGACTTGAGATTCTATTTAAAATCCCATACTCAACATATTACATCAGATTGAATACCCTTTGAATACGTGAACGAATTATTGTTCACTTATGTGCTTCTTGAAATTCCATAATAACATTATTTTCGCAGGTTTGTTTAATTCACTTAGAAATCAATGATTCTAGGCATCTTTATATCCAGTAGAATATACCCTTGCTACATAAATATTCAATTATTGATTCATCACATAACATTTTCATAGTTCTGAAATATTTGAATTTGGCGGGTTTGCTAGTGTAAACCAGGCTACGTCCACCACTCCCCCTACTGTATTCTCAACTGAAATGGACTATAGTTTCAAGAATATGTTCGGCAACACTCGATTTATCTAAATGATTATGTTTAAAATAAGCAATATGTTCTTTGAAGCGAGTTTCTATGTTTCGTCGTGTTTGTCCAATATATTTCATGATGCGACAGCCACTACATTGTGTTTCATAAATTCCTACTACTAATTCCTCTACTTAAATCTTCACATTCCAAAAGATTTTCACGAAGCTCGAGTAAATTCTCATTGAGCCTCTCTGCCTCCCCTACTATTATAAGGGTAGCGATACTCACTATGTAAATTTGTGGGCTGATGACGTAGGGGCAATTCCCATCAGGGTTGGTGCGTGGGTGGGTGAAAAAAAAACATTTCTAGTGCACGAACTAAACTGAAAACTGAGGAAACGAGTCACACACATAATATAAGCAATAACTGACACGTAATGAGGTACAATTGGGTTTATATGTGAAGCCCACATCCCCGGGTTAATTTAAGTTGAATTAAGAGATTGTTTCCTTTATGCACGTTATTATTCTATTGTGGTAGCCATTTATAGCGCACAACACCAGAGTGCTTCAATCATATTCACTAACTACTCAATATAAGAAATCACCTCTGATGGCTCGTACAATATACGATGAGTTGAGCAAAAATATCAAATGGAAAAAGTGTATTTTTATTTCACGATGGTATATCGAATGTTCTAAAACTTTGGCTTGCCTATTTACCTACTTCATTCTATGATATTCTAGGTGGTGGAGTTATGGAAAAAATAATTTTTCTATTTTGGTTGTATAATGAAGTCATTGTGCAACGCAAATGCGTGTCGAAATAGCCTCCATTTCGAAACGCATTTTTAATTATCCGGAGATTGGTACAATCAAACTGTCAAATGAAAGTCAGGAGAGTTTGGTCCAGTTTAATTCTGAGCGATTTGGATTTAGTGATATTAGCAGTGAAAAACTCAATGTTTTATTTGGTAAATTTCAATTCAGAGTGTAATTTGTTTTAAATTGACCGATAAAAACAATAACAACATTGAATTTTTCACCGCTGGGTATTACATTAATCAAAATCGCTCAACTGTAAACTGGGCTTTACGGTTGTGCGTCAGATTTTAATTATTTCAATGTCATCATTGTTACCAATCGAATATGTTTCTGTTATTTATCTATATTAAATCCATTTTTTTCTTCAAATCCATTTAAAATAGAAATAATTGCATATGACACACATTTTATAAGACACGTTGTCGCACTTGTTCGGTCGCTTTGCTCGTCGTACTCCATACAACGCGTGCGACAAAATAGCGTCTTATAAAACTTGTATCATAATATACTATTTTGATGATTTTATGTTAATTTTCCTCAAACTTGCGTTGTCAGAAAATAATCTTATTTGTGGGAATGTCTGGATTTGGAGAGTCTTTCGAATGGAGAAATTGAAAAAGCCATCAATGATAATGTAATGTAATGATAATATACTCGAATTTACTGTTCCTTAAGTAATTGTACATGCAAAAATGCTAGATTCCTCACTTCAGAATACTCGCTCAGATGAAATGTTGATGATGAGGAAGATGAAAGTTGAATTTTCAGATTTTTTCAATAACTTCAACTACATAATAATTTGGGTACGAGAAATCATAATTTGGGACCTACTTCAATGCAATTTGTAGAGGGCTCCACATATACAGGGCTATTATAATATCGATAGATTTTACTCCACATTATTTTTTTTATATATATATTTTTACTCCTTCCATTCATGTATTTCTATGTAGCAATTTAGCTAAATAAAGATTATTATTATTATTATTCAAATTCGAGTCTATGCATTGGGATTTCGATAACGGTAAGATATAGAGGGTTGGTTAAATTGGGGCAAAGTAGCGTATTTCAGAGGTTAATTATATGGATGCAAAAATTTGACCTAGCTTCTTCAGTTCTGAAGTTTTACAGGAAAAATCGAAAATTTCGAAATTCTTCTTTTGCCTATATCTTTTTATTTTACGAACATTTTTTTAAAATTTTCCACTTTGCTATGGCAACTTTTTGTAGCCTTTCCAAATATCTGAATGAAAGTTATATACAGGGTATCGTATAAATTTGGCCCCCCTCAACTTTTAATTTTCAAATACGGACCTGTTTTTTTTATTGCATTTTTTCGAATGGCAAGAGTCATGTTTCATATTGACGTAGTATTTAAATCTGAATTACAGAGTGTTTTGGAAATATTGAACTATTATTACTTTGCCCCCATTTAACCAACCCTCTATCTCTTACCGTTATCGAAATCCCCATGCATAGACTCGAATTTGAATAGCCCTGTATATACATATATAGAAATTATTTAATGCTTTTAGCGCATTCCCACTTGAATGACGTCGTTTTCAATTTTTAGCAGGCCTTTGCCACACTTTACATGATTATAAACGACAAATTCTCGATTATTAAGGTATAGTACAACTAACGTTGTGTGAATTGTTTGAGCATAAACTTATATAATATTGAAGTTTACTTGAATATTTGTGTATCTTTCCAAAGGCCCAGTACGTGACTGACAAGGTAATTTGTATTATTGAAATGCTAATGCATGGTAAGTTCCCCCATTGTCAGTTGTAAACTGAATGTTTTCTGTTGTTTTTCCATCAAACGAACTTTTATACCAGCTGCCCAGAGTACAACTCATATCTGAGAGACTGAAAAATCTAACTTTGAAGTTTTCCAAAAACGAATCCAATCTTCGGATTATTCAATCCCAGTGTCTACAGAGAGATCCAACAGTGAACCCAAGACGGAAGTTCCCGGATAAAACATTATTGGAATGCCTTATCAATTTAGCGCAAGTGCAAGAAGACTGAAATTCTCAGAACATTATTTCCTCTTGATTAGTTTTTTTTTGTAAGATTATTCTTTTGGCCGATTAAAAATAATATCTCATCAGAAAGACCTTTTATTAATTATTCGACATATCCACTAAACATAATGGCTACCACCTAACCTCATTCCGTCATCTGTCCTTTGTTCCCTCCAGAACCTATACTGTCATTCATGTCAAACGTAACTTGTCACCTGTCAACCATCAAGAAGTGGCGGGACATTCAAATTCGCCCTGGAAATCATGTATGGCGAGAATCTCTGTATCTAGCATCGTCGACATCGATAATACAAGTTTCAGTGGTCGATGGGCGTAAACTTATAACTATCAAAATAAATCTGACACGGGCTCTTGGTCTATAATGAGTGAATGACAAGACAGGTTGAAAATTTATCAATTAACAATTAGCAATCATAAGTTGAACTCCCTGTTTTCAATGAATGTGTTTATGCAGACAATTAACAATTATCAATTCAGAAGTAACATGTAAGAAGATGGCCAACTTTTAACTTTGTTACTTTAATTGAACCAAATTTCCTTCTACTGCGCAAATAGTACGCCGATGATCGCTGATTGGTTCCATGATTCATAGGAGAAAGCATAAGATTGGCCCGAACTTTGTTTTGACATATGGTAGCAGAAGAAGGTAAGGTTACAAATCTTGCAAGTACATTGATTTGATCAAAATATTGAAAAGTCCCTTTTCTTTCCTAGCTCTGTCTATTCACAGGCTTGATAGACCACCTCCTATGCCTTTTCTGTTTTAACATAAAAAACTCGCAGTCAATAACATCATTATGATAAAAAGTGACTCAGTTTCTTCTAGATCAGGAAATATAATCAAGTTATTTTTGTATTTACTTTCCGAAAGATCAACAAACATAAAATATGAGGTTATGGCAGGGACAGTTGTGCCAAGTACGCCTGCGTACTATTTCTTCATGAATTGTTAATTTGGCATGCATAAATGCCAATATTTTCACCACTTCTTAATCGATAATTGTTAATTGATAAATCTTACTTGATAATTGTTAAATGTTGCTGCATAAATCCACCTTTAGTCTTCCAGACAACTAACTTATCTAAAAATAGATGAAAATCGCCAACTTTTCTACGGTGTTCCAGAGAAGTGAGCGAGTTTGTAAGCGAGGCATCACCGACGAGACGAATTGCCGTTTTTTGGACAGAATCCAATAGTTTCAGGATATATTTAGGTGCCGCACTCCAAATATGGGAACAGTATTCCAGGACAGGTCGGATCTGTGCCTTATAGATCATAAGCAGCTGACTGGGAGTGAAATAGCTCTTGACTCGAAACAGAAAACCAAGTTTTCGGGATGCACTTTTAGCAATGGACCTCACGTGATTTTTTTTTCAGAGGTGGTTGAAATCCTTTATGGACATCATATGGGTCAAATTCCCCATATGATAGTGTGGGACTCCCTGATCTCAGCCAGGTCTACCCACTATAAAAACTCCACCCCCTTCGTAGGCTCGTCTGACCGAAGTCTCCGATGACACTTAGGCCTTATGCCCCATTGTATCTTGCCTATTTATCATCATTGTACCCACTTTATTATCTCAGTGCCTTGTACAAGCTTGTACAAGTCCTTCACTGGATGTGAGTTGTATATTTCTGGTTCACCTATTGGTTGCCCAAAAATTGTCTGCCTTCTGCGATCCAATGCCTCGCATTTGCATATAGTATATGTGATATACTGTTTCTGGTACCTTTCCGCATAGCCTGCAATTTGGGTCACCATTATACAGTCCCATTATTCTGGTAAGGTGCTCCTTGACTGGGGCGTGGCCGGTCATGAGTCCTATAACAGTTTTTATCTGCTCTCTGTTCATGTTTAGCAGATCTGCAGTTCGTCTGTGGCATGGTTCCTTGATGTATTGTTTCCCATGTAGGTATATTTCCTGGAATGTTTTTCCAGTAGTTCTTATGTTTTTCCCGAATCCAGTCTGTTTACAGACACTCGTGCTGCACGCTTGGGTACTCCTAGAATCTGTCCTGGTTCTAGTCAATAGTATGGTTACTCCTGACTGAATTATATGTTGGGCACAGTGAGATCGGCTTTTCTAGAGAAAAAACATGCTTGTTTTTTTTGCATTGAATTCTATACCAGGTTATTTAGGTCCCCACTCGAGAATTGTTGCTAAGTCCATATTTATTTTGTTAACATTTCTTCCTCGTTCATTTCTGATTTGACGGGTTGATATAGGAGCCCTGGAAGAAAGCGCCCTAATAGCACACATTGTTCCCGGAACGTACGATTAATGTCCCATATAAGTCGCAATGTCCCGGCCTTCTATGGAATATGCACGGAACATTCCACAGAGGATGCTCCCGGAACATACACGCAGAATCATTCCGGAAACATATTTTTCTTGTCCTAGATTGTCAAGTTGATTATTCCCCAATAAATCGATTGAAGATTTTTGTATTGGGTTTATGCATAGAAATCATATACTGGGTTTATGACTCAATTCGATTATTTTCGTTACATGAAAACAGTTTGAAATTTTTTAACGAAATTCAAATTTCAACATTTTGATGAGTTGTTCAAACAAAATCCGCTGATATCGAATCGAACATAGTATCATTGCCTTTTTTTTCATCATCATTTTATATCGTTTATGTATCATTATTTGCATAAACACTAAGATGGCAACGCGGTGACGTCAGTTGAAAGGATTACGTTCAGAATAGGAAACTGGCCAACTTCTACAATAGTTGAATAGTGACTGACAAAGTGACAACTGACAAGCGATTATGATCTTCACCATTTACATTCTTTATTGTTATATTATATCCAGTATTGTGAATTTTGCTCGATATATTACCATTGTTCGCTTCAGATTTTTTATAATAATTATGATGGTTTAATGAACTTCATTCCAGCCTAACTCAACTAAAACCGGGTATGGCTGGAAATAAAAGTAGGTATATATTGAAGAAATCATCCAATTCACTCATGTGATATATTATTTCAGCAATGATTTTCCTGTATATTTTGAACATGGTGGAAATATTTTGAATCTGTTCTGGTACTCTTGTGGATCAGATCCATTAACCTACTTGTTGAAGCAGAAGAACAAGTTCCTGTTGTGATGTTGTGAAGCATTCTAATCTTTTTACCTGACTGAGTGGCCTTCAACTTGTAAGTATTATCCTATAATTCCTGCTAAACAGATATGACTCAAATTCTATGAGTCGTACCTAGAAAGCATCAAGTCCTAAGTTTCAAATATTATTTTGTTCTTATGTGTTTTTCAGTTGAATCTCAGAGGAATATTGAGCAAAATAACCAGCCTTGTGAAAATCTGTGATAAAACTATGTGTGGAAGATGGAGTACCTTTAGCAACGAAGTTGCAGAGTGAATCCAGTTGAACATAAACTTTCCTCCAACCTTTGAGGAGCCACAGCAAGTTATTGTGAACAGTGAGTATTACAATTTTTGAATCTTAAATTCAGCCTGAAATATGTGTTTGTTTTTCAGTGAACTTTGAAGAATATATCATCTACATTCAGAGATAATCCAGAGGTTTGAATATGATTGAAGTTGAGAAACACCAGGGCTAGCTGAAAATTGTTTTATGTCAACACAGTTCATGCCAATTTCACTGAATTATCTGTATCATTAGTATTATTATATATCAATAAATTTGCAAATAGTAACGTCCTGTTTCACTTCTTGGAAAAGTCAGTACCTACTATGAAGTAAGCAAAAAATATATTTGTCCCAAATATGTTCCCCAATGACGTTCCGAGAATGTTCCAATGGAACATTCCTGGAGCGTACAATTTGTCCACAACGGATTTACCGGGAATGTCCCCGGAATATAATGCGACTTTACGCGACATTCCCGGAACATTTCTATTGTCGCAAGGGGACATTTCCGGAATATTTTGGGAATACATTTGTGCTATTAGGGCGGTATGGAGGGTACAATCATACGCGAAGCTGTGTATAGGACATGAAGTTCCAATAAATCGTTGATGTGAAGTAGAAATAGTGTTGGTGCTAAAATTGATCCCTGCGAAACACCAGCATTTATGAGTAGAGTATCAGATGAAACTCCATCGACCACTACATGAATAAGAGACCTGTTTGAGAAAAAACTAGCAAGCAGAGAACACAGCTGAGGGGGCAAACCATAAGATGGAAGCTTGACGAGGAGTCCCTCGTGCCAAACTCGATCAAATGCCTTGGAAATATCTGATGCCACGGCTAAAGTTTCTCCATAGTTTTCAATAGATAGCTGCCATAAATGTGAGACGTGAGAGCGAACAGTAATATATTTATCAGAGGACTTGTTACGTCACAATAAGAAGCGGTCATGATGGTTCTATAGGACAAGCACGTTTATACTGAATTTTGTGATCTCGCTATAGGTATAATCACTGCGGTAATGAATTTTTGGCACGCCACTTAGCACTTTTGTTAGCCGGAAGTGTCGCCATCTCGAAAATAACACTATTAAGCCACTGTAGAAAACACAAATTTTCAGATCAGTGTCATTTTTTAAAATCCAAGCAGGTAAAGGTTTAGACGAAAAAACAGCCTCTGTATTCGTTTGCAAGATTGGAAGTAACAAAATCAGATAGGATAATTTTTCCAATTCAAATCCAGGGAAATCCCGACAAACATTTGGATATGAAATGGATATCCATAGGATATCCTATGTTATCAAGGCATTGGTCCATTGCTGGCTGGAATATAGAGGTACCCCGTTATCACATTACATCTGCTGGTATCGCTTTGAACGTTAATATTCTTTTTCCGTGCGCAAAAACGAATTCTGCTTTCCGCATTTGCGTGCGGAAAAATAACAATTTGTGCACTGTCAAGGAAAATAACTACCTTTTGGAGCGTCCCCACCCCTGTTTTGACGTGAGCAAGAGCCGTCAAAAGGCAGTCAAACTAGTCAAAAATCAATGTCAATTGTCAAGTGAAGTGAGGTTATGTTTTATGTTTACATTCTGGTTTTGAGTTTTTGTTTGTTTTGAAGTGATTAGCGTTTTGATTGATCATGTTGTTGTGTTATTGATGTTTACAACTCTGTGGCAAATATGTACTCTTGCTTTTTATTGCAGTTGCAGGCTTCCTGAGAATTATATCAATGAGTACTCTGTGTATACTTACTATACACCCCCAAAGTGAAAGATAAATGCGAAGATGAACATCATTGATCAAATAACTATGGCTAACGATATAAAGTCCTTCAGATTGAAGGTACACCAAAAAACCTTCAGTGGTAAGGCACAATCTATTCTGCATGACATGTATGTTGTCCTCTTGGTGGATCTTATTATTCATTTTAAAAATATTCAGTACAACTACGACAACTGGTAGAAAGGTAGATTGCTTTATGTATTGGTAAAAAAATGGTTTTTGAGATTTTATTTCATATGTTTCCCAGTGTGGAAACTGAGGTAAAAACTCTTCTTTCAAGTGACTGTCCTTAACTCAGTACTGTGACTTGTAAATTTACTACATGTATTAGCCTTGTATTTATTATATTTCAAATTATGTGAATTTAACTCAGAATTTAATTCA
Source organism: Chrysomela aeneicollis (assembly GCA_029955515.1). NCBI lineage: Eukaryota > Metazoa > Arthropoda > Insecta > Coleoptera > Chrysomelidae > Chrysomela > Chrysomela aeneicollis. Next base: position 739,937 of record JARUHQ010000026.1, on the reverse strand, counting down.
TGTTATGAACGTAAAGTTCAGCAAGTACTTTTCAGTTTGACCAGCAGTGCATCCAAATTTTCTATGTGAAGTGGAAAGTAAAAAAGTGAAATTGAGGAGAATTAAGTTTAGAATTACTTTTATGCTATAAACATCATGAGTTCTGGCATAAAAAGTTGAAGAATTCAATATTAATGTAGGTTAATAATCTGGCATGGAAATTTGTTTATATTGAGAAGTGATAGGAAACAAAAATAAGTAATCCATATTATGTATTTTGATATCAATAAGAATTTTTAGCCAACATGAAATAAAATTATATTCTTCAGGAGTTGAAGTTTGGAAAAACATCATCTGAAGTCTCACCTTAAGTAGTCCAATGTTAATTTGAAATAGTCATTTTTTAAGTCTTCAAAAGCCACTGATTATGGCTTGAGAAGTCTGCTGTGGCAAATCAAAATTGAAATCTATGACTAACTCCAGTGAAGCTTTTTTGAAAAAAGTATTATTATTATAGTATTATACTGATTATCATAATATTCTAAAATCTCTCTGCATGTATATGGATATAAACTAATTTCATTGTATCAATGAGACATAACCTGAACTTTACTTTGACAGAAATTAGTCAGGAACTATTTCTACTACAGGGCTGATGATGTTGATGGCAGCAGGTAACATCATCCACAATTTGCTACTAAAGAGTATGACTTGAATCACAGAAATTTCTACTTATTTATACATTCTGAGATAACGCACCAGCGTAATTGATGTGGTTTTAAATATCAATGAAATCATTGAAAATGTTTGTGCAAAGAAAATGTAGCAATTCAATAGGTTCTGTTCCATTAATCGAAGTGGAAGAAGAATTGACAATATCTGTCATCTTTGACATTTGGCGGTAAAAAATTACTGGGCAATTTAAATTCTACTGAAAGTATATTTGAGTGATTTAGGGTAAGTTACTATTCGCGATAAGTACTTCTAAGTAAGTAAGTACGCTACCTAGCGGTGACTCGTGAACTACTCGAAGTGGGATAACCACTGAACTCTTTGGGGGATAACCACTGCTTCTGATGTGAAAGGTGAACTTCCAGCAGTTTTTCGAGAGATGTGAAATCTTTTATCGTTTTTCTCGTTTCAGTTATTGTTTGGTGGCAAAGACACGAATTCAAGTAATGTCACAATGACACAAATATCAAGAATATGAGAACAAAACAAAAACGAGCAGAGTGTTGAAAATAATATTAAAAAAAACGGGAATAACATTTCTTTTGAATAGAGGATACAACCGAATATTTCCAATAAGGGATGTACCAAAAATCCACGATTTTCTGATTATATATCGGATCATTGTCCATGCTTTCATACAATTTTAACATACAAATCTTATGAAACAGGAACGATATTTCAAATAGAATCAGAACGTCACAACAGAATTTGTATGTATCAGGCACATCCGGAAAATGTTGTCGCTGAAATACACTTCATTCAAGTGCCAAAAAAATAATTATTTGATAGCACCATATTTCTGTTGACGTCACCTGGTAGATCGGGATGATACCGAAAAAATATTGAAAACAATAGGGAAGAAGAATTTTGTGACATCAGTAATGGCATATGAGTCAGATTACAATTTTTCAATGTTTAGTATAAACTATACTAGTCTTACTATCTGACCCCTGCTTGACATAAGGGGTACATTATATGGATTTACTCTGTATCCCTTCTTCACTGTAGCTACCCAAACGCCTTCCAAAGAACTGCTAGTTCTGAAAAAAAGTGGAGCATACTACTTCATAAAAATAAAATGGTGCTCGAGGCAACCGCTCTAAATGAAATAGAGAACTAAGCCCTGAGGCCCTTTGTAGGGCTCTTTACCGAAAAAAGAGCCTTACAAACATACTCTAGATACTTATCTCAATCTTGAACATTCTGGAAAGAAACTATACAGGGTCACTCACGGTCGATGGTACCTTAGACGTTTACGGAGAACGGGACGTAGGATTATTCTGAAAATTTGGTTTATTGGGTAATCATTTTTGTTCTATGGATCTAAAATACTTTTAGCGTTGCGGCGTTGCCGCTTCTATCAAAAAGTAGAAACAACTTTGTTATTTCAAAGGGAACACCCTGTATTTCATTTCATTTTTAGATTCTTCCTGAAAAACTGATTTCGTCGATCTATCATACTTGGGGTATAGCGCGAAATATTACAGAGATATAGGGTGTGAAAAATCGAGATTTTTCAACTTTAGGAATTTTTTGTGTCGAAACTAATCATTTCTGCTCAAAACGGCTCACATTTCCCTATCTTAACTTTTCATTTACTATCTACTGACATTTAATAGAAACAAATAGAGGGTGATGCAAAACTCAAAATTTTGGACCACCCGTATTTGTTTTAATTAAATATCAATCGATAGTAAATGGAAAGTTGAGATAGGGCCATGTAAGTCGTTTTGAGCAAGAATGGATAGTTTCGGCACAAAAAATTCCTAAATTTGAAAAATCTCGATTTTTCACACCCTATATCTCTGTAATATTTCGCGCTATACCCCGAGTATGATAGATCGACGAAATCAGCTCTTCAGGAAGAATCTAAAAATATAACAAAATACAGGTTGTTTCATTTGAAATAACAAAGTTGTTGCTACTTTTTGATAGAAGCGGCAACGCCGCAACGCTGAAAGTATTTTAGATCGATAGAACAAAACTGATTACCCGATAAACCAAATTTTCAGAATAATCCTACGTCCCGTTCTCCGTAAACGTCTAAGGTACCATCGACTGTGAGTGACCCTGTATAAAGATAAATCCTTGAAATACAAATACCTTAGTGGCCCCATTGATTTTGCAGAGGTGATTTGAAAAGCCTATAAATACATAATAAATTCATGAAACTCATATGGAATACCTGTTTTGCGTTCTATAAATGATAAAAAAACAATAACACCCATTCAAATATTTTAGATTGGTTATTCCTTTCCTAAAATGTGAGATAAATATTGACATATCATCATTGCAAACATATACGAAATGTTTGTTGTTCACCTTCATGTCAAATTTTTGTCATTCCTCTAGCGCCATCTGTTGGTTCGTGATTTTCGCGAATAATGTTAATACAAGTCCCTAGTCGAATCACTCCTAAATTATGGAATCATAGTATGGGGAGGGCTCTATGACAATGCATTAACACAACTGAATGTAGTACAAAATTATATACTGAGAATAATATCATTCAAAAATCGACTATATTCCACACATTCTCTCTATAATGAATCGATTCTGAATGTCCGATGCTTATATTATCTTAGTAACTGCATCTTCTGTTATAAATCTACAAAGATTTTGTGAACCATTGCTACCAAACTAGACAGAACACAAACAAACATAGTAATACCATTTAGAAAATATGATGGAAACCAAAGGTTTGTTACAACTCTTGCACCGAAAATTTATAACATCCTACCAAATGAGATCAAAGTGATAACTAAATACAAACACTTTGTTGATAAATGCAAGCACTTTATTCATATAAATAGTGAACTCATATATGGAATGTTGTGAAAAATTTACTTCATTAATAATTTTAACACCAACTAGATATCATATTAATATATTCAATGTCATAATTCTTATCTCTATTTATTGTTAGTATTACCATTTATTTTATATCCTTTTTTTAATTGTAGTCTGCACATATTAATACTTAATTATGTTAATTCTTCTTCAACCCACAATATATTTTGTATTATTGCACACACAGGTGTTAACTCACCTAGGTGCATACTTGTAAAAATGAACTAACGAACACATTAGTACCACATAATTGTATAATATGTTATTATTTTTGAATAAACTGAAAACTGAAACTGAAAACTGATTGGTGGTGTTCATTGGATTTCTACTTGAGCAAAAAAATTCCAGAGGAAGATCTCATCATAAGTCAAAGAGACTACCCGGAAGCGAACAGAAATGACATCGTGGAAATCTACCACCCCTGGTCCGAGGAAGAGAACCAAAAGAACAAGAACAAACAGGAGACCGAAGAGGAGTTCCCAAGGTTGTTGCTCCAAATCAAAGCCTTCACCGATGATCTGTTACAAACGAGAGAGACCATCAGCATCGAACAGAGCGTGGCATCGGCTTTCGGTCTGCAGACTTACAAGAACGTCACGATTCGTATCGTCGATCCGTCAGATGTCGCATTGGATTCCATTGAGCTGACATTCAAAGACCAGTACATGGGTCGGTCGGAGATGTGGCGACTGAAAAATAGTATGGTGAGTTTTTTGGTTTTCGCAAGGGCCTCTGAAAATGGAACCCTCTCCAATTCTTTTGCTCTTGAAAATGTGAAGGAATGCTAAATAGAAATAGTTATTATATTGTATACCTTCTTCCGAGACTTCTTCATATAGTTTTTCCAGGTTCATTAATTTTTAGTTCTATGTCAACTATATCTGTACAGTTGTGTGCATACAGCAATCGTACAGCAGTTCTAGGCTATTGCAGAGGTTTTAAGTCCTAAGGAAAAATGAAACATTTATGCAAGAAGTTTTAAGGACTGTCAATAGTGTCAATCCTGTTATTTTGTGTGATTATTTTCCTCATTTCCTTCTATTCAATCCAAATTTCCAGCCTCAATGCTATTTTTATTTATGTCTATTTGCTTTAGACGCATTCAACTTCTGCTGTTTGTTACGATACCCTTTTGCAAAATCAGACGCATGCGCAAATCGATCGAGTTTCAAGTCGTAAGTCGTAAGAGATAAATGTTGGGAAACTTTTCTTAGGACTTAAAACTTATGGCAGCTGTATAAATGGTGACATTAAAAACCAATGGATGAACTTCTTATGACTTATTACTTAAAACTTGAGACTTAAAACTTACGACTTAAAACCTCTGCATAAATCCATCATTAAACTTCTTATTGACTTTGACAAGTAGTGTCAAAATTCGAACTTTTTTGTCACAAAAGTTCCAAATGTGTACGAGTAGAAATCCACTGACGTTCTTAGAATTTCATAGGTTAGGTATTATACCGGGTGTTTCACAGTGGATGGAACATTAGAAGTATCTGGAGAACAGAAAGACAGATAATTTTAAAAATTTGTGGACGTGGATAATCAAACTTGCTCTATCCGTCTAAAATATTTTCATCAATACAGTGTTGCCGCTTCTATCGAAAAGTAGCAACAACTTTGTTATTTCAAATGGAACACCCTGTATTTTATTTCAATTTTAGATTCTTCCTGATTTCGGCGATGTACCATACTTGGGGTATAGCGGGAATGATTACAGAGATATATGGTGTGAAAATTCGAGATTTTTCAAGTTTAGGAATTTTTTTTGTCGAAACTATTCATTTCTGCTCAAAACGGCTTACATGTCCCTATCTTAACTTTTCATTTACTATCTATTGACATTCAATAGAAACAAATAGAGGGTGATGCAAAACTCAAAATTCTGAACCACCCGTATTTGTTTCAATTAAATATCAATCGATAGTAAATGGAAAGTTAAGATAGGGACATGTAAGCCGTTTTGAGCAAGAATGGATAGTTTCGGCACAAAAAATTCCTAAATTTGAAAAATCTTGATTTCACACCCTATACTCTGTAATCTTTCTCGCTATACCCCGAGTATGATAGATCGACGAAATCAGCTCTTCAGGAAGAATCTGAAAATAAAATAAATAACAGGGTGTTCTATTTGAAATAACAAAGTTGTTGCTACTTTTTGATAGAAGCGGCAACGCCGCAACGCTGAAAGTATTTAAGATCGATAGAACAAAACTGAGAACCCAATAAACCAAATTTTCAGAATAATCCTACGTTCCGTTCTCCGTAAACGTCTAAGGTACCATCGACCGTGAGTGACCCTGTATAATGAAATCTGGAACATCATAGGCAGGTTCACACCATAAAAACCTTGTAAGACGTCTTTTTGCACACAACTGTACATGAGCTAACCGTTTGGATCACTGTTGACCACTATTCATCAAAATTAAATTACAAACAATCCATTGCATCTTCATTTTAGAAACAGTATGTCTCATTCTTAAAAGAAAAAATAATGTTCCTTCCGAAAAGATATATAACACCCGGCAAAATGCCAATATGCCTCTGCTAAAACCAACTTTATCATAAAAAACAAATTCATAATCTTTGAGAGTCGTATGATATTTAATTATCCACCAGCTGAAATAAAAAGTATGACAGACTCAGAAGTATTTCGAAAATGTGTGAAAGAACTTCTACTTCCCAAAGCATATTGTTATGATATTTTAGCACCAACACTATTTCTACTTCACATCAACAAATTGTTGAAAGCAACTTCATGTTCTATACACAGCTTCGCGGATGATAGTACCCTCCATATACCGCTTTCTCTTCCAGGGCTCCTATATCGGCCCGTCAAATCAGAAATGAACGAGGAAGAAATGTTAACAACGTAAATATGGACTTAGCAACAATTCTCGAATGGGGATTTAATAACCTGGTAGAATTCAATGCAAAAAAAACACAAGCATGATTTTTCTCTAGAAAAGCCGATCTCATTGTGCCCAACATAATTCTTTCGGGAGTAACCATACCATTGAAGTCATCCATTTCGATGTTTGGCGTTACTATCAGCAATAACCTTTCTTGGGAAAATCACGTGAGGTCCATTGCCAAAAGTGCATCCCAAAAAATTGGATCTCTGTTTCGAGCCAAGAGCTATTTCACTCCCAGTCAGCTGCTTATGATCTATAAGGCACAGATCCGACCTGTCCTGGAATACTGTTCCCATATTTGGAGTGCGGCACCTAAAAATATCCTGAAACTATTGGATTCTGTCCAAAAAAGGACAGTTCGTCTCGTCGGTCTCTGGAACGCCGTAGAAAAGTTGGCGATTTATCTCTATTCTATAGATATTTTCATGGGCGATGCTCTTCCGAAATATCAACAATCGTTTCTTCGTTAGCTGTCTCTTCGAGATTAACCGCCTTTTTTCCCTTGGTTCTCACGATGTTCTCTGAACATTACAGGATATCCCTTTTCGTGAGAACCAGAACATAAAAAATTTCATATATACAAACAAGGTGACTATAGGATAGTGAAACAGCTACCTATAAACAAGCACTAGAATAAACTAGACTTTTGCCTATTTGGTTTCAAACCGTAGTAATATTTCTAGAAGGTACCAGAGATGGCGCTTTACCTTGTGTCGGTAAAACATAAACTGTGCATCTGTCATCTCTTCATCAATGTCATCAGTTCTAGGAGAAAATAAATTGAGAAGAGTCAAAAAATCAATAATTATTCCAGATTTACTGAAAACTATGTATTTTCAATTCACGTTTGTCAGATGCGAAACACAGCAATAAATAAACGGAAATCTTCCTTGATAATCGATCATACCGCCATCTTCATTCAAGTGGTGGAAATATTATTGCCCTTCTCAAATGGTATATAAGTTAAACTTTGAAGAGCTGTATCACCATTCTATATTCAGCTTTTATTGGATATAGATTATCTTATAATATGCTTTGTTCAAAATGTTATACTTTGGTGTATTTAAATATATTTTTATTGTAATTTTTGTTTATTTTCTGGATTTAAAATGACCAATACACGTTTCTCAACTTTATTATCACTCAATTACAGAACGAAAATGCAGAAGAACGGAATGAAACAGTTGACATGACATTATATACATAAGATACGCTGTTGACAGTTCAAAATTATATTGTTACCTACTTTAATTATAAAGATATCATAATGTCAACATGATATTACTGATTTTGTCGTTCATTCATAAATATTTTTCAACAACAACATTCAAACCAACACAAAATTGTCATGACAACATTCGAAAATTCATTTCAGGTCAATACGTGTGTGTACATGAACAAAAAAATTGAATTCTGCGGCGCAGCCGTCAGATGTCAAGTATATGAAATGTGGGCCCAAGGAGACAGGGTCGCTTGTGGCGTCATCACAGAGGACACCAAAATTGTTTTCAGATCATCGACATCCATGGTGTATCTGTTCCTCCAGATGTCATCTGAAATGTGGGACTTTGACATTTACGGAGATCTTTATTTCGAAAAAGCCGTCAACGGTTTTCTCGCTGACCTTTTCATGAAGTGGAAGAAAAATGGTAGTAACCATGAGGTGACAATAGTTCTTTTTTCGAGAACTTTCTATGAGGCTATCAGTTTGGAAGAATTTCCACTGCATATGAGGGAGTGTCTACAAAAAGATTATCGAGGGAGATACTACGAAGATTTTTATAGGTATTTTTTCAATGTGAAAATATATAGCAGAGCTGAGAATAATTCTTTAAAAAAATTAAGTTTTGTTGGAAAAAAAATCGAAAATAATTATTCGTTTACAATTCACGCCAGATCAAGGCGGCTACTCGTGACGTCATTTCTATATTTGTCAACGGTAAACATATGGCGCCAATGAAATAATTTAGTGATTATGTGTGTGCGAATACTAATTCCAAAGTGTTTAAAAGGTGTACGGTTCCTCAATGAGATGACAAAATCAAAAAAATACGTTCCACACAAGAAAACAATGTGAATAGGGAAGTTTCCTTCGAACTGATTTTCATGAAATTATTGTTTGAAAAGCGAGTATTATGTTTCTGCTGTCCAAAATTACTGTTGGAATCATCATAATAATTTCAATTTTCAAATTAAAGCGATATAAAATTTTTATGGCGGAACACTATGACGTCGTACTAATTAGATTTAGTGACTTTTGGGGATATTTGTTGGTTATAAGTTTCTGAAATTAATTCGGTTGAGCCTACGGACTGAAAAAAAAAAGAAGTAGAAAGGTCTTGTTTGCACTGTTGTCAGATTGAAGTCACTAATTTCTTGGATAAATCGAAATATTCATCAGAAAATGGAATATTTGACTAGCATAATCAACTTCAAAGAAAAATTGCCAATATCAAAATTATTTTTTACCTGGCCATAATTTCATATTGAAAGAATACTCTATTTTAATATACAGTATGGTGGAAATGTATGGAATAAATTCATTATCTCTAACGTATATGAATTTTAAGGAAAATCCCGAGACAGGTCGATTTTTATTTTCAAATTGACATCTCTTGATATACATACGGAGTTTGTGACGTCATCCACGTAGTTGTGGTGACGTCATTGATTATTTCTTTAAATTGGAACATACCCCGTCCATTTTTTTTTCGGAAGGTATATTCATTATCTATCTGACGGTATACTAATATTAGGAAAATAAAGTAATACAGGGTGAGAAAAAATTATTAATTATTTAATATTTACAACGGAAATCGTTAAATAATCAAATTCGTGACGTTCTGCAAGAATACAATGTGATAGACAGAGAACAAATCATTCTCGAGCTTTGCTATCGTTTCTGAATATATTTGTGAAATATTCACTCGTATTCGTTCTTCCAAATTATCTGATCTTTCCGGCTTCTTACATAAACTTTGCTCTACAGATAACCACAGAGGAAAAAATCGAGAGGAGTTGAATCGGGAGATCTAGTTGGCCATTCGATTTACCCTCTCCGACCTATTTAGGTAATTGTGCACATTGATAGCATAATGAGGTTGTAAATATAAAATATTTTTTCCCACCCTGTATCACTTTATTTTCCTAATATTAGTATATAGTCACATAGACAATGGATATACCTTCCAGAAAAAAAATTAAACAGGGTGTCTTCCTATTTAAAAAATAATCGATGACGTCACCACAACTACGCGGATGACGTCACAAACTCCGTATGTATATCAAGAGATGTCAATTTGAAAATAAAAATCGACCTGTCTCAGGATTTCCCTTAAAATTCATATGCGTTAGAGATAATGAATTCATTCCATACATTTCCACCATACTGTATATCTTCTATATAATCAACATTCCCTTCGGCACCGGGATGAAATTTGAAAATATAATTCAGTTTCAACTTGAATAATTGAACAAATGATACATTGGATTTCAAAGCAATACCAAGATGTTAATGCAGAATATCCGACTATTTAGATATATCGATACTTCTGGCAACTGTGTACAGGCGCAAAAGTGCTAGAGTGCGTAAAGACAATGATGAAAATATCTATCCATCTCTGTCAAGGCTCTTCTAATTAGTACGTCATCAGAATGGTGGAGTAGCCGTAACTACATTTCTGGGAATGTTTTTTTAAGTCAAATTTGACAGCACGAGGTAAATAAAAAATACGTATTCGATGAATTTTTATAAACTTCAACTTGGAATGACAATCTGAGTTTCGGAAACTTCCCCATTAGGTGGCTTAATCTTGCACTTCGAGATCCAAAAGTGTATGTTCAAATTCTCAAAACTTTTCTCGTGATGATCCTTTTGAAGTTTTCACTATATTTCGTAGATTACGAGGCATTAGCCCTGAAATTTGTTGTTTTCTGCTCGTTATCCAACTTTTTTGTGAACAACCCCCTTGGATTGTTATGACGTCGAGTTTTCTATTTTATTTTACTTTTGTGAATGTTCCCAAGCCGTTAGTGTTGATAATTATTGCGGTAAATTTCTGAACAAGCTTCAAGCCAACGTCTTGGTCATAACGCCTAAAATTGAATGGACCGATTGGCTGTTATCTTAACGTTTCATCTCGTGAGATAATACCAATAAGTGAATGACATTTATATCACTCTCAAGTTCCTTTTCACATTCGAGAATCGATTCCAACTTTTCAAAATGTATTTTTTTTTCGTCGATATTCATAATGAAACTATCATCAATGATGTGAAATTTTTCGTCGTGTTGAACCTGTTTTTCCAATCAACATCCCTATTTTGCACACATTGCATTGTACTTTTAGGTACAAGCACAGATTAGAAAACCTTAGACAGTTGAGACACTCTGCCAATTTTGTTTGATGTACCGACATCCGTTTTCATTTACCTCGGACCTTTAAATTTTGCGCATCGCAGTTGCCGGATAGTCGTTGTCACCGTTGGAACTACTGATGTACAATGTTGCAATTTTAGTAATGCATAATAAACACCAATATAAAAAGTTTAACCTACTTCTGAGTGATTTATAATCAGCAAGTTGTCATTAGAAATCAGTGTCTATTAGGAATATTCTGAATGTAGCCCATTTATTTTTATCAGGAAGAATGAAACACGATTCAATCATCTAATAAATGATCAGGATCTAAATTCCTCAACTTGAAATGTGATAGGTATAGCAAAAATGATGATATTCTGATCAAATGAAAAAGTTTGACCAAGGTCAATAAAATCACTCAATAAGAGTAGTCATAGTTTTTCGACCTTTCAAAAACAATGCAATCTTTATATACACAGTTATGATTGCCAATTAACATATCATTGTACCTGATTCACATTCCAGATAATGAAGATATATATACCTATGATCACAGGTTGTTTAATCTCTGGTGTGATAATCCTTAAAACCTTCATTACTTCTCCTTTTGAATTATAGTTTATGGAAATATGTTATACATTGTAAGAACATAAACCCATCCGAATTACTGGATCGTGAATTGTGGTAAACGAGAACATTCGTAACTTAACCAACTAAATCATGACAGCAATGTAAACAAAACTCCATCAATATTTTAGCGCCTGCGCATATCTATGACTGGACCTTTGAATTTTGCGCTTTCGACATTTCTCTCTAATTTCATCCGCTCTGTTTGACTGTCTCATCTGTATGGTTTTCTAATTTGTGGTACAAGGAATGTGCTGATCTGTTTTCAGTACGAAGAAAATAACTATTTTTCAATATTTGGTACATTTATGAACTCGGTAGAAAACATTAATCATCTTGATGTATACAAAGGGTCACATTTTTTCACTCACATGATGTATTTTAGAGTTGCAATTCAGAACGAACGATTTGATGACTGGACTGTGGTTTTGGTTCGTTTGAGACGAATTTTCCAGAGTTACCTGAAAATTGTGTTGCAATATCATTCCAGACCCGGACTGACAATTCCCTTTGCTAGCAACAGCACTGCAGCACAGGGAAATTTCTTAGAAGTTCTGAATATGTCTTTGAACGGTGAGGAATATTTCTTCAAAAAAAAAACTATCTTGTGCACAGATGAAGAATGGTCAATCATGAAGACAATCTGATATGAAACATTTTCGATTTCTAGTTTTCGAGAAACATTATTTGGATCGCAGTTTTGATCGAACAGGACAATTGAGTGTCGTACTCACTCCCGGAGTAGGAGTTTTTGAGGTCGACCGAGAGTTGACCAATATTACCAAACAGCGAATAATAGATAATGGCGTTGGTAGCGACTTGGTTTGTGTTGGCGAACAACCTTTACATGCTGTTCCATTACTGAAGGTAAAATAGCTATTTGTGTATTTAGAGCGCAGAGTGATAGATTGTCGCAAGAAAAAGACAGTTAATCTTTCAAGAACGGCAAAACACTTTGCGTTCGAAATACAAGATTTTTTCTACGAAAACAGTTCGTAGACAAGAAAACTCCATACTCCATTCAATTGACAAGTTCAGCCAGCTTTGAGAGAGAGAAAATAGGTCTACCCTAGTGTTGTCTTCGTCATCAAAATTGCAACTCGAAATGACGAAAATTTTATGATTGCGACGTAAACAAATAGAAGGAATCTAAAAACACATTTATAATGTTTGGAATCATTCAACAATTATAAGCTAACAATGCCAACAAAATATTCGAAATAATCGGACTGACGACAACAAACTACAAGAAAAACAAACCAATTATATACAGGTTATATAAGTCTTCTCTTTATTTACGCTCCAATCATAACATTTCAACGCTGGCTGAACTTGTCAATTAACTTACATTCTACAATAACACACAAGATTTTTTCAATTGACAAGTTCAGCCAGCTTTGAGGAGGGAAAATAGGTCTACCCTACTGTTGTCTTCGTCATCAAGATTGCAACTTGAAATTACGAAAATTTTATGATTGCGACGTAAACAAATAGAAGGAATCTAAAAACACATTTATAATGTTTGGAATCATTCAACAATTATAAGCTAACAATGCCAACAAAATATTCGAAATAATCGGACTGACGACAACAAAATACAAGAAAAACAAACCAATTATATACAGGTTATATAAGTCTTCTCTTTATTTACGCTCCAATCATAACATTTCAACGCTGGCTGAACTTGTCAATTAACTTACATTCTACAATAACACACAAGATTTTTTCAATTGACAAGTTCAGCCAGCTTTGAGGAGGGAAAATAGGTCTACCCTACTGTTGTCTTCGTCATCAAGATTGCAACTTGAAATGACGAAAATTTTATGATTGCGACGTAAACAAATAGAAGGAATCTAAAAACACATTTATAATGTTTGGAATCATTCAACAATTATAAGCTAACAATGCCAACAAAATATTCGAAATAATCGGACTGACGACAACAAAATACAAGAAAAACAAACCAATTATATACAGGTTATATAAGTCTTCTTTTTTACGTCCCAATAATAACATTTCCATTATTTAAAGTTGCAATCTTAACGACAAAGACAACACTAGGGCAGACATTTTTTCTCGCTGAAAGCTGGCTGAACTTGTCAACTTACATTCTATGATAACATACAGACAAGAAAACTCGATACTCTATTCAATTGACAAGTTCAGCCAGCTTTGAGAGAGGGAAAATAGGTCTACCCTAGTATTGTCTTCGTCATCAAGATTGCAACTTGAAATTACGAAAATTTTATGATTGCGACGTAAAGAAATAGAAGGAATCTAAAAACACATTTATAATATATACAAGAAAAACAAACCAATTTTATACAGGTTATGTGAGTCTCCATCCTATTTACGTCCCAATAATAACATTTTCATTTTTTGAAGTTGCAATCTTGATGACAAAGACAACACTAGGGCAGACAAATGTCTTCTCTTTGAAAGCTGGCTGAATTTGTCGATTAACTCACATTCTATAATATCCTTCATCTGAATCATTAATTTCATTTACTATTCACTATTATATTGAAATTAAATCCTGTAGTTCATACATATTTCATAAAAGGAGGGAGAATAACAAATATCTAAGTGAATTACCCTGCCTCGGGATCAAAACTGAGCTGACAGTATGAGAAGGCGCTCTTTGAATTCGTCGGCTATTGAGGCTACTTGAAAACTTTTGTCTATCCCACAGTTATAATACGTTATGAACCAAAAAGATGTGGTCGAACTCATTTTTGCTTTGGACTGGTGTTTTTCTGAGAAATACGACGAGTTCAGAATATTTACTTTGATATATTTAGCATCCAAGCATTTCATGCCACCATGTCATGAATCTATCACATCATAGTTGCTACTTTTTCCTCGATTTCTCTGTTAGGAGGTTCGAATTTACAATGTTCGCACTTTCTGCTTCATCAGGAAGTGTGTTAGATAATTCACTGTAACTTTTATTTTCCATCATACAACAGAATAATGAATTCATTTTCATCAATGATGGATGCGAACGACATCACTTAATGACATTATTTCCGAGCACGAGCGGCAATGCTGTCACTTGATGACATTCCTTGGAAAACGTCTGTTGAGGAGTTTTGAAAGCGTCAAAGCCTACGTTGTTGACTGGTTGTAGGAAAATATTTGTTTTTTGATCATTGATTACTGCATCTGAATTCATGTCAGCCATCAAGCATAAATTCGGGTGATTGGAATTTGAGGGCCATCATTGAGAGATAGGAGAATAGTTGAATTAAGGCACCACCAGTATGCCGTTGAGAAGATTTGTGGATTTCTAAAGTTCCGAGTATGTCCGGAGATATCAAAAAAACTTGAGTGCTTTGTATGTATTTTCATTCTATAATAAGGTACAGAAAGTGAATATTCCATAGTCGAACTGAACAACGTGGCAGTAGACTTCAAAACTGTCAGTGTCAAATGTAAATGTCAAGATGCGCAATAACACAACCGTACGTTTAGCTATTAGGGACATTGGAGGTAATAGAGAGTTGAAGTGATCACAGTACGTTAACGTAAAAAATGTAACGTTAACATGTCCACTTCAATTTGATTATTTCAATTTTCGAATATTTTGACACGATATTCATGCTGTATTAGTCTCATTTGTGAATCATAATGAAATTATTCATCAAGATAGAGAAAATCCTAGACTTTTTGACAGCCATTCGAGCCATTCGTGATGTTATTGAACAATTACAGTAGGTACATCAAATGATATACCTACAAATGAGAGCATATATCATTAAAAAAAATTTCAGATTGTGAATCCAATGGATTTTATTTCCATTTTTTGTTTCAGTTCCATAATAAAGATACGCAACACAACGTGCCAGATGATTATTCAATGCCACACTGGATCAATTTGTCTTTTTACTCGACCAATAAAAAAATCGCGTATTCTACTTTCATTCCAAGAATAAAGCTGCCGCCACCTTTGTCCGATGAAGAGGTACGGAAGGATTCTCCGAAAACCAAACTTCTTCAGGAAGATGATTATATTCACAATACATTTTTCGATTATGATGCTTACGACGCAAACATTTTCCAAACACCATCAGCTCATCATACTACAGAAACTAGGTAAGTATGGACACTGTCATTCTGAATGACAACCTAGTAGGCGGAGAAATATTGTCTGTTGACTGAAAAAAAAATGGCGTAGTTTTTTCTTTTCAGCGGGATTACATCTTCTGAACTAACCGTGAACTATTTTGAGCTTGAAGTGACTCATCTGATCATAACCTAGCTTTTTTATTCACTCTCTTCGAAATATGCGATACTTTTGTCAGAACAAAGTAGGGAATTGTTTGGTATAATTGATATCCCAATTATAGGAGTTTCAGGAAACCGAAAAATACATCGTCAGTTAGTGTCAGTGATGTGGCTGTGAAAAATTTATAATTTCACAAAGTGGAAAATTTCAAAGTGAAGAACTAAAATGCGAGGCAAGTGAAAGTGTTGGCATATCGAAAGTTCGTCTGATATTACTGAGTTGAATATTTTCTCTACGCATATTACATACCGACGGGAGCCGAACAATCACTTTGTGACTTCTGACACTGTCATGTTGAAAGAATTCAGTCTCGAAGAGCGTTAATTTTTCTAATAAAATATTAGTTTTTTCTGCTCATAAGTGTTGAAATAGTTTATTATGATGTGTTTCTGAAGACGCTGCGACAACGTGCCTTATAAAACGTGTATCGTGTACAATTTTTTTCTATTTTGCATTAATTTTATTGAAGAAAGTAGGTTTTAATATCGATTGGTAACACTCATTAAATTAAAATATACAAAATTTGACGTTAGCTGTCAGTTCCTACGACTATTCGGCAAGCATAACCCTTCTGACTGTCGATTGACAGTTTGATTTTACCAACCTCCACAAAGAAAAAGAATGAACACGTATTGAAACACGCAACTTCGATACGCATCCTCGTGTTAGTATGACTCCATTATAGAACCAAAACACAAAAACAAGTGAATGACAGCTTGTGTTATGTTTCAGTTGAGAAAAGAGCGAAAAAAATTCGTGTTCGAGAAGGAATTTACAGTTTTTAATTAAAGCTAGAGTAAGAGAACTTCACACCGAAATATTATTAAAGTCTGTGCGTTGTTCGATCTCGTTTCTCATTGGTCAAGACGCCAGGCAAGCATACAAGTGGTTAGTTGACCGTACGGATGTGTATAAACAGTAAAATGACGAGACTGCCTGTTCAAGTCTTATTTCTATCATATTTACTGTGAGTTCCGTTGATCAAGATGTACAATTTCAATAATCGTTGGACACGAATTTGATTCTCTGGTGGTAGTTCAAACCATTATTCTTGGCTGACTGACTTTATTCCACTCTAAAGTTGGTAGAAATATACTTTCTTACAAGAAACTCGAAGTGATATTTGATATCTGCGAAGTTGAGAATGTCATTCAACCTATTGACGTCAACAAATTTCCAGTGCAATAGGCGAAACAAAATGAGCAGTACGCCCCCTACCGTTGACGAATATAACTAACGCATGGGCCATAGAATTGTTTGTTTACATTTGTTGCCATAAGGTTTCCATATAGAATTTTCTTTATGTGAAGCGTTAATTTTTTGGTTGGAATTCAAATAATTCTGGAAAAACTATTAACCATTATTGTTGTCGTACTTTAGTGTTTCTCTTGAGCGAGAAAAAAAACCGAAATAAGTTTTCATACCTCCCCAAATACAGGAAAATCTCTAGTTACATTTGTAACCAAGTTGAAAACAAAGAAGTTGCTGGACAGGAGATATGTGTGGATTAAAACGATGTACCTATTATTTTTTTTCATTGTTATTGACGAGGTAATTGAGTAGTTTATTACTGATATCTTAGTGAAGACACATGAAATTTAGTACATAATAATGTATTTTCTCATTCATTTTATACTTACCAATAAATATTAATAATTGCATGGCGTTTTCATTGTTTTTATCAAAAAGTGTGAAATAATATAGTTGAAAACTTTTAGATGTTGGCACACAAACAATAAGTTTTTGAAGTTTTCTTAATTGGTCAACACAGGTCAATATAAGATTATTTTGACTGTCCAAGTAGCTGCTCTCACAGGACAATGAGTATCATGTTGTTATTGAAATCATTTTGTTTGATTGCTCACATATTTGAAGTAAATCCATATTCTAGATTATTGAAATACTATCTTCAGAAAGATATAGTCTTTTCAACTGAAGTTGTAATAGGCATATTGTCCAGAAAAACACAACCATATATGCACAAAACGGCTCAGTAGACTACTATAACTGAATAATATCAAAAAAAACTTTATCCCCAAGCAAACAATTTGAAAATATTAAAAGGAAACGAAATAATGATATTCTTTCATACAATGTAAACAAACATTGAATGTCCCATAGAGTAGTTCAGATTTTCACAGTTCTGGCGCTACGATCTTAATCTAGGTTCCCTATTCGCGAAAATCACGAACCAACGGATGGCGCTCGAGAAATGTCAAAAATTTGACATGAGGGTGATCAACAAACATTTGGTATATGTTTTCGATGGTAATATGTCAATTTTCAATTCGAATTTCAGGGAAGAAATAAATAATCCTGAGAATCCAAAAGGGGCGCTATTGATAGATTATCGTTTATAGAATTCAAAACAGGTATTTTATGTGAGTTTCGTGGATTTATTATGTTTTTATAAGCTTTTCAAACCACCTCTGCAAAATCAATGGGGCCACTAAAGTATTTGTATTTCAATGATTTCTCTTTATTTCAAGAATGGCCAAGATTGAAATAAGTATCTAGAGTATATTGGAGATAAGAAGAAACCCTTAAAATAGCGAAAAGCATTATTCAAAGCTGGTCACATACTTTGTGGGATAGATGTCAAACACATACTCGAACACATTTCAATAAACTCCTGTTCACAAACTTCAGCTCTAGGGTAGCTCTAATATGAAATTAAAATAGTTCCATGGAAAAATTAGCAGAGGAAGTGTGAATTTATCTGTAGACCTGTAATAATTTTATCCTAACCCAAAAATAGATGATTAGCAAAACAAAAACAAAGAATTGTAGTCAATTAACTTTATTCTCTGAGAGAAGTAAGTACAGGGGTGCTTATATTGAAATACCTACCTAGGCAACACAAGTTATTATTTTCATGTTAACAATAAAATGATAAGTAATTCATATATTTAAATAATTAAATAATATAGATGAGTAGGTATGTTCCAAGAATAACTTAAAAAGTTTGAGACCTTGTGGTCTACCAGTCATTCAAATTCATTTATTTCAATTGATACTTCATTCAATTCACAGCTTATTCATTTTGAATAAAGATTTGTTATCATTCAGCCCACATTGCCCTCACTCTTGAAGTTTGCATGTGATGACTTCCAGATATTTATTGAAGGAATTGCATTCTTTTTGAGCCTATCTCTTGGTTTAATTCTCCTTGATGGTCCTAAAGTAAAATCAAGGTTTTCATTACAAACAACAAGGGACACAACTACAGTTAAACCAGGTCTTATTTGTTTGATTTAACCTGAAAGACATACCTTCGCATTTACTTGAGAAATCCAGTTCTATAGGAAGTGCTTACTACAAACGTAAATGTTTGTGTGGTGATAAGTTCTCCTTTTTTCAACGTGATAATTCTTCACACAATCCTGAAAGGAAATTCAGGATTTTGTGCCAAAGGAACGATGTCTGTACGGTAGGAGGAACGCTGAAATACTGAACAAATCTTTGTCGATTTCGTCCACGACCTTTTGTGCTAGCTGATAAGCACGAAACAAGTCCGAAAACTATTCAAAACAATTCAATTTCATTAAAAATAATACGAAAGTCTATGCTATACAATGCTTTGTTGATCACCCTCGGAAGGCTTAGAAAATTTGACACCAGAGGCCGCCCACTCCGTGATTTTCGCGAATGCCATACTCCTTCCCCAAAGGAAGAGCGAACAATTTTCGCAAATCGTTGCTATGGTAACGATAAAAAATATATAGGATTTTGATTGGTACAAAATGTTGGGGGTGTGAAATTTTCAGTAGCATCCACAACAAGATGCCGCCTCGCCACAAGCGCAGCTCGGGCAGCGTACTCGATTCGCAGGAGTTCGGCAAAGGCCAGCGCAGGAAACTGTCCGATCCGGACATAAGTCTAAGGACGAACTCGAACGCTCGGTCCGACCCTATAGCCATTCCTCCGACGACGTCTTTCAGTCCTGTGACGTCTCCTCACCCAGATGGTGAGTCCAACAAACTGGCGCCTTTGAGACTTCATTTGCTTGAGGCTTCGATCATATAACAGACTAGATGAATAACGCACAATCCTTATTGCCACAGTAGTTGTTTGATGCTGTGCTACGAACGAAAAATAATGTTTCATAATTATAAAAAGTAATCAAGGATCAAATGTCAAATACAGATAAGGTATAATCACGTCCTAAGAAGAATAAATACTGTAGGCAGAGATAAGTAACCCTAACAAGATGTGCACGTCTTATGGGAGGTTTGGAAATATAGTCACGTGATTGATTTTAGTTTCAACGTATTATCACAGATGGCGTTTAATGCATGAATCTTCATTTTCTTTCATGAGAAGTTAGCGTTTCGCAGCTAAACAAATTACGAACTTTCACGAACTTTTCACGTCAGAGATAATAATAACCTTAACGTTTTGGTTTTACATATTTATTTTTCGAAAATTTGTGTTTGACCACAGAAGGGAGGTGTAGATAATAACTTGAAGATTGGAAAAAAGTGTATAAACATGAGCTGCAAGGAAAATTCGCCGTGGAGCATATTCAAATGCTACTAAAAAAATCCTGACATCAACTTCAGGTATTGCCTTTATTATGTAGAAGCTGTTTGCCTTTGAAATTGTTGTGATATGAATAAATGGGTTTTATTTTTCATTCTTTGGTTTGAAATGGCTCATCGAAATATTATATTATCAAAATTTGATTGATGAAATTCTAAATACTACATTTCTCAATTATCTGCTCAATTATAATGATGAAATTGCTTTATTGAACTTATATATAAAATATAAAAAATGCTCAAAAGGCTATAGTATTCCATAATCGATTGTCCCTGATAAATATTATCTTTAAAAATCTTCAACCTGCTGCCAACAAAACATTTTGGGATGGAAAACTGCTTGGGAAACAGTTTTGGCAGCATATGCAATATAAGGTCTGGTCAAAATTGCCACATAAATTAAATTTCCTACTGCTGATATGGAATGAATGTTCTCTTCAAGATCACTGATGCTTTCCTCAGCTTGATCAGTTTTAGTCTCTCTGCTGAATATGATACAGGAAAGGCATTATCCATGTGATATTTTTGGATGATTTGTTTTACATATGATTCTTAATGAATGAAGATATCATTCTGAATAATTTGCATTTCCAAGTAGATATCTCCTGATGGTTCAATAGTTACCTTGATTGATTGTTCTTACAAACATTTAATAAGCTTTCACACAAAATCTGTTCCATCTTCGTATCCGTCTGGTTGGTTCATGGTTCATATTTATATACATAGTGATCAAATGTTCAATCTCCAACATTATTCAAGAGTATTTGATAAAGATAGATGAAATTTATTTGCTAAGGAAGTGTGAAGTGTGGCTTCTTGACACTTGCATATTCGCAATTCGCATACAAAAGACAAAGACAAACGGATGAAGAAAAAGAAAGAAAATTTTGACCTTGAACTGTGAACATAGCCCTTGGGACATGGCAGCCAGATATGGCAGCTGGAAAAGCTATGTTCACTCTTTTGGAATCAACGGCACTAGTTCCATCTAGTGGCTGATTCCAGAACCATGAAAAATATATTGCCAATTTACAACATTGACGTGCACATCTTGTTATGGTTACTTATCTCTGCTGTAGGCGACCTATATGAAGTCAAAAACAGATGCACCTCAAAAGCGCCGAAAATATAAGTTACTGGGCAACTTCGTGTATCAACTAGAATGATAAAGCCAATAAGAATTTACAAACAAATGAACCAAAAATGAGCCGACCAAAAGAAATTGAAGGCATATCACTGATATCAATGAAAAAACAAAGCCATTAATTTGAGACTCGGTGACACGATATTGTGCACGTGTTCTTTTGTCGGATTGCCGCTCTGATAGGGACAAAGGGTTAGATTTTGATATAAAAATGATGACCAAAAGTCAATCGAGAGCAGTCACAAACATGACTCGAAAGAGTTAAGTTCAGTAATACCGTGGTCACCACGGTTTGTTTTGAAGCTAACGGACTTTTAAGTAGCGGATTCTTTGTCGAAAGACAAAAAACATACTTTGTCCAAATTGCAAGTGGTCGATAGACATTGCGAAAGTTAGTAGGTATTGCATACAAAGTGACAAGTGAACCAGATACAAAATATGTAAGTTGCCCAAACCAGTCTATATAAATGTCCGTAGGAAAAGATTTCAGATCATTGACCCAGAAGTAATTCAAAAGGCACATGTTAGGGAAATTATAACCTTCATCTCAGAGGGTGTCGTTTGTCGGACAGGAGCCAGAGTTGTATTTAAAAATATTAAAGTATTTGACGTAGGATTTTCTAATTACAAAAGATGACTGATAAAACAGCTTTGTGTTTGAATTTGTTGGGATAATTACCTGTATAATTGTAAACCCGATTTCGTAATTTTGTATGTAAATTAATATGGTTCTTTCAGGAGTAAATAATAAATATAATATTCCTATGTCAGTAGAACATACTAGAGCTATATATCAAATTGATTACGAATTAGAGCAATATTCGACTTTATTCAACTTGACAAATATATAACATATGTCAGAATAATATTTCATTTCAACATAACATATAATGATTCATAGGGTGTCATTAATACTTGAACTGTCTCCAACATTCGTTATTCGTAGCAACAACAGATTCCCCCAGTACTTACCAGGGTCTTGCTAAGTGATGAAAGGGGCTGAATTTTAATAAATTGACTTACAGATAAAATCATCTCCGAAGAACAAACCCACTAGAATAGTAACACCCCGATATTGCTTGAAGCCAACATGAAATTCATATTCATATGTTTTTCCCCCCACAAAGGTTGCCACTTCGTAACATTTGAAAGTGATAATGATCCCACATTTATTCTCTTTCCCGATAATATTTTTCCATATATTCGCTAACTTTTTCAAATTACCACAAATTGTTTTGCATATAAGGATGGATAAATAATGTTTATACAACGACTGATACGACACTGAGTAACTCACCAGTGCAATGTCGTGTTCTGGTCACCACTTTTAAATCGTCTCTTACATATTCAACAGCGTTTCTCCATCTTTTAAATTTGATTTGAACAGAACAAACAGGGTTTTTAAGTAAAATTATATTCAAATTTTTACACAAAACTGGAAATATGCCGTTCAATGTACCATCAAACTGAACTGGAACTAGAACTGGAAGCTAGGTCATCTGCCATACGGGGTGATGACAATGTGTACCTACTCTAATAACATATCTATCAATAATACCAATAATATGTAACTATTTCTAACTTCTGGAAACCGAAGAGGAACAGGCGCTCGGTCGGGGAATCCTGAGGGGGAGGAGGGACAAAGTGCGTTAGCGGTTATTATTCAATGCGCCCGTTTTTCTTTCCAGACACTGGTTTTCGGCAAGAAAATTTCGAAAAAACAAAGTTTACTTTCGATCGTATAACATACTAGATGAATAACGCACAATCCTTATTGCCACAGTAGCCAACATCCGAATCAGTTACTAATGTTACGACAAGAGAATATTCAGCTGAATATTTGGAAGAATCTACAACTAACCTTCAACACTTTTATTTTATAACTTCTTCTAGCACGATTCGGTGAGAACTGCCCGAACATTATTCATTGTTCTGATCGCATAAAGTATCAAATGTATTCAAATCAATATGAAGTATAACAAATATAGGAGATAAATTCATTTAAACATGATTTCTCCTAAATGGTTGAAAAATACCATAGGCATACAAATGCCTGTATTGTGATTTTCTACTCATTCATGGAAAAAAATTAAATGTACAAATATTTATGATTGACTATTAGTGAATTGGTACTTCTTATTATAAAGAGGTTAAATAATTTATATAGTAATGTAAAATTGCTATTCAATACAAAGAAGACGGCAGGATGTCAGGAAGAAATTGCAATAGTTTTTCAAGACAGTATTGACAAGAAGACGAGTTGTTTTTCATATTAAAAAAATGTTATTGATTTCCGGATTCACGATAAGATAATGTTTCAGAGTGATTTTGTGTTTATTAAAGTTATTGATTTTCTTCAGGTTTGTTGGAAGGATGTTGTATAGTTTCGGACCAAAGAAAAAAACAAATCTCTGCGTATAGCTCTTTCTGTAAATTGGAAGTTGGATATTTGATTTTTCTGAGAATCTTGTGAGTCTGGGTGCGGTTGTTCTATATTTGTCAATGTTTAAAAACATCCATATCAGACACTGATAGCTTTACAGGGATCTAACATTCATTACCTTCGCGTATTTTAGTCGAGAAGTGCCAGTTTTTTTTCAATATTTTTTTTCTCCAGATGACATTGAAAGCGGTCTTTTAATGACACTTGGCAGGCTTAGAAGTTGTACTTTTAATGCCTAGGCAGAAAAAGTCCACTTTTACTGCCTAGGCAGAAAAAGTTCGTTGCTAGGCAACCTTCCAAGTAATAATTTAAATCAAACTGGTTATTAAAATTGACAATGACATTAAGAAAACTCAAAATGATGCTGATGATAATAAACTGATGGTTTTATTGCATTAAAACTACAAACTTCAACACGAAATTTTCATTTATTAGATATATTTATGGTGATTTGTGAACAATTATTTAATACAATTGAACTCTGTACACTTCCCTCCTTTCCAGTAAAATTAACAACTTTAGTATCCACACTTGATACTCCGGAAACGCCAGAAAGCATATTTTATTGCCGATGTTCGACTTATTGGCTAGCGAGTCCTCAATATAGCCCTCCGCGACAGCGGAAGACTTCCATCCTCCATGTTGCTTCAACATTGTTATGTCCCCACCAGAATGCACCAGCAACGTGGCGGAAGTTCTGCGAAAGCAGTGCCCGCTATACTCTTTCGCATGGGATAGTCCCAGAAAAGTAGCAATTTCTTCTGGCATTTTACCGAATTTGTGAATGCCAATGAATTGATGTTGTGCTTTACCGTTCGCATATCTACTTATAGAAGACTATTTAAATTCGAGGGTCTGGAGGCTGCATATTTTCTGTAAACGCTTAAATATTCCGTTACTACAAAAGATCTTGATCTTTTGGTCTTAGTATTTAGTAGCATAATTAGCAATTTGTCGCCCATATCATTTATATCATCTGTTTTCATTTGCAAAAGCTCATCACATCTACAAGCCCCAGCGACTGCAACAATAAGTACAACCTAAAATATAAATTGAAAATAAGTTCTTTAATCCATAATAGATCATTTTCAATATATTCCTACCTTCGTACACAAATACAGTTCATCTGGGGCATCTGATAAAAATTTCTCGATTTCTTCTCTTTGAAAAACTCGGGATTTTTTTGCATGGAAACCGTATGACTGGCGTTTCAAAAAAGCCCGTAACTTCAGGTATTTTGCCAAATCAATGTTATTTTTTATGTTCAGGGTAGCTTTCAACATCGAATAGGTAGACCATAACGTTGAAGGCTTTATTTTCTTTGAAAGATCGGAAAAATAGACAATCAGCACATCTTCAGAGAAAGATCTTATATTTTTCTTCTGTCTATATTCCATGAATCTGCTGTATGTGAGTTCATATACAGTTCTTGATTTTTCCGGTAAAAGGTTAAATTCCACATCTCGCGCCTGGTCTCTTATCTCAGGTGGTGTTAATTGCATCAATTCATCCTCACTTTGCAGTAAATCCATTTCTAACATGACAACTTTTCAAAATTGACAATGACAAAGTAAACAGTAAACAAACATATTCAACAAACGTCATCAGCGGTAAACATAGTAACGCAGGGCCCAGTTACCTTTGATACAATAATTTAGTTATTTGTATATTGATAATGAAACGCAATTTAAATATGAAAAAGTCGATTTTGCGTGGAATTGGAACAAATTTGAAGAAAAAATTATATGTTCCACACGGCAGAAAAGCAGATTTAATCTTGTGCTTTTATGCCTAGTAAAACAAATAACTATAGTAACGAGATTTGTACCGTTCGCAAATGATTCAAAGTATTTTTAAAAGTTCCCCCCATACTACGATACAATACCGAATTATTGATTCTGCTAAGGAGTTATAGACTGTCATCAAGTTCTTTTTTGAAAGAATTTCCAAAGAACAAGAATCAACAATATTAATCATCAGTAACGACTTCTGGCCATTCCAACACACCGGGTGTTAATACAATGACAATGGTGATAACACCAATCGTGCCGTATCCTCGAGACTATTCTGGTCGTTACACAAGATTGAATTCCACAGAGAGGGAACTCTCACCCCCGGCCAGGATGGTCGTAGGCTCGGAAGGCTCGCCGCCCTTCGAATCCCGAGCGCTGATCAATCCCTTCGACCCGTCCCACGTGACCATCAAGCTGACGTCGAACCGCAGACGGTGGACGCACATCTTCCCCAAGGGGCCCACCGGGGTGTTGATCCAGCAGCACCACTACCAGGCGGTGCCCGCCCAGGCGGAGCTAGACGATGCTGAGAAGGATGGTTGCGAGCAGGTGACGTCACCTGCTTGCAGATCTGTTGGGGCGCTGGCGGCGTTGCAAGCTTGTGAGTAGGTCTTATTGAAACACTCAGCTCTGAAAATATGCGTTTTCCTACAAGCGTGCGTGATTCACCCTCTACCCGCACGCAATTCAGTTTGGAAAGTGTCATTTTCCCACACTAGTGCGGGAAAAACATTTATATGATATCCTCGTAAAATATAAGTGGTGGGTGACAAAATATGAAAGTTCAAGCTTTTTTGTTGCAATACTAAGTGAGTTTGTTCAAAATCATCCATCATTTTGCACTATTTATTGAAAAAAATGATTAAATATTGATAAATAAAAATGTATTATTATGAAAATCACCCTATATATAGACTTTGATTGATCTGATAACGAGTAGGCAAGGTGGATATAGGAAGGTGAAACAGCTCTTCAAATGTTTCTGCGAAAAACTTGTAGACCATTTGAGAGGCGTAGAAATATTTCCACGACTTGAATGAAGTTGGCGATAAGATCGATTAAGTATCTAGGATGATTTCTGTTGCTTACGTATTTCTGTGGTTCGCATCTGACAGACATGATTGAAATGACATCAAAACACAATATTTTCAGTGAATCTGGAATAATTATCGATATTTTGACTCTCCTCAATCATTTTTCATCTAGAACAGATGAAACTGATAAAAGTATGACAGATGCGCAGTTTCTGTTTTACCGACACAAGGTATGTCGCCATCTCTGATAACTTCAGAAAATATTACTACGGTAAGAAAACAAGTAGGCAAAGGTCTACAGTTTATTCTAGTGCTTGTTAATAGGAAGCTGTTTCACCATCCTATATCCACCTTGCGAGTAGGTAACAATTGATGCTGTCATGCCGATCAATACACAAATTTGTTTGTAATTGTCAGAGTGACAGACAAAGCGTTACTTATATAAAATTTTCAATTCAGTGAAATTGCCACAATGGATTATTCATCTGATGAAGAACTTCCACAAGAAATCGTGCAAGCAGCTACAGATGCGAACTTAGAGTTATTGCCAACGAAATCTAAACAAAGGTATGAGAAGCAATACACGAGTTTTATTGAATGGTGCAACAATAAAAAAGTGAAAACACCAAATAAAGAAGACCGAAAAAGGCCAAAATCTTCACTCAAGAAGACTTTTCAAAATTTATGACTGAAGCACCCGATGACATATTCCTCATGATTAAGTTAGTAGCAATTTTTGGATTAGCTGGTGCTTGCAGGCGAGAAGAGCTGACAAAACTCACCATTGACGACATAGACGACAAAGAAAAGCTGATAATTGTTATTATCAAGGATTCCAAAAATCATTCCTCTAGATCCTTCGTGATATCTGAAGAAGCAAATGTTGGTTATTGTTTGAACGTATACAGAAAATATGTACATTTACGTCCAAAAGAGACTGCTCACCGTCGTTTATTCTTGTATTACAAAAATGGAAAATGTACTGTGCAATGTGTAGGAATCAATACCATAGGAAAGATACCCTCCGAAATAGCAGTATATCTGCGCCTTCAAAATCCAGAGCTTTACACTGGTCACAGCTTCAGGCGTTCCTCAGCCACTTTACTTGCTGAATGTGGTGTGGGTATAACTAATATCAAACGCCTAGGAGGATGGAAATCGACTTCATCAGTTGCAGAGGGGTATTTAGAAGACTCCACCAATCGAAAAAAAGAAATGTCCAACAAAATTCTCAATTTGAAGACTGCATCGTCTTCCGGGTGCATTTTAGAACCATCCACGTCTATATCGATCGGCAATGATTTGATGCCTGTGCCTGCACATTCGATTTCTTTCGATAATGTATTGCCCGAGTTACCTTCTTCTTCAGGAAATCTGCCATCTTCAAAAAATATGCTGGCTTCCGCTATAAATTTACATAATGCATCAAATTGTAGATTTACAATAAACATTACGAATAATTAGTGGATAGAAAATGTTACTCTTGTTAGTTGTTTTCATTTGCATGAATAAATAATTGAAATAATGAATTTGTTTCCTACGCTTGTAGAAAAAGTATTGTTCCTAACTCATGCGGAAATTGTCTTTCCCACACTCGCCTGCTTACCCGAACTCCGCTCCGCGTCGTTCGGGTTAACGGCAGTCGCGTGCGGGAAACATCACTTTCCGCACTTGTTAGGAAAATTACTAATTCCTACGACTGTTGAGCCGAATGCGTAAAATAATATTGAAATTGCGACTTTTCGATCTGACAGCTGAGAGAAACAGTACCACGTCGAGCTCGAGCGCACCTTCTTCGCTTTTTTTGCAAAACCAAAAATAAAACCAAAATTCTTAGTAGCAAGTCTTTGCCTCCACACTTTCTTTTATGTCCTGTCTGTCGCGTGCACACCCACACCTTCCGTACTTCCCCCCCCCCACTCCCCTACCCGGCGAGCGAGTTGCTGTCACCTCAACTGATATTCACCCGCGAAACATAACCATACTTATTACTAACTAGTACTAAACAACGACCACGTATGAAAACGTCAATAATCACACTGTTTCGTTATTCAGAAAGTAGCTAATATCACCATGGTATTGTTTATTTGAAAGAAAAAAAGCACTAGTGTTGATATGAAAAATATATCACAACGGTCGTATGAATTTATAGAAATAATTAGGTATATTGTGAAGGTACTCACTGTCAATATAATCTTTCTCATATCAAATTCATATTATTTATTAAAATTTCTGTCTCGTTTTGAATTATACCGAGAACTCTTCATCTATTAATTTCAATGTGTCCGATACATAACCTCTGAATTCACTTTAAAACTGGAAACTTTACTCTTTGCTGGAACTATTTCGATGTTTATGACAGCTGGTGAGATCATTCAAAAGAGTACGGCCACAGTGAGCTTGCATTAGTTGCATGTTGCATCATATCACAGTATCACAGATGTTTACACTATTTACATTTGACAAGGAGTCAAGGACGCACTAACTCGTACACGCTCGCGCACTACGTACTCCTGTGGTTCTGTATTCCTGGTTGCGTGATTACTGGCGCTAGCAGGTGAATGGTGTCAAATATCAATGAAAATGTTTGTCCAAATAAAACTAATTCAATCAATCAGTAATTCACATGATATGGAGTTGTCGGAGAAGTATTCAAATATCATCTTGAAAATGGAAATAAACACTACTTGATATTGAATCAAAACCACCTGCAATTATAGAGACCGCTCAAGTTACATTTTTGACAAGACCTTCCGCGAAATGAAAGTATTCGGAGTCGTAGGAAAAATAGTGTACAAAACTCGTTGGAAAGTGCATTTCATGCACTCGTTACGTTTCCGTGATTACTCGTGTACAATATGTCACTTTCCACACTTGTTGTGTAATATACTAATCCATCGTGGGTACATTATCGATCCGAATGGACACCTATAGTCCATTTCAGTTAAGAATACAGTAGGGGGAGTGGTGGACGTAGCCTGGTTTACACTAGCAAACCCGCCAAATTCAAATATTTCAGAACTATGAAAATGTTAAGTGATGAATCAATAATTGAATATTTATGTAGCAACGATATATTCTGCAGGATATAAGATGACTTAAATCATTGATTTCTAAGTGAATTAACAAATCTGCAAAAATAATTTTATGATGGAATTTCACGAAGCACATAAGTGAACAATAATTCGTTAACGTATTCCAAGGATATTTTCAATCTGATGTAATGTTGAGTATGAAATTTTAAATAAAAACTCTAGTCACTATTCAATTCACTTGACTGATTATGCTTCAAAGGACAAAATATGGAAGTGGTAGAGGTGGAAATGTTTTCCTCAAAATAGTAAATCAATAACCACTTCCATTGTTGCGATGTCGCAATATTTTACATTGTGTAAACTTGTCTGGCCTCTAGACCAATGAGAAGCGAGGAAAATCGTTCCCTATCTCTTCAACGATGTATTCTTAACTGAAATGGACTATAGTAGACGGTATAACATTGTCTGTTCATTGGAAACTATGACGTACTTTCTGATAATAACCTTGAACTATTTTGAACTTGAAGTGTCGTACAAGGCATAACCTAACGGTTTTATTCACATTTTGAGTTACGAGGCCGACAAGGATGGTTGCGAGCAGGTGACGTCACCTGCTTGCAGATCTGTCGGGGCTATGGCGGCGTTGCAAGCTTCTGAGTAGGTCTTGAAACGAAATGGATGTTCAGCAATAGGGTTGTACTCTTTTTTTACAGAGATTACGAGGGTATTTTCTCGGAATTTTTATTGTCGAGGGTTTTTCCGAAATTGGCATTCAAAAATTAAAAATTCTCCATCCTTTTCTAAAAATGTGACGTCATCCGGTAGGTTGGTTTAAGTCAAAGACATTCAAACACTAGAGACTTCATTATTTACGTTTTTGCGCGATCAGTCATTGTTCGATCCTTCTTTTCTGACTCTTTTCCTCCAATTACATGTTTGCCAGATTTTACGATTTTTTGATACGTTATGCAATCTTGCAGTGGATATAACAATTCACACAAAACAATAATTGTACTTTACTGAAGCATAATTGTTTCACTTACTTTCTATGAATCGGAGTTATCATCGAATCATAGTGTTTTTGATTTAATGATGTACATTCTGAATAACATTATACTATTTTTACAAGATTGACGATTGCGAGGTTGCTGATTTGCCGACGTTTTTCTTTGATACCGATTTGAGTTATTTTGGCCGTTTAACTTTTTTGTGAGTTTCAGAAACAATATTTGTTCACGAATATGGTGCATTTGTGTGTTGTGTGTAAAAGGGTGGATCATTTGAACTCAAATTGGACTTTTCACCGGTGAGTACTGGTAGAGCCAAAATATAGGTTATGTTCATTAGACAGAGGCGTCCGGTCCAAAAGTAGATGCCAGATTCGCAAATATCCTGCTTTGACGGTAACGATAATATATTTCAAATATATTGACAATGAGCACACATATTATGACTGGTAAATACCAGAAATAGATTATTTTAAATATAATTTGATCACTATTTTATTTGTGACGTATGGAAAAGTTTCACTTGACAGCATTCTATTTTTGTACTAACCCTACGAAGTTATTTTTTTATGTTCTGGTTCTCACGAAAAGGGATATCCTGTAATGTTCAGAGAACATCGTGAGAACCAAGGGAAAGAAGGCAGGAGTTGGTGTTCTTCTTAAATTTCTGGAGATGGTATGCCTCGGGGAACACCTCCCTAGGCAATGAGTTCCAAAGTCTCGATGTTCGTTGGATGAACGAGTCTTTGGAAAGGGACGTTCTGCAGCTCTCTAAAGTGACCACAAAGGGGTGTGAAGACTGAACTTGACGAGTTGATCTCGAAGATACTGCTAATGGAGGAATGATTGTTGATATTTCAGAAGAGCATTGCCCATGAAAATATCTATAAAATAGAGATTAATCGCCAACTTTTCTACGGCGTTCCAGAGAAGTGAGCGAGTTTGTAAGCGAGGCATCACCGACGAGACGAATTGCCCTTTTTTTGGACAGAATCCAATAGTTTCAGGATATGTTTAGGTGCCGCACTCCAAATATGGGAACAGTATTCCAGGACAGGTCGGATCTGTGCCTTATAGATCATAAGCAGCTTACTGGGAGTGAAATAGCTCTTGGCTCGAAACAGAAAACCAAGTTTTTGGGATGCACTTTTGGCAATGGACCTCACGTGATTTTCCCAAGAATAGTAATTTACGTCCGGAAAATACTGTTTTTGTGGATGAGTGGACAAAATTCTAGGACGAGCGTAGCGAGTCCTGGAAGTCTGCGAGTCCAAAAAAACTGTTTTCGGGCGTGTTGCGTACACAATTTTTTCGGCAACCGTGTAGAATAACAAATCAAAGAAACACATTTCTTTATTAGAACAAAATTTCGAACATTTCAATTCTTATTTATATTAATATTTATATTAAAATTAGAACAATTGTTAATATTGAATGGATTCAATTTGTTTGAAATGCTTGGTATATTTAAGTGCCTTTTGTTGAAGTCAGAACAAGAAGGTAAAGTTTCCGTTTCACATTGATTGTTTTCATCTGATAATTTTTGGATGTTAGCTAATTTTATGTCAGATAGCTGTCAGTCGTTATTTTGCTGCTATGGTAATGATCAACTGCATTTATCAAAACCATACTATAACCAAGATTTTCATATTTACAATGACAACAACGATGTGATTCTTCCCGGCCTAGTCCGGGAAGTACGTACTTCCCGGACTAGGCCGGAAAAATGCCACTTTCTCAAATAAAAAATCGTCTGGAAAGTACGTACTTTCCGGACGGTTGCCGAAAAAGGTTATTGCTGATAGTAACGCCAAACATCGAAAAGGATGACTTCAATGGTATGGTTAGTCCTGACTGGATTATGTTGGGCACAGTGAGATCGGCTTTTCTACAGAAAATATATGCTTGTGTTTTTTTGCATTGAATTCTACCAGGTTATAAGATCCACACTCGAGAATTGTTGCTAAGTCCATGTTTATTTTGTTAACATTTCTTCCTCGTTCATTTCTGGTTTGACGGGCCGATATAGGAGCCCTGGAAGAGAAAGCGGCATGGAGGGTACTATCATCCGCGAAGCTGTGTATAGAACATGAAGTTGCTTCCAACAAATCGTTGATGTGAAGTAGATTGAGCCATCCTATACAGATTAACATCCTTGGACTTGATTTATCTTGCACCTATGGGCATAACGTTGGTTATCGAGGATATTTGATTCGAAATCACGCAAAGACTCACTTATTTCCCAGTTTATTTCCTAGTTGTCCTCTTTTTCAGACTGCAAAAAACGCCCAAACTCCAACAATACTGGTCAGCATATGAATGGACCTCCGAAGAACACAACAAAGCGTTTGACACTGCTTTGGGGTGCTACAGGAGAACAGGAATGGACTCCTGCTTTGACTACAGGTGATATAATGTTGTTTTCAGTACACCACATCGAATTCAATTGTCGACTATTCAAATAGATCAGCTTTGACTTCATTCGCTAATAAGATTTTTTTCTCAGACAGAATATTCGACTCGATTATTCAACAAATTATACAAAGGTATCATTTACTGAATAGCTTAGACAGAATTAGACAGAGGCGTCCGGTCCAAAAGTAGATGCCAGATTCGCAAATATCCTGCTTTGACGGTAACGATAATATATTTCAAATATATTGACAATGAGTACACATATTATGACTGGTAAATACCAGAAATAGATTATTTTAAATATAATTTGATCACTATTTTATTTGTGACGTATGGAAAAGTTTCACTTGACAGCATTCTATTTTTGTACTAACCCTACGAAGTTTTTTTTATGTTCTGGTTCTCACGAAAAGGGATATCCTGTAATGTTCAGAGAACATCGTGATTATACAAAGGTATCATTTACTGAATAGCTTTTGTTTATTCACCATTATTTCATCTTCTTCGGTGTTATAAACATTCGTAGATTATCAGCCGAGTGTGCTCATGAATAATCGAGTGGGAATCCGAAGAATTGAAGAAGTCCACAGCCAGATTACTCGTTCAATTACTCTTTTCAGCAGTCAACCTGTTGATAGATCTGAAAAGCAAATGTTCAGCCATGTGTCGAATATTATTGACGAGTTTTTTCTGCAGATTCTAGCAACTTTTACATTTCAAATGAATATCGATTGGCATGAGATTGACAAATTTCGAAATATCTGCAATCCTTCCATACGTTAGAGTTCCATCTGCAACGAGTTAACTAGACGAAAACTGATCTAAATAAAACACCTGGGCCCCTATTCTTGAATTCAAGGAGTAGAAGAACTTATAGAAAAGTGAGGAGGAAATATATCATTCATCTGTCAAGAAGGGAGACAGTTGTCCAGTTTTTTACTCCCTAGAATTCAAGAATAGGGCACCTGAAAGGTTGACTTCGAAGCAGAACTGTGTAGATAACAGTTTATCAGGATCACACAACTTTTCTTCATCGTTTTTTTTGTTGGAAGTGATTGAAATTCTTCATGGACATATTCGATTATTCATCGTGAATTTCCATCCATGGAACATAGCGTAGTAGCAGAGTACTTGTGCTTATCAGATGACTCGATATCTGATATGGCTTAGTTTTTGTATGTACCTCTTTATCTCCGTAAATAGTCGATAATTGACAATTTCGGCCAGCTTTGAGACAGAAAAAATATGTCTGCCCTAGTGTTGTCTTTTTTGTCGTCAAGATTGCAACTCAAAATAAAGAAAATGTTATGATTGTGACGTGAAAAAAGAGAAGAAGACTAATATCACAATTATAATGTGTTTCAATAATTGTATGCTAACAATGCTGACAAAATATTCTGAATAATTGGAATATCGAAAGCAAACTACAGGAAAAACAAACCAATTATACAGGGTGTCCCCTCTCAATTAGAAAATACTTCTGGGGCATATTGAGGAACCATAGACAAGCAGTTTGAGATAAGAGACTGATGTCCGGAAGTTAATGGTTTTCAAAATACAAAGTTTTTTTCAAAAAACTTTTTTTTATTAATATTTCAAAGACACGTTAACCGATTTTCTTGAAATTTGCTAGTGATGTAAGCTTTAATAAGACGCTCAGTTAGCACTAATTAAATGTTAATTATGACTTCCAGTGGCGCCCCGGGGGACAGTGTCACGAATAAAAATGACAAAAAATGTACGCTGCTGACTTTTTTTAAAAATTTTATATATTTTTTAGAAAGCTCAGTTAAAAATACAACTTTTTTGTCACTTGATATTTTTTCGTATCTCTCTCCGTTTTCGAGAAAATTTTTTTATTAAAAACTTTATTGAAAGGTTCATTATTATTAGAAAGAAAAACAAGGAGGTTTTTTTACAAATAATTTATTATTAATTAGTGGAGCAAATGCTCAAAGTGTCCACCATGCATTTCGATGCATTTTCTGCACCTGTCGAGCCAGGATTCGCGCACCCGAGCAAACACGCCTGGATTGTTCGCGATAAATTCCGCTGCCACCACAACTCTAGCAACTAGGTCCTCCATGGTCGGCACAGGAGTTGCACAGATCAACCGTTCCATTTCGCCCCAAAGAAAAAAGTCCAGGGGGGCCAAGTCCGGCGACCTTGCTGGCCAAGGGACGGGACCACCTCTACCAATCCACCTGTTGTTGT
Source organism: Chrysomela aeneicollis (assembly GCA_029955515.1). Lineage (NCBI taxonomy): Eukaryota > Metazoa > Arthropoda > Insecta > Coleoptera > Chrysomelidae > Chrysomela > Chrysomela aeneicollis. Next base: position 704,557 of record JARUHQ010000026.1, on the reverse strand, counting down.
AGGTTTGGTCGAGGTAACCTCTCACGGTGCGCGCAAAATGCGCTGGACAACCATCGTGTTGGAACCAGGCCTCTCTACGCAACTGGAGGGGTACATCTTCCAGCAGCTCGGGCAGAATATCTCGCAAAAAAACTAGATAGTTATTCCCGTTGAGGTGATCAGGTAGAACGTACGGCCCAATCAAATGGTCGCCAAGAATACCTGCCCAAACATTAACACCAAACTTCTGCTGATATCCTCTGATGTGCGTAGCATGGGGATTTTGTTCGCTCCACTCGTGGTTATTACGAGGATTGAATGTCCCCTCGCGCGAAAATCCTTTTTCATCGCTCGTGAAAATTATACTTAAAAAAAATCAGCGTTTTCATCCGCTTGACGGAGCAACCACTCGCAGAACTCGAGCCGCCGAGGAGCGTCGTCAGGCAGTAGATGCTGCACCTTTTGCAGTTTAAATGGATAGAGATCGTGGATTTTCAATACTCGATGGACAGTATTTTTGCTGCAATCAAGTTGCGACGCAATCAGACGAGTGCTAGTGTTGGGCTCATTCTGAATGCGTGCCATGACTTCATCCTCAACGGCATCTCTGATCGGAAACTGCCTTGCAAATTCTCGAATATGCTGCAAAGATAACAAAGCCTCTTAGATTGGCTGTAAAACAGAAACGCGCAAGAAAAAAAACACAGAAAGTTGCCATTTCTGCAATACTTACCACGAATGAGCCGGTCTCCCGTAGATTTTGATGAATTTTGATAAAAATCTTATGGTTTGGCAATTCACGATTTGGGAACCGCTGCCCGTACAACCGTTGTGCTAACAAAGAATTACCCCGCGCTTCCCCATACAAGAGATGCATATCTGCAAGCTCGGCTAATTCAAACCGATTCATTTTTGCAATTAGTGTAACTTTTGAAGATAATTAAGTACTCAGAAACTGACACTTTTACTAAAGTTTGACATGTTTATGTGTTATCATGACAACATTGTTTTGTTTTAGATTTTCAGATAATGAACCTTTCAATAAAGTTTTTAATAAAAAAAATTTCTCGAAAACGGAGAGAGATACGAAAAAATATCAAGTAACAAAAAAGTTGTATTTTTAACTGAGCTTTCTAAAAAATATATAAAATTTTTAAAAAAAGTCAGCAGCGTACATTTTTTGTCATTTTTATTCGTGACACTGTCCCCCGGGGCGCCACTGGAAGTCATAATTAACATTTAATTAGTGCTAACTGAGCGTCTTATTAAAGCTTACATCACTAGCAAATTTCAAGAAAATCGGTTAACGTGTCTTTGAAATATTAATAAAAAAAAGTTTTTTGAAAAAAACTTTGACACCCTGTATTTTGAAAACCATTAACTTCCGGACATCAGTCTCTTATCTCAAACTGCTTGTCTATGGTTCCTCAATATGCCCCAGAAGTTTTTTCCAATTGAGAGGGGACACCCTGTATACAGGTTATATGAGCAGTGTTTCCAACTCAAATTCTCAAAAATCTCAAAATGGCTGCTTTGAAAACACCAGAAAATCACAATACCTGGTTAAATTAAAAAAATGCGCCGCGGGCGAAAATTTTTGAAAATCTAGTGGTTTTCTGGTGGTTTACTACGATTTAAATCACTAGATTAACACCAGATATTAGCTAGTTCTATTGGTAAAACTGGTGCGCACTCGGTGTAAATGTTTCTGCTTAATCAAAAAGGGTGCTAGTGTAGTAGAATATATCGTGATCCGTGTCATGCGCATGGGTCAACTGTCAATTAGTAGTGAAATTTGTGGCAGAAATCAAATACGGAAGAAACCTTAGAAATCACCAGATTTCCACATGTGTCATGAAAAATTCACAAAAATAACCACCAGCCACTAGATGCATTTTTTTGTCACAAAACGATAACTCAAACCACCAGTTTTTGGTGTAAAATCCACTAAGATGGCAACACTGCATATGAGTCTTCTTCATTTTTATATTGAGAAGTAATTTGGAACATGCAGTACACAGTTATTGAGATAATTGTCATGTGTCATGTTGATGTTGTAATTGAATTTGTCAATAATTCATGTTCTCTCAAGTAGAGGCTTTCATAGTTTAATCCCATATTATTCCATCATTCCCTTCTTTATACTATATCATGATTTGAAATTGCAATATTTTTCTCTCTCAAAGCTGGCTGATCTTGTCAATTGACCCTTCCCAGAATAGAAAGTTGCCATGGCGGATTTTGATATTTGACAGATTTAGGGAAAAATCTGGGGAAAAATTTGGCACTTGTCAGTTGACAGAATAAGTGTTTCATGTCAAAATTGAATCAAAATGTGAACAAATCCAAATTCTAGAATAATATCCTCTTTCTTTGCGCCTTTTAAGTCTGAGAAATATCTGTATCGATATTCTGGAATTTGGATTTGTTTCCATTTCGATTCAATTTTGACATGGAACACTTATTTTCCCAACTGTCAAGTGTCAAGTTTTTCCCCTGAATCTGTCAAATATCAAAATCCGCCATGATAACTTTTTATTCTGGGAAGGGTCAATATCACGTGATGCCAAATCTGCATCTGCTCGCTCGGCTCCAATTTTTTTGAAACCGAACCTTCTAATAGGGCGGAATGTATTTAACGCTCTGCGAACAGATTGGATCTGCTGTCTGAGCTGACAGGTGACATATATGTTAAATCCTACCGCACCTATACTGTCAGCGAATGACGGATAAACAAGGCTTGACCTAGAAGATGTGGAAGTAGACTCAAAAAAAAAAACTTGAAAACATTTTTTTCATCACATTCAAAGAATCACTCATTGAAGTTTGAGAGCGTAATCAATTAAAACCAAGTGAAGGATTCATCGGGTTATGCGATGATAATAACAATAATCTACCACTATTACTATCAACAATCAACATATTGATCGAAATGCAAAATACTGAATGCTTAAATAAACATACCTAGTCATCGCTAATTTTCGACTGGTTGAATCACTTCATGTGTTCAGCTGTATACTTCTTGTGTTGCTGTGATGAAAACATTTCTTATGATGCTGTGCTGCAAACATTTCTTGTTGCCGAATTGACGAGTTGCTTCCTTTTTGTTCCATGGCCTTGGCGACAATCTACGGAAACGCAGTCAATGATGTGCTGATAGGTTTGGACAATTCATAAAAGTTTTTTTACTTAGATACAATAGATACTTTATCGATTCGTAGTTGACCTGTATTAGTGAGTTTGTAGTTGAATTTGCTTTTTGGTATACTATCCTAGTTATGTATCTTCACATATGCTTACAAAAAAATGCTTACAGTTTGTTTCGTTTTTGGGCATGAAATTCCCATAATTAGTATTATTATCGAAATTCGTTTATGCACTTCTTTATTATGCCTATTTCAATCATTTTGTGGCAGGCTTCGAGCTAGATAGAACCCTAAAAATCAATGTCATCGCCAGTTTAGTTGTTTTTATAAGAGTTCTACATTTTTACGCGAAATAAGCCTATCCAAAACACGTGATCAAAAATGGATGCCTTGGGGCATACACGGAGTGTTTAGACTATTCGATTACATGTGTTTTTGTGTTTATATTATGAATTTCCTTTTTGAAAGTTTCAAAAGTGAATACAATGGCTTGTGATAATAAAAGTGATTATCTGTTATTGTTGAAGATAAAGACATTGCATTACGGTATAAGGAAAAAATCATCGATCCTTTCACTCTGATGGATCAGTTAAAGCAGCTGGTTTTCCTAAAATTTGAAACCATATTTTACAACAAATACCTTCATGAAAAGTTTTGTAACTTTTTACTTTTCAAAAAATGTTTAGCACACACTTTAGCATACTTTTAACTTTTGTGAGATCTTCCCTTTTGATTGCTTTCAACCATCTTTCTCTTCGGATTTTTGAGAGTTAATTTAATCCTGTTTTGTGTGCAAAATTTAGTACACTGGGTGTATTGAAAAACATCTCATCACGATTTCTTCGACTTCCACACAAACACAGAATATTCACAATTGAATGTTTGAATTCGTTCTGGATTCAAAACTTATTTCAAATTGAAATCACAAGGTTCAAATAGCTAGAGTTCTAATGCACTCAAACGGTTTGTATGCCCCAAGGTATCCATCTTAAATTTGATTTGACAGCGTCTTGGTTTAATCTATTACAACAGTGATAGGAGGTCTTATTTTTACACAATTTTATCAAATTTGAAAAGAACACTACTCTACTCTACAGCACAACAAGAACAGGTAACATGCAACGAATGCATTATATGGAAAAGTGTTTTGGTTGAAACAAAACACTAACAGTGATTTAAGAGTGTGTATGTATGTCTCAATCATCTTTTGTAATCCCGCAACCTCATCTTGAATTTATCATGTGGCCGCCATATTGGATTTTTCGATTTTCGGAAAGAGCGTAAAATTTTCAGTCCAGTAATGTCTCACTGACAAAATCCGCATTAGATACTGTGCGTTTAATTACTTCAGAATTGGGTGTTATCATTGAAAATTGACACTAATAATCGAGGAGCTATAATATATTTTAGGATTGAAATTTTTCTTGGTGTTTTCTGAACTCTAAGCATTTTTTCTTATACTGATGAATATTAGGCAACACATAGAAATGTGACTAATTGAATGATGGTCGATAGTTAGATTATAACAACTGAGATATAGTCAGGAATGCATTATTGCCTATCTGCTGCCTGGTATTCAAAAAGGATGATTGGTAGCTGTTTATCTTCTGTTTTCTTCATTCTATCCACCTAGCAATCGTGTTATAACCTAGCTGTTTGGTGATATCAAGATGATCCAAGGAAAACAGGCGTTTCCAATTCAATCAAATAATTTGCCTGGAGTAATAAAGCGTGTATCTTTTGGTCATCGAACCTATTAATCTATATAATATTAGTTAGCTCTTTCCCTTACTATGATACTTACCTTTCTTCACATTTTATGACATTTTCCGCTGACTCTATCTACGCTTTGCATGTTTTAGAAATTTTCAGATTGAAGACTTGACTTCGGTTCGTTTTACCTTTTTTTATATCATTTATTATCTAATACAACTCTGAACAGTCGGAACGCTCATATTGTTCCATCTACCCAAAAACTTTCCATTCCACTTGGATAAACTGCCGTCTATTCAAATTTTCAGTAGTGTGCCTATTTCAAAATAAATATTATGTTCATTGAAGCACAGATTAAATTTATTTCATATCCACATTTTATGTAGATTATCAGTAGATTATTTTTTGAGTACAGTCGTAAGAACACACTCGTATATCACTTCTAATCTTCGATCAAATAACAGACTAGATGAATAACGCTCAATCCTTACCACAGTAGTTGTTTGAAGCCAACATCAAAATCAGTTACTAGGGTTACCTCATTCTTAAACAGAGATAGCAACAACATACTCCCCCAGCACCAATTTGAATAAATTGACCTACTAACAAAATTATAGTACCAATTCTTCATAAGACTGAATGAAAACAATGAAATATCCAATGTTTTCTGAAAATATACATCTTTGATTTATTACCCGAATTCACTGTCAAACTATATTGTTCTCTTTCTGATAATATAAAGTTTCAAAGTGCCGAACTTGAGAAATATAACATCACACATGTTGTTATTACTTTTCAATTCCACTAAATATAGGCTTATCTACTACTCTCAGCATTTTCTTTTCACTTGTTGTGAAATGATGCGAGCAAACTTTAACGTCTCTTGTAATATTCTCTTTTCTGATCATATTTTTACATATATCCACTAACTTTTCATCTCGGGAAAACCCGAGAATGTTTTAAAATTACCAAAAATCGTTTTGCATATGAGGGTGGATGAATAATGTTTATACAACGAATGATATGACACTGAGTAACTCACCAGTGGAATGTTGTGTTCTGGTCACTTCTTTTAAATAGTCTCTTATACATTTCAGAGCTTTTCACCATCCTTAAAATTCGATTTGAACAGTATAAACAAGGTTTTTAACTAAAATTCAAATTTTCACACAGAACTGGAAATATGCCGTTTAATGAAGCATCAAACAAAATTTGATTTGAAAACGAGACGTTTCGCGCTGTCACTGTCAGCGTTCGGTTGATTATCGGCTGATCGAAATTAGCGGCGTTTGCGCATTCACCAAAAAGACCGCAATCTCCAGAAAGACGTGCTATCTATAAACGACTTATATATAAATGAGGCACTGTATTATATGACGAACATTGAATTCATAGCTTTTGATTCATTCATATGACATATAAGTACCAACAGAAGGATCTATATATTTGGGAACCTTGAAAAAATGTGGTATTGGGATGATTATCACTTTCAAATGTTTCGATGTGGCAACCTCTGTGAGAAAAAACATATGAATATGAATTTCATGTTGGTTTCAGGCAATTTCAGGGGTGTTACACTTCTAGTGGGTTTGTTGTTCGGAGCTTCTAATAATAAAGCACCGAATGGACCCATTTTCTGACAATTATAGGGTAAAAGTCAAAATTTAAGTCGCGCGCTTCGTATGTAACAATATAAACTGTTACTATGGAAATTCGAATATTTCTCAATTTCTGATTGGTGGAGTTACTCGATGTATATCCATGTATATTCGAAATAATACAAGGTCGTAAGAAAAAAATGATCTGTATAATAAACTTAAAATTCATCTCTATTGGCTGCTGTTTAATTGAAATATTTTTATAGTTCTGTCAATTTCTTGACAGTTGATTTTGAAAAATTAAAAAAGTTAAAATTAAATAATATAATACATTGCCTTCATTGTATGTCAAATTCACAGTGAAGTAAACCATAATGTCTTTGGTTTTATCTAGTTTGTTCTATGTGTAACAGATTCAAAAGCTTGCCACGGATTAAATATATAATCTATAAACCGAAAACCCTACATATTTATTTTTAATAATTTAATAATTTTAGAAATCATTCACCATTTAGGAGACACTATTTTAAATGAATTTTTGAATATCAGGCCATAATCACAAAACTCTAGTCCGCCATTTTGTTATTAATCAATAATACAATGTATACATCAATCGGAAGATTAGAAATATACAAAATCTTATGTCAAGCATTCGGCATTCGATTTCATGATTTCCCATATATTTTTGCACCCCACCATATAGGGGATTTTTTGTATTCTTATACGAAAGTATATCAATCAACAATAGGTGGTACATGAAGTTATAAAAAAATACATTGTTCGATGTGATTGATTCCTCATAATTCTGAACCGATGTTCATCATCTGATTCTTCTATATTCAGTATTCGTAAACTAACAAAATAATACCTTTATTGTTTAGTGAATTGAACAAATACCTCTCACTACACCTTTTCCACTTATATTTCAGAAACCATCAAGTTTATTTCAGAAAGCGTCAATTGAATTTCAGAATAGTCACTTGTATTTCAGAAGGTATCAATTGTATTTCAGAACAGTGAGTTTAATTTCAGAAAGCGTCAAATGTATTTCAGAATAGTCAATTGAATTTCAGAATTCGTCATTTATATACAAATCATATTTTTCGGCAACCGTCCGGAAAGTACGTACTTTCCAGACGATTTTTTTTGAGAAAGTGGCATTTTTCCGGCCTAGTCCGGGAAGTACGTACTTCCCGGACTAGGCCGGGAAGAATGACATCGTTGTTGTCATTGTAAATATGAAAATCTTGGTAGTATGGTTTTGATAAATGCAGTTGATCATTACCATAGCAGCAAAATAACGACTGACAGCTATCTGACATAAAATTAGCTAACATTCAAAAATTATCAGTTGAAAACAATCAATGTGAAACGGAAACTTTACCTTCTTGTTCTGACTTCAACAAAAGGCACTTAAATATACCAAGCATTTCAAACAAATTGAATCCATTCAATATTAACAATTGTTCTAATTTTAATATAAATATTAATATAAATAAGAATTGAAATGTTCGAAATTTTGTTCTAATAAAGAAATGTGTTTCTTTGATTTGTTATTCTACACGGTTGCCGAAAAAATTGTGTACGCAACACGCCCGAAAACAGTTTTTTTGGACTCGCAGACTTCCAGGACTCGCTACGCTCGTCCTAGAATTTTGTCCACTCATCCAAAAAACAGTATTTTCCGGACTTGTTACGTGAATTACTATTACTGAAATTCAAATGACGAATTCTGAAATTCAATTGACTATTCTGAAACGCTTTCTGAAATTAAACTCCAAACTCTGAAATACAAATGATGCCTTCTGAAATTAATTTAACTAATCTGAAATACATTTGACGCTACAATTGGAAAAGGTGTAGTAGGTCTTAGTTCATGTGATAATGACGTTATGTACCAAACTTGATTTCGGATATGAAACAAACTTACGATTCACCTCGTTCATTGAGTTGAATATTAGATAGTAAATGCGATCAAACAATTCATTCATTCATGTCCATTTCAACCTGAAAATTATTTCTGCCTCAACCTCAAATCCGCCCCTCGAAGAAGCACTGACCGATTCACTATTGTGCACCCAGGAGTGGATTGGAAGTCTCTAACCATCCCAGCTTGCCTGCCGATCACCACCGACTATTTCCCCGATAGAAGGGCACTCAACATCGACTACGTGGTATCCCTATACAGCCTACTTCCTGACAGCGTCAACGCCGATTTTGCCCAACAACGTTCAGCCAATAAGGGACCTCTGACGACCGTCGAGGTGTTCAAGGAGCTGATTTCTCAGCGGCTGGCTCAGGGTTTCCAACTGATCCTGATGGCCGACAACAATGTCGACTTGAACAACCCCAATCCCAAGATGAGGGGCAGCATGATGAGAAAGAGTGCCGCTGAGTGTGTCGAGAGCTATTTCTTGTCCATAGGAAGGTTGTTTCACAAGATATCGCTGGCTGGGAATACGATATCGGTTACTAGATACCGGCCGAGGTGAGTCATCGAGTGGGGTTCGTCACAGTTTGGACACCTTCCTTCCTTCCTTCCTACTTCAATATGGGCTCAACCGTTTCGGTTATTTACCCAGGTACTTCGTATAGGGATGAGGCTGCACCTAAGATGCGTCTGGAATTATATCCATCACCTCTTCCCTGTTGTGGTTTATATAAATTATCTATATTTTCTTCTTCTATTGGCTTATGCTTCTGACTCCTTTCGGTGCCAATTTTTCGATACTAAACTACGCAACACTAATTACGTCGCACCCCGAAATTTTGCCCCTGTTTAAATTTGAATAACTTTTTTCTTCTTTGAACAATTTGAATTCTGTTTGCACTGTTCGCTAGCTCAGTCCTTCAGCTATAAACTCGTACTTCTTCGATAAATGAGGTTATTTCCATAAAATTGCTACAAGGTGTTTTTTGAAACTGTGCAAAATTTAGGAATTTTCAAAAGGATCCCAAATGAAGAAAAACAGTTTTTTTTTCAACTCTAACAGCTGAGGCATGGAGATTATCTCATTACCTTTGGCCGTTTCCGAAATTGTCTTCTTATCACTTTTCTTAACAGAGTGATCTCAAAAAATCAAGTTTTTGGTTTTGCAGTCATAACTTTTTTCCTCTTCAACCGATTTTCAAAATCTCAGGCTCATTTTGAAGCTGAAACCTCATATGAGAAGATTTAAAGATCAGAATTAACTCAAGATGAACATTCAGAATCGAGGGTTTCCTCAAAGGTGACCCAAATCTGAAACACTCTGTAAATCCCGACTGGGAGGAGAATTAAATGAAAATCAACTTGTTTTCGGAAGGATCTTTCATTGTGGACACAGCCAGATCTTTTTTCTTTCAGTAGTCAAAAATCGTGCGTGAGAAAACCGAATTGAGACGCAATGTTCCAGAAAAAAAATCAGCCCAAAAAAATGCGTGGTCCGTAACCAACGTAACAAAAATCATAATGATCAAAATAAAAAAAAATCTCAATACAACAAAATTTCAGGGTAATCTTCTCACCCCCTATACAAAGTCTTCCATCATGTTTTAGATTTTTTCAAAAAATTTAATTTTTCAGACCCCCAAAAAAATGTTATACGTACGCCTATGAAACAATTTTTTTTATATCTTTGATCAACTTTTTCCGCTGAACACAGCTATGGGTACCGCTTGTCTCGATTCTGAAAAATAACTTTTTTTCGCCCTGTACATCAAACTATGATACTTGGAGAACTCGATTCTTACTCACGAAAATTATATGTAAAAAAATCACAAAAATCACCTTCCCCTTCATCCGTACCCAAAGTACTCCAAGGGGGCAAGGGGGGCGAAAGAATTTTTTTTAATATCCGATCCCGATGTGGTGGTCAGGTGAAATATGTTTACCGATATATCTAACCGTTTGACCAGAAAAATTTTACCCGCAAAAAAAATTGGGGGGAGGGGGTAAACAATTTTTTTTTCAGTATTTTTGGTGGTGATATTTTCGTTTCGATCAAACAACGTTTTGGATATTTTTCTTTTTTAAACGGGATTTCGAGGGGGATTTAGATTTGGGTCACCTTTGCAGATACCCTCGATCTTTAATATTTATCTTTAGTCAATTTTAATCTTCATGTCTGTTCATCTAACGTTTCAGCTTCAAAATGATCCTGAGATTTTGAAAATCGGTTGAAGAGGAGCAAAGTTATGACTGCAAAACCAAAAAATTGATTTTTTGAGATCACTCTGTAAAGAAAAGTAATAAGAAGACAATTTTGGAAACGGCTGAAGGACTGAGCTAGCGAACAGTGCAAACAGAATTTAAATTGTTCAAAGAAGAAAAAAGTTATTAAAATTTAAACAGGGGCAAAATTTTGGGGTGCGACGTAATTAGTGTTGCGTAGTTTATTTTGGCTCCTTCATTCGACAAATCCGTTGTCATCCGGCCTGGGTACCGTCGTAGAAATGATGGAACCAGTTTTTTTCGATACAAGTTAGGCCCCTTTATCCGACAAATCCGTTGTCATCCGGCCTGGTTACCGGCGTAGAGACACATGCACCTGTTGTTTTTCTCTAATATTCACTTAGTTTATCATTTGTGGTTGTATTTTCATTAATTTGCACGTTTGAGTAGACGTTCACAACATTCACTTGACTTCCAACCTCGAGGACGCCGCCTGTCCTCTACCATGGACGGAAGGCGAATTCCAGTTTGGACACAGATTAGAAAACTTTTTTGTTTGATGTGCCGACTTCCGTTTTTGTTGACTTCGGGCCTTTGAATTTTGCGCACCGCCGTTGCCGGATAGTTGTGGTCACAGCTGGAACTACTGATGTGCAATGTTGCCATTTTGTGTAATGCATAATCAACACCAATATAAAAGAGAGCTGTGATAAAAGGTCACCTACTACTGAGTGATTTATCATGAACAGGTTGTCTTCAGAAATTAAGATGGAATCTGGATGAATTATAGGATGAAATTCGAATATTTTGAATGTAGCACACCATTATTGTCATCAGGAAAAATAAAACACGATTCAATTATTTAATGAATGATCAGAATCTGAATTCCTCAACTTGATATGTGATATAGCAGTATAGGTGAAGCAAAAATGGTGATATTCTCATCAAATGGAAAAGTTTGATTGAAGTCAATAATATCACGCAATATAAGTACTCGACAGTTTTTCGTCCTTTGGAAAATAATGTAATTTGATATTCTCCGATTTATTCAAAGATGATTTGCATCCTTCATATACACAGTTATAAGAGTCAATAAACATATCATTGTACCTGATTCACATTCCAGATAATGAAGGTATATACCTATGATCACAGGTTGTTCAATCTGTGCTGTGATAATCCTCAAAACCTTTATTACTTCTCCTTTTGAATTATAGTTTATGGAAAATATGTTATACATTGTAAGAACATAAACCCATCCGAAATACTGGATCGTGAATTGTGTTAAACGAGAACATTTGTAACATAACCAACCAAATGATGACAACGATGTAAACAAAACTCAATCAATATTGTAGCGCCTGCGCATATATATGACTTGACCTTTAAATTTTGCGCTTTCGACACCTCTCTCTAATTTTATTCGCTCTGTATGACTGTCTCATCGGTAAGGTTTTCTAATCTGTGTCTACAGTTTCAGTCACTGTTTCCTTCTGATTCAAATGGCAAGACTCTCTCACATTATTCCACCACTCCTTATATAACCATGCCATAATAGCTATCACACACAATCCACATTTTTTTAAGTGGACTATTCATTATCGAATGATTCCACCACTATCGTTCCCATAACCATAAGAGCTAATGCCAGCTCTAGTGATATAATTGAAGCCATGAAACATCCTTCTGGGGGATTTCAATTCGTAGTTTCCCACCAGAACTTACCAAATTTCACTTTCATTACTGCCGATGCCGTGCATTGGTTGAAGAATTACATGGAAGGTGATACCACCATTGAGAAAACAGATCGTGAATTATGTTAAACGAAAACATTTGTAACATAACCAACTGAATGATGACAACGATGTAAACAAAACTCGATCAATATATTAGCGCCTGCGCATTTTCATGACTGGTCCTTTAAATTTTGCGCTTTCGACATCTCTCTCTTCATTTTTATTCGCTTTGTTTGACTGTCTCATTCGTCAGATTTTCTAATCTGTGGTTTGGATTCACACCCTCTGTAATCGAGTTCGGCAAACTCATCCGAGATGCGAGAGATTTTCTGGTCACGTGACCACGGATTGATCGGAATAAACGAACGGTGCAAATCGGTGTCAAAGACAAAAGTGTCAATCTTTTATGAAACTATTGATTGTTGTGCTTGTGTTGCCTTAATTTAGTTTTTTCTTCAAATGAATTCAATGAAATCCATAAATGTGACCTTGGAAATTTTCCATACTGTGACTTCCTAAATGTGCTGTCATTTTCAGACATCCTTATCCTGGATTCAACTATCAATATCGCTATAGATTCCATGCTCCGTGGCATGACACCTATGAAGAATCATATGCTACTTTCACTACTGAAAAATTAGAGCACTACAATTGGAATTATCTGGATCATTATGTTTGTACAGGAGGTACGACTGAGTTCGACTTGGTTGATGCTTTGAAATATTGGAGGTATGTATAACGAATCACTTTGACATTGACAGTTGATACATTAGTCATGGCTCACTTGACTTTGGAAATTATACAATATTGGATTTTTCCTGATGCATCTGAGTAAAAAACCTCGCATAGGTTTTCTAGTAGATCGTTTTGTGTTCTATAGGTGTGAAAATGTTGGTCCTTCGATTCCATAAAATTTTGATTTCATGATCATTCATCATAACAAATTGGTATTTTCTTCTATTATGCAGTAGTTTGATATGGAAACATTCGAAGATGAATTTGATCGTTCTTCCATATTGATCATGTATCAACAAAGTTATCATTATTTTTCAGGTTTCGAGTATATTTGCTTCCCCTAAACAACTCAGCTACGAAAAAAATTGTTGAAGGATCTGATCATTGTGACATTTATCAGGTTCAAACAAATATGGAACATCGACAAATGGTGGATGGTTTATTGAAATTCATAGAAACTGCAGTGAATAAAATTAAAAAATCTCCCATTCAAAAGAAACCGAGGGTTCGTAAAATGAAGCATATCTCAATTTGCATAACGTTTTAGAATATTTAGTTGCCTTCATTGATGACTAATCAACTTATTGAGCATGTTTTAGCAGCTTACATTTTTGTTTTTGCATGTTGTAGATGTCACTGAGCATATTAAGTTTACCACCACTGACGCAGCCTAGACGTAACAGTATGAGCAATTTTCATCAGGTATTAGTAACTAAAATATCTTCTTAATTTCAATTCTGACAGAGTTTCACAAATTTGTTTTATGATTGAGGTAGGTTCCATAGTCATTAATGGTAAAAAACATTCATTTTTTGAGGTTATGATCCCATTTATCTATCTGCAAGTGCATAATTTATCATTTCATGACGCTGTAGATAATAGTATTAATATCATCATGAGTTTATTTCATTCACTTCTGGTCGAAATCGTTTTATTTCACTGTTATTTTAACATTTATAATCGGACAAATATTTTGATGTTGATGTGTATTTTCGAAACTTATTTAACCGGATGATATCGTTAAGCCTGATGCATGCTTATTCGAATATCGGAAAATGTATGCGAATAAAATGACCGCTGAAAAGAAATATCGCAATAAAGTTGAAATATTTGAACTTTTTTGCGGATTTTCTTATATCATCATGATACCACAGAATACATAAATCAATAGTGTTGTAGAGGAGGAATATCAATGTAATATTTATAATTTTCCGATTCTGACAAGTTCAGCCAGCTTTGAGAGAGAAAAAAATATGTCTGCCCTATTGTTGTCTTTGTCATCAATATTGCAACTTGAAATAACGAGAATGTTATGATTGCGAGAAATCTAAAAACACTTTTATTATGTGTTTGGAATCATACAACAATAATAAGCTAACAATGTTAACAAAATGTTCTTAATAATCGGAATAATGAAAACAAACTACAAGAAAAACAAATCAATTTTAATTATTTAATGTTGTAATCTCGATGACAAAGACAACATTGGGGCAGACATATTTCTTCTCTGTCAAAGCTGGCTGAACTTGTCAATTCGTATAACCATGAACCAGGCTCAATTCATCGAAATATTTCAACTCGTTAACCAATAAGTTGCAATCGGTCATATAAACATATGAAATGTGTAGTTGCACTAAGATATATTATTTTGCCCAACATCAGTATTTGGCTTTTTAGGCCTCAGATATTGTCTATGTTCAATAACACTTTTATTTATAGCATCACATCACCCAAAATCAGTTCATCATATTATTAAATTAAATATTTGTTGAATCAAATTGTGGTCCTGGAACCTGTAAATTCAGGTGAACTCAGTAAGTACCGGGTGTCTCATTATATTTTTATCCCTACCTACAACTTCAACTATAGGAGGTGGCAAAAAAAATATGAAAGTTGTAGAGTATCATTGGTACTATCTATCGGTACTTCTTATACTTTCTTATATTTTGGAGCAAAATCAGTTGACAAAAATCAATTTTTCGCCAATAAGAAATGTATATTTTCGCTGGGGCCATAAACTGTCAGTGTGACATTTGTTTCATATCTTCATTTAGCCTCATGAAAGTTGGGGCGGATTTAGCGGATGCATGATTATTTTCATAAACATAATTCAAATGTACAACTCTGTTAGTTGCAAATTGAATGGTTTATCCAACCATTGTCGATCTAAATGAACACCTCGTAGACGGTATAATATTTTCTGTTCACTGGAAACAATGACGTAATTTTTTCTGTAAGGCAGATATATCTTGGCATAACCTAATGTTTTTATTTAGATTTTGAATTACGAGCTTCTTTTGGCACTTAGGCAGTGTCAGTGATGTGGCTATGAAAAATGTGTAATGTCACAAAGTAGAAAGAACGTGTTCAAAATTAAAGAACTAAAATGCGAGGCATGTGAAAGTATTGACATATTGAATGTACAATAGTTAATACTTACTGAAGAAAGCACATCTTTCAACTAAAACACCACACACACTTACATTTACTTGTTTTCGAAAATTTTCATCAGAAAAAACTTTAGTATATTTGAAAGAACTCGCCCTTCAAAACATTCAAAGAACGATACACAGAAAAAGTGTTGAAAATAAGGAAATATTTAGTAAGTATTAGTACCAAATTTCAAAATTCTAGCCGAGGGGTTGACCACATGGGAATTCCGGTGTACAATTGACAGGAATTCCGGGAAATTCCAAGGGAATTCTTTTCTTTTTTACGCCAGAAAAAATACGAAATGTTCAAGAAAATCTGATAAATTCTCACTAAAAATGTTAAATACATTATTTTAACCACTCATGATCATCGATAAGTTCATTCCCGTATTTTTTTTAGAAAAAAACAATTTCTGCTGACTGTGATTTTGTAACTTTAGCAGTTTGTATATGAAGGCTATGTTTTAAAATTTTTTTGAAATGTTCAGGAAGGATGTTCCAAAAAATTGTGGCATATCAATGTTAAGTATCTTGTTTCTTTTAGAACACCCTATATTTTATTGCTTTTTCAGATTCTGTCTGAAAATCTGATTTTATTATCATACTTGGGGTCTAGCTGGAACGATTACAGAAATATAGGGTGTGAAAAATCGAGATTTTTCAACTTTAGGAATCTTTTGTGTCGAAATTAATCATTATTGATCAAAACGGCTAACATGTCCCTATTTTGACTTTTTTTTCGCCATCAATTATTTATATTCGAATGAAAAAAATACAGGGTGGTTCATAATTCTGAACCCCCCGATATGTGATTCAGTTAAATCTCATTAGATATTAGGTCAAGAGTTAGGATAGGGACATGTAAGCCGTTTTGACCGAGGTTTTGAAAATTATTGAATAGTTCTGACACAAAAAATTTATAAAGCTGAAGAATCTTGATTTTCCAAACCATATATCTTCTTCCTAGATATAAATCGATGAAATAAGCTTTTCAGGGAGAATATAAAAATGCAACCAAATACACGGACTTTCATAAGAAACAATATAACTTTTATATGCCACAATTTTCTGGAAATCCTGTATATTTCGAAATACTTTCAAAATTTACCCTTTATCAACGTACGAACTACTGAAATGAGAAAATCTTTGAAAGTTTTCCAGTTTCGCTTTAAATCTCTGTCGCGCTAGTAGTGAACCACCCTGTATGGTCCTATGTAAATTGAATCATGTGTTCGATAGATATGATGATTTACAGTTTACATCCTAGATTTACTGAATTTTTTCTGAATAAAAATGTTTTTCTTGGATTTTCCTTCTTACGCATTCAGATCTTGGAAAAAGGAGGGAATAAAATAAAAATACCATCAGATGATATATTCTGTTTCCAACGAGGATTTCGATATAAAACAACACAGCCTATAGCCTCACTGATGACAAATTTCGAAATTTTGATATCAATATAATCCGCGGTATTATTGAGATTCTGTAATATTTAGTGAAATCACTCTGGAGCTAGGTCTGAAGTTTATCTTGAACACAGAAAGCCCCTCGGGAATCCCGAATGAATTTGTGTATGATGTTCCTAAATATTTAATATTTCACCGGATTTCCCCGGAATTCCCCTGGAATTCACCGGAATTCCTCAGGAAGAAATATGTCAATTTGAACCGAGATTTGAACAAATAACGATGGAATTTTGAAACTAAATGTAGATAATACTCGGAATTCCGGGGGAATTACGGGGAATTCCAGGGGAATTCCGGCTTATAGGAATTCCAGTGTACACATTTTCTCCTAGTGGTCAACCCCTCGATCACAGATTAGAAAACCTTACAGATGAGACACTCCGCCCATTTCGTTTGATGTACCGACATCCGTTTACATTGACCTCGGACCTTTAAATTCTGCGCATTGCAGTTGCCGGATTGTCGTTGTCACCGCTAGAACTACTGATGTGCAATGTTGCCATTTTAATTCATAATATACAACCAATATAAAAGGTATCAGGAATAAGATGGATTCCTCGATGTATTCTGAATGAAGTTTCAAATGAAATTCGAATATTTCGAATTTAGCCCATTCATTGTCACCAGGAAAAATAAAACACTATTCAACTATCTGACGATGTAATGTACAAACGAATACACAAAATATGACACATCTTTTATGTTACATAGAGTATTCTGAATTTGAAAAGCAAATCAGGTATATTAGAGAAAAAAATTAGTACAAGGCGAATTTATATATTGTTTGGTAAGGTAGATGTTTTATGAGAAATACCTCGAACTTTGAGTAAGAATACAAAAAGTGCTACTTTTATCTTGATACTTGAAATGTGATATAGCATAAAATGGTAATATTCTCATGGAAAATGAAAAATTTTGATTAAAGTCAATAATAGGTATCTCAATGTAGGTTTCGAAAACAATGTAATTTTATATTTTCCAATTTATTTGAAGATGATTTGCAATCTTTATACACACAGTGATGTTTGCCACTGGGAGGTGCACCTTCTCTCTTTTATTCACTCATTGCTAATTCAACACTTGTTTTTTGTTAAACCACAATTCTACAGTCAGAAACAGATCACTTTTCAAACACACACACTACACAAAGTCTCTGATCTAAAACTAACGTGCATTCAATTTTCATTGTTGCTTTCATTGGAGAAAGTAAGGAACCAGAAATGAGTACCTACCTTGGGATTACTAGCAAACAGGCCAATAATCTTAAATTATAATATATCCTATAATCTAAAGCTAATAAATAATAAATATATATTGTATGTACCTAGGTCACAGGTTGTTCATCTGTGCTCGTGATGTGATTATCCTCAAAACCTTCATTACATTTCCTATTGAATTATGGTTTATGGAAAATAAAATATGTTACACATTGTGAGAACATCCGAAATATTGGACCGTGAATCGTGTGAAACGAAAACATTTGTAACATAACCAACAAAATGATGACAATGATGTATTCGATGTAAACAAAACACGCGATCAATATTTTAGCGCCTGCGCAAATCTATGACTGGCCCTTTAAATTAAGCGCTTTCGACATCTCTCTCTAATTTTATTCGCTCTGTCTGACTGTCTCATCTGTAAGGTTCTCTAATCTGTGCTTCGATTCTAGCAGTAATAATTGAAAATTTGTCGATGACAGTTTTTTCAGGATATTTCGGGAGCTACGCAAAATATTCCCCAATTTCTTTGGATATCCGAGATAGTCATAAAATTGCGCGTCTTTTTCGTAATTTAACCTAGTTCGTATCTCTCCCTGTTTCCGATTTGACAATGGGGTACCATAAAATTTGCATTACCGTGTATATAAATCAATGCTTCCTCTTTATCCACTATACCCTCGATCTGAATCTGTCATCATCAAGTTGCCTATGTGTCGTTTTCAGATAATAGGTCCAGGATCCCCTTTCAGAGAGAGGCTGGGCAGCAACAGATTATCAGACAGGCCGCGACCCAGGTTTGACCCTACTCTAATTTTTTTTTCCAGCTTCGACTTACGGATTGAGGGCATGCGTAGCGACCATTTGGCAAATATTTCCTGTGCATTTCCCGGTTTCGGTTTCGTAACCTGCAACCCTCTTTGTTGATTGCTAATGTTGTTTTTTAATTTCGTAATTGCTTGCTTTCAGAGTACTACAACTCGCTCGAGTGAGAGGTTTGTTGCACCTTCACTCAGGTAATTTAACATGTTTTACATTTACTAATACGTAACTGATTATTTTGTTTTTTGTATGTATGATAGCGTTAGAAAAGTTGGTTATGGTTGTTTGTATGGTATATGAGTGTAGTTGAGTTTCTTAGTAGATATTCTAGCAATTTCGACGATGATTGAACGATTCTTTCCAGTAATTCTTTAGAGATATATTTTCAGCAAAAATCTATTCCAAAAAGTGTTTTTTCTATTTTGGTTGTATAATGAAGTCATTGTGCAACGCAAATACGTGTCGAAATAGCGTCTATTTCTATACGCATTTTTTATTATTCGGAGATTGGTACAATCGAACTGTCAAATGAAAGTCAGAAGAGTTAGACCCAGTTTACTTCTGAGCGATTTGGATTTGGTGATATTAGCAGTGAATGTTTTGATTGGTAAATTTCAATTCAGAGTGTAATTTGATTTAAATTAATCAATAAAAACAATAACTACATTGAATTTTTACCGCTGGTATTGCAATAATCAAAAACGCTTAACTGTAAACTGGGCTTTACGCTTGTACGTCAGATTTCAATTATTTCAATGTCATCATTGTTACCAGTCGAATATGTTTCTGTTATTTATCGATATAAAATCCATTTTTTTCTTCAATTCAATTCAAAATAGAGAAAATTGCATATGGCACACGTTTTATAAGACACGTTGTCGCACTTGTTCACTAGAAGCACTCCTCGCTTCGTTCGTCGTACTCCAAACAACGCGTGCGACAAAATAGCTTCTTATAAAACTTGTATCATAATGTACTATTGTGATGGAGAATTTTGGAATGATGATTCCATTACAAATCATATGGGAAATCTTCGTTTATGGCACTCCTATGAGTTTTAAAATTTTTTTGTGTAACTCACGTTCGTATTTTTGCTTCCTGATCACGAATTCGAAGTCAAAACGCGGCAGTCTCAAATATTTACGGAGATATGGCCACATTTTGTCGCGATAATGCACCATTTGACATCGAAAATGTTTGCTTATAGAAACCAAATTCACCCTTCTTGTAACCAAAACACAACAAACTCATATTCACTTGTTTTCAAAACTTTTCAGCAGGAAAAATATAACTTTTCCAAAAATTCACCCTTCTTTAAAACGTTAACAAAACACAAAGTGATGGCTTAGCCAAACAATCACGTTACCAACATGATAAATAAAAATTACCTACCACAAATCCAGCGAAAAATATGTTTTGCTAAGGTTTCAAAGAAGGGTGAATTTAGTATTCAATAGCAAACATTTGAGATGTCAAATGATGCATTTTCACTAGAGCTTCAATTATTACTGGAAATTTTTTCGACATTACGAATATTTTGAAAATTCTCCCGAGTCGAAGACGAATAATGATTTTTTAAAAAAATTACTGTCTTAGAAAAAATTACAGTTTCTGATTAAAGCTAGAGTGGTTTTCCGTAAGAAAATTACACTCCTAAATATTATTGAAGTCCGTTGAAGAGATAGGAAAGGTTCGAACTCGTTTCTCATTGGTCTAGACGCCAGGCAAGCACGAGTGGTTAGTTGACCGTACGGCTGTGTATAAACAGTAAAATAAAATAAAACGAGATTGACTGTTTGAGTTCCCTTAATCAAGGTTTGCAATTTCAATAATCGTAGGATACGAATTTGATTCTCATTAACACCTGTCAGTATTCAAAGTCAGCCGCTACCGGTCCACCAGCCACCAAATCCGTATCGGCCTTTTTTGAAATAATATCGTAAAGAATTCAGTTCATCATTATTTACCGACACCGTCTGGATATATTGAAAAATCATGACAGAAAACTCTGAACCGCTGAGGTATAGTTGGTAGAAATATATTTACACTGAGGGCGCACCTGTTTCAACAATGGAAAACGCTATTAGTAATTGAAGTCAGGTAAATGTGAATATCATTCAACCTTTAAACGTCAAAAAATGTCCTTCCCCAAAGGAAGAGAGAGAATGTCCGGAAATTGTTCTATTTGTTATGTCAAGAAAACAAAATATAGGCTTTTGATTGGTCTATAATGTTAGGTGTGAGATTATCGAGTCAAAATGTTTTGACTTCGAATTCGTGATTAGGAAGACAAAATACATAAGTTCCACCAAAAATTATATGCTAAAGTATCGTGTGATTTTTGAATTTGTGTTTATTTAGTATCCTACATAACGCACTTGACTCTATATGCCAAATTTGGTTGCAACTGCCTGTAAGATTAGAAAGATCGAATCCCCATCAGTTTTTTTCTATTCCACTCACCGCTTGCAAAACTGCCATCTCATTTACATTCTCTCTATTGTTGTACAGGGTCTTCACTTATTTTGAATATTTTGAATCCTCCTCCTCAACTTTCGTATCTGTTCAATTCTTTCATTCAAAAAATGATCTTATTTAATGTTTTCTCTAGATTCAATTGTTAAGACTAGATATTAGTCAGCTGAATATTTGGAAGAATCTACAGCCAACCTTTGACACTTTTATTTTATAACTTCTTCCAGCACGATTCGGTGAGAGCTGCATGAACATTATTCATTGTTCTGATCGCATAAAGTATTACCTAAGAACATGAATCAACAATATTAGTCATCAGTATAAAAACTGATCAATAGGTAAAAAAGTTGAGGATGAGTTCAAGATATATGTGAAGACTCTGTACCTTCGTCTAGAGTTTAGAAATTATCGGCGAAATCCAAAGCATATCAAGCTTTTCTCACTTGAAAATGGCATAATTGTTGTTGAACTTGAAAGGATTCAAAAGTCCTGCATATTCCGGTGAACTGTCAAAATTTAGTTCGTTAAACAAAATTGTTGTCGTTATTTCTATCATATCGTGTGATGTGAAATGTTTTAACACCTTTTTATTCACGATCAAAATATTGCCATGACGTGCAAGGAACTGATTTTAAAAATCAATCAAAATGTATTTTGAGTACACTTTTTTCAATCACGAATGTAGAGACAAACTCGAATAGACTCTTCTCACGATCAATCATCGAATTTGAATAATTCCAAAACTCCTTCGGTTAAAACAGTGTGCTTTGAGCTTGAGCCACCATGCATAACCTTCTTCACTTTCCATAACATTAAGTTATATATCAATAATATTATCGTAGGTCTGGCTCGAAAGTGATGGATAGAAGCAAATTATCCCAAGGCATCCCAGATACTTCAGTAGATATAAAGGAAGGATTTGAAACATCTGTGGATGAAAGGTAAACATCTATTGCACAGATTAGAAAAACTTACAGATGAGAAACTTCGCCCATTTTGTTTGATGTAACGACATTCATTTTCATTGAATCTGACCTTTGAATTTTGCGCATCGCAGTTGCCAGATAGTCGTTGTCAGCGCTGGAAATACTGATGTGCAATGTTGTCACTTCAGTAATGCAAAAGCAACACCAATAATATAAAAGGTTTCTCACTTCTGAGTGATTCATTATAAATAAGTTTCTTTCAGAAATAAGATGTATTCTGAAGGAATTTAACAATGGAATTCGAATATTTCGAATGTAGTCCATTCATTGTCATCAGAAATAATAAAACACGATTCAATTATCTAAGAAATGATCAGAATCTAAATTCCTCAACTTGAAATGTGATATAGCAGTATAGGTATAGCAAAAATGGTGAAGTCCTCATGAAATGGAAAAGTTTGATTAATAATATCACACAATATAAGAATCACAGTTTCTCGTCCTTTGGAAAACAATGTACTTTGATTTATTTGAAGATTGTGGTGTCTATTTATTGTGTCTCTCCTACACTCGATGTAGAGGGTTAAATGAAACAACTATTTCCTATTTGTCCACCCTCACTTTGTCACGGTCTGATATCAACTGCCACATTCATCAATGCTATCTTCAACGTGACTCAGTGAATGCGAATATCTTTATTCATTATATAATCCAATACACTACATCTCTCCCTTTTTTTATAAAGTATAATAATATAATATAACAACTAAATTTGAACATATATAAATAGCCTAAATCATACATATATACTAATACTAAATTATGAATTTCTCAGACATAATTCATGGAATTGTATCATTAGATCTATCTTCAGAAAACGTTTCTAATTCATTTGGTTTATTTACTACTTTCCATTCTCCTTCCATTTTTTCCAAATGAACCACGTTTCGGCGATATTGCTGTCCAGTTTCATCATTCTCTACCTCTACATCACCGCCGTTTTTTCCGATCACCGTGTGTGGTATGGGGTTGAAATTCGATGTTAATTTATTTTGTTTGATCATATTCTTTATGTAATCTTTATCGCCTAAATCTAAAGAGCTTTGATGTGCTCTTCCTTTTCTATCGCTATATTCCTTTCCACTCGATTTCTTCTGCATGTCATAATCTCTCAATTCCTCATCAGTTATTTTGTTCTCTAAATCCCTTACTGTTGGGATTTTATCCCGAAACTGTGTACGAAAAAATAATTCGGCAGGTGTTTTACCGGTTGTGGAATGTGGCGTAGCATTGTACATCATGATATAGTTCAGTAAATCTTGTTTACAATCGGTTTCAATTGACCGGCTGTTGTTAAGTCGCTTTACAATGTCCCTATTTTGACGCTCAACTTCTCCATTCTGCTGAGGCCAATAGGGGATAGTGTTGAACAACTTAATGCCCGATTCTTTACAAAAATCTTTCATTTCTGTACCACTGAACTGTTTACCGTTGTCAGCTGTAATAGATACTGGGTGTCCCAAACGTGAAAATATTTCTTGGAGTGCTTTTATGGTGTTACTGGCAGTCGTTGTTGTCATAATTTTTATCTCTTTACATCGACTGAAATAGTCGATTACAACCAAGAGATGATGTCCACTTGGTAAGGGACCTAAAAAATCCATCGCTACATCTATCCAGGCTTCGGTTGGTAACTGACGTCGTTTCATTGGATGCGGCGGATTTGGTGCTGTGACCTTTGCAGCTTCGCACCAATTTTTCCGCGTCTGAGTCTATTTTGGGCCACCATACTTAAGTACGTAGCCTATTTTTCATCGCTACGATACCCGGATGACCTTCATGGGCTGCTTGTAATACGTTCTGTCTGAGGGTTGTTGGAATCACAATTTTATTACTTCTCAGAAGGAAGTCTTCATAAAACATAACTCCGTTTCAAATGCTTGAAATTTGTTTATAGAGTCGTCCTTCTCGTTGTGCGACAGCCATTTTTTCACTTTCAATATTTCCAAATCAGTTTTTGAATGTTTCATAATGTCTGATAATGAAACAGCTACGGGTCGCGAATGTTCGACGATCTGTCGGATGTGTCACAAAGTCTTGATAGAGGGTCTGCTATAGGTATTAGTCTTGCTTGGCGATAGACAACTTTAAAATTATAGGACTGCAATCGCAGTACCCATCTTTCTATTCTGGCACATGGTTTCGACTTCCAGTGGCTTATGATCGGTAACTAGTTCAAATCCCACTTTGCCATATAAATAAATGTGAAAATGTTCCATCGCCCAGACAAGAGCTAAAGCTTCTTTTTCTGTCTGGCAATATCGCTTTTCGCAGTCTGACAGACTTTTATTTCCATACGCTATTACTCGTGGACCTTCCGAGTCGTACTGTATTAAAACTGCTCCAAGCGCTACAGGGCTGGCGTCTGCTATGACCCGTGTTCTCTCTTGAGGGTCGTAGTAGCCTAGGGTTTCGATGCTGCTCAAAGATTCTTTCAATTTAAGAAATGCTACATTTTAGTTTATTAGCCAATGTTTTCCAATTTTTCCGTGTTTACCCAATTTGAGGCGTAACAACTGTCTTAGTGGTTCGGTTATGGTGGCTAGATTAGGAATCCACTTACCAACCCAAAGAAACTTTGTAGTTCCTCTATTGAATTTGGTGTTCGAAAAGATTTGATAACTGACATATATTTGTCCAATGGCTTCATGCCCTTTTCTAGAAATGAAAGTTGTGATATATCGTGAATTCTTCAATTTGGTGAAAAGCATTTCTAATATCCAGTCTAGAGAATAAATTAGCTTTTCGAAATTGTGTTGAAAGTTGGTCCATGGTCGGTAACGGATGATTTTCTCTTATAATTGCTTCATTTGCCCTTCTCATATCAATACAGATCCTTATTTCCCCATTAGGTTTCAATACTGGAACCATAGGTGAAACTCATTTGGACGGCATATCCACCGGTTCAATTATATCGGAATCCACAAGTTCCTCAATTTTATTGTTTACTTTGCTTTCAAGTGGAATTGGGATTCTTCGATATGGTTGAACGATTGGTTTTACATTTTCATCGATGGGTATGTTCACCAACACATTTTTGAATTTAGGAAAATTGGATACGTGATTGATATGAAAATCTGTTCCAATACGTAGTACCCCTAAAGACTTCGCAGTGTTCCTACCCAGTAGATTTTTTGAGCCATTTTTCACCACATAGAATGTAGTGCTTATAGTTTCACCATTTAATTTGATTTCGGCGTCGAAACAACCTAAAATGTCTAATGGCTTTTTGCTAGCGTATGCCATGAACACTTTTTCAGGATTCTTGATTTGGTTGAATACCTTCACTTTTGAAGTCTTTAGTTGTTCCCACGTTTTGTCGCACAATATATTACAAGTACTACCTGAATCAACTACCATTTCAACAGGAATTCCAGCTATAGAGCACACCAGATCATAATCACGATCGACGTGAAATACATAGTCCACTCGATCATCATATTTGTCATCACGCTTCGGTTTTGAGTATCTTGATTTCTTGTCCGTCTGATGATGTTTTTGTATTGTCTTCCAGGATGATTTCCTCTTGCTCGCTCTAGTTTTGCATTGTTGATTAATGTGCCCAGCGAAACCACACTTGCTGCAAATGGAGTTTATTTCTGGACAATTTGAAGCCAAATGTTTGGTTGATCCGCAACGGTAGCAAGCTTTGACTTCTGTTCGCCAAATGTTTGGTTGATCCGCAACGGTAGCAAGCTTTGACTTCTGTTCGATGGTATCTTCCTTCCTGTTTTTCATTTGGTTTTCGCTTTTTTGAAATTTAATTTATTTCTTCAGGACAACTTTCTCTTTCATTGAATTGCTGTAACTGTCTTTCAACCGCCTCGAGTGCAATTGCTTCTGCAACAATTGTATCTAAATTGATGGTATCGCCTATAGCGAGGATTTTCTCTTTCAACTCGGTAGACTGACATTTTTCGACTATCTGGTCGATGAGGTTCTCTTCTTGATTAGCAAATTTGCATTTCGTCGCTTGATTTCTCAATCGTATAAGGAATTTTTCAAATTTTTCATCACTTTCCTGCTTTATCAGACGAAAAATATGTCGCTCGTATACTTTGCTCTGTTTTGGAGAAAAATATTGATCGAGTTTTTCCAATGCTACCTTGAACACATCAATGGTGCCCTCTTCGGTACTTTCATTCTCAGATACGTGAGCTCCTGGCAAATTATAATAAATGTCTTGCAAGCCTAAACCTCCAGTGTGCAATAGGGTAGCTCTCTTCTGTGAAGAGTTTTGGATTTTGGCGGCTTCTAAGTAAACTTCTAGGACTCTCTTCCATTTTTCCCATTTAATTCCAACGAACCCAATTTCACCATCACAGTTGAACGGTTCTAGTGGTGTCATATTAGCCATTTCAGGATTCTGTAATTGAAAATCTATGTGTCAAATTCATAGATTCAATTCATTATAATAATGCTGCGATTGAGAATCTATGTGTCAAATTCATAGTTCATTTCCAAATTTTGTGGAAATCTATGTGTCAAATTCATAGATTCCATCTATCATAGCTACATTTCTCATTCGTAGTATGAATTCGAATTTATGTGACTTTTTCATAAATTATGTTTCCATATGCTTGTATTTTCCCATGTATCCTATTCATGGTCACAATGTTTCTATTTTGCCGTGTATCGTATTCACGGACTCTATTTTGCCATGTATCGTATTCATGGACTCTATTTTGCCATGTATCGTATTCATGGACTCTATTTTGCCATGTATCGTATTCATGGACTCTATTTTGCCATGTATCCTATTCATGGACTCTATTTTGCCATGTATCCTATTCATGGTCTCTATTTTGCCATGTATCGTATTCATGGACTCTATTTTGCCATGTATCGTATTCATGGACTCTATTTTGCCATGTATCGTATTCATGGACTCTATTTTGCCATGTATCCTATTCATGGTCTCTATTTTGCCATTGCTGTTATAAATTATTGTAAATGGTTTTCCTACTTTTAATCCTCGTCGCCATTATGTGATGTCTATTTATTGTGTCTCTCCTACACTCGATGTAGAGGGTTAAATGAAAAACAACTATTTCCTATTTGTCCACCCTCACTTTGTCACGGTCTGATATCAACTGCCACATTCATCAATGCTATCTTCAACGTGACTCAGTGAATGCGAATATCTTTATTCATTATATAATCCAATACACTACAAAGATGATTTGCAATTTTTATATGCACAGTAATGATTGCCAATAAATATATCATTGTACCTGATTCACATTCCAGATGATGATCCTCGAAACCTTCATCACTTTTCCTTTTGAATTATAGTTTATGGAAAATATGTTATACATTGTAGGAACATAACCCATCCGAAATACTGGATCGTGAATTGTGTTAAACGAAAACATTTTTAACATAACCAACGAAATAATGACAACGATGTAAACAAAACTCAATCAATATTGTAGCGCCTGCGCATATATATGACTGGACCTTTAAATTTTGCGCTTTCGACACCTCTCTCTAATTTTATTCGCTCTGTCTGACTGTCTCATCGGTAAGGTTTTCTAATCTGTGTCTACAGTTTCAGTCACTGTTTCCTTCTGATTCAAATGGCAAGACTCTCTCACATTATTCCACCACTCCTTATATAACCATGCCATAATAGCTATCACACACAATCCACATTATCGAATGATTCCAGCACTATCGTTCCCATAACCATAAGAGCTAATGCCAGCTCTAGTGATATAATTGAAGCCATGAAACATCCTTCTGGGGGATTTCAATTCGTAGTTTCCCACCAGAACTTACCAAATTTCACTTTCATTACTGCCGATGCCGTGCATTGGTTGAAGGATCACATGGAAGGTGATACCACCATTGAGAAAGCAATTCAGGTGAGAATTACACTGGTCATCTGTTTAATGGATATAATTGAATGGAATAGTGTATTTATTTGCATTGTTTATAGAGTGGTAGCTTTACAGTCTTTTAGCTGAGACTAAATACACAGAATTATCTCACCGAAGCTATGCTTGTTAGTGAGTGGTTACAATATTGAAATATATATACCGGGTGTCAACAAATCTATTATCTATTAGACAAGTCATAACTTCTAGAATATTAGGTGTATCAAAATGAGATTTGGTATAGGTGAATGGCACGTGAAGAGGAAAGTTTTTGCATATTTTTCACTTTTCGGTCACTTCAGGTTTCACTGGAAATGGCTCCGGTTTTGAATTTTTAAATGGAGCACCCTGTATATTGTAACATTTTTTGATTTCTGAAACAATTCTCACTACAATGAAAGTTATTAATTATGATTCATGGCACACTTGACAAAAGTCAATAAATCATTATCCAGTATTTTCCTTAGTAATATCTAATTTATGTGCTTATTTTTAATCCAATCGCAAATAAATTAGTATCGTTAGATAGTGCTTATTGTCAAAAAATGGTTGCCATTTGAAAAATAATAGTTAGACACGAAAATGTAATTTTGCCAACTTGTCTTATTCCTATCTATCATACTAGTCACTAAAACTTTCCCATTGTATTTTTCTGACATCACCAGAGGTCCTCAGATTAGTTTACGTCCGATCATAACCAACTAGATGCAATATTAAAAGTGACTCTAAAAAAATGTTACAATATATTTATTTATATTTATTTCAATATGCATACAGATCAATCAACAATATATTCAGTACAGTATTATTTTCCTAAACAACAAACTATTTAAACAGATCAATATAACCCATACAACAGATAGTGGAATTCAATTATGTATTAGAGGAGTTCGGTCCAAGTTGCCAACCTTATTTATTCGTGAAAACCTCTGACTCTTTTTTTGATAAATTTTTGAGATCTTCGGAAAGATCATGCAATAATTGATAAAAGCCAAACATTGCTTCAAGTCCATTCGTTGTTATATAGCTGAAAATAATAAAGTTTCATCAGCTGTTAATTTTTAGTTATTTTTACATTCCTCAGGTTAGGTTAGGTTCCATTTGAAATAACAAAGTTGTTGCTATTTTTCGATAGAAGCGGCAACGCCGCAACGCTGAGAATATTTTAGATCGATAGAACGAAACTGATTACTCAAAGAAAACAAATTTCCAGAATAATCTTACGTCCTGTTCTCCAGAAACGTCTAACCTACCATCGACCGTGAGTGAACCTGTATATTACGTAAATATGGCTCTCAACTCAGATCATGCCAAATACTTTTAATAACTCAACGTTGATACCAAATCTGAGAAATATTGTTTTCATTAGTTTGTATGAAAAAAAGCGTTTGATATCGTTGTTCGAAATGAATAATTTCAAATTGTTGATTCAATTAGGTCACCAGATTATTCTGTATGTTTTCAGATTATGCAAACCTTGTACAAGGAACAATTCATTCGTCATTCATCTGGAGACCCGAATATAGAATTCGTTTATGGATTTTATTTATTCCATATCATAGTTTTCGATAAAGGTATCAATTGGTGTCGATTCAATATTCAATCTTCCTCACTCTGAATTATTTCCAGATGACAAAGATGTATATCAACCAACAGAATCGCAAATTTTTGAAAACGAATTCATGGAGGTGGAAGTCAAACCAGCGTTGAATTGGGGACTCAACAGTCCTCTGTCGTCTCTCCAAGTTCCAAATAGCTTGTCCGAGAGGGGTCAAGGAATACCCCATTTTCTATGTGAGGATATCGATCCAGAGTATTCTGACTGTGATCTGGATGGTGAGTGAGAATAGGGTCATAAACCTCTAAAGCTTTAGCAGAATTGATGGTCGTTTTCCGATTCCTTACCAAATTGCTACCGATATACCATCAAAATTAAATCGGAATATTCTTTTATGCTCGAGAAATTCGAAATCAGAAATAGTTATTTGACAGCACCATATTTCTGCTGACGTCACCCGGTAGATCTGGATGGTATCACAAAAATATCGAAAATAATAGGGAAGAAGAATTTTTTGACATAAGTGATGGCAGATAAGTCAGATGTCAATTTTTAATTAAAATTTTTTTCGATAACGAAACTAATTCAAAATATTCAAAAAGGGCGCATTAATTGATTGTTTATCATCTATATAACGCAATTCAGGTATTTTATATGAGTTCATAATATTTCTATAGGATTTTCAATACCAACTCAGCGAAAACAATGAGACGATTGAACTCAAAGACACTATATAAAATAGAGATATAAAAATAAAGAATTAATTCAATTAATAACTTCAGAGTCTCGGAAAAATAGGTCAGTGTAGTGGTTTATCTGATAATATATTAAATAAACAACACAAGTTGATATTATAATTACATATTCACAATATAATGTAAAGAAGAAATCTCATATAAACTCACATCATAGATAGAGTACGTACTAAGAATAACTGAGGATTTAGGAAAATACATTTATTATTTACAGGAGTGCATGACAATAAAGATTTGGTTTATTAGCTTATTCCTATTACTAAAATACTTTGTGCTCACACTTCACAGGTTCTCAAATTACACTTGCAGATGTAGCTGATGATATGTGTTGTCCTACTGCAAAACACCAAGTTTGTCTCATATTAACACTTGGAGTAGGAACAAATATGTCTTTCGAGGATCCACATTCGTGTTGCTACATATGAAGCACAAGTCTTTGAATGCTTAAATTTTCTGAAAATAGTAGTCAGTGAAGAGTATAATGAACGCTGAACAATGAAATAAAACTCAATAGTAACTTACCTTTAATCATCCGAATATATTTTCGCAGGAAGAATTAAAATCGCCCCCAGTAATTTTTTACCGCCATCTGTCAAATATGACAGAGATTGTCAATTCTTCTTCCACTTCGATTAATGGAATATAACCTAAACCAACCTACCTGGTGACGTCACATTTTTAGAAAAGGATGGACAATTTTCGATTTTTGAATGCCGATTATGGAAAAACCCTTGAAAATAAAAATTTTAAAAAAATATCGACGTATTCTCTGGGGACCCGCGTTTCACATATACAGGGTGTCCCACTAAGGTCGGCGAGGTACGATATTATGGAAACCAAAAACCTTAGGGCTCCTAGAAAAAAATATTGAGGACTAAATCGGCCAAGAGAAATTGATGGAAAATATTTTCAAGTTCCTAAAATGAC
The DNA here is from genome assembly GCA_029955515.1 of Chrysomela aeneicollis. NCBI lineage: Eukaryota > Metazoa > Arthropoda > Insecta > Coleoptera > Chrysomelidae > Chrysomela > Chrysomela aeneicollis. The sequence continues at coordinate 672,977 of JARUHQ010000026.1, read as the reverse complement.
CGCTAGAGGGCTCAACTACTATGACATAAATGAAAATTCGATTTTTCTCGGAAAATCACCATATCAAGGTACTGTTTCAATGACGGAAATGAAGAGTTCAGCAAAATTCGCGTCAGTTTGTTCTTTTACTTTTTTTCATATCTCGAAAAATAATGGTGGAAGAAGCTGTTGAAAAAATAATTTTTTAAATCGCTGTATCTCCTGAACCCTTACTCCAAATTCGATCAACTTGGGCTCGTTTGAAAGATAATTTCACAATCATTCGAACGCTTTATTCGATGTTGATCTCCAGTTCACACCACGTCTACTAGAGGGCGTTGTTCACCCAAGGTTCAGTTTTTTCTGATTTTCTCAAAAAATCCAAATGGAATGCTACAAATTTGTATCATCACATTTAAAAAGAATGAAATTAGCTACATTTTGGTGGAAACCGCGATTCGATATCTCCATTCGTTTTTGAGTTATTTGCAAATAACTAATTCAACCTGAAAAAATCAAGTTTATTGTTGAAAAAAAATTCAACGATTTTCGTTATCTTCAGTTAGTCTGCATTGCATGCAAAATATGAGGTAATTCAATCCTATTTGCCTGTGCTAGTGATTAAAACAGTTATTGTTCAAATGTTCACCATTTTGGTGCATTTGTGCGTTGATCTAATATTCCGTACTATACGCAAAATAACAATTGATGCAAACTATTCCTCTATTTTCATCGTGATATCTATGGGAATCGTTCTTCAATCATGCTAGTTGCATTGAAAATAATGAAAATAATTTTGAACATTTGTAGGGACATTTTTTGTGTCACGTTGTCGATAAAGATGTGTGATAGAAATGGCTTCAGAATGTAGAGGGTATTTGATATTCTTCTATTTGTTATTATTAAAAGTCACTTTCCGTTATCGCAGTTTAGTTCTTGACTAGTAGGATCCACATTTTCATTCTCAGCAAGTGGCATTTGCATCAATTGTTATTTTGCGTATAGTACGGAATATTAGATCAACGCACAAATGCACCAAAAGGCTGAACATTTGAATAATAACCGTTTTAATCACTAGCATAGGTGAATTGGATTGAAAAACCTCACATTTCGCTTGCAACGCAGACTCACTGAAGAAAACGGAAATCATAGATTATTTTTTTCAACAAAATACTTGATTTTTTCAGGTTAAATTAATTATTTGCGAATAACTGAAAAACGAATGAAGATATCGAATCGCGGTTTTCACCAAACTAGCTAATATTATTCTTTTCGAAAGAAATGCTAGAAATTTTTAGCATTCCATTTGAATTTTTTGAGAAAATCAGAAAAAACTGAACCTTGGGTGAACAACGCCCTCTAGTAGACGAGGTGTGAACTGGAGATCAACATCGAATGAAGCGTTCGAATGATTGTGAAATTATCATTCAAATGAGTCCAAGTTGATCGAATTTGGAGCAAGGGTTCAGGAGATACAGCGATTTAAAAAAATATTTTTTCAACAGCTTCTTCCACCATTATTTTTCGAGATATGAAAAAAAGTAAAAGAACAAACTGACGCAAATTTTGCTGAACTCTTCATTTCCGTCATTGATACAGTACCTTGATATGGTGATTTTCCGAGAAAAATCGAATTTTCATTTATGTCATAGTAGTTGTGCCCTCTAGCGGTCAACTTGAAAATATTTTCCATCAATTTCTCTTGGCCGATTTAGTCCTCAATATTTTTATCTAGGAGCCCTAATGTTTATGGTTTCCATAATTTCGTACCTCGCCGACCTTAGTGGGACACCCTGTATAATTTTCGAAAAAAAGTGTACAACCCTATTCCATTTGTGTGTTCACTTATAATACCACTAGAGCTTCAATGGAGAATATTCATTAATGAATTTTTCGAATTCGTTGCGGAAACTATCTGAATTAATTTTTCAAATATGGGTATTTAAATTTTAAATTGCTTTGTTTCTAGTTCACAAATTGGCAACAGCGCCTAGTAGGCTAGAAGAACTACAACTCACATTTGGCCACACTTTCATTATGTACACTTGATGTTAATGCATAATTCAGGAATCACACTACTCATATGAAATAATCGATCAGAACATGAATTTCAGTCCAACAAAAACACTACTACAGCCACAAGTCAAATATAAACATAACCTCAAAAACTGAGTAGCATATCTTTTGAGGAGCATGGAACAGAAATAAGCAGAATGGCACCTAACCCACAGAACTTATTGGTAGTATGTTCTGTTCTGTAAGTTCTGTGTTCTAACCTTATCAAAATATGGCTATCTTCATTCACCTAATCAACGTAATGGATTTGTTGTCCTTCATTATTTATGAAATCTGCTGTCGATGTTGCCCATATCAAGTATTTTTTAAAGTACTTTAAATGTTGTTTTTTTGAAAAAAAGGTTGAAATGGTTAGTTTGAAATGCGACGTATTGAAGATATTTAATGAGAATTACTTCATTATTGTCCGAAGGACAATTCCCTATTATTTAATGGAAATGTTTGACAACACCAATTTTTCTCAAAAATATTCGAGTTTTTTATTGAAGCTAGAGTGGTATTCGGTAAGAAAATTGCACACCGAAATATAATTGAAGTCTGTGCGTTGAAGATATAGGGAAGGTTCGTCCTCGTTTTTCATTGGTCTAGACGCCAGGCAAGCATACAAGTGGTTAGTTGACCGTACGGCTGTGTATAAATAGTAGAATAAAATACAACTTTGACGAGATTTACTGTTGAAGTCTTTTTTCTATTATATTTAGTGTGTGTTCCGTTTAACAAGATGTACAATTTCAATAATTGTGAGACACGAATTTGATTCTCATTACCACTTGACAGTTTTCATATTCAGCCGCTACCGGTACACCAAATCCATATTGGCTATTTTGAAATATTATCGTAAATTGTGAATTAACAATTAAGTTCATCATTATTTACCGATACCGTCTGGATACATTGAATAATCATGATAGAGAACCACAGAGGTGAAGTTGGTAGAAATATAAATAACGAGAAGTTCAAATATGCATTCAGAAGAAATGATTCCTGCATTTTTGACAGTTTTCTAAATGAATAATTAAAACTTTTTTCAATAACTTTTCAATAGATTTCCTTTGAAATATCATGGTATGATCTATAAGGCACATATCCGACCTGTCCTGGAATACTGTTCCCATATTTGGAGTGCGGCACCTAAACATATGCTGAAACTATTGGATTCTGTCCAAAAATATCTTTAATTTATAGATATTTTCATGGGCGATGCTCTTCTGAAATATCAACAATCGTTCCTACATTAGCAATCTATTCGAGATTAACCCGCCAAGTTCAATCTTCACACCCCTTCGTGGTCACTTAAGAGACCTGCAGAACGTCCCTTTCCAAAGACTCGTTCATCCAACGAATATCGAGACTTTGGAACTCATTGCCTAGTGAGGTGTTCCCCGAGGCATACGATCTTCAGAAATTTAAGAAAGAAAAAAAAACACTTGCAAAAATATAAAATACTATAATATAAGCTGAATATAATGAATTAGAACAAAAAAACATTATTTAACAGCGTGTTAAATAATATTTGCAACACATGATAACAATTTTTTATTATCATAATTACAAAAAATACTTCATAGGGGATCGTTTCTGCATAGCGGTAATATCGAAGTAGACAAAAAGTGAGGATTCTCAAAGATTACGAAAAAATTATTTGAAATAATTGTTTACAAATAGATTGAAGCCGATATGGAATGAATTTTTTTTTCGAATTTTTACTTGTAAACATTATGACTCATGCTGTATATTATAGCGCCCAATGGTTTATTCACTTCATTTCGACCTTCCAGCCTTCCAGTCCAATTTGTTGGTCTCACTTTATTCATAATAATATATACAGGGTGATATTTAAGATGTAAAAACAAGATTGCTAATCAGAAGCCCAAACACAGGAAGAAATGAATATACAAATACTGCGACAAAACTATTGCTTTCGCATCCAGTAATACAATAAACTCACTAACTATTTTCTACTTCTTCGACTTATGTTGAGATTTGGCAACACTCCATATATCTGGCGGTGAAACATTGGAAAGTCAGTGAATAATGGATGCAACTACGGTTGCACAGATTGGCACTTTATTATGTACCTTAAGCTGTGCCTTAAGCACAGTTGGAACATTTTTGAGTATCATTTCAGATCCTATGTACACGAGATTGAGATTGGAGACTGACGTATCCGGTAAGAGTGATCGCGCTGAATGGGGTCATGTACGATACCAATCGGTATTCAGACCAGACCAGGCGTACGAATTGATAGTTGAGTGGTTGACTTCCTCTGGATCGATCGTATTCGAATTGGTGAGTGTCATTTTCATAAAAAAATATTTAATTCCAATGTAACCCAATTCAATTCATCGAGTTGATAATTATAGTTAAAGCCAAATAATCTAATTGTAATCTCCTCCCAAGAGTGTCTTTATGGGATTCAAGTCCGGGCTTCGAGCTGGCCATTCCATAGTAGCAATTTCGACTTCTAGATAATTTATCACAACTCGAGCAACTTTATTGTGTAAATTCTCATCGACATCAATAAAATCATGTTCTCATGTCAAAGATAATAGAATATATGAAAGAAAAAATTTGAGAAAAAGATGAGTCTAGAGTGTGAATTCATTTATAACTTGATATTGAAACTGTTTAACTCTACAGGGTATTATAAATTTTATGAAAGAAACACGGTATCATTTGTACACCCGGTATTTGTGAAAAAAGGTATTTTTATCAGAATACAGTAGTATACCAACATTGCGGAGAGGATAACCTGTTATTTGGGAAAAAATCTTGCAAATCGAATAAGTGGTTTCGACAAAAAATGGTTTGAAACTTCCGGTTATTTTTTTGGTGGTACGTTAATTTTTTTGGGAAGTGTATATGACGTCAGCGAGCAATGTCGATAGGTTGTACTTATGATGCCTTGAACACCTGACGGCATTGCCAGATCAAAAAAACTGAAGAATAAACTCTTGTTTTTCACATTCTTAATAGCACACTTGAAATCGAGAAAAAAAACTGTCCGCAATCATAAATTATTAGCTTGTTAGTTTTGGATTTTTCGGTTTATCTTAATGGCTAAGTATAAGATGAATCGAATCCAGGAATACATAATACCTCGTCTACTCACTTAATCATCTGCAACGAGGAAGCTGACTGCCTTGCCAAAGAAGGAACAAATACAATTTCCTGGCCCAGAACCCTTATGTGGACTCTCCAAGGCTCACTTGAGAGAGGAGTCCGACGCTGGGAAGCGGATGAAATGAAATCTCACTGGAATAAAGTGCCAGGACAAAGACAAGCGAAAAGGCTAGTGAGCTTATCGCCGAGGAAAGCTATACAGCTTCTAGAGTTGGACAAAAAATACTTGAACCTGGTAACGGGACTCCTCACTGGACACTGCCCTCTAAGGTACCACCTCAAGAAGATGGGCAAAACAGAGAGTGATAGTTGCCGCTACTGCGAAAACTTCGCTGAAACTGCAGAACATTTGCTTTGCCGAATCCCTAGCGCTCTTCTGCAAGAGGCTCAAGTTCCTGGAAGGGGCCTTTTTAGAGCCCTCCGACATCAGGAACCTAGCTCCCAGGAAACTGATAAACTTTGCACGAAGTCTCCGGATCCCGGGCCTCGAATAGGTCGAGGGTTATGCACAGAAGATCTGATAGGTCGAGGTGCTTGAGAGGCTGCACAGTCTCAACCACCCCCTTCCAATCTACACCTAATCAGCTTATTAAAATTCCAGTTCGTTAACCCCACAGAAATCTTATATATCTACGACTAGAATGCGTATCAAATATGGCGGACGAACAAACTATGCATTATCTGCAACACCGCAAGTGAACCATAAACAGTAGCGGCGTGAAATTGAAATATAAACCATAAAATGAAGGTCAGATTCGTTAGTTTCGGATATCAAGATCAAACATGTTTTATTTTATAGCTGTTATTTCCATAAAAATTATTTGTTATTTTTTCGATTATTTTAAAAAATAGACTGAAATTGGGCTACTTACAAACGCCAACTGAACTTTGAAATGGTCACTCCATAGGATCCAATAGTTTTCTTAAAATTGCAAGGACATTAATAAAATTTTTGAAATTTATAAACTTTTAAAACTTTGAAACCCTCTGAAACAAAAACTTGAAAGTATTGCGAGCACCGATAAGACAAAAGATGAAATTGAATTCACACATATTGGGGCATTGGTAAAAATTTAAGATCATAAATCAATGTTTCAATATATATTGTCACGAACTTTAGACGGGGGGTTGCCTAAAATCGTGGACATTTATTCAATACTATATATATATATATATATATACATAGTGATTAACAAAATTAAGAAACATAACTTATCATATATCCTAACTTCTAATTCTATGGGGGCCTGGAGGTATGGTTGACACTAAAACTGAGAATGGCCCATGGGCCATCTCAGGAAGCTAAGATCAGATAACTAATTCACGACTCCACTATGCCTCTCTGACTCTGTCTGATTCCTGAATTGAACTTCAAGTCTTTTTATATTGTAGTTATTTTCATAACAGTCGCGTTCCGCAAAAGTTAGACGTTCTGAGGTCACCAAATGTTATAATGTTAATGGCATCATGCCTGTGTTTATGTTCCAAAATTTACAGTTCATTGAATTTATATTGAAGCATAAACAAAGACATAACCAACCTATTAGTTTGAGATTATGGAAAATTCTACAATATAGTTATTCCTATTTGTGACAATATTTTCAATGTGACAATATTTATTGAATAATATTAATTTATTGGATGTTTGCCTGATGAGATCCCTATTTTTCAGTGTATTCACAATAGAATACAATGACTGTATTTTGTTCCTCAAGCGCTTCACTGTCTTCCTTGTATTGTGATATTTTGTAGTGAGTTTTGCAGTCCTATGTTTCAGTTGTGAAATATTGGTTTTAACCTTCTCTAAACTGGAACTAAAAAAAATTAATTGATTTATTTCAGTCTGATCAAGAACATGGTATCACCAGTTTCACCTAAAATTATGAAAAGTATGAATAAGTTTCACTTTCTTTCTTGTTACACTGGAACCTGATGATATAGTATGGCTGAAAAATTGTATTTTAATAGTACTCATTATGAAAATCAGCAATGTTCACATGAAATATGATTGAAATAACTCATTGATGGAAATAGCACCATTTTGATTAATAAAAAATGTAAAATAGATACCTCAAATCCAAGAGTCTTTTCCTGAGGTTCTTATGTGGGCTTTTGGAAGAGCTCTTGGAATCACATCCTGATCCTGAATCAGAAATTACATCATCTGGAATTTCTATGTTATTACAATTTGGTGGCACAGGTAGGTATAATTTTGGTATTGAATATTAGGCATCAATCTAACCCTGAATTCAGTATGAACAAAACTGTCTTCCATGAAATGAATGGAACATATATTGCCATTTTCAGGACATGGCAAATTGGAGTCAATTCCCAGACAATCAAACCACTCTTTGTAGTTAGATTTTGGGAACCTAAAAATGACCTCTTTTGGTCGTTTTCCTTTTCTCCAAGAGTTATTACAGTCTCGCACAAAACTGTTCAAACTGTTATTTATATATATTAGTTCTTCAATTGGAAATTCTTCTTTGTGTGTGTCTTGGATTTCTGACTTCTTGTGGTGTCAATTTTACCAGATCAGGTGTTCATCATTTTTGGTATTGGAAGGATTTGTTAGTTTCCCATATAGGTAGATTAATGAGGAAAGACATGTTATAACACAATTAGGACTTTTTTCTACATTACATCCTTTATCGACGTCACATTTTGTCTAGAAGATGCAAACAGAAAATATCAACACAATAATTATAGTAAACTATAAATATCTTCAAATATTAAATTGACTGTTAACTATGAATTTCCCTAAAATGATAAGCAAAAGCATAAAATCGGTACTCACAACAAAACTAAACAGAATTATTCTTCTTCATTTTGATTTATTGGATTTCTGGTTCCTTTCGGTGCCAATTTCTCCGGAACATGTAATAAATTTGATTATTCGATGATAATTTTTCACCATCATATTTGTATTCCATAAAAGGAGGACGCCGCTTGTTCTCTAAGGCGAATTATGGCAACATAGCATTGTTCATAAACAAATAGGACCTGCGTGTCAGGTATTTTCTTTTTCCTCTCTTGATACCATGAAACCACGTATGTCTAATATCATCTAAATTTGACCCCTTTGCCAATGCCCATGTTTTGTTCAGAAATCAGGCACGGATCATAGGAAGAGCGCATTCTAGTCGTAGATATATAAGATTTCTGTGGTTAACCCCTATCAGTAATAGATAGGTATATAAGGTGGTACTTGCTCATGAGTATGATAAATTATTAAATTGGCAACTGTGTATACTTTTCATCTGTAAATTTTCATACCTGGTTGCCACATCATAAGTTACATTTACATAAAACAATTTTTTTGCCCTGTACCTACATCAAACTATGACATACTTGGAGTACCCGAGTTTGGTCGATTCTATATTTGCACCCAAAATACCCCAAGGGGAACCGATTTGGGAAGTCGGAAAAAATTGCCCATCTAAAAAAAATTTGGGAGGGGTGGGGATCAGACATTTTTTACGCTCTTTCCGATGGTGATAACGAGTGTTTGGATTTATTTCCTTTTAACCGGGATTTCGAGGATGTTTCATATTTATATCACCTTTGCAGAAATCCTTAATCTCAAATGTTCATGAAGAGTCAATTCTGATCTCCGTACCTCTCATAACGTTTCAGCTTGTAAATATTCTGAGATTGTGAAAATCGGTTGACGAGGAAGAAAGTTATGACTGCTAAACCAAAAAGTTAATTTTTTGAGATTACCCTGTGAATTAAACAGATAAGAAGATAATTTGGTGAATTTCTCAACGTAATGAGATCATCTTCATGCCTTTGCTGTGGAAGTGGAAAATACATTTTTTTTTCATTTGGGATCATTTTGAGAATTTCAAAATTTTGCACAGTTCCAGACAACACGAGAGTATAACCGAAGGACAGTGTGAACAGAATTCAAATTGTTCAAAGCAGAAAAAAAAATCAGATTTAAAAAAAGGGCAACATTTTGGGGTGCCACGAAATTATTGATTTTGAAATTTTGAAATGAAATTGCAGCTATTTGGATGGCATCGAAAGGCGCAATCATGTGGCCTGCAGATGATTCCAATACCGCATGATCCGCTGGCACTGCCCTATTCAAATAAATCAGATCCTCTACGAGGACCCATCTTCATTCCTCTCAATATAGGGTGCTTGGAACAGAAGGGCCCATTATTCCAAGGTGAGTTCAAATCGATATCCTCATACGCCATAGAAATTTTCATCCTGCAAAAAAGTAACAAGGATAATATGCAACGCTTTAATCGGAAATATAGTGATGCCTTTTCAATTGGCTTATATCTACAATACTCTTTCAGGAATCCACCAAAACAAAGATCATTCATTCAAACATAATTTCTGTGGCAAACGGGTTTCTCAATGCCAAATCCCTCGCAAAAAAAATCATCCAAACATTTAGAAATTCATGCTCACATGTGTCAAAGAAACATCCGAGAAGACACAATATATTGAAAATAAACTCAAGCTTTTGCACCCAAGAGTTTTGAAGAATTTTCTAAAACACATCAATTACAACTTTGTATTTCATACTTTAAATGCATGATCTTATTGTTTATTCGGATTTTTACTCTGTGATTGGTAACTATTATTCTATAATAATTATGATAGGTATCATCTTCAGAAAGATAGCCTTTTCAACTAAAGTTTCACCTTTGAAATAGGTTCAAACTAAGTTCTATATTTTTGATTGGATTAGACTATGTATTCATTCAATGTAATGATGATGATTTGATCGTTTTTTTTTTAGAAAATATCGCTCACGTTTTGTAATGTTATCTAGATCCTTGAGTTGCAATAACTAAACATATTTTCGAAATAGTATATTACACAACAAGTGTGGAAAGTGACATATTTCACACGAGTAGTCGTTTAGTACGAGCCGCATTGTAGCGAGTGCGGAAACGTAACGAATGCACTTTCCAACGATTTTTGTGCACTATTTTTCCTACGACCAAAAATATTTTTGTTATTTCTCGAGAAGGAATTTCAAAGATGTAACTGGAGCGGTCTTTATAATTACAGGTGGTATCGATTATATATTTCCATATTTTAGGTAATAATTGAAAACTTTTTCGACATTTCCAGATATGAATTACTGAATTGTCTCCGTTTGCACCTTTGAACAACAAACCCACTAGAATAGTTGTGCCGCAAATTGTCTGAAGCCAACATAAAATTCATATTCAAATGTTTTTCCCTACATCGTAACATTTGAAAATGATAATCATCACATGACCACATTTTTTAAGGTTCCAAAATATGTATATACATATATCCTTCAGTGGATTATATGATTCAGATAATTGCATAAGAGTCTATTCATTTAATCTTCGTCATATAAGACAATTCAGTATTAAAAATAAAGTGGTTTATAGAGATATCACGCCTTCCTGGAAATTGTGGTATTTTGGTGAATGCGCCAATGCCGCTTATTTCATTAAACCCTTAGATCATTGGCTTACGCTAGATAAGGTATCCAGGTTATTTGTTTGGTAGATCCGGGGGGGTTTACATATGTGTTGTATCACGTGATATCATAATAATACTTTCTTGCAGACCCCTCTAATACCAAACAAATACTACATGATGCCGAATCTAGCGTAAGCCTTTATGATCTAAGGTTCAACCGATAATCAACCGAACGCTGACAGTGACAGCGCGAAACGTCTTGTTTTCAAATCAAATTTTGTTTGATGGTTCATTGAAAGGAATATTTCCAGTTTTGTGTGAGAATTTGAATAAGATTCTGCTTGAAAACTTTGTTTATTCTGTTCAATTCGAATTTAAATGATGGCGAAACGCTGTGAAATGTGTACGAGACGATTTAAAAGTGGTGACCAGAACACAACATTCCACTGGTCAGTTACTCAGTGTCGTATCATTCGTTGTATACACATTATTTACCCATCCTACTATGCAAAACAATTTATGGTGATTTGAAAACATTCTCGGGAGATTGATGACCTACCGAACATTCTTGGTACCTAGATATGAATCCTTATTTCGGACTCTCAACGATAACCAGCCGAGTAGTGCTTCGGATGACACTTAAAAAGCTAAGGTCCTCGTCTTCCTTACTCATACAAGTCTCAATGAGACTTCGAGGGTTGCTTTGCAACTAAGTTGGCGGTTGAAAACACTTTATATGTAAAAATATGATCGGGAAAGATAATATTTCCAGAGACTCTACAGTATGTTTGCATCATTTTACTACAAGTCATAAAATGGTTGGCACAAGTGGTAAGAAAATGCTCAGAGAGGTAGATTAGTCTATATTTAGTGGAATTGAAAAGTAATAACAATATGTTTGATGTTATATTCTCATTCTCAAGGTCGATACTTTGAAACTTTATATTGCCAGAAAATAAACAATATAGTTTAGTATTGAATTGAATCTATTATCATCCGAGTAATAAATTGAAGATATTTTCAGAAAACTTTTAGGAAGAATGGGTATGATCCTTTTAGTCAATTCATCAAATTCAGACCCTTACTGGTACTGGGGGATTTTGTTGTTGTTTTCCTTGTATTAGAATAAGTTTGTTTGAAGTACTTCATTCATATATAAAGGTAGGTTCATGCAAAATTGATGTGTATCGGAAAATTATAAATATTACATTGATATTCATACTCTCCGACACTAATGATTATGCATTCTGTGGTATCATGATGATATAAAAAAATCCGCGAAAAAGTTCAAACATTTCAACTTTTATTGCGATATTTCTTTTCAGCGGCCATATAAATTTAGCGAAATTCGTATGAGCATGAACCAGCCTTAATGCATTTGTGATTACAATTTGTGTGCAATTTTAGAATTCAAATTAGTTTGCATTACATTGAACTGAATTATCCAAATCAACTGGTCTCGGAAATATAATCTAAAATGTTCACCTTAATTAACATATATGGGTATAAAAATAAATTAAGCCTAAAGTAGAAGACAAAAGTACAATATATAAATATAGTTTTTTTTTTGCAAGATTAATTTGTGAATACATTTAGATTTTTTTTGAATAAATTTATGTTTGCACTGTCAGTTATGATTTTTGGTAAGGAGTCATAGGTTTCCAGGCTCTGTGTTATTGGGTTTTTGAGGCCCATATTTGTGCTCACTGACTCTAAGAAGATATTTTCTTGTGTACTTGTATTATAGTTGTGTTGTTGATTCACCCTAGTAACTGATTCATATGTTGGCTTCAAACAACTACTGTGGCAATAAGGATTGTGCGTTACTCATCTAGTTTGTTATATGATCGGAGGGAAACTTTGTTTTTTCGAAATTTTCTTGCCGAAAACAAGTTTTCGGAGAGAGAAACGCACGCATTGAAGAATAACCGCTGACGCACTTTGTCCCACCCCCTCCCCCTCAGAATTCCTCGACCGAACGCCTGATTCTCTTCGGTTTCCAGGCTCTGTGTTATTGGATTTTTGAGGCCCATATTTGTGCTCACTGGCTCTAAAAAGATATTTTCTTGTGTACTTGTTTTATAGTTGTGTTGTTGATTCACCCTAGTAACTGATTCATATGTTGGCTTCAAACAACTACTGTGGCAATAAGGATTGTACGTTACTCATCTAAACTACGCAACACTAATTACGTCGCACCCCAAAATGATGCCCCTGTTTGAATTGGAATAACTTTTTTCTGCTTTGTTCAATTTGAATTCTGTTTAAACTGTTCGCTAGCTCAGTCCTTCAGCATTGATCTCGCACTTCTTCGATACATATGGTTATGTCCTTAAAATTGCTACAGGATGTTTTTTGAAACTGTGCAAAATTTCGGAATTTTCAAAAGGATCCCAAATGAAGAAAAACATTGTTTTTTCAATTTTAACAGCGGAGGCATGAAGATGATCTCAATGACTTCAGACATTTTCATAATGGTCCTTTTATCTCTTTTATTTACAGAGTGATCTCAAAAAATCGATTTTTTGGTTTTCCAGTCATAACTTTTTTCCACGTCAACCGATTTTCAAAATCTCTGGCTCATTTTGAAGCTAAAACCTCAGATGAAGCGATATACAGATCAGAATTGACTCAAAATGAACATTCAAGACTGAGGGTCTCCTCAAAGATGACCCAAATCTAAAACACCCTCTAAATCCCAGCAGGGATGAGAATTAAACGAAAATCAACTTGTTTTCGGAAGGATCATTCATTCTGGATACGTTCAGATCCTTTCAGTTTTCAGTAGTCGAAAATTATGCATGAATAAACCCAATTGAAACGACATGTTTCCGAAAAAAAATCAGACCATTGTTCGCCTGAAATGCATGGCCCGTAACCAACGTAACGAAAATCACAATAAGTGACTGACAAGTCAGGTTAATTAGACGTCAATTTTGATTCTGGTAAGAATAAATTACTCGTTTCAATGCCGCATCTAAAGCCCGACCAGCTGGAACTGATTCATCAAATGGCAGAACGAGGATTATCCAACCTCCAGATTGCCAATCTGCTGGGAACAACAGTGAGATCTGTCCAAAGGGCCCACTACCGAGCTAACGCTGGGGATATTCAATACCGACCGAGGGGGCCAAGAAGGGGCACAACAAGAAGAACAACTCCTGCTCAAGACCGCCTCATCGGAAGATCGGTACGGAGGACCCGGACTTCAACCGCCCCCAAAATTCGTCGAGAATTAATCGATGCAACCGGTGTACAGGTTTCTAGTCAAACAATCCGACGCAGGATCCATGATATTGGCTTGCATGCAAGAAGACGAGCAGCCTGCCCCTTACTGAAACCTGTACATCGAGCAGCAAGGCGATTGTGGGGACAAGTACATCGAAACTGGGGCATAGCAGAGTGTGTTTACGGATGAGAGTAGGTTCAACTTGTTTCGAAAGGATGGGCGCATGTTAGTATGGAGAGGAAGGAATGAAAGGTTCCTGGAAGAGAATATGGAGGCAAGGGTGGCTTTTGGTGGTGGAGGCGTGACTGTGTGGGGTGGAATATCGAATAATTGGAGGAGTGAATTAGTGATTTTGAGAGGAGAGAGTATGAATGGGGAGAGGTATAAAGATATGTGTTTGAGGGATATCGTGGTCTCTTACGCCGCAAATATAGGCGAAAACTTTATTCTCGTTGATGACAATGCGAGACCGCATAGGGCTCGCACTGTCAACGAATTTTTGAGGGATCACGGTATAGAGAGATTGGACTGGCCACCTTTGTCTCCGGATATGAATCCGATAGAGCATGTCTGGAGTCGTATAAAATTGAAATTGAAAGAAAGAGAAGGCCGAATGGAGAATTTGGATGACTTGGTGACTGCGGTACAGCAAGAATGGGCGGCTATTCCCCAGGAATTCATCGGAGGTCTGATAACCAGCATGCCGAATAGGGTCGAAGAAGTGGTTGCCAAGAGGGGAGGACCCACTAAATACTAATTTTTTTTCATGTACTGTTATCCAAGTTACCATTTCTTCTTCTTATTGATTATTAAAAATTCAATAAAACTTGTTTTCTTGCTCTTGCTTACTTACACAATCAATGCTACACGATTGAAAGAAAAACCGCTATTGTGGAATGAGCCTCAGCTAATCAGGATTGTCAGTCACTTATTGTGATTTTCGTTACGTTGGTTACGGGCCATGCATTTCAGGCGAACAATGGTCTGTTTTTTTTTCCGAAACATGTCGTTTCAATTGGGTTTACTCATGCATAATTTTCGACTACTGAAAACTGAAAGGATCTGAACGTATCCAGAATGAATGATCCTTACGAAAACAAGTTGATTTTCGTTTAATTCTCATCCCTGCTGGGATTTAGAGGGTGTTTTAGATTTGGGTCATCTTTGAGGAAACCCTCAGTCTTGAATGTTTATTTTGAGTCAATTCTGATCTTTATATCTCTTCATCTGAGGTTTTAGCTTCAAAATGAGCCAGAGATTTTGGAAATCGGTTGACGTGGAAAAAAGTTATGACTGGAAAACCAAAAAATCGATTTTTTGAGATCACTCTGTAAATAAAGGAGATAAAAGGACCATTATGAAAATGTCTGAAGTCATTGAGATCATCTTCATGCCTTCGCTGTTAAAATTGAAAAAACAATGTTTTTCTTCATTTGGGATCCTTTTGAAAATTCCGAAATTTTGCACAGTTTCAAAAAACATCCTGTAGCAATTTTAAGGACATAACCATATGTATCGAAGAAGTGCGAGATCAATGCTGAATGACTGAGCTAGCGAACAGTTTAAACAGAATTCAAATTGAACAAAGCAGAAAAAAGTTATTCCAATTCAAACAGGGGCATCATTTTGGGGTGCGACGTAATTAGTGTTGCGTAGTTTAGTTGATCGGAGGGAAACTTTGTTTTTTCGAAATTTTCTTGTCGAAAACAAGTTTTCGGAGAGAGAAACGCACGCATTGAACAATAACCGCTGACGCACTTTGTCCCTCCCCCTTAGAATTCCTCGACCGAACGCCTGATTCTCTTCGGTTTCCAGGCTCTGTGTTATTGGGTTTTTGAGGCCCATATTTGTTCTCACTGGCTCTAAAAAGATATTTTCTTGTGTACTTGTTTTATAGTTGTGTTGTTGATTCATCCTAGTAACTGATTCATATGTTGGCTTCAAACAACTACTGTGGCAATAAGGATTGTGCGTTACTCATCTAGTTTGTTATATGATCGGAGGGAAACTTTGTTTTTTCGAAATTTTCTTGCCGAAAACAAGTTTTCGGAGAGAGAAACGCACGCATTGAACAATAACCGCTGACGCACTTTGTCCCTCCCCCTTAGAATTCCTCGACCGAACGCCTTATTCTCTTCGGTTTCCAGGCTCTGTGTTATTGGATTTTTGAGGCCCATATTTGTTCTCACTGGCTCTAAAAAGATATTTTCTTGTGTACTTGTTTTATAGTTGTGTTGTTGATTCATCCTAGTAACTGATTCATATGTTGGCTTCAAACAACTACTGTGGCAATAAGGATTGTGCGTTACTCATCTAGTTTGTTATATGATCGGAGGGAAACTTTGTTTTTTCGAAATTTTCTTGCCGAAAACAAGTTTTCGGAGAGAGAAACGCACGCATTGAACAATAACCGCTGACGCACTTTGTCCCTCCCCCTTAGAATTCCTCGACCGAACGCCTTATTCTCTTCGGTTTCCAGGCTCTGTGTTATTGGATTTTTGAGGCCCATATTTGTTCTCACTGGCTCTAAAAAGATATTTTCTTGTGTACTTGTTTTATAGTTGTGTTGTTGATTCATCCTAGTAACTGATTCATATGTTGGCTTCAAACAACTACTGTGGCAATAAGGATTGTGCGTTACTCATCTAGTTTGTTATATGATCGGAGGGAAACTTTGTTTTTTCGAAATTTTCTTGCCGAAAACAAGTTTTCGGAGAGAGAAACGCACGCATTGAACAATAACCGCTGACGCACTTTGTCCCTCCCCCTTAGAATTCCTCGACCGAACGCCTTATTCTCTTCGGTTTCCAGGCTCTGTGTTATTGGATTTTTGAGGCCCATATTTGTTCTCACTGGCTCTAAAAAGATATTTTCTTGTGTACTTGTTTTATAGTTGTGTTGTTGATTCATCCTAGTAACTGATTCATATGTTGGCTTCAAACAACTACTGTGGCAATAAGGATTGTGCGTTACTCATCTAGTTTGTTATATGATCGAAGGGAAACTTTGTTTTTTCGAAAATTTTTTGTCGAAAAAAAGTTTTCGGAGAGAGAAACAGGCGCATTGAAGAATAACCGCTAACGCACTTTGTTCCAGAATGTTACTGCGAGTTGCACGTTATATTTTTCATTCAGTATATTCAAAATTGTTTGATTGATGTTTTTAATGTCATCTTTTTTGATATGACTGGAAAATAAGATTGTATTGCGTTAATTTATCTGAATACAACAGATTCTACTGTATTTGTGCATTTTCAATCCATATTCGTCCTTACTTGACGTATTCAGTCACCGGGTAGGTGAATTCTCGAATATTCAACACACTTTGTTCCTCCCCACCCCCCAATAGAATTCCCCGAGGACTCGTACACCGAACGGCTGTTCCTCCTCCAAGAGGCGATCGCCCAGCGGTTCGGCTTCGTCCCATGCCAGGTGGAGCCACCAGGCCAGCCGAACAGCTCGCGCGAGCACCAGTACGTGCACGCGACCGGCACGGTGTTCGTGCTGGTGTCGAGCTCTGCGGCGGCGGCGGCGGCTGCTTCGAGGTCGCGCCAACGCGTCAACTCGTTCGCCGGCAGCGGCTCGGGCCGGTATTCCGTGCACGCTGACGTTGTGTCCAGTCCGCACGAGGCGTACATCACGAGGCACGTGTCGGGGAAGAACAAGGATGACTATGACAATTCGAGGAAGGTGGGTTGATTTTTTTTTTTCCCAGATAACACAAAAACCTTTTGAGGATCTTCTGAGGCGGTCACATTAACGTCCTCAATACGTCGAGAGGCTTTCAAAGAACGTCCCTAGGACGTCCTCCTGTTACCATTTTCCACGTTCAAATAACGTCTCAGAAGATCCCCACTTCAGTTATGCCTTTTTTGAGTTTTTATTATTCTCAGAATGACGTTTGGGCATATCTGAGAACTGATGAAAATGAAAAAAAATTAAAAAAAAAAAATTCAGCGCTATCATGGTCACCCATCCAAATCCTAGCCACTGCTGTCGTTGCTTGACTTCTGTGATTCAACTTACCTCCTCATTGCAATGTCGCTATTCCGTGAACTTATAAATGTTTTACTTTCAATGTGATTTGAACAACAATTATTTTCAAGGATTTTTATTACTAAAATTGGAATACTTATTTTTTCAATAATAATGGACAAGATAATTTTTCTTGATATATATAGCTCACTTCTAAATTGGGAAATTCATATGGAGTGGAGAACCAACCAATATCGAATAATTAAAAAATTAATTCAATAATAAAGAACGCTTCGTCCGATTTTGATAATTTGTAACTCGATTTAAAAATATATATACGTATATATATATCTCGTGACTTGGAAGAGATGGAATTTACATAAAAATATTTACCTTTTTCAATTATTTTTATGAGTAGAACATACTCCGGTCAATTGCTCCTAACTTCACATGAGTACCTATACATATTTAAAGACACATATCCACATCCCCAGGCTGCCGCTGAAAAGACTAATGTGGGAAAATTATGTCAAAAATTCTGAGCCTAGTGACATTCTAAGGATGTAGAATATAGAACATCCTCCTACAGTCTTTTGGCGACTATTAGAGGACGTCCTTAGGCCCACACATATCTACATCCTCAGGCTGCCGCTCGGAGGACTAATGTGCGACAATTATGTCGAAAATTCTGAGCCTAGTGACGTTCTCAGGATGTAGAATATAGAACATCCTCCTACAGTCTTTTGGCGACTATTAGAGGACGTCCTTAGGCCCACACATATCTACATCCTCAGGCTGCCGCTCGGAGGACTAATGTGCGACAATTATGTCGAAAATTCTGAGCCTAGTGACGTTCTCAGGATGTAGAATATAGAACATCCTCTACAGTCTTTTGGCGACTATTAGAGGACGTCCTTAGGCGAATGTGTGTTATCTGGGTTGTATCGTCGTTGTAGATACTCATCAAAGAACGTTTGGGGGTTTTCACTTTTGGAGCTTGTCGTACTCCATGTTAATGATAAGGGTGAGCTAAGGAAACACTTTTTTCGGCAACCGTCCGGAAAGTACGTACTTTCCAGACGATTTTTTTTTGAGAAAGTGGCATTTTTCCGGCCTAACTTTCCTTATTTAATCCTCACAACTTACGGGAAGTACGTACTTCCCGGACTAGGCCGGGAAGAATAACATCGTTGTTGTCATTGTAAATATGAAAATCTTGGTAGTATGGTTTTGATAAATGCAGTTGATCATTACCATAGCAGCAAAATAACGACTGACAGCTATCTGACATAAAATTAGCTAACATTCAAAAATTATCAGATGAAAACAATCAATGTGAAACGGAAACTTTACCTTCTTGTTCTGACTTCAACAAAAGGCACTTAAATATACCAAGCATTTCAAACAAATTGAATCCATTCAATATTAACAATTGTTCTAATTTTAATATAAATATTAATATAAATAAGAATTGAAATGTTCGAAATTTTGTTATAATAAAGAAATGTGTTTCTTTGATTTGTTATTCTACACGGTTGCCGAAAAAATTGTGTACGCAACACGCCCGAAAACAGTTTTTTTGGACTCGCAGACTTCCAGGACTCGCTACGCTCGTCCTAGAATTTTGTCCACTCATCCAAAAAAACAGTATTTTCCGGACTTGTTACGTAAATTACTATTAACAGAACAAAGGAATAGTACATTGTTTACCGGGTAGGAAAAGTTTAACATTCCTGGGCGACTGTGAAGATTGCTAAGTCGAGGCGCAAGCCGAGACTTAGCAACACAGAGTCCAAGAATGTGGCTTTTCCTACGAGGTAAACATACTATTTTTCCGCAAATCGTTTAAAATTCGACAGATCTTGATTGATTTTAAAAAAACGCGATAATTTTATTCCCAAATAAATGGTGCTTTGAAATTCCTAATAAAATTACTTGGGCTACTATGGAATCGTATTGAGGTTGAATTGTCAAACTTGACGCTTCTGAATTTAATTGCTGGTGTTCTCGAAAGTAAAATGATAAGTGATGATGAAATTTCCATTCCTGAGACTCCTCCAGAGCTGGTTGAGGCAGTGAATACTGCTTCATTAGAATTATCGCCAAAGAAATCAAGAGAAAAGTACGAAAATGCATACAGACGTTTTATGGATTATCGCATGAGTAAAAATACGAGTTCTTTCTCAGAAAATGTTGTAATGGCATACTTCCTAGACCTTTGTTTAAAGATGAAATCTTCAACATTATGGGCCAATTATTCAATGCTGAAGTCAACCCTTGCAATTAAACACAATGTAGATATATCTACATACTCAAAACTTCGTTCTTTATTAAAACGGCAAGCTCATGGTTATAGGGCAAATAAATCTAAGATTTTAACGAAGGAAGAAATTGAAAAATTTTTCCAGGAAGCTCCAGATAAAGAAAATTTAATGATTAAGGTAATTTACAAGGTTTTAATTTCTATTTAGATTGTACCTTTATTTATTTTTTAGGTGGCTGTAATATTTGGTATTTCTGGGGCCTGTAGAATGGATGAGTTAGTCCGAATGACTGTACACGATATAGAATTAAGACCTAGAATCTAAGCTTTTAATCAGCATACCTGATTCGAAAACCAACAAACCAAGATCATTTGTAATTAATCAGATCTACTTGAATGTTTATCGAAAGTATGTTTCGTTGAGACCAGAAAATATGAACAGTGACCGATTTTTCTTTAAATATCAAAGCGGAAAGGGTTGTAGACAAGTGGTAGGAATTCATCAATTTAGAAAAATGCCCAAAATAGTTGCTACTTATTTGAACTTGGTAAATCCGACAGAATACACTGGTTGGTCACTGCTTTCGTCGGTCTTCTGCAACAATATTGGTTGACTCTGGTGCCGACATAACTAGTTTAAAGAGGCATGGCGGATGGAAGTCATCAAACGTTGCTGAAGGATATATCGAAGAATCGCTAACGATAAGGTTGAGGTGGCAAATAAAATTTTCACAGTACAAAATATTCAACAAAATAACCCTACCACCCCGCATGTTGTCCAAAATGTTTCTCATAGTTCTAACAGTGTTCCTCGAAATGTTCAATAATTGTACTAACTGTCAAATTACTGTAAATATAACAAATTGATCTTAAAAATGTATTCAGCAATGACTTGAAGTTTTCAAAATATAAATTAATTCCTTATAAGCAATGTGTTTTCAATCATTAATGTAGAACACTAACAACTGTACGGAAATATCATTTCCTTACATCAGTAAGGAAATGACATTTCCTCACAGTAAGGAAGTCCTGACTTTTTCTTCAAGAAATTTTGACAGGAATGTCAAAATTTCCTAGCGATTTGCGGAAAACGGAATTTATTGACAACAAAGAACAGAGAATGAAAAAAAAGGCTGACCCCAAGGATATTAAACTATAGGATGGTCCATTCCGCAGAAATTTTTCGCCCGGATGTGACGTAGCTCTCTGATTGATTTGTGATTTTTATCAGTGACAACATACAGTGTGATACAATGTCTCTGATTTTTATGAGATAAAAACCATAAATAATAATCTCATCAACATTTGAGAACTTTTCACCTTATTATTTTTGTCATCTCAGATCACTATTTCAGTTAGTAAATTCAGTATGAAAGAATATTTTATCTTTCTTTGATTCAGTGATTTCACTTTCAACAATATGAACACAAATTTGGTTGGGAATAATAGTAAGTAGGACATCACTTTCTTGAAGATCTGCAGGACAGTGTGATATAGTTGATAGGATTATAATCATGTTACATGAACAGTCTACAGTACCTACTAAATACCAAGTTCTTTGACAAAGTACTACAGTGGTCAGAAAGTCGATATGCATTGGAATAAGGAGTAAATATAGTGAAGGCAGTTGCTGACTAGCATCAATAAAATTCAACTTCACTAATACTTTACTTGTTCATCGATTCTAAATTTCTTATGGTAGATGGCAGCAAATTGAACATTCCGGTCAAAGATATCCTAACTTGGATTTGTGAAGTTCTGTATATAAAAGATCATTATGCCGTGTCTGCATGTGATGTGTTTTGATTTTGATAAATGTTTCTTTGTTTTTAAATATATAAATACAAAGTTCATAGATATACAGACTTGGCAATGTCATAAGTTTGTATTGTTGAAAAATGTTTTTACATGAATGAGTCAGTGGAATTCCAAATATAGCTCTCAATACTCTTTTCTGAGCAACGAAAACTTTCGGAGATGAAGTGGACCAACCCCAAAAACAAATTCCATACCTTAGCCGAGCCTCCACATACGCATAATAAACATTGAGTAACTGTTGGACTTCTATTAGGACAGTTCGCAAATTTCTGAATAAATAACTAGCTGAATTAAGTTTGTTAACTACTTGTTCACAATGTTCTTTGAATGAAAGACACTCATCTATATGGAGTCCAAGGAATCTGGTTTTCTCACCAAAATGAAGCATTTTATTTTCTATAGAAAGTTATAGTAGTATAGTTAGACCAAATATGATTTTCATATTCAATAACGATCATATCATTTAAATTTAATTTTGTTTTCGATTATTTCTTTTGCAAGTTTATTAAAAGAGCAATTAAATGCAATTCGAAATGTTACCCTTCAGAATTATTTTATGATTGTAGAAAATGTTTCACAGTAGATATTCTACTTGAGGTTCCAATAATAGAGGTAGCTGGAAAGCATTAATGAGAGTACCACGTTATTCATTCAATTTCACCAGGGTTTAGAGTTTGGTTGTCACATTTTAAATTCTTCGTTACATTGATAAAACCCAATAATTTTCGAAAATTCATATACAGGGTGTCCCCTCTCAATTGGAAAAAACTTCTGGGGCATATTGAGGAACCATAGACAAGCAGTTTGAGATAAGAGACTGATGTCCGGAAGTTAATGGTTTTCAAAATACAGGGTGTCAAAGTTTTTTTCAAAAAACTTTTTTTTATTAATATTTCAAAGACACGTTAACCGATTTTCTTGAAATTTGCTAGTGATGTAAGCTTTAATAAGACGCTCAGTTAGCACTAATTAAATGTTAATTATGACTTCCAGTGGCGCCCCGGGGGACAGTGTCACGAATAAAAATGACAAAAAATGTACGCTGCTGACTTTTTTTAAAATTTTTATATATGTTTTAGAAATCTCAGTTAAAAATACAACTTTTTTGTCACTTGATATTTTTTCGTATCTCTCTCCGTTTTCGAGAAAATTTTTTTATTAAAAACTTTATTGAAAGGTTCATTATTATTAGAAAGAAAAACAAGGAGGCTTTTTTACAAATAATTTATTATTAATTAGTGGAGCAAATGCTCAAAGTGTCCAAAGTGCTCAAAGTGTCCACCATGCATTAAAGGTGCAGCATCTACTGCCTGACGACACTCCTCGGCGGCTCGAGTTCTGCGAGTGGTTGCTCCGTCAAGCGGATGAAAACGCTGATTTTTTAAGTATAATCTTCACGAGCGATGAAAAAGGATTTTCGCGCGAGGGGACATTCAATCCTCGTAATAACCACGAGTGGAGCGAACAAAATCCCCATGCTACGCACATCAGAGGATATCAGCAGAAGTTTGGTGTTAATGTTTGGGCAGGTATTCTTGGCGACCATTTGATTGGGCCGTACTTTCTACCTGATCACCTCAACGGGAATAACTATCTAGTTTTTTTGCGAGATATTCTGCCCGAGCTGCTGGAAGATGTACCCCTCCAGTTGCGTAGAGAGGCCTGGTTCCAACACGATGGTTGTCCAGCGCATTTTGCGCGCACCGTGAGAGGTTACCTCGACCAAACCTACAACAACAGGTGGATTGGTAGAGGTGGTCCCGTCCCTTGGCCAGCAAGGTCGCCGGACTTGGCCCCCCTGGACTTTTTTCTTTGGGGCGAAATGGAACGGTTGATCTATGCAACTCCTGTGCCGACCATGGAGGACCTAGTTGCTAGAGTTGTGGTGGCAGCGGAATTTATCGCGAACAATCCAGGCGTGTTTGCTCGGGTGCGCGAATCCTGGCTCGACAGGTGCAGAAAATGCATCGAAATGCATGGTGGACACTTTGAGCATTTGCTCCACTAATTAATAATAAATTATTTGTAAAAAAGCCTCCTTGTTTTTCTTTCTAATAATAATGAACCTTTCAATAAAGTTTTTAATAAAAATTTTTTCTCAAAAACGGAGAGAGATACGAAAAAATATCAAGTGACAAAAAAGTTGTATTTTTAACTGAGCTTTCTAAAAAATATATAAAATTTTTAAAAACAGTCAGCAGCGTACATTTTTTGTCATTTTTATTCGTGACACTGTCCCCCGGGGCGCCACTGGAAGTCATAATTAACATTTAATTAGTGCTAACTGAGCGTCTTATTAAAGCCTACATCACTAGCAAATTTCAAGAAAATCGGTTAACGTGTCTTTGAAATATTAATAAAAAAAAGTTTTTTGAAAAAAACTTTGACACCCTGTATTTTGAAAACCATGCACTTCCGGACATCAGTCTCTTATCTCAAACTGCTTGTCTATGGTTCCTCAATATGCCCCAGAAGTTTTTTCCAATTGAGAGGGGACACCCTGTATATTTTTTTGTTTCATCTATAACTTCGAAAACTTACATTTCAGATGGGATTCCTATGGTCATGGAACCATATGGTGAGTAAGCGATGGAGAACCAATCAAGGAGTTGACACCAACTTCCAATTGAAACTTCTGAAGGATTTCAAGGAGTTTTGCAATAACTCGGAGAACAGGTTGTATCTGTTTTGGGTGGAGAGTCGGGAAACTAAACATTCTAGTTTCACTTTCAATAAAATACGTTCGATTGTAGATTAATGGATTTATCTATGTGTTAAAATATGTTGTTATGTTTTGAACAATAAATATTTAGACATGTTCACGTCGCTTTTATTTGCACATATTACAAAACCTGATTGCATCATCAAAACAAAATTCTCATCATATTGTGATGGGCACGAAAATAATGTATCATGATTGTAAAAAGTAATCAAGGATCTAATGTCAAATACAGATAAACTCATCACGTTCAAAGAAGAATTACTGTAAGCGGCTTATATGACGTCAAAAACAGATGAACCTCAAAAGCGCCGAAAATATAATTTACTGGCCAACTTCGTGAATCAACTAGAATGAGAGCCAAGAATTCACAAACAAATGAACCAAAAGGAGCCGACAAAAAGAAATTGAAGGCATATTATTACTATTATCAATGAAAAACACAAAGCCATTAATTTGAGGCTCGGTGACACAATATTTTGCACGTGTTCTCTTGTCGAATTGCCGCTCTGATAGGGACAAAGGGTTAGATTTTGATATAAAAATGATGACCAAAAGTCAATCA
Source organism: Chrysomela aeneicollis (assembly GCA_029955515.1). Taxonomy (NCBI): domain Eukaryota; kingdom Metazoa; phylum Arthropoda; class Insecta; order Coleoptera; family Chrysomelidae; genus Chrysomela; species Chrysomela aeneicollis. Next base: position 647,807 of record JARUHQ010000026.1, on the reverse strand, counting down.
GAGACAGTCACAAACATGACTCGATAGAGTTAAGTTCAGTAATAGCGTGGTCACCACGATTTGTTTTGAAGCTAACGGACTTTTAAGTAGCGGATTCTTTATCGAAAGACATCAGAATCATACTTTGTCCATTTTTGCAAGTTGTCGATAGACAATTGTAATGAAAACTAAGACATATTTTCCTTATTCACGTCATTGCAAATAATAAATGTACAATTTTCAAATGTTCCCTGAAAATTACTTCCGCCGCTGGAAACAATTTCTTCTTTTTTATGGGTGGTGCTGTTGCTGTTCACTACAGTCGAGGTGCCTGCCTCTTCTGATGGCAAAGTAGACAGCATACGCACCGTTTTATTTCTCAATTCAATACTGTCCTCCAGATACCCCTCTGCCACCGTGGAACTTCTCCAACCTCCGTGTCTTTTTAAGTTTGTCATAGTTGCTCCTGCATTGGCTAGGGCAGTAGCAGAAGTGCGACGAAGGCAATGTCCCGTATAGGTTAGTGGGTTTGGCAATCCTAAATACATTGCGATTTTGCTGGGAATTTTGCCAAACATATTCTTTCCAATTGGCTGAGTTGTACATTTATTTTGTCGGAAGCTCAAAAAAAATCGTTTTGTACCTTCAGGACGCAAGAACATATAAAGTCTCAATAAAGGCAAAGCAAAGAACTCTTTTTCATCCACAACTGTAAATTTCTTCGATACACCAGTTTTACTTTCCGGTACGTTCACTACCATAACAGTATCCCGGTCCTCTATATCTGCTGTACTCATATTTAGAAGTTCCTGAGTTCTGCATCCTCCAAAATAACCCATAATTAGAACAACCTATAACAAATAAAACGAAATAAACAAACGAAAAAGAAAATTAAGAGAAAAAAATTACCTTATGCAATAAATGAATTTCATTAGGGGCGTCCTTTAGAAATTTGATGACATCTTTAGGAGATAAGACAGCAGACTTTTTCAGCTTATACCCCTTACTTTTCCGTTTCAAAAAAGCCTCTAGTTCGTTGAACTTGGTGATATCTCTTTTCTCATATATGGTCACCATCGATTTGAGCATTGACCATTTAGTCCATAACGAATTTGGGCTAAACGTTTCTGACTGCAACGAATAAATACAATTATTACCAAATCTACCAGAAAATACTGAAAATACTTTACCAGTTCTTGAAAATATGCCAGAAAGACAGTTTCGTTGGCATCTTTTGACATAACATTTCTCTGTGTCAGCCACTTCAGATATAAGTTGTATTCTTTTTGATATAGGGCTTCACTTTTCGATGGAAGTAATGATTGTCTTGCTTTTTCCGCTTTTTTTATAATATCCTCCATTATATCAGAAAATGATCGTCGATTTGTGGTAAAAAATAAACACGTTTTTAACGGAAAAACATTGATTGATAAAGAAAGTTTGCTTATAAACATGTAACATAGCGACAACCTAGCAACAACCAACAATGCTACAATCAACGCTACCTAATTCAAATATACCAGAAAGTTTATGAATTTAAACATTTATTGCGTTCTAAATATGGACATATTGTTATGAAAATCGGTCAAAAATAAAATTATCAATGTACCACGGGAATTATAGAGCCTTAATAACCTCTGGCAATTGCTGTCCCTCGGGCCAGAGGCCCTCGGGACGCAAACTTTGCCATCGGTAATTAAGGCCCTCATAATTCACTTAATACATAAATAACTATTAGTAAAATGCTAATTTGATTTGAATTATCATAAATGAGTAAGCAAGTAGTACGGCAAGCATTGATGATAGTACTTCTTGATTTACTGTGAAATATCTAGCAGCTGAAATCATTGGGGTTAATTTATCAGTCATTTCAGCGAATTGTATAAGTTCATTTTGCATAGAAGTCTCCTCGATGATTTTAGGGTTGAGATACGGCAACGCAGTTATTTCCTTAGCTTTCCTTTCCACTCGATCACAAGACATAATAAACAAGATAGTGGAACCCTGGAAAAATTCTGGAGATGATTTCCAATCAGAGATACATATACTCTGACTGATAAATGAGATGCACTTAAAAGCTTTCGAATCTGTTACGCACAGAACAACCTAGATAAAAAAATACAGACATTATTTTCCCCTCTAGTTCACATCTGTATTGAAGCTTGTTTTCAAAAATAGTTTTTCATCATTTTTCAACATTATACTTTGTCATTATCTATCTCAATGTTGGATTGATAAATCAACGATTACTCTTCTCGTTTCAAAAATACTCATTCCAAAAAGAATTTTTTTTTATTTCTTGCTTCATTATTGGATATTCACCAAAACTGAAATCATTTCTTCATTGCCTATTCTAGCGAACTACAGAACTCTTGATTTATTATTGTAGAATAAAATATAATTCGTTCACCTCAAATTTTGGAAATTCTGCAAACAAATAATATCTAACAAATGAATGTCTTGAAAAAAAATTGAGAAGCTTGTATGGATGTCGGGTAGAGCACGAGCAGAAAACAACTACTTCCTAGTAAATACCACGCAGGACATTCAATTTTCATTTTTCATTTATTAGCTTAGTAGAGCTATCTGGAGTGTTTCTTTCTTCTGCCGCATGGTGTCGCTAATTCCAAGAAAGTATTGCATTGGGAAACGCACAGCTTCGAGTAGAGATCTTTGGATCTCTACTCGTATAACTACCCTGCACTGATGAGGGACAATAAGCTCGAAACCGGTCTGTAGGTTGTCAAGCGTGCCTGTCTCGATGTGAACTCTGTCACGTCTTAGGAAGAAAGAAACATTTGTGATCTGCATTCACAGTGTGAATCGTTGCATGGACTACGAGCAGATATAATTCAATGTTCTGCGTGGTATTTACCAGGAAAGTAGTTAGTTCTGCTCGCAAATCTACAAGCCATTTTGACATTTTTAATTGAATTGTTATTCAAATTCATAGCTTTCTCATTTTTCAGTCAATTATATATACTTAAATATGAATGAAAGAACAACAAAAATCAGAGTGATCATTTTTATGATTGAGTGCCAAGCAAAATTAGAGCTATATATCAAATTGATTTTCTCATTTAAAAAAACCTGAAAATTTTGATATTTGAATGTCCCAGAATAATTTACCATGAAATACTGACAGTATAAATTATGTGTTTTGAATATAATTTGATAAAAATACTATAAAAAGTATTTTCATAATTTTATGCGAAGAACATATTTATATAGGTACCTACTAAAATAATATTCCACAAGTTAACTTCGTGGGATTGTTTTATTGTTTGTTTTCAGTTTGATATATTTTTCATTATTAGGTATCTCTGGGTAAAAGTACTAACAAATTGACAAGTTCAGCCAGCTTTGAGAGAGAAAAAATCTTTGAAATCAAGATTGCAACTTAAAATAACGAAAATGTTATGATTGCGACGTAAAAAAGAGAAGACATCTAAAAACACATTTATACTGTGTTTGGAATCATTCAACAATTATAAAGCTAACAATGTAACAAAATATTCTGAATAATCGGAATAACAAAAACAAACCACAAGTTAAAGAAACCAAATATATACAGAGGTTATATAAGTCTTCTTCTTTTTTATATCCCAATGATGACATTTTCATTATTTAAAGTTGCAATCTTGATGACAAAGACATCACTATAGGGCAGACATATTTTTTCTCTCTCAAAGCTGGCTGAACTTGTTAATACCGCGCGGCTATGTCTCAAAATACGAAAATCTATAAATGTGTCTTGAAAACAAATGGCACCTCATCATTCTGAAAAGCACTTTTCGACTGATTCATATCTTCATTTGAAATAATATTCTCATGATTTGACATTGTTATATCACACAAAACTTCAATAACAATTTAGCATCATTACATATAACGAATTTTTTGTCATACTCACCAAATAGAATATATTGTAAAGAACAAACACAATCAAAATCGATGTGTTGAAATCAGATTCCTTGTAGCATACATAGTCGAACACAGCACTGACATTTTCGAGGCAAAGAATCAGTATATATATCATCACAAAGAGAATGTAATACCCGAATAATTTGTTGAAAGCATTTGTGACTGTGAATAGTTTGCCATAAACTCTTCTAATCTTGATCAGCTCCATTGATGGAATATGTTCATGATGATCCCAAGAAATGATATTACCTCTCAAGTAATTCAGTATAAAAATATATCTCTTCGAAAGAACTTCAGTGAAATGTACTGCGAAAACAGTAACGAAAAGTTGGTAAAACATCGATATTCTGAAGAGAATATAACCATATTCATGAGAAGAATCCTCGAGTGGTAACCAGATTAATATTTCGAAAGAATGCAGTGCAACACAATATGCAATGTATAGTGCAATTTTCGAAATAAACATAGTAGAACTAAACTGGATAGAAAATCCTTCCGTTCTCAATATGTCATCAATTTCTGCGATGTTATTGAAACTGTTGGTCCATTCTGTTCGATGACAAATTGCTCCTGAGAAAATCGAGAACAGAAGGGAATAGGTTGAAAGAATGTCAAATATTTCGAGACTTATTTGTAGAACTGTGTTGAACTGCCATATGTAATAATATCGATTTCTCATGGAAAAAATAGTGCCCATGGTAGATGCTAACAACAGGAACAAAATATACCACTTGTTCAAGTTTGAGCAACCATTTTTATATGCACTGGTGACTCCCAAAAATCTTTCTATATCAAAAATAGTGATCAACACTGATAAGTCTTTCTCCATATTTATTTTGAACTCATGAGTTGAAGGTTGAATCTGATCTACATTGAATCTATGCCGATTTGGTTTTTGAAAGAGTATAATTCATATACAGGGTGCGGCACCGAAAACGAAACAGACCGAATATCTTATAGACACATGTGTTGTGAAAAAAATGCAAAAACGTCGATTTGTAAACCAAGGGGGACATCTTTCTACCATAACCTCAACTGTCATACCTCTCTCTCCTCCCCTTGGTCACTATCACCCATACAATTTAAATAGGGAAAGTACTAAGTGTGACACATCACTGAAAAGGTAATTTGAAAAGGAATTCAGCCATGTGAGTGTTCGCTTCGTAACTTTTCATTTTGGCGCCCTCTTGCGGAAAAAAAAATTTATTCAAAGGTACGAATGTCGTCAAATAACTCCAGAAATGCTCCAAAACCTCAGACGTTTCGAGACTAACTTATACTCATGTATGGCAGTTAATGGAGAACACTTTGAGCAGCTATTGTGAATTATTGTAGTTTGGAATGATTGGAGTAAAATTTATGCAAGCCTTTCCAATTTTTAAGTTCATACACTGTTCATACACTATCATTTGAGGTTATGGTAGAAATATGTCCCCCTTGGTTTACAAATCGACGTGTTTTTGCATTTTTTTCACAACACATAAGTCTATAAGATATTCGATCTGTTTCGTTTTCGGTGCCGCACCCTGTATATGATGATGTTTTATCATTAGTCGTCGGGGTAGACAATCGAACCTTTAATGTCCCCTAGCTATGATTGATTATCATCGGTATTCTGATCAATAGATGATTAAGGTCAATTCACTGTCTTCTATTCACTGAATAATGTAATTATTCTTGACAGTTCCCACATACAATAGAAGAATCATCCAATTTTTTTATATTTTTTCCAGCCAATCGAAACAATATTTCAGTGAGAATAATTTGAAGTTTTTATTGATGGACAACATGTTTTCCTAATGGCATATTTTATTTATGTATGTGTATACTGGGTGTCCCAGGCAAGGTCGGCACGGGACAATATTCTTAAAAGTCTTACATCAGCTTTGGGAAAAAATGGTTCTACCAATTCGGCCAAGAAAAATCGGTGACAAATATTTCTAAAATTACCAACATGAAATTCGAATTTTCTTGGAAAATCCATATTGATGTATCGTTTTTTTGCGTCAACTCCTTATTGAAAATAGTCAATGGCTTAGTACTTTCAACCTCCCCGGACCTACAAAACAACATAGAAAACACTCCATATGGAGAGGGATTGTATTTAAAAATATTGAAGTGTTTGATGTAGGATTTTCTGTTTACAAAAGGTGACTGATAAAATAGCTTTGTATACTGAACTTGATAGGATAATTATGAATGTAAACCCTATATTGTATTTTATTATGTAAATTAATATAGTTCTTTCAGGAGTAAATATAAATCTTGATAATATTTCTATATGTCAGTAGACCACCAGTTATTTGTTGAATAAATACTTATGTTTATATTGAGTTATTCAATGCCGTTGTTATTCATCCGCCTGTAAGACCTTACCCTAAAAACATCTTTAGCTAACCACCTCATATATAGGACAATCCGCTATATAGGCCTATTCAAAAATTAATTCAACATCTAAACAACTAGTGAGGTGTGCAGCACAATGGAATATGCTTATATCTCAAAAATCGCGCAATTCAGAAAGAAATGTTTCAGATAAAAATGAAAGTTCATTCAATTTCCTATGGAATAGCTTTCCATAATATTTTTCGTATTCCAAACATTATTTTTAGGAAAATTATTTTTCACAAAGTTGTAGATCATTGAATTTTCTTCGATTTGATCACATTATCTCCTATCAATCAAAAGTAATGGAATTTTCAACGAGTACGCGTTACCTATACGAAAAGCCATTTTTTTAAATGTTTGCTTCATTATTGAATTCAACAAACTGGAAGCACTTTTTCATTGCCACTTTTTGCGATCCACAGATTTCTTGATTAAACATCGAGCTCATGAAATATCTGGAACATTCAGGAATTGTCAACGATAGGCAATATGACTGCTCGCTTACGTCTCACATTTATGGCAGCTGTCTATTGAAAAATATGGAGAAACTTTAGCCGTGGCATTAGATATTTCCAAGGAATTTGATCGAGTTTGGCATCAGAGACTCCTCGCCAAGCTTCCATCTTATGGTTTGCCCCCTCAGCTGTGTTATCTGCTTGCTAGGTCAATGGAGTTTCATCTGATACTCTACTTATTAATGCTGGTGTTCCGCAGGGATCAATTTTAGCACCAACACTATTTCTACTTCACATCGACGATTTGTTGGAAGCAACTTTATGTCCTAGACACAGTTTCGTGGATGATAGTACCCTCCATACCGCTTTCTCTTCCAGGGCTCCTATATCGGCCCGTCTATCCAGAAATGAACGAGGAAGAAATGTTAACAATATAAATATGGACTTTTTTTTTGAAAGAAAGACTTTATTCAATAGAAATGATTTACAATTGTACAGTAGAAAGTGGTCCCAAATCGGCCTGGTTTGGTCGGTCTCGGGATCATAAAATAGATTTGACAACAAGTGTGTTTGATCACATATTGAATGATGATATAAATTATTAAAAATAGTAAAAAATAGGATACATTAATTTTTCAAATTGGACAAGCACCAGTTTTTGAGTAAAAACTTGAATTTATTAAAACTTGCAATGTTCTTTATAATCTCCGGTACTTCATTATAAGCTTTTATTGCTCTATCAATTGGGTTATTGAGAACTTTATTTGTTCGAGGCTTCTGTATATTTAGTTCATATTTATGTCTTGTATCATGTGTGTGTACTTGATTTCTACGACTCATTTCAGTATTCGTTTCAGTTGTCTATTTACCAATTTATATATAAATTTACATTGTTCAATTTTGAGAATAATATCTAATTTATCTAGTTTTACTTGTGCATATACATTGTCTGTGGACATTCTATAGTCCAAGTCGAATAATACTTTAATCACCCTATTTTGTAGTAGTACTTAGCAACAATTCTCGGGTAGGGATCTGATAACCTGGTAGAATTCAATGCAAACAAAACACATGCATGTCTTTTCTCTAGAAAAGTCGATCTCACTGTGCCCAACATAATTCAGTCAGGAGTAACCATTGAAGTCATCCATTTCGATGCTTGGCGTTACTATCAGCAATAACCATTCTTTGAAAAATCACGTGAGATCCATTGCCAAAAGTGTATCCCAAAAGCTTGGTTTTCTGTTTCGAGCCAAGAGCTATTTCACTCCCAAACAGCTGCTTATGATCTATAAGGCACAGATCCGACCTGTTCTGGAATACTGTTCCCATATTTGGAGTGCGGCACTTTAACATATCCTGAACTATTGGATTCTGTCCAAAAAAGGGCAATTCGTCTCGTCGGTGATGCCTCGCTTACAAACTTGCTCACTTCTCTAGAACACCGTAGAAAAGTTGGCGATTTATCTCTATTTTATAGATATTTTAATGGGCGATGCTCTTCTGAAATATGAACAATCGTTCCTCCATTAGCAGTCTCTTCGAGATTAACCCGCCAAGTTCAGTCTTCACACCCCTTCGTTGTCACTTTAGATACCTGCAGAACGTTCCTTTCCAAAGACTCGTTCATCCAACGAACTTCGAGACTTTGGAACTCATTGCCTAGGGAGGTGTTCCCGAGAGATACGATCTCCATAAATTTAAGAAGAACACCAGCACCTACCTTCTTTTCCTTGGTTCTCACCGAGGGATTGACCACATGGGAATTCCGGTGTACAATTGATAGGAATTCCGGGGAATTTCAGGGGAATTCCTTTCTTTTTTACGCCAGAAAAAATACGAAATGTGTGTTTTATTGCTGAAAACACCAAGAAAATCTGATAAATTATCACTAAAAATGTTGAATAAATTATTATAACCACTCATGATCATCGATAAGTTCATTCCCGTATTTTTTTTTAGAAAAAAACAATTTCTGCTGACTCTGTGATTTTGTAACTTTAGTAGTTTGTATATAAAGGCTATATTTTAAAATTATTTTGAAATGCACAGGATGTTCCAAAAAATTGTGGCACATCATTGTTAATTATCTTGTTTCTTTCGGAACAACCTATATTTTATTGCTTTTTCAGATTTTGTCAGGAAAGCTGATTTTATTATCATACTTGGGGTCTACCTGGAACGATTACAGAAATACAGGGTGTGAAAAATTGCATGTCCCTATCTTGACTTTTTTTTCGAATGAAAAAAATACAGGGTGATTCATAATTCTGAACCCCCCGATATGTGATTCAGTTAAATCTCATTAGATATTAGGTCAAGAGTTAGGATAGGGCCGTTTTGACCGAGGTTTTGAAAATTAATGAATAGTTCGGACACAAAAAATTTATAAACCTGAATAATCTTGATTTTCCAAACCATATATCTTCTCCCTAGACCCCAAGTGTGATATAAATCGATGAAATAAGCTTTTCAGGGAGAATATAAAAATAAAACCAAATACATGGACTTCCATAAGAAACAATATAACTTTTATATGCCACAATTTTTGGGAAATCCTGTATATTTCGAAATACTTTCAAAATTTACCCTTTATCAACGTACGAACTACTGAAATGAGAAAAACTTTGAAAGTTTTGCAGTTTCGCTTTAAATCTCTGTCGCGCTAGTAGTGAACCACCATGTATGTTCCTATGTAAATTGAATCATGTGTTCGATAGATATGAAGATTTACAGTTAACACCCTAGATTTACTGAATTTTGTCTGAATAAAAATGTTTTTCTTGGATTTTCCTTCTAACGGATTCAGATCTTGGAAAAAGGAGGGAATAAAATAGAAAAATACCCTCAGATGATATATTCTGTTTCCAACGAGGATTTCGATATAAAACAACACAGCCTATAGCCTCACTGATGACAAATTTCGAAATTTTGATATCAATATAATCCGCGGTATTATTGAGATTCTGTAATATTTAGTGAAATCACTCTGGAGCTAGGTCTGAAGTTTATCTTGAACACAGAAAGCCCCTCGGGAATCCCGAATGAATTTGTGTATGATGTTCCTAAATATTTAATATTTCACCGGATTTCCCCGGAATTCCCCTGGAATTCCCCGGAATTCCTCAGGAAGAAATATGTCAATTTGAACCGAGATTTGAACAAATAACGATGGAATTTTGAAACTAAATGTAGATAATACTCGGAATTCCGGGGGAATTCCAGGGGAATTCCAGGGAAATTCCGGCTTATAGGAATTCCAGTGTACACATTTTCTCACGTTGTTCTCTGAACATTAAAGGATATCCCTATTCGTGAGAACCAGAACATAAAAAAAAATTATTGTAAATCAAAATAAACTATGCAACACTAATTACGTCGCACCCCGAAATTTTGCCCTTGTTTAAATTTGAATAACTTTTTTCTTCTTTAAACAATTTCAATTCTGTTTGCACTGTTCGCTAGCCCAGTCCTTCAGCATTAATTTCGTACTTCTTCGATACATAAGGTTATTTTCATAAAATTGCTACAGTATGTTTTTTGGAACTGTGCAAAATTTCGAAATTTTCAAAAGGATCCCAAATGAAGAAAAACAGTTTTTTTTCAACTTTGACAGCAGAGGCATGAAAATTATCTCATTACCTTTGGCCATTTCCAAAATTGTCTTCACTTTTCTTTACAGAGTGATCTCAAAAAATCAATTTTTTGGTTTTGCACTCGTAATTTTTTTCCTCTTCAACCGATTTTCAAAATCTCGCCATCATTTTGAAGCTGAAACCTAATATGAGAAGATTTAAAGATCAGAATTAACTCAAGATGAACATTCAGAATCGAGAGTTTCCTCAAAGGTGACCCATATCTGAAACACTCTGTAAATCTCCACTGGGAGAAGAATTAAATGGAAATCAACTTGTTTTCGGAAGGATCTTTCATTCTGGACACATCCATATCTTTTTTCTTTCAGTAGTCAAAAATTGTGCATGAGAAAACCGAAATGAAACGCCATGTTCTAGAAAAAAAATCAGCCCAAAAAAAATGCATGGTCCGTAACCAACGTAACAAAAATCATAATGAGTGACTGACAAGACAGGTTGAAAATTACGTTCTCGTGAAAATAAAGATAAGGACAGAAAAAAATATTCGTAGGTCTTTCTTTTCTGAAGATATAAGGAAATAAAAAAATCTGAATACAACAAAATTTCAGGGTGACCTTCTCACCTCCCTATACAAAGTCTTCCATCATGTTTTGGATTTTTTTCAAAGAATTTAATTTTTTATGGGTACCGCTTGTCTCGATTCTGAAAAATAACTTTATTTCGCCCTGTACATCAAACTATGATAATTGGAGTACCCGAGTTTGGGCGATTCTTAGTAGTGTTATACGAAACTCACGAGAATAATGCGTAAAAAAATCACAAAAATCTTCTTCCCCTTCATCAGTACCAAAAGTACCCCAAGGGGGGAAGGGAGGTGAAGGAATTTTTTTTTCAATCTCCGATCCTGATGTTAGGGTCAGGTGAAATATGTTTACCGATATATCTAACCGTTTGACCAGCAAAAATTTTACCCGCAAAAAAAATTTTGGGGGGGAGGGGGTAAAAAATTGTTCATCAGTATTTTTGGTGATGATATTTTCGTTTCGATCAAACAACGTTTTGGATATTTTTCTTTTTTAATCGGGATTTCGAGGGGGATTCAGATTCGGGTCACCTTTGCAGAAACCCTCGATCTTTAATAATCATTTCTAGTCAATTCTAATCTTCATGTCTGTTCATCTAACGTTTCAGCTTCAAAATGATCGCGATATTTTGAAAATCGCTTGAAGAGGAAAAAAGTTATGACTGCAAAACCAAAAAATTGATTTTTTGAGATCACTCTGTAAAGAAAAGTGATAGGAAGACAATTTTGGAAACGGCCAAAGGTAATGAGATAATCTTCATGCCTCTGCTGTCAAAGTTGAAAAAAAAACTGTTTTTCTTCATTTGGGATCCTTTTGAAAATTTCGAAATTTTGCACAGTTCCAAAAAACATCCTATAGCAATTTTATAGAAATAACCTTATGTATCGAAGAAGTACGAGATTATAGCTAAAGGACTGAGCTAGCGAACAGTGCAAACAGAATTCAAATTGTTCAAAGAAGAAAAAAGTGATTGAAATTTAAACAGGGGCAAAATTTCGGGGTGCGACGTAATTAGTGTTGCGTAGTTTAAATTCCGTTCATTCCGCACCTAAGGGGAGGATAAATTAAAACCCAAATCAATGTCTCAACCCTTCGTATATTGCCAGCAGGAGCACAATCACTGGTTCGGCGACGGCTTGGACCAATCAACACTCAGTATAAGATGATCATAACCGTACCCATTCAATATATCAATCGCCGTGGCGGCATCATTCCGGAACTTGAAGTGAATGTACGCGAACCCCTTGCACTGCCCCGTGATCTTGTCCTTGGCCAAGTACAACTTCTGGATGGGGCCGAACGGCTTCACCAGGTCCTCGAGGTCCGACTCGGACGTCGAGTCGCTGAGGTTGGCTATGCGGATGGCGCAGTAGCTGTCGTCGCGACGCGGCATGTTGGGGCCGTCGCCACGTTTGACGGCGCCGTCTCGCAAACTGGGCGGCACGTATTTGGAGCCCTGTTTGCCCGCCTCGCCGCCAGTCGCTCCTGGACAAAAATCATCTCATGATGAAGCTCAAAATTGCACGAAATGATTTCAATAAAAATTCGGATTCTCAAAAAAAATTTCACGTCATGTATATTTTTTCTTACACCATCAGAAAGTAGAGATTTCAAAAAAGCAGATACTTTGACGTGAGAATTTTCGATTGAAAATGAGGGTGGTTTTTCGATATTAAGTCAAAATATGGTGAAAAAATAAATATTTCAAACCCAAAAAGTTACTGTGTGTTTGGGACATGAAAAGGTAAGTTTTCCTCAAATTTCATGCGAAAATGTTTTTTTTTGTAAAAGAAAAATAAACGACAAATTTGGTTATTCGCGAAAATCACGAACCAATAGATGGCGCTGCAGAAATGTCAAAAACTTGAGATGAAGGTGATAAACAAGCATTTCACTATGTTTTTAATAATAATTTGTCAACTTTTGATTCACATTTTAGGAAAGAATTAGCGAATCCAAAATATTTGAAAGGGTGCTATCGTTTGGTTATTATTTATAGAACACAAAACAGGTATTTTATATGAGGTTTATGAATTTATTATGTTTTTATAGGCTTTTCAAACCACCTCTGCAAAATCAATGGGGCCACTAAGGTATTTGTATTTCAATGATTTATCTTTATATTGTTATATTTCCAGAATGCCCAATATTGGGATGAGTATCTAAAGTATATCAGAAATAAGAAGAAACCATTAAAAGAACGAGAAGCATTGTTCAAAGCTGGTCACATCATACTTTGTGGGATAGATATGGAACACACATAAATAAACTACTGTTCTCAAACTTCAGCTCTAAGGCAGTCCTCATATGAAATTAAAATGATTGTATGGAGAAGTTAGCAGTGGAAGTGTGAATATATCTGTTTTAAGCTGTAATTTTATTCTAACCCAAAAAATAGATGATTACAGACAGAAATAAGTTCAATTAACTTTATTTTCTGAGAAAAGTAAGTGTAGTGGTGCATCTGCTCATATTGAGATATCTTAAATAGGCAACACAAGTTATTATTTTCGAATCCACAATGTACTTATAGTCCATAATAAAAAGTATTTTGTATAGATACATAGATAGATAATCTCTGGTATGTACCAAAGAAGTTAAAGAACTTATGGTCTACCAGTCATTCAAATTCATTTCTCTCAATTAATACTTATCCAATTCATGGCTTATTCATTTTAAATAAAAATTTGATTTCATCAAGCCTACATTGTGCACTGTTAAAGTTTCCATGTGATGACTTTGAGATGTTCATTGAAGTAATTGCATTCTTTTTGAGTCTATCTCTTGGTTTAACTCTCCTTCTTGATGGTCCTGAAGTGAAATCAAGGTTTTCATCACGAACAATAAAATAGACAACACAACACCAGATATTATTTGTTTGATTCTACCTGAAAAGAGACATACCATACCTACCTTCAATTTGGCATTTACTTCAGAAATCTACTTCTAGGAAGTGCTTATTACAAACGTAAATGTTTATGGTAATAAGTTTTTCTATTTTCAACATGATATTCTATTTTTTACACAATCGTGAAGTTGAAATTTTGGATTTTGTGCCAAGGGAACGATATCTGTACGGTAGGAAGAACGCTGAGGTACTGAACAAATCTTTCTCGATTTCGTCTTTACGACCATGTGAACTGGCTGCATGTTTCAATAATATCAGTAACCAGCTGATAAGCACGAAAATAGTTCGAAAACTATTCACAATAATTCAAATTCATTGAAAATAATGCGAAAGCCTAGCAAATGCAATGCTAAATTGCTTCGTTTATCACCCTCGGAAGGCTTCGAGAATTCGACACCAGAGGCCACCCACTTCGTGATTTTCGCGAATTTGAATTTTTAATATAAACTTTGAGGTTATGTGAAAAAGTGTGGAAACAAGATTTGTAGATCTTTTTATTACCTACAACTTTGCAATTCAACTTTTCTCCATAGGACTTGTAGTTTTGCCGGAAATCGAGATAAACCGTTTTTTACCCTTTAACCCCCCCCCTCTCTCACTTCCCGAACTCAGATCGCCCGTAAATTATTTTTCCTTAAATTTTTGTTATATTCTCTTTCCTTTCCAATGGGTTTCATCCCTACTATAATTTTTTTGTTTGAAAAATTATCGACCCTGGTCTACACGCAGAACATTGAATTAATTATATATGCTTGTAGTCAATGCAACGATTCACACTGTGAATGCAGATCGCAAATGTTTCTTTTTCCCTGATACATGACAAATTCATATCGAGACAGGCACTCTTAACAACCTGCAGACCGGTTTCGAGCTTATTGGCCCTCATCAGTGCAGGGTAGTTAACCGAGTAGATAACTTGAGATCTCCACTCGAAGCGTTGCCTGTCCTAATGTATTTGACCGCACAGAGCCGCGTTCCAAGAGACAATTGGAAGTGGCGACACCATGCGGCAGAAGAAAGAGACACTCCAGAAACAAATCTCCCACGTTACAGAAGTGGCTGAGAGCTCGACTAAGCTTGTAAATGAATAAATGGAAAAGCCATAAATAGGGTTATACACCTTTTTTCAAAAATTATATATGTGAAACGCGGGTCCCCAGAGAATACGTCGATATTTTTTTGAAATTTTTATTTTCGATGGTTTTTCCAAAATCGGCATTCAAAAATCGAAAATTCTCCATACTTTTCTAAAAATGTGACGTCACCTGGTAGGTTGGTTTAGGTTCTGTTCCATTAATCGAAGTGGAAGAAGAATTGACAATCTCTGTCATCTTTGACAAATGGCGGTAAAATATTACTGGGGGCGATTTTAATTCTTCCTGCGAAAATATATTCGGATAATTAAAGGTAAGTTACTATTGAGCTTTATTTCATTGTTCAGCGTTCATTATACCCCTCACTGACCACTTTTTTTAGAAAGTTTAAGCATTCAAAGACTTATTGTGCTTCATGTAGCAACAAGAATGTGGATTCTTTAAATTCATATTTGTACTCCAAGTTAATATGAGACAAACTTTGTGTTTTGCAGTAGGACAACACATCATCAGCTACATCTGCAAGTAATTGCTGTGAAGATAATTTTGATCTAAGTTAAAATTCTTATCCTTATTCTTTGAATCTCTGTACATGAATATGATGAGAACCTGTGAAGTGAGAGCACAAAGTATTTTAGTAATAGGTATAAGCTAATGAACCAAATCTTTATTGTCATGCACTTTTTTAAATAATAAATGTATTTTCCAAAATCCTCAGTTATTCTTAGTATGTACCAGTGCTGCCGCAACGCCCTTGTAAAATGTACCGCGATTCTGTGGAAAAAAGTACCCAAAAGTACTTTTTTCGTTTTGTTCACTGGCTTCACAGTATTCAACCTGTATGTCAGTCTGGAAATGATTAAATAATGTTTGATAGCGAATTCTATTGGTAAAACTGGTGCGCACCCACGTGGAAGTGCATATATTTCTCTCTTCATTATGATGTGTCAAAAAGAAGGATAGATGTATACTGTGCGGTGAGAGCATATAAACTAAAACCGTCTAAAACCGAGAGAAATGCGCTGTTGTTATTGCTCAGTTTGAATAGTAGGATCTATCGCAGCCAATCTCTATAGTTTTATTTCAAGGTCACAGCATCGCCAACGCGAAATCGACTAGGAATAAACTGGACTTAAAACCGTTGATTGATCTAAAACTACCACATAAATTATATACCGTTGATTGTTACTGGAATTGTTTTCTTCCAATAACATTCTGGCCTTTAGATTACTAGTAATAACCTTGATAGGAAAATAGTACCGAATAGAGCATATTTTAGGAAAGTAGTACTTTCGTAACAAGTGCAATGAATAGTACCCAATTCGGTACAAAAGTACCGCAACGGCAGCACTGGTATGTACTCTATGATGTGAGTTTATATGAGATTTCTTCTTTACATTATATTGTGAATATGTAATTATAATATCAACTTGTGTTGTTTATTTAATATATAATCAGATGCACCACTACACTTACCTACTTTTCCCAGACAATAAAGATATTAATTGAATTAATTCTTCATTTTTATTTCTCTATTTTATAGTGTCTTTGAGTTCAATCGTCTCATTGACTTCGCTGAGGTGGTATTGAAAATCCTATAGAAATATTATTAACTCATATAAAATACCTGACTTGCGTTATTTAGATGATAAACCATCAATTAATGCGCCCTTTTAAATATTTTGAATTAGTTTCGTTATCGAAAAAAATTGAATTATAAATTTACATATTGTCATCTGACTTATCTGCCATCACTTATATCAAAAAATTCTTCTTCCCTATTATTTTCGATATTTTTACGATACCATCCCGATCTACCAGGTGACGTCAGCAGAAATATGGTTCTGTCAAATAATTATTTTTGATTTCGATTTTCTCGAGCATAAAAGAATATTCCGATTTAATTTTGATGCCATATCGGTAGTAGTTTAGTAAGGTATCGTAAAACGCTTATTAATTCTGCTAAAGCTTTAGAGGTTTATGACCCTATTGGCTTAGTTGAGCTCTCAGCCACTTCCAAGTTCTGTAACTTGGAAGATTTGATCTTAATTTTTGGAAAATACATAAAAATAAATTTTTGAAAAATCCCACGACCGCTCTCTGACTATAAAAGCTGTCGTGCATCGGGGCTTCAATTTCTTTGTGTGAAATTACGCCACAAATCAAACTGCGAATATAAAAAAATAATCAGGGAAAACATGAATTTCAATCCAACAAAAACACCAATCCATTCACAAGTCAAATATAAACATAACCTCCAAAACTGAGAGCAAATCTTTTCAAGAGTATGGAACAGAAATAAGCATAATGACACCTAACCCACAGAACTTATTGGTAGTAAAAGTTCTTTATTTTTCACTTGATCGTTACTGCTTTATAATACCTTGGCAACGGTTGCTATTAACAGACCCATAACGCCCGGGGCGTTATGGAGGGCATTATGAATCATAACGCCCGCTAAAAATGCAGCGTCGTTTTATTAAATAAACAACCCTTAGCAACCTCTTCAATGTTTCCATGGCAATTGCATAGAAGCTCACTTGTGCTCAGTTGCCGACCAGAACGCAGTAAATACTATATGAGAAAAAATTTATGAAGTAAACAACGTCGTTTAAGATAATTTTTTCGTGAAAAATAAAATCTTGTATGCACCACGAGCGTTACTAGATCCTAACGCCCATCGGGCAACATTCATCCCTCGGGCCAAAGGCCCTCGGGTTAATGTTACCCTCCGGGCGTTAGGATCTATATAACGCACTTGGTACATAAATAGCTATTATTCACCTAATCAACTTTAAAGATTTGTTGACCTTCATTATTTATGAAATCTTCTGTCGATGTTGCCAAATGGTGAAATAGGAACAAGGTGCTTTAAATTTTAAATCCCCATATCAAGTCTTTTTTAAAGCACTTGTTTTTTTTTTCAGGTTGAAATGGTGAGTTTGAAATGCGACGTTTTGAAGAACCTTACAGATGAGATACTCCGCCCATTTTGTTTGATGTGCCGATATCCGTTTCCGTTGACCTCGGACCTTTAAATTTTGCGCATCGCAGTTGCCGGATAGCCGTTGTCACCGCTGGAACTACTGATGTGCAATGTTGCCATTTCAGTAATGCATAATCAATACCAATAAGCCTATCCAGAACATGTGATCAAAAATGACTGCCCTAGGGCATACACGGAGTGTTTAGTCTATTTGATTACATGTGTTTTTGTGTTTATAGTCTGAATTTCCTTTTTGAAGGTTTCAAAAGTGAATACAATGGCTTGTGATAATAAAAGTGATTATCTGTTATCCTTAGAGAGTGAAGATAAAGACATTGCATTACGGTATAAGGAAAAAATCAGAGTCATTCAAGGCATCGTTCCTTTCACCCTGATGGATCAGTTAAAGCAGCTGGTTTGCCCAAAATTTGAATCCACATTCCTTCATGAAAAGTTATGTAACTTTTTACCTTTCAATAAATGTTTAGCACATACTTTAGCATACTCTTGTTCAACTTCTGTTAGATCTTCCCTTTTGATTGCTTTCAACCATCTTTCTCTTCGGATTTTTGAGAGTTCCTTCAATTCTGTTTTGTGTGCAAAATGTAGTACACTGGGTATATTGAAAAACTTGACATCATCACGATTTCTTCGACTCCCACACTTAACAACACAACAAGTATGTTGGCATGTTTTTGTAGCTCTTCAATTTTATGAGAAAATTCACAAAGCACAATGTAGTCTAAACACAGAATATTCACGAATGAATGTTTAAATTCGATCTGGAGTTAAAACTTATTTTAAATGAAAATCAAAAGGTTCAAATAGCTAGAGTTCTAATGCACTCAAACGTTTTGTATGCCCCAAGGTATCCATCTTGAATTTGATTTGACAGCGTCTTGGTTTAGTCTATATAAAAGATTTGTGATTGAAGGTTACCTACTTCTATTAGGAATACGATGTATTCTGAGTGAATTTTACGATCAAATTCGAATATTTCCAATGTAGCTCATTCATTGTCATCAAGAAAAATTAAACATGATTCAATTATCCAATAAATGATCTGACTGAATTCCCCAACTTGAAATGTGATATAGCAGTATAGGTATAGCAAAAATGGTGATAATCTCATCAAATGGACAAGTTTGATTGAAGTCAATAATATCACTCAATATAAGTACCTACCCACAGTTTTTCGTCCTTTGGAAAACAATGTAATTTGATATTCTCAGATTTATTTGAAGATGATTTGCAATCTTTATACAGTGAGGACCAAAAGTCCGTCGCCCCCCCTGTAACTTCTTTATTCTACATATTACAAAAAAATGTTGAAAACATAAGTTGTAGGGTTTCATTCGATTTCTTTAATGGTTTAAGTTTCATTCATACAGAGTGTCTCAAAAAAGCACGGTGACTTAGAAGTTAATTTTTTTAAATGGGACTCCCTGTATTTTATTTCATTTTTAGATTCTTCCTGAAGAGATGATTTCGTCGATACATCATACTTGGGGTATAGCGAGAAAGATTACAGAGATATAGGGTGTGAAATATCGAGATTTTTCAAATTTAGGATTTTTTTTTGCCGAAACTATCCATTCTTGCTCAAAACGGCTCACATGTCCCTATCTTAACTTTTCATTTACTATCTAATGACATTTAATAGAAACAAATAGAGGGCGATGCAAAACTCAAAATTCTGAACCACCCGTATTTGTTTCAATTAAATATCAATCGATAGTAAATGGAAAGTTGAGATAGGGACATGTGAGCCGTTTTGAGCAAGAATGGATAGTTTCCGCAAAAAAAATTCTAAATTTGAAAAATCTCGATTTTTCACACCCTATATCTCTGTAATCTTTCGCGCTATACCCCAAGTCTGATATACCGACAAAATCAGCTCTTCAGGAAGAATTTGAAAATGAGATAAAATACAGGGTGTCCCATTTAAAAAAATTAACTTCTAAGTCACCGTGCTTTTTTGAGACACTCTGTATGAATGAAACTTAAACCATTGAAGAGATCGAATGAAACCCTACAACTTATGTTTTCAACATTTTTTTGTAATATGTAGAATAAAGGAGTTACAGGGGGGGCGACGGACTTTTGGTCCCCACTGTATACACAATAATGATTGTCAATGATCATAGTATTGTACCTGATT
This sequence comes from Chrysomela aeneicollis, assembly GCA_029955515.1. Lineage (NCBI taxonomy): Eukaryota > Metazoa > Arthropoda > Insecta > Coleoptera > Chrysomelidae > Chrysomela > Chrysomela aeneicollis. The sequence continues at coordinate 627,732 of JARUHQ010000026.1, read as the reverse complement.
CACATTCCAGATAATGAAAGTATACATTATGATCACAGGATGTTTTTATCTGTGCTGTGATAATCCTTCACATTTTCTTTCGAATTATAGTTTATAGACATATGTTTTACATTGTTAAAACATGACATTTGAAAAAATCTCTCTCCTCCCTTCATCTCATCTCTCTCTCCTCCCTTCATCTCATCTCTCTCTCTCTCTCTTCCTATCATACACACCAGTATAAAACGATTTTGATTATCTGGGTGGCCAATGTTTTTTTTTCAATTTCTTACCGGTGGCAGTGCCTGGAACGCCAGCGTTTTTCTTGTCATCTGGTACTTTTCCACCGGCCATCATCGTGTCCTTCCATGGACATTTCGAGGTCCAATGGTCGCCATTGCAAGTACGACACTTGACGACATTTTTGTCACCCAAAGCTGAAAAGAAGAATGCACTAGGTATAATCGAGTTATCATTTTGGTAGACAATCATACACAATAGAGTAAAAAAAACCTCTCGCCTTTCACTTTCTCAAATTTATTTCAAATAGTTTAAATAACATATTTCAATAAAAAAATTAATGTGGCTGAAACGTGACCACATATTGAGTATTTATAGTATTAATCCTAAAATGTAATAGATATACCCCTATTATAACCCATATGCTAGAGACTTTACAGTGGCAATTAGTAATAACCAAAAGGTTGACTTTCTCAGCAATGATCTTCATTTTTTAAATTGTCAAAGGTTTGATGCCAAATTATTTTCGAGCTTATTTCTAACAGTTTATCAAGTTCAATCATGAGGTCCACGAACATTGTACTAGAAGTGCAAACAATTCTCAGGTTGACAGATCTAATAAATGAAATTGACAAGTTCAGCCAGCTTTGAGAGAGAAAAGATATGTCTGCCATAGTGTTGTCTCTGTCATCAAGATTGCAAGTTAAAATAACAAAAATATCATAATTGGGACTAAAAAAGAAGAAGACTTATATAACCTGTATATAATTGGTTTTTTTTCTTGTAGTTTGCTTTCGATATTCCAATTATTTCCAGTATTTTGTGAGCATTGTGATCTTACAATAATTGTTGAATAATTCCAAACACATTATAATTATGATATTAGTCTTCTTCTTTTTTTTACGTCCCAATCATAACATGTTCATCATTTCAAATTGCAATTTTGATGACAAAGAAAACACTAGGGCATATCTTTTCTCTCTCAATGATGGCTGAACTTGTCAATTAAAGCATGTGATACAATTATTGTAACTTTTAAGTAAAAAACTCTCAAAATATCTGTGATTGTTATGAATGTAGTTGTATCTTATTATAAATTTTCAGCTGCATTATGTATTGTGTTGATATTTGCAGTATTTTTTTCTTATACTCCCTATATTTTTGATATATTTCATTATAAATTTATACATGGATCCATTTATTGTATTGTGTTTTGTTTTAGTATTTATTCATTAACCATCTATTGTTAAATTTTAACGATGTATTATGAATATTCAATAAACTACTTGAACTACTTGCTTACTTACTTTCATTTGAAAAATTGGAGGGGAGGGGATTTTTTTATGTAACAGTGTGTCTTTTCAAAAACATAAATGGACGTGTTTCAGAGTTTTTCTTGAAAATGGCTAATAATGAAGTAAATTAATTTATCCGTTATTTTAGGACCCCTCACTGTAAAACACAGCCAATGGGCTTATGTACAGGGTGTCCCACTTTAATGTGTCAACCCCTTCAATCCTCATAATTCTCACCATATTTTGGTCATTTAAAAACTTTTCTGGAATAAATTTTCACGAGTTTTCCCAATCTGAGCTCAATTTTTCCTTATATCAACGAATTACAGGGTGGCTCAAAAACATTTTTTTTCAACTGAGATGATCCATATATTTATTCATAACTCGATGAAGCCCGTCAATCTGAATTCAAAAATACACATTATTCGTATATTATCATCTAATAAAAAATAGAAAAAAAACCGCAGAACATAATATAAATTTTCTTGAGCTACTGAGAAAAAGTGAGTTCAAATCTAGAAAATTCTTGAAAAATTGTCCCAGAAAAGTTTTTGAATTACGGAAACATTTTGAGAATTATGAGAACAAAGGGGAGTAAAAATAATAGTTTAAAATAAACTGAACATGATGCTATTCAAAGCTGCAGCATTAGTCTGAAGCTTTTCAAGCTTCACCAAGTTTTTGGGAATTGATGACTAATGAATTCCAGATATACCTTCTGTAAGAATTTTTAATTGATATATTTATAACAGCTAGGAATGCTGTTGCATCATTATGTTTAATTATATTGATAATATTTGTATAGAAACGTCAAGTTTCATTCTAATCAATTCATTCATTGTCAAAACCCATTTAACATAAGAAAGAACATAAAAAAGAGTGGTATTATATTATTGTGCCAAAAGGTCCGTTTAATAAGAAGTGATATTTGTCTCTGACTAGCTATAAAAACTGGAAATGATCTAAAAACACATGGCTAATACTCGGAATATCTAATGGGTGGAATATATTTTTGAAAAGCCAGAAACATTTATGTTTCAAATATTGAACAATATACAAGGTGTTTCATTTAAAAAAACATAACTTTGCAATATGCAATACAATTCAAAATTTTCAATTTCGCCCTGTATATCAGAAACGAAGATGGTTATGAAAATGATGTTTGTGGTGTCATGAGTTTCACAAAAAAAGTACTCAACGTTCGCAAAGACCGCAAATCTTGTACAGGGTGCACCTCTTGAACATGGAACCCTTTTCAACTGTTTTATTTTTAAAGATATCAAAAAATGATAGTTAGAAAAATTGAAGACCATGAATTTTGATCAACACAAATTTTTTGACATACAGGGTCCTTCATTTTGCCAAAATCGACATCAACTTTGGTTTTTCAAATGAAACCATATTTTCTGACATGTCAATAGAACTTTCATTTCTGATTCCATTGATATTAGCAAGTTGCATACATATTTGAATGAAAATTGAAATTGAATAAGTTATTGACGATCAAAGTAGATCAAAATAATGCTTCATGGATCTCATATCATTTATATCACATGAGAATGATGATGATGAACATTTGAGAGTAAAAACAAAATGCCAATAAAGGCAATAAACATCTGAGATGTTTAAAAAGGTAGAAAACGAGCAGAAAACAACTACTTTCCTGGCTAACACCAAGCAGAATATTAGATTATAATATGTACTTGATGATATGCAATGAGATTCATGAAGTGTTATTTATCCATCCAAATATTCAACTTGTTGATGTCAATGGAAATAGAAGAAAAGTTTTATTGAATGTTGCAATGTACATATTGTTTTTTTAAAAAATCAAAGTTGGTGTCCATTTCAGAAAAATGAAAGACCTTGATTTATCAAAAAATATATGTGAATAAAAATTGAGTTATTTTATCAAACTTTTCTCCTTAATGATGAAAATGTTGGGACATAAAAAAGATTGTTTTTCTTGTGGTTTCAGAATATTTTGTTAGCATTGTTAGTTTATAATTGTTGAATGATTCCAAGCACATTATTGAGCACATTATAAATGTGTTATAAAATTTCTTTTTTTTTATGTTGCAATCATAACATTTTTGTTATTTTAAGTTGCAATCTTGATGACAAAGACAACACTAGGGCAGACATATTTTTTCTCTCTCAAAGCTGGCTGAACTTGTCAATAACTGTTAGATCATTGAATGTGTCTAATAAAAATGGCCATTATTAATATAGATATTAATCATATATATCAGAGAATTATTAAAACATGCCATATTGATGATGTATCTTTCTGATAAAATGTATAACAAACCATTGACCATACATTCAATGTGTCCAATGGTCTGAGAAGAAACAATAATGCTGAAAACTTGCATGAAAAGTAGTGATTTGGTTTCATTATAATATTTGAATTATCTTGACCAGCAGCAGTAACTACCTAGAGACTTGTAACAATAACTACTTACCTATGAATAAAATGAATGTCTGAATCTGAAATCAATAGATACTTACCAGTAATATTCATGAATTATATATCTAAAACAGTAATTTATGTGAAACATTAAATGAAAATACAGTTTACAGTCACTGTCAGGATTTGAGTCAGTTACACTCAACTTTAGTGAACAGATGTTTTGTCAATGTTACTTTATGTGAACCAACTACATTCACATTGAAAGAGATGAAATTTAATCATACCCTTGAGCTTATCCATGCCATCATCTTCTTGTTTGTTATCCTCCTCTTTGCTAGTGATGTACTGCATGTAAACATCTTCTGCAGCGATAGTGGTTGCTGGATTCGGACCAGGTTTATCATTTGCACATTCTCCAAATTTCTTCCAAGTTTTCCTCATTGCTATGGATTTTGATACTGTACGCTTCTCTATCTTATAAGTGCGCACCAACTTTACTTTCTGTTCGTCGTCATTATATTTGTAGTCTGTCACTATTTTAAAACCATTTTCGATTACTTCAGTAGACGGAGGCAATGATCCACCTTCTAATTCCACTTCTTCGGCCCAACTGGATTTCACCACAGATTTCACGTCTTCAGCAACTGGCATTGTTGGAAAATTTGAGACACCAATATTTCAATACGAAGGTAACAAAAAACCAAACCTAGAAGCATATACTGAAAATTAAATAGATATTTACCACGTGAACATTATTATTTAATTTTATAAAAATGTTATACCTCTTCCTTCACACTCTTCTATACAACTGTCAAATGTCAATGAACTGTCATAAGTGTCAATAATGTCATCAACAAACTGTGTGAAGTTCACTGCCATTCTTTCCGATCTATGCCGAACATAGCCGATCGCACAGTGGCGGAGGTTATCTTCTTTTTAGGAGGGGTTACGAAATGTCGTCAACTTTGGCAGACATCTTGTTTATTCATTGGTGGGAATGCGCCAAATTTGAAAGTTTAAATATAAACTCAGGAAAATAGTCTTTCATGAGCCGAACAGTTGAAAGATTCCAAATTATTGTCGTTAGTAAATATTTACAATCAACGATAGACGTGTATCTCGATAAATGCAGAGAAATGTTGAAATAATGCTGCACTTTTTTGGACAGTCTGTGTCGAAACACGGGCTTTGAAAGCGCAATTTTACTGGCTACATAGGGGACAGGAAATATATCTTTGCTACTTCAGAAAGTGTGCCACCAGGCCTTATAGGTAGGCAACCAATAATGGTCGGGTAGCTTAAGTGATATGAAGCCAGATGGCGTGTTGAACAGGAAACTCGGGGGTACAATAAAAGTGGCACGTGCTGGAGATGATATCAAGAAATCGAAGACTTATTAAATACTATAGAAACCTGGATATTGTTATTTATTTCACTAATACCACAGAAAGTAAATCTGCTGTCGTAATAAAGATGCTAAAAGTATCTCCTGTTATGGAGAAGTAACAATGGTATGGTAGAAAAGTGGTTTCATTCTATTATTTTGTTGTTGAAGAGTAGATTTCTTACACCTACAGGAGAGATATTTGTAGTTGTTAATATGAATGCTTACTGATACAGGAATAAGAGTCTACTAGCAAAGCAAAGTCCTTGCTAAGAGCAGCATGAGTGTTAGTGTTTATTTAGTGATTGGAAGTTAATTATCTCACAATAGCCAAAGATATTTGCTGGAATAAATATCATTCAAAGTAGTACCATTTTAGCGCATTCAGCAGAACTAGGATATACAAAGTTTAACCAAACCTCTTATTAATGTACCGTTCCTCAATCGATATTCAAATTATTGCCAGCACTTTCTGAAAATTCAGAGATTTAATTAAAGTTCGTTGACTTCCACTTGCTGATTAATTTCTTTTAGACTGTTCCAGCATATAACATCATAATTTACTCACATACCAATAATTGTAGGTATCACAAATATTCACGCCGAATATTCGTTAAGGGTTTTACTCAAACCACGAAAGTATTTGAATGAGCAGTGAACGAATCACCTATAAGAACTAAGTAGGTGATATATATTTATTATATATATATATATGATATTAGTATTGAGAACAGAAAATCACCGGAATAGTGGACGGGACGAACGACGTACGACAGACGAGATTAACTGGTGATAAAATGAAAACGATACCAACCGAACTGCGATTTTGGCATGTCCGAATCGTTTTCAGCAATTTTTTTTGCTGGACTAGCAAAAAACATTACTTACAGTTAATATAAAGAAACATTTCGTGATGCAAATATTTTCTGCTAGGATAGCAGAGAACATTATGGTATTATACAGAAATATTGCTACAACAGTAGCATATCTATATAACTATCGTGGAAAAGTACATTTTCATGGTAGCAGATATAAATTTTATAGAATTTTTTTTTCTGTGATAGAGAGTTTTCGTCGCAGTTCCAATAATGAAGCAGTTTCAGTAAAGTGATATTTTCTGTAAGAGCGAAGCAACATTAATAGGTTTTTAACTTTTTTATTAGCTACGACAAGTGAAAAAAACTCAGAAAAGATCTTTTTCCTGGGACTTTTCTCAGTGTACGCCAAACTTTTACTCACTTCAAATAGAATTAGTAACTGCACTATCCGACATCCGAAAATGCTTTTCGAAATCAGAAGTAAATTACATTAACTGCAGTCGTTCCTCCGTAAGTCTAGGACTTGTATGAGTTAATTAACTAATCTGGAGATGGCGCTCCTTACAAACAACCGCAGTACACAATATATTTCCTGAAATAACGATTCTATTCGTAAACAACCAAAAACAGCTTTTTCAGTTTTCCCTGTATAACTCGGGATGGGCGAGAGTCCCTGTAGATTTTTTCTGAACAACTTTTACTGCTCACCACAATAATTGCCTTCTTCCTTATTCAATCATCTTTGTTTCTATGACGGTTTACAATATAGCAACGTTACCACATGATAAAAGAAACGACCTGTATAGGTACAAAATGTGCTCAAAAAATTGTAACATGAGGATATCCTTTGGAATCCTTTCGACGTTCTGAGAATGTTATTGTGCCTGCCTCAATAGATCCTCAGAAGTATTTCGTGTTACCTGGGTAGTAATTCTTGGTTTCCGAAACATGTCGAAATTAAAAAAAATAGCATTTTTTGTCACTTCTGTTTCCCAAATCATGACATTGGTTACATCAATGAACTGACTACCGCACTAGTGAAATGAGTGTGCAAAAAGTGGATGAATAATGTGATGGAACCATTACAAGAAGAAAAATGAGTACACTGCAGCCTTCTCGACAAAAATTAAAAAGTTTGCATATCAGAAACGATAAAAGACTTGAAATGATTTATAACGAAACAACCAAGTAGAGGTGAGTATCATTGACGTATAGTGATGAATAATTCTAGCGTTCTATAATAAGATTCAATTTCCAATTGATTCCTCATCATCTCTAGGATTTCAATACAATATACAGGGTATATGATGTTCATGAGTTTCAACAGCACATGTCTAGAGGGTGAATAATACGCTGGAAAACAAAGAGGTGCTACTAGCGGCTTTCTTAGACGTAGAAGGATCTTTAGACAACACCTCTATAAACTCTAATCAGAGCTCTCAGACATAAAGGAATCGAGGAACCCTGTGTGGCCTGGATATACTCAATCCTTGGATATGCTGATGACGACATTGTAGTATTGGTACAAGGAAAATACAACACCACAGACAGAGATCGAATGAGAGAGGCTCTGGAATTGGTAATGGACGGAACAGGAAGGGCTCAGTATCAGCCCTCACAAGGCCGTCATAATAGCATTCACCCGAAGACGCAAACTGGAAGGGCTTGGTCCTATACAACTTCGAGGAGAAACGATACAGTTGAAAGAAGAGGTTGAATATCTCTAGGAGTGATATATTAGACTCGAAACTGACCTGGCAACAACAAATGGAAAATACCACAAAAAAAGCGGTGATGGTGGCCAGACGCTGTTGTGGAATATATGCCTCACTGGTATGGTGGCCTAAGACACTACAAATAGAAGCAATAACAAGACTGAGCAAGGTACGAAGGCTTGCCTGTCTAGGTATCACAGGGGCTATGAAATCAACGCCAACTGCAGCCATGGAGATACTACTGGATCTGCCTCCCCTACACCTAGGGATACAGGGGGAGGAGAGGCTTGGTGCCTTCAGACTTCAAAATACACTGGACGATGTTAACATAGGCACAGGGCACATGGCACATGAACATCGTAAGAATAGTGAACAGGGACACACTTATGTGCTGCACACCACACTAGTTGATAAGTTGTTGATTTTTGAATAGGCCGAGCGGATTTGTCCTATATGTGAGGTGGTAAGCTACAGATGTTAGGGTAAGGTTTAACAGGTGGATGAATAACAACGGCATTGAATAACTTAATATAAACATGAAGTATTTATTCAAAAAATAACTATGGTGGTCATAGGAACATTATAAAGATATAATACTTTTCCTTAAAGAACCATCTTTTCTACGGGCATTCATAAACTGGTTTGGGCAACTTACATATTTTGTATCTGGTTCACTTTTCACTTCGTATGCAATACTTAAAATTCGCGACACTTGCAAACTGACTGGTTCAAACTGAGAAAACTTTCAACTGTACAAGTTAACTTTTACAAACACTGTTCTCTTCACTGTTCTCTTCACTATCAGTCTGAAGACTAACTATTTGCAATGTCTTTCGACTACTTGCAAAATTGGACAAAGTATGTTCTGATGTCTGTCGACAAAGAATCCGCTACTTAAAAGTCCGTTAGCTTCAAAACAAACCGTGGGGACCACGGTATTACTGAACTCTATCTTTCGAGTCATGTTTGTGACTGCTTTCGATTGACTTTCGGTCATCATTTTCATATCAAAATCTACCCCTTTGTTTCTATCAAAGTGGCAATTCGACAAAGAACACGTGCACAATATTGTGTCACCGAGCCTCAAATTAATGGCTTTGTTTTTCTCATTGATATCAGTGATATGCCTTAAATGTCTTTTGATCGACCCCTTTTTGGGTACACTTGTTTGTGAATTCTTGGCTTATAACTTACATTTTCGGCGCCTTTGAGATTCATCTGTTTATGACTTCATATAGGCCACCTGCAGTAATTCTTCTTTGGTCGTGATTAGTTCATCTGTATTTGACATTTGATTACTTTTTACAATCATGATATATTATTTCTATGCGCAGCACACTCAACATGAGAACAGATTACATTCCCAAACGATATAAGCATTCAATATCCCATACTATAGATAGAACTGAATGGAGTAACACGGAGCTCAGCATCATATTGCAGGGAAAGATCTGGTATACAGACGGATCAAAGGCAGGAGCAGGAGTTTACTCGAGAAACCCGGAGACCAAGCTCAGCTATTCACGGGGAAAACACACCTCCGTTTTCAAGCAGATGTATTCATGGAATTATCCGATGCGTAAAGGAGAATAACAGGATGAGAGCCATAGAACATGGGCAGATCCAGATAATGTCAGACAGTCAAGCGGCACTTAAGGCATTAAAAAGCAGGGAAGTGACGTCAAGACTGGTATTTGATTGCAAGAAAGAACTGAAAACGCTGGCAGACCGGAACAGTGTCAAACTCACCTGGGTGCCAGGACATCAGGGGATTGCTGGCAATGACAAAGCTGACGAACTTGCAAGAAGAGAGTCAGATAATGATCCATCAGATCCAGGACAGATTCTAGGAGTACCAAAGCGTACAGCCCGAGCGTCTGTAAGAGACTGGATTCGGGAAAACATCAGAATCACTGGGAAAACATTCCATGGGAATATACATGGGAAACAATACATCAAGGAACCATATGCCACAGACGAACTGCAGATCTGCGAAACATGAACAGAGAGCGGATAAAAACTGTCATAGGACTCATGACCGGTCACAACGCCAGTTAAGGAGCACCTTACCAGGATGGGACTGTATAATGTCGACCCAAATTGCAGAAAGGAACCAGAAACAGTATCACATATATTATGCAAATGCGAGGCACTGGATCGCAGAAGGCAGACGATTTTTGGGCAACCAATAGGTGAACCAGAAATATACAACTCACATCCAGTGAATGACTTGTACAAACTTGTACAAGGCACTGAGATAATAAAGAGGGGTACAATGATGATAAATAGGCAAGATACAATGGGCCATAAGGCCTAAGTGACATCGGAGACTTCGGTCAGACGAGCCTACGTAGAGGGTGTAGTGTTTAGTGGGTAAACCTGACTGAGACCAGGGATTCTCACACTATCATATGGGGGATTAGACCCATATGGTGTCCATGAAGGATTTCATCCATCTGCAAAAAAATGCTCTTCTGAAATATCAACAATCGTTCCTTCATTAGCAGAATCTTCGAGATTAACCCGTCAAGTTCAGTCTTCACACCCCTTCGTGGTCACTTTAGAGACTCGTTCATCCAAAACGAAAATCGAGACTTTGGAACTCATTGCCTAGGGAGGTGTTTCCCGAGGCATACCATCTCAAGAAATTTAAGAAGAACACCAACTCCTACCTTCTTTTCCTTGGTTCTCTGAACATTACAGGATATATCCCTTTTCGTGAGAACCAAAACCTAAAAAAATATATATACAGATCGCGTTGACTTATGAATCTACCCTGTATAGATTATTTCAATCTAGCTCATAATATTTCTCCATAATAATGATCGAATCTATGTTACGTGAAATATCTATAACAGACATGTGAATTTGAACACTCCATATACTGTATCTGCTATTCCCGATTCTGAATATCAAGTTTACGAATGTCAAAGTCGAAGTGAATTTTGTCAAACATTTCATAAAACTTCTACATGCTTTTCCTCCAAAATTCAAAATTATAGTATAGAAGATGGCACAAAAAATAGTTATTCCCAAAGGAACCATCAATCCAGGTGAAACAACAGTAATAGAAATCCCCCAAGGTCTCCAAGGTTCTAGTGTGGTGGTAGCTAAGCCGAAGGAACATGGAGATGAGAGCTCCTTCGAGATAAGAGACAGCTTCTTGCAATCCTCTCAGGCAGACTACGTGAGTCAACCTTTACCAGCATTCATGATAATCAGCAGATCAATTCCTAAATATAAATGAAATTTTAATTGACCACCAACTCATAGGAGTGCCTGAATAATATGAAGTTATAAACTGCACCAAATATCAATAGCCAATATATTTTCGAAATCAGGAATAATAGGTCTTAAATTTTCTCAAAAAATGTATAGGGTGTTCCATTATTGAAAATAACGGTAAAACTTCGTTTATCGCACTCCTATAAGTTCCACCAAAATTTTTTTCCGAACTCATAGGAGTGCGACAAACGAAGTTTTACCAAAATAACGAAGTTGGTATCCATTTCTTATATCAGCGATATTCATATGTTTCACCTAGTATAACTTTCTGGAGGTTCAGAACAAACCCTAAAACTTTTGCATCCCAATTTTTTTTTATCTCCAATGATGAATCCTGCAGGAGCTTTTTGAATTCACGAATTGACACTGTACTTGGAGTTTCAAAATTCGTAAACTCACGAGGATTTCTTTGGGTCCTTTTCAATGAGAATATTTTCAAATAGAATCCTCTTCATTTTATTTTATTTCTAGATTTTCCAAACTATTCATTATTGGTTAAACTTTTGTTCAACTACCTATCTAATGACATTTGATTGAATCATAGGGTGGTTCATAATTCAGAATTGTTTGTTCGTCAATCATCAGTTGATATTTGACCCATTTATTGAACGTGTGTCAAAAATGTCATTGGGGCAGTATTGTTATCTCCCAAGCCGTGAGATATTAAATCAGAAGAAGAATATGCACTTTGAATCACTGCAATATGCCGTTTTGAAACCTGTAAAAAAGTTTCTCTGATATTTTGGAGAAACTGAAAATTGGAGATTTTGTTTTTGTTTTTTTTCTCAGTTGTTATTCAGAGGAAACGGTTGACTTCTGGTATTCCTAGGTGATTCACCAAGCCAAAGAAGTTGGAGTTATCAAAAATATTCTAACTTTCATAGTTTAAGAGATATGTCTTACAACTTTTTTTCTCATGGACGCCATACCAGTAAATAGAGTTAAATATTCCTTTAACATCTATGTATCCATGTTTCTGCTAGTTATCAATCATACTTTGTGCAGTTCAAAAATAGTCATGAATACTCTGTATTGATATTTTTTCACAGTCACTTATAATCCTTCGAAGTTATCTTGTCAAAACGTAACGAAAAATGGAACATTTTCACTATTTCTTTAATAATCAGGAATCTAATTGATTTTCACCTTTCAATGAAATAATCGCATGTAATACAACAAGTGTATTGATGATTATCGAAACAAAAATTCCTTCAATTTTGAGAAATTTTGGGATTTTGGGAAACCACACTCGCGCTGCGCGCTCGTGTAGCAACATGATTTGTTTCGAAAAAGAGAAGGAATTTTCGATAATCATCAATAACACAAGTTGTATTTGTTCAGATTATTTCATGACTAAAATCAAAGCCATTTTGATGATTTCCTATTTATTGTTAATATAAAACGTACAGTTTATGGAATTAGTTATTTTGATTATGCATTGTAGTTCGACACAAGAAGATTCGTTATGCAACCAACAATACATTTATGCCATTGTATAATGTAGGCAAGATTACCTAAGCACTAGGTACTACTGAGCTAAATTCATTTTGATTGTTGTCAGAATTTGTGTGGTTAGGACGGTTAGGTTACATTAGTTCAATTCTTGCTGAAATTATCCATAATTTGTTGAAAATGAAGTGGATACATATTAATAGTGTGTGTTTATCATGGTTCAGACGAAAATTCGGTGTAGTGGCATTCATTTATTTACCAGTGAATCGGAAAATACTATGACAGATTGCAACTAGTAAGTCGTTGTTTAATTAAACTACCCTACTGCCTACGAATCAGAAAGCGAAATACAGGAACGAAAACACAGCATGTAGGTATCCAATAGCCAATCAGGAGCCGAAATACAAAATCGAAAACATGGTGTTATTGCTTATCAACACAATCATTTCAACCAATCAAAAACGTGTATTTTAGCATGAATGAAATAATCAGAAATTGCTGAACTCAGAATTCGTAAATGAGCAAATTTACTGATGGAACTATATACAGGAATTGATAACAATGACATAAAAAGGAAAAAAAAAATCGTCCAAATCAAGATCGATTCAAAATATTCAACATGATTGAGTGAAAACAGCCCATAGGCTGTTTTCACTTGTTATCACCCTAGCAGCAGAATTATTACCGATGATTTTCTTCAAGGTCACGAATGTCTTCGACTCGAAATAATTTTCTATCAACAAAAACATGAGGGAAACCGAGAAAAAATTATAGGGAATTAATTCTGCTGCGTGGTGCGTGGGAGATTCGGTAAGAAAATTTCATAAATTGGTTAGTTGCTTTTAATATGATGATATGAGAAGATGAACCCTATACGACCTATTCTGCGTAGATACTGTATATAATAACTGATGTTCATCACTAATAATTCAGGAACATTCAAAACAATAATCCGTTTTCAATCATTACATCTAATATCAAATGTCTACACAGATTCTATTCTGAGTGACGTTTGTCAACTTATATTCATTCCGTCAATAGGAAGTAACAAAATTATCGAGAGTGATTACACAAGTGCTTCAAATTTACCGATAATTGTCCATGAAAGCATGTTGTCTAAAAACTGCATGAGTTAATTTACATATTTTGAAATTTTTTTTTACTGACAACATGCTACATGCTTGAATGGAAAATTATCAGGTTAATTTTGATGCACGAGTGTAATTCGGTAGAATATTTCCGAAGTTAATTCAGTATTTATGACTATCAAGATGACAATTTTAACAATCGTTACTATAGATACACGGACCGAGCGGGTATTTTTCGATACCTACCGGGTATTTACCAGCCCGAAAATGTCCCGCCGGGAATTTATCGCTGTAATTGATCGAAAATGTCCCGCTTCATATTATGGGATTTTCAACATACGATGGAAATATTCACGGTAATCGCCTGTTGCTATAAGCATCGTACACAAAAAGGAGCCTTCTAATTGGTTGAATGGATTTCTACTTGAGCATAAACTTTTCCGGGATTACGAGGGTGTGATCTTCATATCTACAACGTTTCAGTTTCATAATAAACCTGGGATTTTGAAAATCGGTTGACGAGGAAAAAAGTTATGCAAAACCAAAGTTATTTTTTCTGATCACGTCGTAAATAAATTCGTGAAATATCTCGAGGTAATGGGATCATCATCGTGCCTCTGCAGTCAAAGTTTCTTCATTTGGGATCATTTTTAAAGTTCCCAATTTTTATACAGTTTCAGATAACACCCTGAAGCCATTTTATAGGAAGAACCTAATGTTTTGAAGGTGTACGAGATTATAGCTGAAGGTTTGGGCTAGCGAACAGTGCAAATAAAATTCAAATATTTCAAAGTAAACAAAAATTATTCAGATTTTATATATATAGGTATATAATCAAAAACTTTGCTGTACTCGAAGGTGTCAAGGTATACCAATATAATTATGTATAAATAAATTTTGCCCAGTTGTTCTTGTTCTTCGTGAGTTCTTTTCCCTCTCTCCACGTTTTGTTCCTCTTCCTCAGACTTTCCGTCACCTCGTTATCCCATGTCTTCTTTGGTCTTCCCCTAGGTAATTTAACAATTCTCTTTGCCTGCCAAATTTTCTTCGTTTGTCTTTCATCTTTCATCCTTATTATGTGTCCGAACCATTTTAAACGTTGTCTTTCTATGGTATCCAGTATGGGTTCGATTTCTAGTTCACTTCTTATCACTTCATTACGTACTTTGTCTCTTATTGTTATTTCTTCCACAGCTCTTAGGTTTTTCTTTTCATTGCTTGTATTTTACTTCTTTGTTGTTTTGTGAGCACCCAACTTTCACATCCAAAGATCAATGTTGGTCTATATATTGTTTTATACCATATAGTCATCTTTGTCTTGGTTGATACTTCTTTTTTCTTGATGAAGGCGTTTTTTAAGGCGTGGTATACTTTTGATGTGATTTCCAGTCTATCATTCAATTCTGCTTTGTTTGTACTATATGCCAAGATACTCAACATTTTTAGTTTGTTCAATATTTGTATCGTTTATTTTTACCGTTGTTTCTATACCTGTTTTTTCTATTACCATCACTTTTGTCTTCTCTACATTTATTCTGAAATGTTTTTTCCTCAACGACGTATTCCATATTTCTAAATTTTCCTGGTTTCCTTTTATAGTTTTTGCAAATATTATCAGATTGTCGGCGTATGCACATTCTGTTATGTATATATATTGATTGTAAATTTCTGTACCCCACTTGAACCTTTTTAAAATACTTTTTTACTTCTTTCCTCACATCGTCTAGTATGATATTGAAGAGAGTTGGGCTTAGCACGCTACCTTGTCTCAATCCTTCGATTGTTTAGAATTCTTCAGACTCTGAATTATTTCCTCTTACGTAATTTATTGTCTTTTTATATAAGCTTGTTATGTTATCTATCAGCCTGTTACTAACCCTTCTTCTCTTCAAGCTTGTCCATATCATGTTTCTTGGTACGCTGTCAAATGCCTTTTCGAGGTCTATAAAGGCTGCGTATATACCGTTGTTTCTGTTTTTCTCAATCATCTGCTTCAATGTGAATATATGATCTTGTATTCCTCTTCCTTTCCGAAAACAACTTTGCGATTCTTCCAATTGTGAATCTGTTGTTGTTTTCAATCTGATGTCCAGTAATCGTTCGTAAACTCTGGAGGCAATACTCAGTAGTGTTATTCCCCGGTAATTGTTGCAATTCTTATTATCCCCTTTTTTAAATAAAAGGAAATATAACTCCCACTTTCCAGTCCTTCGGTATATACCTAACCTTTTTCTGCTGCTACATTGAATATTTTTGTTAAAACCTGGTGTTATTCCATCATGTCCTGCCGCTTTGCCTCTTTTCAGCATTTTTACTGCTTCCTTCACTATTTTAGTATCAAATTCCTCTTATTGCTCTGGTTCCTGTTCTGCAATTCTGTCGTCTTCTTTTCTTTCTTCTTCCTGCCTTCCTTGTTGGTCCTCGATGTTTTCTAGTTTCGTGTTCAGTATCTCTTTAAAATATTCCTTCCATCGTGCCATCACATTTTCCCATATTATTCGATCATTACGGTTTTCATATCTCAATTTGACATAGTTTTCATTTTTTAAAATGATATGGATGATTTTCGTCTGATGTATTAGTTAATCGCGGAGTATGAGTTGGGTCCGAACCACTTCTAGGCGAGTTCTGGTTAACAATGGGATTTTAAAGAGTATAATTTTCATTTTTGAGTATTGATTCGACATATATCTTGATCCTTTTTTTTGTACCTAGCTATATCGCTATCTTGATGATGTTGGCAACTTTTCAGTATAGAGAAATACGGAATACAATCAGTTCACAAAACGTCCAGACATGGTCCTGATGGTTATTCGGACTCAAAATCGACAAAATAAAATTAACGTCCACTACCATCTGGGACACCCATAATATGTACTACTATATTTCATTTCATCAGCTACATTCGAACAAATTCAGCTACATATGCAATCCCAGTAAAAATAACTTCGTTTTCCTCCACGGAATAATTGGAATGAAATGAGGTTATCTATGTTTTGATGATATCTGATGACACCTACGAACCTACCACATTCAAATGATCGAAACTGTTTCAACTTTCTTTACAATTATGCCAACACATTGATCTCCAAAGATGTTTCTAATACCCAATTATGATGTGATGGAGAATTGTATTTCATTTATGAGATATACACATAACGAATACGAATAGGAATAGCTCAGAATACGAGAAATAATGTGTTAGAAATACATACTTCGAAACAATAATTATACACACTTTTATTCTCTCATCCTTCTAATACAACGTCTGAACGGTAACTGACTTTCTGAGTCTCTGCCTAACTTCTTCACGTAACATCCCTTGATTCATCATATCACTGGGTCACCCGATTGAGCCACTAATTGATACTGTCAGCGTATACGGGGTGGACGTATATTCTACACTCGGCCATCCTGGGATTAGTCTGTCCTCAGACTCTTGTAACACTGGTAGTTATCTGAATACTTTATTCGTCAACTGACTCGTACAACAATCTTAGTCTAACTAACCTATCAACTCAATACAATACTCTTGCACAACCCTATGACTCCTTTCTTCTTATTCATCGACAACAGTCGTTCCAAGATGATTCATCATGAGTCGGATCATTATAACTACAGGGAGACATTTTCATGGTGACTTTCACACACTTACATAGCGACTTTCGCCTCTTATACCGGTGTCGTTCACCAATATGCTTGAATCCTTCACCTTCGCCACACAGGTCACAAGGACCACTACCAACTGACACCTTAAGCCAATACTCCCTTTCCTCAAAGGTCCTCGAGGTCTACTCCAGGTCCAAAATAATAAGCTTCTTACATAATTGATGACCTTAACAATGAGTTACCTTATTCAATTTCAACTTCAAGACATTCCTTTGGTTACTTATTTTCGCTTCGAAAATCTTGTTAAACTTATGACCAATAAAGAAACTTACATAATTGATGACCTCAACCATGAGTTACCTTATTCAATTTCAACTTCAAGACAATCCTTTGGTTACACATTTTCGCTTCGAAAATCTTGTTAAACCTATATAACCACTAAAGAAACTGATGGATTCAATATCCCACCGCTGTCTTTGTTAGAAATACATACTTCGAAACAATAATTATACACACTTTTATTCTCTCATCCTTCTAATACAACGTCTAAACGGTAACTGACTCTCTGCCTAACTTCTTCACGTAACATCCCTTGATTCATCATATCACTGAGTCACCCGATTGATCCACTTAGTGATACTGTCAGCGTATACGGGGTGGATGCATATTCTACAAATGTTTTTGCTGTACGCGTATCGTACCTCTATTACATGATATTTATGTATCTGCAAAATGCTCATGTACATATTTTTGATTCAACTAATCAAGTATCAATAGCAGTTCCTGATGTCTGTTATGTAACTTTTCATGTGTCATTTAAGGTATAGTTGTTCCCCCAATATTATGTTTCAGACAGATTTGTGTTTACTGGGATTGTAATGGGAAAATGCTTCTTTAGTTTGAAACAGTATTTTGCATATAATTTCTAGTCTTTCTTTATGAATATTACGATTTACAAGATTTCGATAGTTGTTTGTAACTCATTCCACCCTTTATGTAAATATTTTTTATTCTATTTTTCCACAACTGTTTGTGTTCTTACACACGAGATACCTTTGTCAATAATAGTTATTTATGTATTAAGGGAATTATGAGGGCCTTAATTACCGATGGCAAAGTTTGCGTCCCGAGGGCCTCTGGCCCGAGGGACAGCAATTGCCAGAGGTTATTAAGGCTCTATAATTCCCGTGGTACATAGATAATTTTATTTTTGACCGATTTTCATAACATTATGTCCATATTTAGAACGCAATAAATGTTTAAATTCATAACCTTTCTGGTATATTTGAATTAGGTAGCGTTGATTGTAGCATTGTTGGTTGTTGCTAGGTTGTCGCTATGTTACATGTTTATAAGCAAACTTTTTTTATCAATCAATGTTTTTCCGTTAAAAACGTGTTTATTTTTTACCACAAATCGACGATCTTTTTCTGATATAATGGAGGATATTATAAAAAAAGCGGAAAAAGCAAGACAATCATTACTTCCATCGAAAAGTGAAGCCCTATATCAAAAAGAATACAACTTATATCTGAAGTGGCTGACACAGAGAAATGTTATGTCAAAAGATGCCAACGAAACTGTCTTTCTGGCATATTTTCAAGAACTGGTAAAGTATTTTCAGTATTTTCTGGTAGATTTGGTAATAATTGTATTTATTCGTTGCAGTCAGAAACGTTTAGCCCAAATTCGTTATGGACTGAATGGTCAATGCTCAAATCGATGGTGACCATATATGAGAAAAGAGATATCACCAAGTTCAACGAACTAGAGGCTTCTTTGAAACGAAAAAGTAAGGGGTATAAGCCGAAAAAGTCTGCTGTCTTATCTCCTAAAGATGTCATCAAATTTCTAAAGGACGCCCCTAATGCAATTCATTTATTGCATAAGGTTATTTTTTTCTCATAATTTTCTTTTTCGTTTGTTTATTTCGTTTTATTTGTAATAGGTTGTTCTAATTATGGGTTATTTTGGAGGATGCAGAACTCAGAAACTTCTAAATATGAGTATAGCAGATATAGAGGACCGGGATACTGTTATGGTAGTGAACGTACCGGAAAGTAAAACTGGTGTATCGAAGAAATTTACAGTTGTGGATGAAAAAGATTTCTCTGCTTTGCCTTTATTGAGACTTTATATGTCCTTGCGTCCTGAAGGTAGGTACAAAACGATTTTTTATGAGCTTCCGACAAAATAAATGTACAACTCAGCCAATTGGAAAGAATATGTTTGGCAAAATTCCTAGCAAAATCGCAATGTATTTAGGATTGCCAAACCCACTAACCTATACGGGACATTGCCTTCGTCGCACTTCTGCTACTGCCCTAGCCATGCAGGAGCAACTATGACAAACTTAAAAAGACACGGAGGTTGGAGAAGTTCTACGGTGGCAGAGGGGTATCTGGAGGACAGTATTGAATTGAGAAATAAAACGGCGCGTATGCTGTCTACTTTGCCATCAGAAGAGGCAGGCACCTCGACTGTAGTGAACAGCAACAGCACCACCCATAAAAAAGAAGAAATTGTTTCCAGCGGCGGAAGTAATTTTCAGGGAACATTTGAAAATTGTACATTTATTATTTGTAATGACGTGAATAAGGAAAATATGTCTTAGTTTTCATTACATATAAACGTTTATAAGCATTTCTTGTATCATTTTCACCTGTAAAAGGTAAGAGGGAGTTTTTGAACCTTAATATCCCAAGGGAGTTATGACCCCCATTATAGATATCGTAACTATGACGATATAAGCTTATAATGTCACTGTCAGAAATAAAATGTATAACATTCTAGACAACAAAGATTAATCGCTCTCTCTCTCTGCACCGATGAAATTGATCATTTCAGGGCCTCACAGATGTCCGAGATAAGGCAAAAAGGAGGTACCCCAACCTGTTCGGATCCCCTGGAAGCGCGAACTTTCAGCCTGAAGAAAGAACTCCACCACAGTACGAAGGCCCCTACGACTCGCAGTTGATGGGCAACGCCTCTTGGGGCAGCTCCCCCAGGAACGTACAGAGGTTGCCGACAAAGAGGCCGGACGCTCGACTACCGAGTGAGTTGATCTGTCTATATTGTTACGGACCGTGCTGTCGTGTTCCGAGAATACTCTTGGCGGTGCGCGACTGGCCGTGGTTTATGGCCTCGCGATAACATTGGTCGCCGATGAACCAATTAGCGGATGACTCATAACCGTCGCAGTTTCTCGAAAATGAATGGCATTTCTTAGAAGTTTATTGAACATTCGAGATTTTGCTAGAATGAGTGTTTTGTACCTATATAAAAGATCGCAGTGGCGCGGACAGTTAGTTTACAGCCATTTGTCTTTTCTCGGTGGTCGTTTCAATTGTTTGTATGAAAGAACCTTCTGAATTCAAATTCCAAAACTCGCGCTCACTCTGTACCTAAGCATCAAATGGTAATCGTTTCTCGAATAAAATCGAAATTCCCTAAACAATTACAGTGTTGTCTGATGCTCCGCAGGTTTAACTAAGTTTTGTTTATATCAATACTGTGCAAGACAAAATTATTAGGCGGACTTCAAATTTGTAAGCTGTCCTTAGTTAAACCACCTTAAACTATGAGTCAATGCACACGGCTGTTAGACAGAAAACTAGTACCTATTGTGAATAGAGATTTTAATAGCGAATATTGAAGTGAATCATTCGAATTGGCCTATACAGGGTCATAAGAATATCACTTCTTTAACTGGGTTCGTGAATATTCAAGCCGGAGAAAAAAACAAAATAAGATAATAAATCTCGAACATTAACAAGTCACAAAAAAAATCATCTAGGATGTTAAGAAAGGTAGACGTTTGAGCAGAAAACAACTACCCACTTTCCTGGCAGATACCACGCAGAATATTGAATTACATCTACTAGTAGTCTATGCACTGATTAACTAAGTTGATACAGTATGCATACTCTTGTTATATTTTATACATATTGATTTCAAAATTATTTGTTTCAGTGTTACCCTACCCCAGTGACTTCTCTCCAAGATATAGATCGTCACCAGTCAATCGAGACCAGTGGACAATCAAGGATTACAATTATGTAAGATATTCACCTTATAAAAAACCTACTACAATATTTCTATGAACTATCAAAAGATAAAAAAAGGACAACTTGACATGACACTCAACTGATCTTCCTTTATTGGAGATAGACAATAATTATGAATTCGAATGATTTATTGCAGTATGATAAGATATGTGCCTATTTTTGGTGATTTTCAGAATCCCAGAGGAACTTTTTATGTTTTATATTGTCGCAACTACATATCGTGATCGGGGGTGGATTTTACCAATACCTCTACTTTTACATATTCGACAATTCATATAATTCAAATATATCTTGATGTATTTGTAATACCAATGAATTGATGCATTTCAGAATCCTGAGAGCTTCGTAGCCCCAATAAATGCCAAGTATCCTGAATTGCCTCATTATGATCCTGCCTTCCTTGGCACTCCTAGAAAGATTGATTTCGAACTTCCAGATACGATGGTGGAAGGCGACGGGTAAGTGAGATTAAATGTTTTGAAGACAAATTCACTCAAATTATAACACTGGTCTATTTGTGGAACTCGACGCTGGATCTCCTCTACAATAACATCAGTGTAAGTGTACGTTATAGAGCCGATTTTGTCCGAAATATAGGTCCTGCATTGGAAATTTCGATTTATTTCATCGAACATTTTTTGGTCAAGTAGAAATCAAATCAAGAATGACGCCCAATCCTTGCCATAGTTGATGTTTGGAGCCAACACCTGAATCAGTTACTAGGGTTACCTCATTCGAAAACAAGGATAGCAACAACAGATTCCCCCAGCATCAGTGTCTTGCTATCTTGGAAAGGGTCTGAATTTGAATTAATCGACCTACTAACAAAAGAATCGTTTCCATTCTTCCTCAGCTGTATTCTCTGCTTGCTAGTTTTCTCTCAAACAGGTACTGGTCGATGGAGTTTCATCTGATACTCTACTCATAAATGCTGGTGTTCCACAGGGATCAATTTTAACACCAACACTATTTCTACTTCACATCAACTTCACATGTCCTATATACAGCTTCGCGGATGATAGTACCCCCCAATACCGCTTTCTCTTCCAGGGCTCCTATATCGACCCGTCAAACCAGAAATGAACGAGGAAGAACTGTTAACAAAATAAATATGGACTTAGCAACAATTATCGAGTGGGGATCTGATAACCTGGTGGAATTCAATGCGAACAAAACACAAGCATGTCTATTCTCTAGAAAAACCGATCCCACTGTGACCAACATAATTCAGTCAGGAGTAACCTTACCATTGAAGTCATCAATTTCGATGTTTGGCGTTACTATTAGCAATAATCTTTATTTTGAAAATCACGTGAGGTCCATTGCCGAAAGTTCATCCCAAAAACTTGGTTTTCTGTTTCGAGCCAAGAGCTATTTCACTCCCAGTCAGCTGTCTATGATCTATAAGGCACCAGATCCGACCTGTCCTGGAATACTGTTCTCTTACTTGGAATGCGGCACTTTAACATATCCTGAACTATTGGATTCTGTCTAAAAAAGGGCAATTCGTCTCGTCGGTGATGCCTGGCTTACAAACTTGCTCACTTCTCTGGAACACCATATATGTCACACCCTCTTTCTTAGATTAGCTAATTTGGGAAACGTAGCCGGGGTGACACTGAATAGAACGCTCACCTTCTTGTCGAGAGGTACTCTCAACTTCCCTAAACACCCAACAGAACCACTAGAAGGTTGTCAACAAATGAATAGCGACGCGAGGAACTACCAAGCACAAGATTTATTCAAATTAAAAATAGAGTACTTACATTCTATGAGCACCTTGTTCTCACTGGTCCTATCTCTCACAGTCTTAGCACAGTCTTCTTTCTGGCAACAAGCGTTAGCCCTCCTTTCTACGATGCTAACCCTCTCGAGACCTGATCACCTCTGACTATCTTTTCGATAACATTTCCTAAGTCCCCACTCTGCTGACTCATTAGTTTTTTGTTTAAGTAGGACCGCGATTTATCTCTATTTTATAGATATTTTCATGGGCTTCTGAAATATCAACAATCGCGTTCCTCCATTAGCAGTCTCATCGAGATTAACCCGTCAAGTTCAGTCTTCTCACCTCTTCGTGGTCACTTTAGAGACCTGCAGAACGTCCCTTTCCAAAGACTCGTTCATCCGACGAACATCGTTACTTTGGAACTCATTGCCTAGGGAGGTGTTCCCTGAGGCATACTATCTCCAGAAATTTGAGAAGAACACCAACTCTTACCTTCTTACCCTTGGTTCTCACAATCTTCCCTGAACATTATGGATATCCCTCCTCGTGAGAACCAGAACATAAAAAAGGTAGTACCGGTGAAACCCTACAACTTCGATTTTCCATGTACCACGTATAGTTAAAAGGCTCAAAATATATAAGGAGACACCGCTGTACTAAGGAGACGATATCATCATCATCATCATCACCATTGAATCTCACGACTTTTCGCAGACCCCAACTTCCCGGTGCATCGCAGCTCTCTGAAGCTGCCGGCGGTATGTCGACGGCGGTCCACGAGAAGATGAAAGCGCTGGACCAGACGGAGTACGTCGAACAGTGGCAGATCCTCGCCGATCTGAGGATGTACCAGCACACCAGACGGAAACTCATCTATGACATATGCAACATGGGCACGGGAAGTGTTACTGCCAAATCGAAAAGTAAGGAATCGTTGAAAATGCAGTAATGAAATGCCACGAATCACGAGGAGTGAAAGTGGAAACGAAATGAGGAATCTCAACGTCAAAACAATTCACCAATGAACAGATTTGCGTATGTGATAGTTAAACGTCAAGTAAAAATAATCACGTTGTGCACGCATTTCAAATGGAGCTGATTTGGGATGAATTCCATCGAATTAATCAAATCCAACCAACCAACATTCACTTTGTTTGTGAAATAGTCTTATGAAATTCCAGTCGTGATTGCTTGGTGCAAAAACCACTCGTCCTGTGGACTCATGATGGTGTTGTCAAGTACCTCAGTTTCGAATGAAATGAATCAACAGACTTATCGATCACTTGTGGTCCAGCATCAGCAGTAGAAGGAATAGGGGTGTAGAGGCAGAGGTGGACGTGAATGCGGAGGTGGACGTAAATGTGGAGGTGGATGTGGAGGGTTTGGAATACAGCGGTAGTGACAGTGCAGTTGGATGTGGATGTGGAGGTAGCCTGCATGGTTCGAAATTGCCAAGTCCCCGTTCTTTTTGCCATTAGATGTCGTAGTTTATCATTCACTGTTGCGTCACACTACTTATGACCATAACTTTGGAATTTAATAGATGTGAAAATTATTTTCTATTTTAAACACCTGCGCGAGAACGTGGGCTTGGCAATTTCGGGCTTATTCAGTCTTCGGCTCGCAGGCTATCTCCACATCCACATCCAACTGCACTGTCACTACCGCAGTATTCCAAACCCTCCATATCCACCTCCACATTCAGGTCCACCTCCACATTCACGTACACCTCTGCCTCTACCCTCCTATTCCTTCTACTATCAGCCACTCCCATATCTCATGATGTGATGGGAGCCTTGTATCTGGAGTGTTTCTTTCTTCCGCCGCATTGGGTCGCTAGTTCCAAGTCTTTCTTGGCACGCGTCTCAGTGCTATGGAATATGCGTCGATTGAATGCATTGAGACAAGCTACGCTTCGAGTGGAGATCACAAGATCTCTTCTCGATTGACTATCCTGCACTGATGAGGGACAATAAGCTCGAAACCAGTATGTAGGTTGCCTGTCTCAATGTAATCATAACCGCATTTGAGGAGGAAAGAAACATTTGCATTCTGAATTAACTTAGTTGATCGGTGCATAGACTACGAGTAGATTTGATTCAATATTCTGCGTGGTGTTTGCCAGGAAACTAGTTGTTTTATGTTCGTAATCTACCTTTTCAAACATCCTAGATGTTTTTTAGGTGAATTATTGTTGACATACGAGATTTTAAATCTCATTTTGATTTTTGCGTCACTTGTGGTATTACTACTGAAAATTCAATCACTCATGGTATTACTAGTGACTATTTCACGTACTTGTCAAATGAATCGATTAGGAGCTCTAGTCAAGTTCGGATTATCGATAACACAAACTTGACTCTTGACTCTGATTGGCCTGTCAAGTTCGGTGTTTTCAGAGTTGTGTATGTGACAGTTGAAAGTCGAATTGAAATAATCACGCTGATTCTAACAAATTTCAGATTTTTACCATCCACTTTGTTTGTGAAATAGTCCAATGAAATTCCACTCGTGATTGGCTTCATCTCATCCGTATGTCTTTCAAGGAATCGTGATATTTTCAAGCAACTGAGTTTCGAATAGAATAAACTAACAGATTTATCGCAAAAGTTCAATCACTTTTGACATAACAACTGAATAGTTAAGACGTTAGAGCTTTCTGATTTTGTTTATATATAATTGATTACTGAAAACATTGTTTTTCTAAATGAAAACCTAATGAGCTGAAACCTCGTCCGAAACAATAATTTTCTGTTCAGTCAAGTCCAAAACGTCTGCCATGATTATTGATTCATAGAAGTCGTTCGATGCTCATTTATTTCAGTTTTTCCTCTGTCATCGATTCAATTTTGGATTGAGGTTATGTTCTTCTATTTTATCTGATTTCAGCACATATATGCCATATTTAGTTCATTGAAACGGGAAAAAAGTATAATCTGACATATTTCCACTAGGTGTTACATATTTCTGATCAAATAGGTCGAATGAGAATTGTTAGGAACAATAATCTTCGTTAACCGCATTCTATAATAATAATAATAATAATAATAATCTTTATTTTCCAGTAGACATATACAAATGTATAGGATTCGTCGAATATTGCACACACACAAAACACACACATCAATAACACTTATATACAGAAATATAAGTTATGTAAATATTCATCTATATATAAATCATATACGAAAAATATAAATAAAAAGTATCAAACACTCAGTTGAAAACATTCACAGACGTTACGAATTAAAAAATTCCTCCAAAGTATAAAAACATCCTTGAATTAAAAACCTTTTCAACTCCCTACTAAATTTAATGAAATTTTGGGAATCCTTTATATGCTTTGGCAGTTTATTAAAAATAATTTGTCCCATCACAGATGGTGAATTTGATGTAATTTTGTACTTACAGTACGGAATATAGAAGTTGAGTTTTTGTCTCGTGTTTATATTATGGATATTTGAATTCATTAGAAACTTATGCTTATTCTTGAAAACATAAACCGACAATTCAAAGATATGTACACAAACAAGAGTCATAACATTGAACTGCCTGAATAAAGTCCTGCAAGAATACGTTCTCTTAACTCCAGCCACTATTCTCAAACTCCGTTTCTGCACTATAAATACTTCTGATGCCAATGTAGAATTACCCCACAGGCATATGCCATATCTCAGCCTAGATGCAACCTGGGAGTGATATAAGGTAAGTAGTTGTTGTTCTGTCAAAACATCCCTAATATTTCTGAACAGATAACATAAAGAATTTACTTTACTTATTAGGAGTTCACAGTGTTTTCTCCAATTCAGACATGCATCCAGAGTAATACCTAAAAACTTTGTTTCCTCTGAATTTTGGAGTATTTGGTTTTGTATGTTGACTTTTATAATAGGACATTTTTTTTGGCGATTGTGAAATCTTATCAATTGTGTCTTACCGGCGTTGAGAAATAAGGAATTCGTTCCACACCAATTCTTAACCGATTGTAAAGTGTTTACGCACTTATCAGTCAAAACCTCTTCTGACTTTCCTGACACGATCAGTGAAGTATCGTCCGCATACATCGTCAGGAAAATATCTCTCAAAACGGTGTCCATTTCATTAATGTATAACAAAAATAGTACTGGACCCAACACAGATCCTTGAGGCACGCCCATGGAAATGTTTGCATATTTTGAGTGATATGTTTCTGTCGATGCAGCCTTATAATGGGTTATACTCACATACTGCTGTCTGCCCCCTAAAAACGATTGAATCCAATCATATGCCGTCCCTCTTATTCCATACGAATAAAGTTTCGATAAAAGATTTCTATGGTTGACACAATCGAAAGCCCTGCTTAGATCGCAGAAAATTCCAACAGGGCATTCTCCTGCTTCTATAAATTCAACCAAACGTTCAAAAAAATGAATCACCGCTGTATTTGTAGATTTGTCCAATCGAAAACCATGTTGCTGGTCACTAAGAATTTTGTGTTCACTCAAGAAATTTATTAGCCTATCCAAGTAGGAATATTCAAATAATTTTGAGAAACTAGAAGTTATTGTCACTGGTCTAAAATTTTCCAGTTTTTCTGGATCCTGTTTTTTATGTATGGGAACAACTTTCCCAATTTTCAGTATTTTTGGGAATAACCCTGTTACGAACGAAAGATTTATTAAGTGCGTCAAAGGCTCTATCATAATATGGATACATTTTTTTATCAGGAAAGATGGAACTTCATCATGGCCAGAAGAGTGTTTATTCTTCAATTTATTTCTCAATAGGGAAAGTAGTTCATCTGGATTGAAAGGCTTCAAAAATATGGAATGTTGATGAAAATTAATGAGACTCCCCTCCCTTACATTGTCATCAGTAATAATATTATTTACTATTCCTAGTGGTGTGTCAATGAAAAAATTATTGAAAAGATTTGAAACAATTGCAGGATCGTCGTAAATGATATCGTTTTGTTTGATCTGAATATTTGTTGATGTTTTTTGTTTGTTGGATAGTTCAGATATGACTTTCCATGCTGTTTTGCAAGGGTTTGAAGACTCAGTTATTCTGTTCTGATAATAAATCTTCTTGGAATTTTTCACCAAAATTTCATGCTCCTTTTTTGCTTTCTTGTACGCATCTTTCATAGTATCAGGATTTGAAATCTTTGAAAAATGCAGTTCTCTCAGTTTTGTGCTGGACGCTTTCACTTCATTTGTTACCCATTTTTTATTCGATTTACCATCGCCATTCCAATATTTCTTTAAGGGAAAATATATATTTAAATAATATGTAAAAGTATTATGGAAAGATTCAAAAGCAATATCCATAGTACTTGCCTCAAAAACATCGTTCCACAATTCACGCTGCAGTGCTTCACAAAAACTTTCTATTGCATGCTCATTGAAACTCCGCCTATTTTGTGACGTTTTCGTACAGGGCGTTACTATTTCACAAAATTCAAAGAGTAATGTTTTATGGTCAGAAATTTCATTGTCAACAACACACAAGACAGTGTCATTCAGGTTCGTGAAAATGTGATCAATAATGGTACATGAATGCGGGGTAATTCTGGTCGGCCAATTAACTACCGGATGTAAATTGTAACTGGAACAAATATCTTTGAGCTTGTTGAAATGATAGATATCTCTTGAATTTGCAGTAGAGTCGATATTGATATCCCCTGTTAAAATGAAATCTACATTTGGTTCATATAAATCTTCCAATAGATTATGAATATTTTCGTTAAAAATATTATGATCACCACACGGTGACCTATAACAAGTTAAAATGATCGAAATTCCGTTATTTGCTTTCCATGTTATTCCACAAACTTCAAAATGTTTTTCAATGCAATACCTATCTAGCTTTAAACTTTTACACTTTATTCCCTGTTTCGAAAATATAGCAACACCTCCTTGTTCGTAACGACTTCTACAATATGAACTACTCAAACTGAATCCATCGATGTGTTTACTTTGTATAGAATCAACTCTAGCATGCGTTTCAGTTAAACATAAAAATAAAGGATCGGAATCGGTGATTTCTATTTCTAATTGGCTTATTGATTTAGTGTTTAAACTCTGTACATTTAATACAACTATTTGCGGAGAGAAGGCTAATCCACTGGAATTGGATTCACCCGGTTCCGAAAAAATTGGCTTATGCAAGCTCCATCCGGCCAAATTTGTGGATTCATGGCCATTTTGAAATGACTGTCATTTATTGCTACCTTGAAGGATGAGTATATACTGGGAAATTTAGAAGTTATCCCATAAACTTCAACTTCTGGGAACGTGGTGATCAGTAAACGTTTCAGGTCTTCAGAGGAAGTTCCTTGACCTACCCTGGATACATGCAGGTGGACTTTTTTAGGGACACCTTTAATGCTTGAATCTTTGTTGTTACCAACAATCATTTTTCTATGTCTGTCACGCTTATATTTCACTGTATGCCACTGGTTTTCATTACTTCTGCCACTGTCGCTAACATTACCTTGCCGAGTTGTTGAAGCCGGAGTTGTTTCGGGAGTTGAATCATTATTATCCAAGTTGATAATTTCTTCACACTTCATCCTGGTCTGAACATTCATCAACTCGGTTGTTAAGTGTTTTTCGTTTATTTGGGAATTCCCTTCTTTTTTGTTGCCTGATGGTTTTTGCCTAACGTCTAGTTTATCAGACTTTTTACACCAAACATTTTTTGGGGTGGTCGACGACAAGAAGAATACCATTTTGGAGGTACTTATCACGTATTTCGGCTCCCTAAACAAAAATCCGTAGACGAAAGGTTTATTTCATAAATACACCATTTGAAATTCCGAATTCCTATAATTGAAAACACGAAATTTGGTTTTTTTCTCAACTAAAACACCACACACGCTTACATTCACTTGTTTTCAACACATTTTATGTAAAACATTTAAATTCTCAGGAAAAATTCCCGTTTTGCGAATCGTTAATAAAACACGAGGCTTCGCCTTTCAACTTGGCATTGTCACAAAGTGATTGTTCATCTCCCGTCGGGCTGCTCGGTTCTCGATGGGTTTCGTTTATGTTTTGACATTTTTTCAAAATACCAGTTTTTTCTGATAATAATGTGGTGTTTGAGTTTAAAAAATGATGAATTTTCGTTCGTTTTTGAAGACAGAAATTTTAGATGTGAAATAGTGTATTTCCGAAACAAAAGGAACCTATATCTCTGCAGGTGCTCGAAAGTGCCAAAATACTTCTGTACCACTAAAAATTTGTTTCCAACTCTTAGGACTTCGGTCAACAAAGATTTACTCAGTTTTTTCCAGAAAAAATAACGTAATTTCTTTAGTGAAGAGACAATATTGTTTTGTCTACAATGTGTTCATTTAGAACGACAATGATTAAAAATATGTCCTGTCGCTTAGTTTATTTGTGAAAATCTATCATCTTGGTCTGTGAATTAATCACTGTATTCCATACAATATATTGATATTCTTTTTGTTTCAGTGAGTCGTATTATGGCGCCGATCAAATCAGTGTTCGGCAAGAAAGGAAAATACACGGTCAATCCATATGCGTGAAGTTTTCCAGAAATTCGTATATCTCATAATAGTGCCATCTTCCAAATATTCCTGTGTGAAATAAAAAATAAAAATAAGATCAACCGGATTCATTGTATTTGATATTAATGTCCCACCCCACCTCGCAATCACCTCATCAGCTATTGTCATTTCAATCATGTTCAAATTTGCGATGTTGTCGGCTTTCTAGACACGACTTATATATAGACTTATCACTTATTGCAGAATCGATATTCTCAGCCTTCTTCCATTCCACACTTGAATACTGCATCCACATGGTGATCTTCCGCTTGTATGGCAAAAGGATTCCTGTTAATCAATAAGTGATATTAGCATATACACGTATTTGAAATTGATAATTTCCTGATAATTTGTGGATCGTTGTAGATCATTTCATCAATAGCATTCAAATCGAAGGCCGACATATCATTTCAGTTAGTATTTATTATACTGAGCAAGGCTGATGATGAAAAAAAATATAAAAAATAACACAACTTATACCACAACACAGATTGCCGATGCTGATTATCTAAGTACTCAGCTCTTTTCAAAGAATAACTTTGATGATGGTAGGTAGGATACATCGAAGGTCTATACTATTGGTCGAAAAACTGAATAGAGACCATTTCAACGAATATGGACCTACTTGTAGCTCGAGATGTGGGTAGGAATGAGCTCTCGAATGCAGCTGCCTCTGATTTACGACTAATACGATATATTATTATAATTCGACATTTAAAACGCATAAATACCTATTCCTGTGGAACCGGCACGTCAAACATTGAAATGAATGAATTAATTCACATCTCAGAATAGATTATGAAATATATGAGGTGACCCGCTGTGAGGGTGGTGCACCAACGAAGATTCCATTAGAGTGATATTTTTTCGGGAGGGCCCTAGTTCCACTGTCTTCTTCTTGATATTAGATGACGTTCATTGTTGCGTTACACCACAGTGTATCACGATCGGAGTTGAATTATAAAGATGAACACCTGCGGTAAAATGGACTCAACCCTTTCAATCAGGTCTAAGCAGTCTTCTACCCCTAGTCGTTCACTCCTCCCCCTCCTCCTCTTCCTCCATCTCCACCGCCTCCACTTGCACCTTCTCCTCCTGCACCCCTGCGCCTCTGCACCTCTGCCTCCACCGCCCTATTCCTTCTACTTATGTTTGTATGGAGTCATTCGAAAAGATCAAGAAATATGTTTTAGCGCTTTCAAGAATATTTTTCGAATCTGAGCGTGAACAATTAAAATTCAGACATGAGGTAGAAAGCATTTAGATTTTAGAACTGACATCGAGACTCCAACAGTTTAGAATTCGTTTGATGAGATACCCAAACGAGATAATTTATAATCTGGGGAAAGGTTAAGTAATTGTAGATGCATTGGGGCAGAAGTTTGAAGGCCCCAGGAATCAGAAAATAAAGTTGGAGTCCATTTTCCATCAACTGTTGAGAATAAGCCGATGCAAGAGTTGATTAAGCTACAAAATGTTGGCCTGACTAACCGAAATTATGCCCTGAATTGAGTTCATATTATCAATACTATTGAAACGAAATATCCGTGAATGGTTTTTTTACAATTGAGGAATCTCTAGATGTAGAGGTGAGATAAAATGCCAGTCTGGTGGGTGGGGCTATCTACTATGCTGGAAGATATGATTCGTAACTGTGCTCATTGTATCGAGAAGAGAGAAATCATTATGAAAAATAGGTAAGGCAAGAAGAATCAATCAGTATGTTCAACCCTAAAAACAGACGGCAGCCGGATCGGTGAAGAAGCGGCTCAAAACACACGCTGAGCGACCACAACTGACGACAAAAAAAAATTTCATCATTTCTTGATGTGCTGTCAAATTATGCACGTTGCGTAGAGTAGCGATGGCTTCACCTGAATCTGCTAATCATAGTGCTGCTTTATTGTTTCTGATTTCGTCACAAATTGGAGTATAGTTTACATGTTTTGAGTTCAGCTCCCAAGCATATACGCTGATGCTGTTCATCTAGTTGATTCTGGACTGCACTTCTATGGATGATTTCATGATCGATGCTCATCGGAAATCTTGTCATTGTACCTGCACAATAATTGCTCTATATCTGATTTCTTCCTCATCGGACGGTGAAGTTGTTGCACTCATTTCCTAGTAAGGATTCTTGATGTCTGTAATCTCTAAATTTTCAAGAAAAAATCCAATACATATGTCCTCTGCTGATATCACCCGATATATCGCCTCTTCTGCTTGACATGACATAATGATATTGTGAGTTATGACTGACACATTATTCCAAATTTCTTGTGATTTCAGACTGTATTCATGGCAAATTATAGTCAAGTAGCTTCCAATGCAACCAGAACGATCATCATACCCAAGGGTATTCTGGATCCTGACCAGATGAATGTGATCAGTATTCCTCGGAACCAGAATGCAACTGTGCCCTTATTGGTACTACCAAGACAAGATGGGAATGGTG
The DNA here is from genome assembly GCA_029955515.1 of Chrysomela aeneicollis. Classification (NCBI taxonomy): domain Eukaryota; kingdom Metazoa; phylum Arthropoda; class Insecta; order Coleoptera; family Chrysomelidae; genus Chrysomela; species Chrysomela aeneicollis. Next base: position 594,648 of record JARUHQ010000026.1, on the reverse strand, counting down.
TGTTAACCAGATCTTTACCAATCTGGAATGATGAGCTTTCTGGTAGACAAGAGGGAGCTGATATCAGACATCTAGTCGGTGTTCCTAAAGAATGTAGATCAAAATCCCGAAGTAAAACATACTCGCAAGGTAATCAACAGACGCAACAAGATTTCAGTTTGTCCAGTATGTACGACTCCTCTGCTGAAATGGATGAAAAGGAAGCGAACATGTTCAAAAATGTCATGGATGGTAAATACAATGTGATCAAAAATATGTCACCTTCCCCAGAGAGGATCGCCCCTAGATTACCTGAATATTGGGAAGGGCAAGGCTTCAGACCCAGACACCTGAGTACCCCAATTCCAGGTACTCAGCAACATTACATGAATGATACTTCATTCCCTAGTACTATGTATACCCAAGACTTTGTCTCACCGGAATTGCTGTTCAGTTCGAGTGAAGAACCGAATCCAACATACAATCAACCGAATGCGACTTTTGCTCAACCAAACGCCACTTACAATCAACCGAATGCAACGTTTGCTCAATCCAGTTCGGGATATTGCCCGGATACTTGTGGAAACGATAACGATGACTCCGGATCGGCTAGACCGCAGCTGCCTTACCAATCTCCTCCAAGTCAGGCCCAATCCTTCCCAGGAGCAAGAAGACCCAGACACCTGAGTACCCCCATTCCAGGTACTAAGCAACATTACATCCCTAGTACAATGTATTCTCAAGACTTTGTCACCCCGGAGTTACCGTCTAGTTTGGGTACACAACCAAATTCAACGTTCTCCCAACCAAACGCCACATATAATCAACCGAATGCGACGTTTGCCCAGACCAGAACAGGGTATTGCAAACCTAACTCAGACGTCGATTCACCGGTTACTTGTGGGAACGATAGCGATGACTCCAGATGGGCTAAGCCGCAGCTGTCTTACCAATCTCCGCCAAGTCGGGCCCAGTCCTTCCCAGGAGCAAGAAAGAGTCCAGAAGCGCGTTCCCAATGGGGTGGTTCACTCAATGTCCCACCAGCAGTCCAGAATCTTGGAGTAGGTGGTAGCGGTCTTCAGTCTCCCACAGGGACTTATCAGAATTACAGCGCCGCTCCGTTTGGCATCCCGATCGATGCCACATTCCAGGGCTCGTATCTGCCCTATGATGCTCCTCCAGAGCTTGCTCAAACGTATCCCCAACCCACCGTGCGACAGGGTGGTAGCCAACGACGTGGGGCATCTCTGGATGGCTACGGCTTGCCAGCAAGAAGTGTTGGTCGTGAACAGCAGTTGGATAGCATCCAGTCTTCTCCAGGAGCGTATCAGAGTTACGACGCAGCTCCATTTGGTATCCCGATCGATACCAGATTTGCTGGCTCGTATCTGCCTTATGATGCTCCTCCAGAGCTTGCCCAATCGTATCCCCAACCCACCATGCGACAGGGTGGTAGCCAACGTCGTGGGGCATCTCTGGATGGCTACGGCTTGCCAGCAAAAAGTGTTGGTGGTGAGCAGCAGTTGGATAGCATCCAGTCTTCTCCAGGTGCATATCAGAATTACAGCGCAGCTCCGTTTGGTATTCCGATCGATACTAGATTCGCGGGCTCATATCCCTTACCTTACCATGCTCCTCCTGAAGTTGCTCAGTCTTATCCTCGACCCACCAGAACACAGAGAGACGTGCAGCAGCGTGGTGCATCTATGGACGGGTGTGGTACATCTGGAAGGAATGTGTGCACCAATGACGATGAAGTGTACCCTAGAATCATGCACATGAGCTCATCGTCCTTCACTCAGATCAATGATTCACCTATAGAGTCGAGGTCATTCACGATAGATGCACCTGGTGGTGTGAACGCAGAGTTATTGAAAGACATCGTCAGAGACACTGCTGAGGGTGGCTCGTTGGAACAATCTTATGGCAGCTCCGCTGACGAGTCCTTGGTCATTCCGTACTCGTTTCATCAACCTCCCGGTTTTCACGATATGAGGAGGGTGGCTGGTTTGGATTCGTTGGATCAAAGTTCCCCATGTGGGGATGTCCAGGGTAGAAGCCCGTGTGCGGATGTCAATTCCAATAATTATAATCCTTGCAGCCCCTATGCAGGAAATAAAACTTATTGACGGTGCTTTGTCCAAGCTGTATGACCGTTTTCGCCGAAGTAATGATTGATTGTTTTTCCTATATAAAAACGAATATATCGTTATGAAATCCGGGAAATGTGTTTTATTCAAATATTGATGAAGGTGTAGACCCAAATAGACCAGAGACAAACCTATCTCCTCCCACTAAACGATACTATAGAAATAAATATTTTCAATAGCCACCAGGATTCGAATCCGGACTCTCTGGGCCAAAAGCTAGCCACTCAACCTTAGATCATTATATGCTCACGCATAGATACGGTATCCAGGTTATTTGTTTGGTGGTCCGGGGGGTTGAAAGTTTTAAGTCATTGATTGGTCGTTTTAATTTTTGACCATACATATGTGCATAGATCTAGATCCGGCATCATGTAGTATTTGATTGGTATCAGAGGGGGTCTGCAAGAAAGTAGGTTCTAGCCCCTTTCGTTTGTATGCAAAGTGTAGCACTCTCCTACACCTCGTGTATTTTGCACTGCTTTTAAGCATTCGTTTCGCGAGGTGTATTATACACCAGTCTGAATTACATTAGGTTAACTGCACTGAAAATCAGCTAATTTCGAGTGTGGTGTAGATTACACGACACCGAAAAGCAGACGAAAGAACCTAATGATTACGTGGTATAACACATTTGCATATATCTTATTGCTTACGCTAGAGTCTAGAGATATCTGCAAGAAAGTAAGTACCAGAGATAAGTAATAACAAGATGTGCACGTCTTATGGAAGATTTGGAAATATAGTCACGTGATTGATTTTCGTTTCAACGTATTATCACAGATGGCGTTTAACGCATGAATCTCAATTTTTGTTGATATGAAGTTAGCGTTTCGCAGCTAATTCAAATTACGAACTTTCACGAACTTAGATTACATTACAGTGTGTTACCATAGAGTGTGTTACAGTCGAGTTGATTTGTTCACTTCACGTTTTACACTGTGGTTTTTTATATTTATTATTCATTTTCTTATGGAGAAAAGAGAAGTTTTGTTTGATAAATGATAACAGAGGTTTCATTAATATGGTGAGAAAATATGAATCACTATCAACTATTCATCCTGGTCTAAACAAAATTAACACATAAGACATGTGTAGATAATAACTTGAAGATTGGAAAAAAGTGCTCTGCATTGAAGATGCGCGATGTGCCTTTGAAGCAGATTCAAATGAAATAACTACTGAAAAAATCAAATTCAGGAATTTGTTGGTATGGTGCCATGATCATAATTTCAGTTGCCACTTTAGTATGAAGAGGCTGTTTGCCTTTGGAATTGGGTTTCCACTCTTTATTTCTTTCTATCTCTATCCTCATTAGCAATCTTTTGATCATACGATTTGAAAAAAAAAAACGAGCAATGTAATAATATCAATTGATTATGAAAAATATCTTTTACTGTTGTATGAATAAATATTGAATTGTCAGTGATTATTTTTATACAATATTCAACAACACATTGGAAGTGGTAATAATTTAATAATGATGACTAGTTGAAGATACATTGGCTGATGCATTTCTGTCCCTCTCATCAATTTATTTACGTTTTTTTTTCATTCTGATGGTCTTGAAAATGTTCTCATAGGTGCTTTGGATATTCAATCTATTACTGAGCAATGTATTAATATCCTCAGTGAAATGATATTCTCAAACTAGCCCTTTGTACAGTTCTACCCAACTCGAATCTATTAGCTCAACATCTCCTGTAACAGAAAAAGAATAATCAAGTATATCACTCAGAACATAGTGAGTGTAAAATATCAACTGGTAGTGTGACGTACCTGAATAATTAACGATTCAATTTTTTGTTCGAAGAAAATCTTTGATTGGGAAACGAAATCCTCATTTCGGCGACGTGTTCTTTCACAGTTCAAGTACTCGCAATTTCATTTCCTGATCATGACATTGCCACTGTCACTGCATTTCTCAATAATAAACTGATTATACAAATATGCAACTGGAGTATTTCATATTGTTCAATAGTACTTTGATGAAGATATGAATGAAATTCTGATGTAAAACCACAATATTCACGAGAACGGGAACAAATTTCCACCGTACAAAGTCGATAAAAATCAATAAAAATAAACAAAGTGGAAGACAGTTGAATACAAAAGACAAACTGATGAAGAAAAAGATAGAAAAATCTGACCTTGAACATGGCAGCCAGATATGGCAGCTGAAAAAGCTATGTTCACTCTTTGGAATCAACGGCACTAGTTCCATCTTGTGGTTGATTCCAAAAGCATGAAAAATATATTGCCAAATTTTAGCATTGACGTGCACATCTTGTTAGTGGGTTACTTATCTCTGGTAAGTACTATGGTCACGTGGGACAACACATTTGAAACGACCAATCAATGGCTTAGTACTTTCAACCCCCCCGGACCTACAATACAAATAACCTGTATACTAGATCCAGCGTAAGCAAAGTAAATATATGCATATATATGTGTTATACCACGTGATATCATAGTACTTTTCACGGCAGACCCCTCTAATACCAAAAAAATACTACATGATGCCGGATCTAGCGTAAGCATATAGGATCTAAGGGTAGACCCAAAAGTAACTTCCTTTAATACTACACCTTTTCCAGTTGTATTTCAGAAAGCGTCAATTGAATTACAGAATAGTCAATTGTATTTCAGAAAGTATCGATTCTATTTCAGAATAGTGAGTTTAATTTCAGAAAGCGTCAAATGTATTTCAGAATAGCGAGTTCGATTTCAGAGCATCAATTGTATTTCAGAAGTGTGAGTTTAATTTCAGAAAGCGTCAATTATATTTCAGAAAAGTCAACTGAATTTCAGAATTCGTCATTTGAATTTCAGAATATATCATTTGTACACAAATGATGAATTCTGAAATTCAATTGACTATTTTTAAATACAATTGATGCTTTCTGAAATTAAACTCGCTATTCTGAAATACATTTGACGCTTCCTGAAATTCAACTCACTATTCTGAAATACAATTGATACTTCCTGAAATACATTAAGTGACTATACTGAAATTCAATTGACGCTTTCTGAAATAAACTTGATGGTTTATGAAATATAACAGAAAAAGGTGTGGAATGTATTGAGAAATGCATTATAGGAATGAAGTTATTCTTCGAAATGGTGACATAATGTACTGGGTGTTTCATAAAGTTTCTGATATTCGAAGTTTGTCAAGTTAATGTCTCTGTATAAAATGTCCCGTTAGAGATATGTAATTTTCAGTCCATACCGACATTTTATCTCACTCTTGTTGTTGCATGTCTCGAATAATGATGCTTAAATTTTATCCATCAATTTTTTATGATGGTATTTGTGGTGGTCTGTTTTTCCGAAGATTTTCTTACTTTCAGCAATAACTTGACAACGCCGCAAAATTTTTGAAAAAAGGACATACCTCCTCCTTATGTAGAACATTTCGCTAAGTTCAACGGCGAAAAAAATTACAGGGGGGTCCATTCAAAAAAATATTCAAATAATAATAATAAAATAATTTGTTTTGCCTCGCTTCGAAGAAACACTCTGTATATTCCAAAATATTTTTGAAATAAGCAACAAACTAAACCATTTAACTTTCATCTGAAACATTTTATCATACTCCTCATTATAGGCGAGATACTGTACTTCCTCACACAAATGGGCCACCCTGTATATTCATTTCCATGGACAAAGTTACAAAAATTGACATGATCAGTCACAACATTCAACAACGTTCAAAATTATGATGTAAAATAGTCCACATTTAGGACAAAGTAATTAATATTTCGGTTCAACTACGTCGTCAGTAGACCACAAAATCACCAAAAAATTTGAAGAAGACAGGAAAGTATCAGAGAATGTAGAGATGGAAAATAATTTTATGAAAATCAATCGAGGTGAGTATGAAACATTAACAGTAAACTGATGTAGAACACTAAAAGATTTTGGTAATTTTGCACTTATCATGCGATTTATATTTTGATGGAAATTTTTGTTGGTACTTACGTATTTTGACCTGAAAAACACGAATTTCATAATATTATCGTGAACATATCACTAGTTTTCGAGATAATCGATGCCAAAGTTCGAAATTTCACCTTCTTCAACTGATAACCATCTTTCTTTTTGACATGTATTGAAGAGAGAGAACACTTATCACTGACTCCTGTTGCTATAAGGCAGCTATGAATCCACCTTTATTCGCTCAAGATTCGCACTGAGGTTTTCAAAATGACCGTTGTTTATGTAGCCTAGTTTAAGAAATAATAGGAAAAATACGGAAAAATTTCATATTTATGATGTTTTTCTTACACGAAAATCATAATTAACCATTGTAAATTCATGTAACATGTCCTGGGATCTAAGAAGATACAATACTTGCCCAAAACTTGCCATACAAAGAAGGTGAAATTTCGAACTTTCGCATCGATTATCTCGAAAACTAGAGATATGTTCACGATAATATTATGAAATTCGTGTTTTTCAGGTCAAAATACGTATGTACCAACATAAATTTTCATCAAAATATAGATCGCATGATAAGTGCAAAATTACCAAGATTTTCACTAATTGAGGTTTACAAACCTTGTGCTTTAATAGTCATTATGACCCACTTGGTGATTTTGAGAGTTGTCTGAAATAGTATATTATGATACAAGTTTTATAAGACGCTATTTTGTCGCACGCGTTGTTTGGAGTACGACGAGCGAAGCGATGAGTGCTCCAATTGAACAAGTGCGACAACGTGTCTTATAAAACGTGTGTCATATGCAATTTTTTCTACTTTAAATTGATTTGAAGAAAAAAAATGGATTCAACATCGATAAATAACAGAAACATCTTCGATTGGTAACAATGATGACATTGAAATAATTAAAATCTGACGCACAAGCGTAAAGCCCAGTTTACAGTTGGGCGATTTTGATTATTGCAATATCAGCGGTGAAAAATTCAATGTTGTTATTGTTTTTATTGGTCAGTTTAGATCAAATTACCCTCTGAATTGAAATTTATCAATAAAACATTGAGTTTTTTACTGCTAATGTCACCAAATCCAAATCGCTCAGAAGTAAACTAGGCCCAACTCTTCTGACTTTCATTTGACAGTTCGATTGTACTAACCTCCGAATAATAAAAAATGCGTATCGAAACAGAGCCTACGCACTTGCATTTCATAATGAGTCCATTATACAGGGTAACTCACGGTCGATGGTACCTTAGACGTTTACGGAGAACGGGACGTAGGATTATTCTGAAAATTTGGTTTATTGGGTAATCAGTTTTGTTCTATCGATCTAAAGTAGCAGTATCTTTATTATTTCAAATGGGTCACCCTGTGTTTTATTTCATTTTTAGATTCTTCAAATATAAAAACTTTTTGTGCCAAAACTATCCATTCTTGCTCAAAACGGCTTACATGTCCCTATCTCAACTTTCCATTTACTATCGATTGATATTTAATTGAAACAAATACGGGTGGTTCAAAATTTTGAGATTTGCATCACCTTCTATTTGTTTCAATTAAATTTCAGTAGATAGTAAATGAAAAGTTAAGATAGGGACATGTAAGCCGTTTTGAGCAGAAATGATTAGTTTCGACACAAAAAATTCCTAAAGTTGAAAAATCTCGATTTTTCGACGAAATCAGCTCTTCAGGAAGAATCTGTAAATAAAATAAAATACAGGGTGTTCCATTTAAAATAACAAAGTTGTTGCTACTTTTTGATAGAAGCGGCAACGTCGCAACGCTGACAGTATTTTAGATCGATAGAACAAAACTGATTACCCAATACACCAAATTTTCAGAATAATCCTACGTCCCGTTCTCCGTAAACGTCTAAGGTACCATCGACCGTGAGTGACCCTGTAGAATCAAAATAGAAAAATATATCATTATCTGCAGCTTGTTGATTTGTATTTCTGGTTCACAGCATCTTCAGACAAAACCTAGTGATGAGCGATGCAAAGCAGATGACGGAAGAAGAATTGGCATATATCGACGAAATAGAACATGTCGAGAGACTTTTCATTTTAAACGAATTACATAAATATCATACTACCCGTCGCCAATTTTTGGTTAATTGGAAAAGAGTCGAACGGGATTCATCTTGCAATAACGCCACAGCGAAATTTCATCATGAAGGTTACAGTGAGTAGGTCCTCTTCTGAATCGTGAGATGAAATCGAGAATAAAGAATGAGTAAAATGGAAATCCAAGAATTGGACGAAATATTCGAAGAAAAAATCACTAACACAGTTCAAATTTGAATGCCAAGTAGACCACGAGCAGAAAACAACTACTTTCCTGGTAAATGCCACGGATAACAATGAATATATCTGCTCGTAGTCCATGCAACGATTCACACTGTGAATGCAGATCGCAAATGTTTCTTTCTTTCTAAGACGTGACAAAGTTCACGTCAAATTCAAACTGTGTCTGATATTCTCAATAATTTTTTTTCTTTCAATTTTTGGTCCATTTCATGGCTTTTCATTTCACGTGTATTAGCTTAGTCGAGCTATCAACTCTTTGACCTATAATACTCACCTCCACTGTAAGAAATGGATCAGTTATGTAATTTTGTAACGTTTTAGGAAGAAATAAGTATTTGCAAAATCTGCACTCACAGTGTGAATCGTTGCATGGACTACGAGCAGACATAATTCAATGTTACTGTTATTGTTATAGTTGAGAGAATAATAGCCATATTCTACGCTCGTTGAAGAATGTACTATTCTGACCCATTCGAGGCACTCCCAAACTGATCCCTTTGTAGTTGAGGTCCGTTCCCTGTGTCCGATCATGTCCTATACACAGCTTCGCGGATGATAGTACCCTCCATACCGCTTTCTCTTCCAGGGTTCCTATATCGGCCCGTCAAACCAGAAATGAACGAGAAAGAAATGTAAACAAAATGAATATGGACTTAGCAACAATTCTCGAGTGAGGATCTAATAACCTGGTAGAATTCAATGCAAACAAAATACAAGTATGTCTTTTCTCTAGAAAAGCTGATCTCACTGTTCCCAACATAATTCAGTCAGGAGTAACCATTGAAGTCATCTATTTCGTTGATCCATTGCCAAAAGTGCATCCCAAAAACTTGGTTTTCTCTTCAGAGCCAAGAGCTATTTCACTCCCAGTCAGCTGCTTATGATCTATAAGGCATACGACCTGTCCTGGAATACTGTTCCCATATTTGGAAAGCGGCACCTAAACATATCCTGAAACTATTGGATTCTGTCCAAAAAAGAGCAATTCTTCTTGTCGGTGATGCCTCGCTTACAAACTCGCTCACTACTCTGCAACACCGTAGAAAAGTTGGCGATTTATCTCTATTTTATAGATATTTTCATGGGCGATGCTCTTCTGAAATATCAACAATCGTTCCTACATTAGCAGTCTCTTCGAGATTAACCCGCCAAGTTCAGTCTTCACACCCCTTCGTGGTCACTTTAGAGACCTGCAGAACGTCCCTTTCCAAAGACTTGTTCATCATTGCCTAGGGAGGTGTTTTCCAAGGCATACGATCTCCATAAATTTAAGAACTCCTACCTTCTTTTTCTTGGTTCTCACGATGTTCTATGAACATTACAGGATATCCCTTTTCGTGAGAACCAGAAGATAAAAAAAAGTTGTTTATGACGAAGTAGTACCTAACTGGCATGATATCTGTCGGTTTAGACATAGATTCTAGGAAAATGTTTTCCAAAATCTCCAATCCGCTTTCCTGATTTGAGTTTTTTTGTCTGGCTTAGTCTGAAGGCACTTATTGCTGCTTCTTTCATTACACACAGGTGCAATTGTGGAAGGTTCAGCATAACCTCTAAGGCTGCAGTGGAGTACGTGAATATTGCTCCTGTGATTTCCAGACAAGCTAGCCGCTGCACTTTCTGCAGCTTGACTTGTGCCGAAATTTGTTGCTTTTTTGTCCACCATATCAATGATTCGTAGGTGGCCATGGGATTGATTTATCCCCAACAAAAATTCTATAATGCATTATCCCCGGAATTATGAGAAGTGGGTCAAAATTCAGTTGCGATATTTGATCTGAAGCAGCACACATATATACAGGGTGCCCGTCGGTTAAATTGGGGCAAAATTGAGCATTCTCATGCTGAACAATTATGTGAAAGAAAATGTAATGTATCATTCTCAGTTTTTGAAATAATAAAAAAAAACTGAAATTTGTAATTTTCGTTTTTTTTTAAGCGAAAACCATAAGAACTGGACGTTTCTAACTAGGATGATTGTTGAAATATCTGCTTTTCTATGTTCGATTGTATAAATTGTGATTGATTTTTGGATTAATCTTTATTGATTGACAAATGTATATTTCTTCTTGACAAGATGTCTTATTTATTACAAGGCACACTCAACATCATTAATTGACATAATATATATAGGGACTATATAAAAACATGAATACATAAGGAGCAAATGAATATAAATCTAACAATGTTCTTTAGGCACTTTTTCACAAGGAATCTAAATCTGTCATCGTATTTTCCATGGCATTCTTGATGTCGAAGATACAACACTCAACTTTGATTTTTCTTATGATCGCCATATTGGATACTTGCAATTTTGAAAAGTCTGTCACTTTACGAATACAATGATGTGACACACGATATGTTTGAATCTTACATGCTAATCAAAATTGGGAAAAAACCGTGTTCACACAGAGTGCTTTGAATATAACGCCAGTAATTTTGTTAAACAAAAACTAAATTTTGACAGTACAGTTGAGGATAAGGAACGTTCCCATTTCTGTCAAGATTACCTTTATAAAAACGAAGGTTTAAAGTTAGTAACGAACTTTTGACAGAAAAGCTAGAAGTTTTGTATCCGCAAAACTAAACAAAATCATTTAATCCATAACAAAGTTCTCTTCTAGACACAATTTCACTCGTTCTTCATCCCAGCTCAGCAATATCATCGATGGATACAATTTTAAGGAATCTTTCTTCATTCCCCATAAACGATAAACTAGTATTCTTTCTTCTAAGATCTGATTCTCGGAATTATAGGTACCCATCGATTGAGCTATTCAGAACTTGGGGTGAAGAATAAAATTATTTTGAGAAGTGAATGATGGAATATTCGAGCATCTTTTATGACTGCTCTGTTTTGCGAAGAAAAAACTTTTATAACTCTAAATGTCGTTCCTAATTCATAATAACCTTGGTTTTTATGTTATTAAGCTTCCAAGTTCAACTGAGCTATCAGAATTTAGTTTCTTAAACTAAATTTTTGGCGAAGAAAAAACTTTTATAACTCAAATGTCGTTCCTGATTCATAATAACCTTGGTTTTTATGTAAGTAAGCTTCCAAGTTCAATTGCATTATCAGTAGGTATTTAGTTTGTTAAACAACATTTTTGGCATTGTTTCCAAAGCACTCTTCCCAAAAACGATTTTTTGCCAATTATGACTAGCAGGTAAGATTCGAACATATCGAGTGATACGTCATAGTATTAAAAAAAATAGACTTTTCAAAAATGTAAAAATCCAATATGGCGACCATGAGAAAAACCAAAGTTGAGTGTTGTATCTCTGACATCTAGAACGTCTTGGAAAATACGATGACAGATTTAGATTACATGTGAAAAAGTGCCTCAAGAACGTCCTAGTTAGAAACGTCCAGTTCTCATGGTTTCTGCATAAAAAAAAAATCTAAAATTACAAAATTCAGTTCTTTTCCATTAATTCAAGAACTAACAATGATGCATAAAATTTTCCGACTTAGTATCTCTTATAATAACTGAGATCCCCATGGTGAAGCTCGAAAAACGGGCATCCTGTATAGGATAATTATAGGAGATACGAAAAAATGGAAGTTGCATTCTCGATTTCATTTTTGTTTTCGCCAGTGAATTTTTTATCGAAAAAAGAGCTCGATATTTTTTTTGTTTCTGCCGAGCCTGAACAAAAATCGCAAGTTGCATAAGCATTTGTAAAGACAATATAACAGTGTTATTTTAGGAAGTTTACATCTCTACTGCAATCTAAAGAATTGTTTCATAGAAAAGCTGAAAATCTTCGACAGAAATTGATACTTCTTCTGAATGACCAAACCACATCAGATGATGAGAATTTCAACATTCCAACATGCACATCACGTGCAATAAAAACCATCGATCAGGAGATACCACAGAAAGATTGTAGAGTTTCATCCCGTAAAAAAGTTGAAACAAGGACAAATCAGAATGAAACCAACATCGTCGATGGTGAACGAGAAAAAAAATATGGACTTTCACTTAATGATACTGAAGCAATCAGAGAGGATAAAATGAAATATCCAGTCCCAACAAGTGATTCTGACAATTCTTTCGCTGTTGATATGGAAAGAACTGCAAATAAATCTGAAATTCCTCTGGGTGCTAGAAACAAATTGAATGAATCGAAGATCTTATCATTCGAGAGGACTTTAGAATCAACGGGAAATGATGACAATAATGAAGAATGTTCAAAACAAGAAGGGAACAAAAAGGTCATCTTCCAAGAAGAATGTGATTATGACAAATTTTGAATCGGAATTGGAGAAGACCAAGTGGAAAGCTTATATCGAAAAGCTAATAAAGAAAACATTTTCCTTGAAGACATGAAATTTTGTTTATTTAAAGGGTAGTGTAGAAATATAAAAAGTTCAGAATATTTTCTTGATTTATGTAACGCAACTCAAGCTTCGTAAATAAACGGCAAGTTCAAATATTCTGAAAAAGCTGTGAATCAGATGAACCAATTCCTGATATGATAACATTTTCAAAAGAATCTATCGAACAATTTTTGAGAAAAAATCAAAACGTTTTCCAATGTTGTAATAAGAGACAATCATGTTTTTTTTTTAATTTTTGAACGCACTTTGCAAATTGGGTAATTGTGAAATAATCAGATGAATTTCCCATGAAATAGATCATAAATGAGGAAACTGCTTCTTAAAATTACATTTAGTAAAAAAGGACATCAAGGAACTGAAGCAACTAAGAAGGAATGCTATTTTTATTTCATAATTATTCCACACCACTGGACATTTTTTCAGATCGATATTCTTTAATGAAATCCCTGTTCAATTTAGAAAAAATAAGGACACTTGTGAAATTTAGATTTGATATTTCTCTCATGAGCTAATTGAATTTTTAACAAACGAATCATTGATTTCCTTGGCTAACTGTATTAAAATATCATCGAAATTTAATATTCTAAGAGAAATATGTGATATTGACAGCAAGGATGACTAGACATATCTCAACATATACAGGGTGGACCAGGTTATAGTAGCAATAATTCACCATTCGATGGTCCTGCGAAAAATATGTTCACATGCATTTTTTTCTCAAAATGTTTCATAGGGGAGATACAGACCTTAAAGTTCAGTTTTGAAAACAATGTTTTTCTATTTTGGTTGTATAATGAAGTCATTGTGCAACGCAAATGCGTGTCGAAAAAGCCTCTATTTCGATACGCATTTATTATTTGGAGATTGGTACAATCTAACTGTCAAATGAAAGTCAGAAGAGTTGGGCCCATTTTACTTCTGAGCGATTTGGATTTGGTGATATTAGCAGTGAAAAACTCAAAGTTTTAATTGGTGAATTTCAATTCAGAGTGTAATTTGTTTTAAATTGACCAATAAAAAAAATAACAATATTGAATTTGTCACCGCTGGTATTGCAATAATCAAAATCGCTCAACTGGTAAACTGGGCTTTACGCTTGTGTGTCAGATTTTCATTATTTCCATGTCATCATTGTTACCAATCGAATATGTTTCTGTTATTTGACAACCAAAATTTCAGCTTTCTTTGAAACAGAATAGCGCAATAACAATCAATTGATTGAAGCCATGTTTTGCACAAGAAATATGGATATTAATTTTACAAGAACCGCTGATGATATATGTATAGGATAATGTTATGAAAAAATAGTCGGAGAGCAATGGTGAAAAGTATAATAAAATACAGGGAGCCCATTCTGAATATCAAAGTGGGTGCAACTTTTCAATTAATGCGCAGTAAATTTTTCAAATCAATATTTGAAATGATTAGATATGTCCCGTTCTCCAGAAACGTCCAGTAGACAATCGAATTCGATCGAAACACCCTGTATTTATGATATAAACTATTGTTATCGAATATTTCATTCAATGGATTTTCATCAGTTTGATATTATATTGCCATCAACGTCTGAAGTATATATTATGTTTGATCTTAAAATTACCATGTATTCAGTCTTACATATTATTGACTTTTGACGTTTACCTAATCATAAATCGTTAATAAACTTGTACATACATAATGATTGTCTAAATTACTCTAAATATTTGTATGGAGTATCAGTAAATAAAAACAAAAATGTCATCGAAGATCTATTTGGAGTCAGTTTTATCTTATTGTGAATCTCCTAATGATTATTTACAATATTCTCAAATCCACAATTGACGTATAAATTGACCAGAATCCACCCTGTTTCTTCAGTTTCAGTTTTGCTTGTGCATTTCTTGGTCACATTATAGTCGTGTCGATTTGGTGAAATCCCAGAGAGATTGAAGAATCTGTGGTTCTTGTGCTGATTTTATTAACTATGTATAGTCTGAAGGTATGAGTTGAAATATATTTAAAAAAGTTTTACATTATTGTAAACAAACGAAGAGCGATAAAATTTCCACGATAAATATATTTATGTAAGTATACTTTTTCACAACATGTTTCGCTAACCCTGTAGCTTCATCAGGTATAAGTACACTAAACTAACTACTACGATAACAACCATATTCATACCTAATTACACAGTTATAACAATATTTGTACCTGTAGGGATTGAAGAACGTTTATCCTCTTTTTATTGCGGTAAATAACAAAAATAAAATGAATATCTAATAAAGCTATTTTTAGGAAAACAAATTCAACAAAGGAGAGTTATATAAATCTAATTGGTCATTAAGCAAAAGATTTGAATTCTTAAGTCTATTAATTTCGAGTGTTTCGAGTTCTTCCAGTCTGACCATACCTTCGGGCAAGTTCCGCAATTCAGTCTATATACTCCTGATTTTTCATATTTAGAAACTAAACCGAAAAAGTAACTTCATTTTTGCATAAACAAGACACTAATAATACTTTGGGAAAGTTTATCGAAAATAATAAAGACATAGTTCCTAAATATGAAAAATCAGGAGTATATAGACTGAATTGTGAAACTTGCCCGAAGGTATACATTGGTCAGACTGGGAGATCTTTCAAAAATCACATCCATGAACACCAAATGAGTTATGTAAATAGAAAAACAAATTCAACATATTCAAACCACCTTTTAAAAGAAAATCACGATTTTGATGAAGAATTCAAAATATCACATGTTGAAAACAAAGGAGTGAAACTTAACTATATAGAAACACTCGAAATTAATAGACCAACTAGATTTAAATAATTCTCCTTTGTTTGATTTGTCTTCCTAAAAATAAATTAACTAGATATTCATTTCATTCTTTATTATTTACCGCCATATGGAGGGTAAACATTCTTTAATCCCTACAGGTACAAATATTGTTATAACTTTGTAATTAGGTATAAATATGGTTGTTATCGTAGTAGTTAGTTTAGTGTACTTATACCTGATGAAGCTACAGTGTTAGCGAAACATGTTGTGAACAAAATATATATAAATATATTTATCGTGAAAATCTTATCGTTTTTCGTTTATTCACAATAACTATGGATATTCATCAAGTAACGGCCAAGTCAATTGAAAAAATGTTATACATCAATAATTGTGAGAACGTGTAATGGATTCCAGTACCTGTATCTTGTGTATAATCTTTCGAAATATTTTTTATCAACTCCATAGGGTTTTTTTCAAGAGGTAAAAAGGAAATCTGGACTTTTTTGGGAGGCTGGATAAAAAGCACGATATTATCTTCTGGCATTATAAATAATCAAAAGCACATTCATATTGCCACTTCTTTCCTACTATGCGATGATCTTATCCGATTACCACGTTTTATCTTCGGCCACCATCATTAATTTTTTTAATGGTTTGAAAAAGACATTTCACGTTTATTATTATTCCTTGAAAAGTGATAGCAAACGTGTAAAATGGCTTGCGTTGCAAAAAATCTCTTAAAAAAATCTCTGTAAAAAAACAGGCAGTGGCTTAGTTTATTTAAAATTCTGGAAACAAATTCAATCATTATTATTATTATTCTGTATCTGCAATAACCCACTGATTGAATCAAATTATTGGACATTGAAACACACAAGAACGATAACTTTGGTTTCATTCCTTTTTTCGATGAAAACTTTGTCAATGCAACTCCGATTTTTTCAAGGTCTTTTTGAACGAATTAACATAATTTACAATTTCAACCTTCCACTTGATGACCAAGTATATTCAAATAATTCACCGTTGTTGAATTTGTTATCCTTAGAATTAGAAACATGGACTAACCTTCTGGAGGGACAATATTTGTTACCTCGATGAAAATTATTAATAGGGTGAAAGTCTTGTTGACAATAATTGTATTGTTAATGTATGTTAATATATTTTTCTTGTAGCAGTCAACAAAAGTTCCCTCTCATGACAACACTTACAGAGACAAATAATAAAAACAAATACATTATAAAATGTCTTCAACATTAGCAGCCCAAGGAAGACATTTTTTTAAGATGAATTAATTGCGTGGGAGCTTCGTTTCAGCTATACAGTTTTGAATTTTTTATGTTTTAGAAGTTTTCATCTACAGTTCCCAAAATAATGAATTGAAATTTGGTATATTCACAGGGTGATACACTCTTGGGGATGTTTTCGACTATAGAAAATACACTTCCCCATATGAAATTGACGCACCACCAGAAAAACAACCAGATGTTTGAAATGTTTTTTTGTCCAAACCACTTGTCCAAGTCGGACGTTTTTTTCTTTGAATTATCAGTCATTCTTTCCACAATGTTGGTGTCCCAACTGTATTCCGATAAAAATCTATTTTTTCTACGAATACCGGGTGTAGCAATTATACCGTTTTTTTTTTGGTGGTGCGTTAATTTTCTGGAAAGTTTATATCTGTTCATGTGTTATTTTTTGTGAATACATAGTCATTGAATTTCTTGATTGGATTTTAAGTAGGTGCGCTATAGGTGAAAGATTTGAAATTCGCCTGGTGGCATCTACCTAATATTTCGTCAATGAATGCTGTAAATGGCCACCTTAAAAATAATAATGACTACTCCATTCATGTTTTTTTGGAAACCTCCTACCAGACTAGTTGATTGAATTTTAAGTAGGTGCGCCATAGGTGAAAGATTTGTAATTCGCCTGGTGGCATCTACCTAATATTTCATCAATGAATGCTGCAAATGGTTTTACAAATTAGGGACAGATCATGACTGGAACTATTTCTACTCTCCTACAACCAACATTTCTGGATTTTCAAGGCAGCAAAAGACATACCAACTTGCATCACAAATTTGTGCCTTTTTTGATACAGTACACGTACAGTTACCACCAGAGATTAGTAATGGTTACCATACACAACCAGGAATACCGGAGTTGCGTGATTATACTTGACAATATATGATCCCAGATAGCACAAGTACGTCCCGAAGACGTCCTCAAACCGTACACGTCACACCCTAACGACGTCCCAAGGATGTCCGTTTTAGATACAGCGTACGTCCTCTGGACGATTCGGGAACATGCAACATTGATCGAGTTTGGCACCAGGGACTCCTCGCCAAGCTCACATCTTATGGTTTGCCCCCTCAACTGTGTTTTCTGCTTGCTAGTTTTCTCTCAAACAGGTCTCTCCATGTAGTGGTCGAAGGGATTTCATCTGATACTCTATACTCATAAATGCTGGTGTTCCGCAGGGATCAATTTTAGCACCAACACTATTTCAACTTCACATCAACGATTTGTTGGAAGCAACTTCATGTCCTATACACAGCTTCGCGGATGATTGTACCCATTATATCGCTTTCTCTTCCAGGGCTCCTATATCGGCCCGTCAAACCAGAAATGAACGAGGAAGAAATGTTAACAAAATAAATATGGACTTAGCAACAATTCTCGAGTGGTGATCTAATAACCTGGTATAATTCAATGCAAACAAAACACAAGCTTGTTTTTTTTTATAGAAAAGCCGATCTCACTGTGCCCAACATAATTCAGTCAGGAGTAACCATACCATTGAAGTCATCCATTTCGATGTTTGGCGTTACTATCAGCAATAACCTTTCTTGGGAAAATCACGTGAGGTCCATTGCCAAAAGTGCATCCCAAAAACTTGGATTTATGTTTCTAGCCTAGAGCTATTTCACTCCCAGTCAGCTTCTTATGATCTACCGGGTGTTTCACAGTCGATGGAACATTAGAAGTATCTGGTGAACAGAAAGTTTGTGGACATGGATAATCAAACTTGGTCTATCCGTCTAAAATATTTTCATCAATACAGTGTTGCCGCTTGTATCAGAAAGTAGTAGCTACTTTGTTATATCAAATGGAACACCCTGTATTTTGTTAGATTTTTGAATTCTCCCTGAAGAGCTGATTTCGTCAATGCCTTATACTTGTGGTCTAGAGTGAATGATAACAGAGATATAGGATGTGAAAAATAGAGATTTTTCAACTATAGGAATTTTTTGTGTCGAAACTATTCATTTCAGCTCAAAACGGCTTTCATGTCCCTATCTTAACTTTAAATTTACTATCTACTGACATTTAATAGAAATAAATAGAGGGTGATGCAAATCTCAAAATTTTGAACCACCCGTATTTGTTTCAATTAAATATCAATCGATAACAAATGGAAAGTTGAGATAGGGACATGTAAGCAGTTCTGAGCAGAAATGAATAGTTTCGACACAAAAAATTCCTAAAGTTGAAAAATCTCGATTCTTCACACACTATATCTCTGTAATCTTACTCGCTATCCCAAAGTATGATATATCGACGAAATCAGCTCTTCAGGGAAAATTCAAAAATCTAACGAAATATAGGGTGTTCCATTGGAAATAACAAGGTAGCTACTACTTTTTGATACAATCGGCAACAGTGTATGGATGAAAATATTTTAGACGGATATAGCAAGTTTGATTATCCACGCCCACAAATTTTCGAAATGATCTGTCTTTCTGTTCTCCAGATACTTCTAATGTTCCATCCACTATGAGACACAGATCCGACCTGTCCTAGAATACTGTTTCCATATTTGTAGTGCGGCACCTAAACATATCCTGAAACTATTGGATTCTGTCCAAAAAAAGGGCACTTAGTCTCGTCGGTGATGCCTCGCTTACAAACTCGCTCACTTCTCTGGAACACCGTAGAAAAGTTGGCGAATTATCTATATTTTATAGATATTTTCATGGGCTTCTGAAATATCAACAATCGTTCCTCCATAAGCAGTCTCTTCGAGACCCGTCAAGGTCAGTCTTCACACCCCTTCGTGGTCACTTTAGAGACCTACAGGACGTCCCTTTCCAAAGACTCGTTCATCCAACGAACATCGAGACGTTGGAACTCATTGCCTAGGGAAGTGTTCCCCGAGGCGTACCATGTCCAGAAATTTAAGAAGAACACCAACTCCTACCTTCCCCAGATAACACACATTCGCCTAAGGACGTCCTCTAATAGTCGCCAAAAGACTGTAGGAGGATGTTCTATATTCTACATCATGAGAACGTCACTAGGCTCAGAATTTTCGACATAATTGTCCCACATTAGTCTTTTCAGCGGCAGCCTGAGGATGTGGATATGTGTGGGCCTATATGGATGTATTCTGATGATATTTTCGTCTTTAAATAATATGTATAGGTACTCATGTGAAGTTAGGAGCAATTGACCGGAGTATGTTCTACTCATAAAAATAATTGAAAAAGGTAAATATTTTTATGTAAATTTCATCTCTTCCAAGTCACGAGATATATATATACATATATATATTTTTAAATCGAGTTACAAATTATCAAAATCGGACGAAGCGTTCTTTATTATTGAATTAATTTTTAATTATTCGATATTGGTTGGTTCTCCACTCCATATGAATTTCCCAATTTAGAAGTGAGTTATATATATCAAGAAAAAATTATCTTGTCCATTATTATTGAAAAAAAATAAGTATTTCAATTTTAGTAATAAAAATCCTTGAAAATAATTGTTGTTCAAATCACATTGGAAGTTAAACATTTATAAGTTCACGGAATAGCGACATTGCAATGAGGAGGTAAGTTGAATCACAGAAGTCAAGCAACGACAGCAGTGGCTAGGATTTGGATGGGTGACCATGATAGCGCTGATTTTTTTTTAAATTTTTTTAATCTTTCATTAGTTCTCAGATATGCTCAAAAGTCATTCTGAGAATAATAAAAACTCAAAAAAGGCATAACTGGAGTGAATAAAAAAAGTAAGACCTCGTGGGGATCTTCTGAGACGTTATTTGAACGTGGAAAATGGTAACAGGAGGACGTCCTAGGGACGTTCTTTGAAAGCCTCTCGACGTATTGAGGACGTTAATGTGACCGCCTCAAAAGATCCTCAAAAGGTTTTTGTGTTATCTGGGTCTTTTCCTTGGTTCTCACGATGTTCTCTGAACATTACAGGATATCCCTTTTCGTGAGAACCAGAACATGAAAAACTAGGACAATTCAAGGATCTTTTCAGTACATTATATCCCAGATAGAACAAAAAACTTTTGACTTTTCTACAGAGTTGTTGTTATTCTAAGAATGTTATTTAAAAACTAATAGGAATAAAAAAAAACGCTATCATGCGGCCACCCATCCATACCCTAACAGCGACTATAGTTGCTTGACTTCTGTGTTTGATGTCTCTTCCTTCTTCTATGCTCGTTATACTATATTAATTTGTACACTTGAATGTGACTCGAACAAAAATGATTAAGGGTTCCTGGGTGTCGATTCAGCATATTTTCAGTCTTTGGATTTCAAGAGCTTTCCTTATATTATCTATTATACTCTTTCTTCCAGAAAATTCATCAGAAGATTTGAGGTTATGTCATGCAGAAATTGTCATTCAACGCATATCGCCTATAATCATCTCCAGTTGATGTAAATATTTTGAACAAAAATAAAATAGGCAATGAAATGCGAATGCTTTTGCAGAGAATATTTGTCTGAACTCCAGAATAAACGTTAAATGAATATCTATAGGAAGGTAGCGACTTATTTCTCAGTGAGTTCTCTTCGACTCGAAACGTCTATGAGTAAATTATTATTCACGTTAGTTAGTTAGGAAATCATCCATTCTCAAAGTGGCCCAATTTGAATTCAATCAAATGAAAAACTCAAAGTCGGTCGACCACACAATATTTGATTGTATTATTCACATTGCCTAACCTCAATAGATTGTCCTGAGGGAATCCAAATGACGTCCTGAGGACGTCCATTCATGAACGTCCTGGGGCCGTCCTATACAGGGTCACTCACGGTCGATGGTACCTTAGACGTTTACGGAGAACGGGACGTAGGGTTATTCTGAAAATTTGGTTTATTGGGTAATCAGTTTTGTTCTATCGATCTAAAATACTGTCAGCGTTGCGGCGTTGCCGCTTCTATCAAAAAGTAGCAACAACTTTGTTATTTCAAATGGAACACCCTGTATTTTATTTCATCTTTAGATTCTTCCTGAAGAGCTGATTTCGTCGATATATCATACTTGGGGTATAGCGAGAAAGATTACAGAGATATATGGTGTGAAAAATCAAGATTTTTCAACTTTAGGAATTTTTTGTTTCGAAACCAATCATCCTTGCTCAAAACGGCTTACATGTCCCTATCTCAACTTTCCATTTACTATCTACTGACATTTAATAGAAACAAATAGAGGGTGATGCAAAACTCAAAATTCTGAACCACCCGTATTTATTTCAATTAAATATCAATCGATAGTAAATGGAAAGTTGAGATAGGGACATGTAAGCCGTTTTGAGCAAGAATGGATAGTTTCGTCACAAAATATTCTTAAATTTGAAAAATCTCTATTTTTCACACCCTAAATCTCTGTAATCTTTCTCGCTATACCCCAAGTATGATAGATCGACGAAATCAGCTCTTCAGGAAGAATCTGAAAATAAAATAAAATACAGGGTGTTCTATTTAAAATAACAAAGTTGTTGCTACTTTTCGCCGCAACGCTGAAAGTATTTTAGATCGATAGAACAAAACTGATTACCCAATAAACCAAATTTTCAGAATAATCCTACGTCCCGTTCTCCGTAAACGTCTAAGGTACCATCGACCGCGAGTGACCCTGTATATAGCAAGGAAATTCTGACCAGAAGGGGACTCAAAATGGACGTCCCAGGGACGTCTTGTGCCATCTGGAATAGAATATAGTAGGTGACAATAATTGAAATGACTTTATTCGTGTAGGGGCACGTGTGGATTTGAATATAAATTACATTCTTTGTGCAAACGAAGTAATTTCTGTAATTAGTAGTAATACCTAGTAATAGTAATTCATTCACTGAAAAAGGCTTCAGATTGTTAATGAAATAATACCACAGAAGCAATTTATGCTGCTTGTGTGTGAATTCACATCTGGCATCGTTGATAGAAAAAAATATTACCTGAAACATGAAAATAGCCAGTAAAGTATCGAATCGAGACTACCTGAAATCATAGATGAGGCTGCTCAAGTTACATATTTGACATGACCGTCCACGAAATCAGAATATTTATGGTCGTAGGAAAATAGTGTACAAAACTCGTTGAACCAGTTACTTTTCCGCACTCGCCGCTCTGCGGCTCGTGATAAATAATATGTCACTTCCAATACTTGTTGCTTAATAGACTATTCTTTATTCATGTTTTTTTGGAAACCACCTACCAGATCAGTTGATTGAATTTTAAGTAGGTGCGCCATAGGTGAAAGATTTGTAATTCGCCTGGTGGCATCTACCTAATATTTCGTCAATGAATACTGCAAATGGCTACCATAATAGTATATTATGATACAAGTTTCATAAGACACTATTTTGTCGCACGCGTTGTTTGGAGTACGACGAGCGAAGCCAGGAGTGATCCAAGTGAACAAGTGCGACAACGTGTCTTATAAAACGTGTGTCATATGTAATTTTTTCTATTCTGAAGAAAAAAATCGTTTCAATATCGATAAATAACAGAAACATCTTTGATTCGTAACAATGATGACACTGTAATAATCAAAATCTGACGCACAAGCGTAAAGCCCAGTTTACAGTTGAGTGATTTTGGTTATTACAATACCAGCGGTGAAAAATTCAATGTTGTTATTGTTTTTATTGGTCAATTTTAATGAAATTACACTCTGAATTGAAATTTACCTATTGAAACATTGAGTTTTTCACTGCTGATATCACAAAATCCAAATCGCTCAGAAGTAAACTGGGCTTAACTCTTCTGACTTTCATTTGACAGTTCGATTGTACCAATATCCGAATAATAAAAAATGCATATCGAAATAGAGGCTATTTCGACACGCATTTGCGATACAAAATGACTTCATTATACAATCAAAATAGGGAGAAACGAGGGATCTGATAACCTGGTAGAATTCAATGCAAACAAAACGCAAGCATGTATTTTCTCTAGAAAAGCCGATCTCACTGTGCCCAACATAATTCAGTCAAGACTAACCATACCATTGAAGTCATCCATGTCGATGTTTGGCGTTACTATCAGCAATAAACTTTTTTGGGAAAATCACGTTGGGTCCATTGCCAAAAGTGCATCTCAAAAAATTTGGTTTTCTGTTTCGAGCCAAGAGCTATTTCACTCCTAGTCAGCTGCTTATGATCTATAAAGCAAAGATTCGACCTGTCCTGGAATACTGTTCCCATATTTGGAGTGCGGCACCTAAACATATCCTGGAACTATTGGATTCTGTCCAAAAAAAGGGCAATTCGTCTCGTCGGTGATGCATCGCTTACAAACTCGCTTGTAACAGAATCACCCTGTATTTGATTCTGTTAAGATCATTTCGACTATAGAGAAATATTTGTATCGAATATTCAACTGAAAACGCGACGTGCTTCTGAACCACTGAATTCTACGTTAAGAAGTGCTTCGGAAATGTTTTTATAGAAACAAAGAATTTTCGACTGGAAAAAAGTTACACATTTTCGAAAAACATGCTGTAACTCAGAAACGTCAGTTTGAATTAAAGATATGTGAAGTTGAACCTTAGGGAAGTACTTAGACCCAGTCTCCCCATGTGTCTGTTCAGAACAGATCTTGCAACTGAATTCTGACCCACTTTTAGACATCCGATTAACTCGAAACTTTGTTCTATTGTCATAATTCGAGTAACGATGCATTCTTTTTCGAAAAAAACAAACGAAAAATATTGGCTCCAAGATGTTTTGAGTTCATGGTTCTATTCGATTCAAAATTGGTACGTGTGAGTTTTCAGGTTCGGAGAGTATAAACGTTTTTTCAAAATCAAATATGGCGGCTCCAATATGGCATTCGAGTTTCGTGGCTATGGTCCGATTCCATTGGAAATTTATATAAGGGGGTTTTTGAGGTCGGAGATTATACATTTGTATAGGAAATCCATGATCTCTGATTCAAGATGGCGGCTCTGGAATTGGTACTCACGTGAATGGACTTGTTGCTCACTGTTCACTGTTCACCATCTTGATATATGTACCAATCCATCTAACTTTTCATGGAAACACGGTAACATTTTCCGCAATTTTCGAGTTATGATGAAAGAACTCTCAGGATTAATGGATAATTTTCGAAATCATTTCGTCAATCCTGACAATTTCTTCTACCTCTATAAATATAGTAGTTACGGAGTGTGCTTCCAGGAAAAGTTAGACACGCTGTATGTTCTTCACTTATCTCGATCGCGACTTTTATCTTACAAGAAGACTTCTCAATTAGTAGTTAGGAATGACATAGAAACGAGTATCGATTTTATTGAAATTCAAATAATAACAGTTTTAGAATTGACTACTTGATGGTTGGATATGAACTCTCTAATCCAATACCACATAAGTTCTTCGCATTCCGCTGCAACCTGATATATCCTTCCTCTCCCCAATTTTTACCCCACGAATTTTTGATTATCCAAAAGTCAATAGTTCCATTACTGGTTATCTGTGATCCATATCCAACTGCCAGTACAGCATGGTTTATATCGACTGGTTTGCACTTAGTCGTGTAAATCCCTCCAGTGTACAGTTGGATATTATCTGCATCAATAGCTACTGATATTGGACCAATTGTTGCTGAAAAAAAAATCAAAACGCATCATAACAGCCTTTCTCTATCAACAACTAGCATCAATAGGGTTGTACACTTTTTTCAAAAATTATATATGTGAAACGCGGGTCTCCATCAGAGATATATTTGTTTGAAATTTTTATTTTCAAGGGTTTTTCCAAAATCGGCATTCAAAAATCGAAAAATCTCCACCCTTTTCTAAAAATGTGACGTCACCTGGTAGATTGGTTGAGGTTCTGTTCCATTAATCGAAGTGAAAGAAGAATTGACAATCTCTGTCATATTTGACAGATGGTGGTAAAAAATTACTGGGCGATTTTAATTCTTCCTGCGAAAATATATTCGGATGATTAAAGGTAAGTTACTATTGAGTTTTATTTCATTGTTTAGCGTTCATTATACCCTTCACTGACCACTTTTTTTAGAAAGTTTAAGCATTCAAAGACTTGTGCTTCATGTAGCAACGCACGAATGTGAATTCTCGAAAGACATATATTTGTACTCCACAAGTGTTAATGTGAGACAAACTTGGTGTTTTGCAGTAGGAAAACAAAAATCATCAGCTACATCTGCAAGTAATTGATGTGAAGATAATTTTGATCTAAGTTAAAATTCTTATCCTTATTCTTTGAATCTTTGTTCATGAACATCATGAGAACCAGTGAAGTGTGAGCACAAAGGATTTTAGTAATAGGAATAAGCTAATTAACCAAATCTTTATTGTCATGCACTGTATGTCCTCTAAATAATAAATGTGTTTCCCTAAATCCTCAGTTATTCTTAGTCTTACTGTAATGGAATTCGGCAAAGTCATGAAGAAGTATCGCCAATATCAAAATATCCTCCTGTATTGGACATTTCAGATAGCTCTCGATTGTTCGTGAATGATCTAGAACAGAAAAGGATGGAATATCCTGGAAGCTATCAGATGAAGAGAGATGACAGGAAAGTGACAGTTCGTGAAGGTTCTAGAACAACTCAACCACGATATACAGTACGATGCAAATGTATGGAATAAATTCATTATCTCTAACGTTTATGAATTTTAAGGAAAATCCCGAGACAGGTCGATTTTTATTTTCAAATTGACATCTCTTGATATACATACGGAGTTTGTGACGTCATCCGCGTAGTTGTGGTGACGTCATCGATTATTTTTTTAAATAGGAAGACACCCTGTTTATTTTTTTTTCTGGATGGTATATTCATTGTCTATCTGACCATATACTAATATCAGGACAATAAAGTGATACAGAGTGTGAAAACATTATTTTATATTTACAACATCATTATGCAATTACCTTAATAGGTTTTTAGAGGGTCAATCGAATGGCCAACTATATCTCCTGATTCAACTCCTCTCGATTTTTTCTTCTGAGGTTATCTGTAGAGCAGGTTATGTAGGAAGCCGGAAAGATCAGATAATTTGAAAGAACGAATACGAGTGAATATTTCACAAATATATTCAGAAACGATAGCAAAGTTCAAGAATGATTTGTTTTCTGTCTATCACATTGTATTTTTGCAGAAGGTCACAAATTTGATTATTTATTATAACGGTTTCCGTTGTAAATATAAAATAATGAATAACTTTTTCTCACCCTATATTACTTTAAACTCCTAATATTAGTATACGGTCAGATCGACAATGAATATACCTTCCAGAAAAAAAATTGAACAGGGTGTCTTCCTATTTAAAAAAATAATCGATGACGTCACCACAACTACGCGGATGACGTCACAAACTCCGTATGTATATCAAGAGATGTCAATTTGAAAATAAAAATCGACCTGTTTCAGGATTTTCCTTAAAATTGATATACTTTAGAGATAATGAATTTATTCCATACATTTGCATCGTACTGTA
The DNA here is from genome assembly GCA_029955515.1 of Chrysomela aeneicollis. Lineage (NCBI taxonomy): Eukaryota > Metazoa > Arthropoda > Insecta > Coleoptera > Chrysomelidae > Chrysomela > Chrysomela aeneicollis. The sequence continues at coordinate 567,455 of JARUHQ010000026.1, read as the reverse complement.
TATACAGGGCCAGATAATGGCAGAAGTTAGTTGAATACGACGTTGCGTTACGTTCATAACCTATACAAAATAAATAGTTGTTATAAATTAGTCTGTCATAAGTGTTAGTGTTTGTTCAAATAAATTAGTTATCAATTTAAACCCAGTCGTCGTTCACTTTTACCCACGAAGATCGCAACAGTACGTTACTCTATGATGTGAGTTTGTATATGAGATTTCTTCTTTACATTATATTGTGAATATGTAATTATAATATCAACTTGTGTTGTTTATTTAATATATTATCAGATGCACCACTACACTTACCTACTTTTCCCAGAAAATAAAGTTATTAATTGAATTAATTCTTCATTTTTATTTCTCTATTGTATAGTGTCTTTGAGTTCAATCGTCTCATTATTTTCGCTGAGGTGGTATTGAAAATCCTTTAAAAATATTATTAACTCATATAAAATACCTGACTTGCGTTATATAGATGATAAACAATCAATTGATGCGCCCTTTTGAATATTTTGAATTAGTTTCGTTATCGAAAAAAATTTGAATTAAAAATTGACATATTGTCATCTGACTTATCTGCCATCACTTATGTCAAAAAATTCTTCTTCCCTATTATTTTCGATATTTTTACGATACCATCCAGATCTACCAGGTGACGTCAGCAGAAATATGGTACTGTCAAATAATTATTTTTGATTTCGAATTGCTCGAGCATAAAAGAATATTCCGATTTAATTTTGATGGCATATCGGTAGTAGTTTAGTAAGGTATCGGAAAACGACCATCAATTCTGCTAAAGCTTTAGAGGTTTTATAACCCTATTATGCTTATGAAAATATTGCTACAGGATGACAAAATATAAATCTTTACTGTTTTCCGTAGCGACCAATCAACAAAGTTTCTTGATAATTGAAGCCTTATCGAAACACTTGTTCAGGGTATAGACAATGAAAATGTAGGCTTAGGTATATCTATAGATAGAATATCCACAGTGTATTCATCACGCAGTACAATAAAAATGGTCTGGGAAGAACTCAGGAATAGAGAATCAAAAATTCAATGCTTCGAAAATACAATGTTGAAACTTTCCCAGGTATTTGTACTGAAGCTTCAAACATTTTTAATATGATAGTTCAATTCCAAACGAAACAAAATATTGACAATATTTAATTTTGTATCAAACATTTAATTATCTCATAGGTATTGCAACATCTGGGTTCGAATTGAAAAAATACGTGACATGTTAGTATCACCATCAGGGTAATATTCTTTTCTTCAGCTAGACTTTCTAGACGGTTCTCTTTACAAATTTTCACTAATAATCTTCAGAAGTACACATATATGAGTTGAAATTGAAAAAAATAAAATATATCGTGAACATGTTAGTATAACCATCAGGCTAATATTTTTTTTCAGCTAGACTGTTCTCTCTACACTTGAATAATCTTCAGATTCTGTAGATATTTACTTTTTTCAACCACCATTACCAAAACTATCTCTCAATTTCTGTTTTGGTGATGACTTGAATCAAATAATTCATCACATGTTTCCCTATTTTTCCCAATCATCCTCTTTATCTTCGTATTTATCTGCTTGTTAAACTCTGCTTGTTGCTCTCTGCTTGTTGAATTCATTTGAGATGGAATGTTGATTTTTAACAGAATCACCCTGTATGTGATTCTTTTGATATCATTTCTGCTAGAGAAAAATATTGCATCGAAAATTTAATGGAAGCATGTGTAATTTCCCAGAGGGTTTACATACAGAATGCAACTCACCTATTGCTTGTTTGAGTGCTTCCTCATTTCCTGGCAGCTCCTTGTATCCGGTAATATTCAACAAAATCTCACTTCTATCAAGCTTGCACTTCTTCTTGTCCCCCATGTAAGGATACTCAGCTTCTGTTTCGATACCATGCTCTGCAACGTAAGCGAAAGCAGCTTTCTCATCTCCTCCAGCGTTGCAGTCTCCGTTGCCATAGTCACCGGAGCAGTCCAGCAGTTGCTGTTCACTAAGAGGGATTCTTGCATTGTGGTGTATGGCATTTTGACCTTCGATTGCACCAGTCTGGAATCATCAAATCGCAGGGATCACACAAATATCTGAATTGGAATATTACGGGATATTGTGATGATAGACCGAAAAAGTGTGATGTCAAAGCTATGTTGGTGCTTTTGATTTGTTTCCAAAATAGTAATTTACGTAACAAGTCCGGAAAATACTGTTTTTTTGGATGAGTGGACAAAATTCAAGGACGAGCGTAGCGAGTCCTGGAATTCTGCGAGTCCAAAAAAACTGTTTTCGGGCGTGTTGCGTACACAATTTTTTCGGCAACCGTGTAGAATAACAAATCAAAGAAACACATTTCTTTATTAGAACAAAATTTCGAACATTTCAATTCTTATTTATATTAATATTTATATTAAAATTAAAACAATTGTTAATATTGAATGGATTCAATTTGTTTGAAATGCTTGGTATATTTAAGTGCCTTTTGTTGAAGTCAGAACAAGAAGGTAAAGTTTCCGTTTCACATTGATTGTTTTCATCTGATAATTTTTGAATGTTAGCTAATTTTATGTCAGATAGCTGTCAGTCGTTATTTTGCTGCTATGGTAATGATCAACTGCATTTATCAAAACCATACTACCAAGATTTTCATATTTACAATGAAAACAACGATGTGATTCTTCCCGGCCTAGTCCGGGAAGTACGTACTTCCCGGACTAGGCCGGAAAAATGCCACTTTCTCAAAAAAAATCGTCTGGAAAGTACGTACTTTCCGGACGGTTGCCGAAAAAAAAATCATTTTTCCATGTAAATATAAAACGTGTGAACTTTTTCCTATTTTTCATCAATTTGAAGTATTTTATTGAAAAGAAAAGATTCAATATCGATAAATAATAGAAACATCTTCGATTGGTAACAATGATGACATTGAAATATTTAAAATCTGAAATCCCAGTTTACTGTTGAGCGATACCAGCACTGAAAAATGCGATGTTTTCATTGTTTTTTATAGGTCAATTCAAAAAATCACACTCTGAATTGACATTAACCAATAAGAACATTGAGTTTTCAACTGCTAGTATCACCAAATCCAAAATCTCTAAGAAGTAAGCTGGGCCTAAATCTTCAGACTTTCATTTGACAGTTCGACTGTACCAACCTCCGAATAATAAAAATGCGTACCGAAACAGAGGCTATTTCGATATGCTTTTGCGTTTCTCCAAGTTGTTTATCTAGGAAGAACTTATTATTATTTTATGATCCTCGTGAAGTCCTAGGTAAGTTCAGATTCTTCAACAGATTTCAAAGAAGACAACACTATCATGGAAAGAAAAATCTCTGCTGACAGTGAATTGTGGATAGGAAATTAGATAATATAGAGAATAAAAACGATAACAAAGCCAAATCTGTTATAACTGTTATAAGGTATTTTTATTGGTGGATTTTCACCTTTTCAATTCAGAATTATAATTGTACGAAATATAACAGCCTTTTACAATTCTCTATTTCATCTGGAATATAAAATACAGCGGGTGATATACCGTTATTGGAAAGGTTGAAAAGGTTGATGAAAAAATGAGGGTCTTATTGTGTCATCTGAAACAAGAAACTTATAGTAACTTTTGGTCTCTCCCAAGTCAAAGATCCTTCAGTGGCAATTTCAAATTTTCGTATTTTAAAATATCCAGGATATTTCATTGGAACACCTGGTATACAGGGTCACTCACGGTCGATGGTATCTTAGACGTTTACGGAGAACGGGACGTAGGATTATTCTGAAAATTTGGTTTATTGGGTAATCAGTTTTGTTCTATCGATCTAAAATACTTTCAGCGTTGCGGCGTTGCCGCTTCTATCAAAAAGTAGCAACAACTTTTGTTATTTCAAATAGAACACCCTGTATTTTATTTTATTTTCATATTCTTCCTGAAGAGCTGATTTCGTCGATCTATAATACTTGGGGTATAGCGAGAAAGATTACAGAGATATAGGGTGTGAAAAATAGAGATTTTTCGAATTTAGGAATTTTTTGTGACGAAACTATCCATTCTTGCTCAAAACCGCTTACATGTCCCTATCCCAACTTTCCATTTACTATCGATTGATATTTAATTGAAACAAATACGGGTGGTTCAAAATTTTTGAGTTTTGCATCACCCTCTATTTGTTTCTATTAAATGTCATTAGATAGTAAATAAATAGTTAAGATAGGGACATGTGAGCCGTTTTGAGCAGAAATGATTGGTTTCGACACAAAAAATTCCTAAAGTTGAAAAATCTCGATTTTTCACACCCTATATCACTGTAATATTTCGCGCTATACCCCAAGTATGATAGATCGACGAAATCAGCTCTTCAGGAAGAATCTAAAAATGAAATACAGGGTGTTCCATTTGAAATAAGAAAGTTGATATTGGCCACTGTGACATGACACACCCTGTATAAAAAGGTTTTTTTGAAAAAAAAGCGCAGCTAAAGATACAAATCGACGTGTCCGAGCGTTTTTTCTAAAACGCCACCGTTTATATATTAACGAATTTATTCCATTTGGCTGGTACACACTGTATATCCTAAGTCCGACATGACGACTCAAAAAAATTATGACGTGGGTAACGTTCAAAGTTGTTCAATAGCCCAGGGCCCCGCCATCAGTTAGTCCGCCCCTGACCCTAATAGCACAAGATGTCCATTGGACATGCGTTTTGTGTCCAGTATATGTCCAAGGTGTCCATGGATATATTTTGGACATCCATAGGATATACACATGAAGATATCCAGTGGACGTCCAGACAAGGACATTTGGTGTCCATTTAATTACCTCTTCTTCAAAATATCGATAGCCATTGTCCAATCGATGTCCACATGGAGATGTCCATTAAACATATATTTAAGGTAGTCCATATGGCTTACAATTATAGACTATATGTTGTCCATTTTAGGTCCACATTGAGACGTTCATTGGATATTCAGAACATTCAATGTCCCTACGTTCACATTTTGAATTTTTTCCACACACATACATACATACCATTGCATTCATAAAAAGTATTCGAAATTGACACCGAAAGAAACCCTCATGTTCAAGTAATATAAACCAATGGGAATTCTGTTAAATTACTTTACTCCTATAGAAGTGGTTCGGATTACAGTATCAGCTGTTGGTCTCGCTTCTCTCCACATGCACGAATTTGGATAATTGGGCTCTCACAACATAGAAGTAGAGATATCAAAATACCACACATCATTGTCTACTCCATCATCGTACAATACCTAAATTTTCTCTAAAATGAAAAATATGTCAAACTGACATGCAAGAACCAACACTAATAGTAATTTGAATCGTTCTCATTATTGACCGAATTTAATGGATTTAATAATATAAATAAGAAGACAGCAGCAGCCACCATGCAAGGAAGGATGAATCACAGAGGTAAAGCAACGATAAGCGAAGTTAGAGTTTGGATGGGTGACCGCGCTTGAATGCTAGTAGCTTTTTTCATTTATTTGTCATAAAATGGACATCCTATGGATATTCCATGGATGTCCAAAGCGGTGGAAAGTGGATGTTCAATGGCCTATATTTGTCCATACATGTTGGATATCGTATGGATAGTCAAAAAGTTGGAAATGCGACATCCTATGGATGTCCATACGTTATCCGGTGTACAAGAACTGGATGCCCAGTGGATGTCCGAGATGTCCTGAGGAGGACATCCATTGAACATCCATTGGACTGAGTTGTGCTATTAGGGGATATACTCACAGCACTGAATGCCCAGCATGAGCCACAGCTCGCTTGATCTTTGACCTCCAATACAGCACCTTTCAGTCTCCAGTCCCATTTATCGGGTAGTGTCGTATTTTTTGTCAAGTCGACTAATGTTGTCCCGAATATAGCAATTGGATCGTCTATTTGCTGCCTCCCAAGTAACCTCTTGAATTCATTGTTCGTCATATCGGCAAACTGAGTTATCCCAATATGGTGGGACTCATGTCCATTGTAGAATTTGGCGTTGTGGTCTTCGATTTTGTCCAGATTGTCTTTGAAGATTTCATATCTCATCTGTTCTTCCCAGAAGGTGACATAAGTTTTGTCGTATTTTTCCTGCAAGGAGAAATAATCTTCAATATGATCAATATATGCTTTATTTGCCGTCGATATTCAAAAATTTATTGATGTTAAAAACCATTAGAGATATGCTCAGAATCTTCTGTATTGGAATCCGAGAATTGAATAAAACATATCGTGTTCCACTTGAAATTTCAGAGTTGGTTTTAGTAACACTAGATATGGCAACAGTGCAGAAGCGAAATTTTTTTGTTTGGAGCCACTTTCATGATGTCAAGAAATATTGTGGTGTCATTTGCGAATTGGGTGAACTCTCCTGGAATATTGATCAAGGCTAGACCATTCATATGAATTGGGAAGATCGTTGGTCCCAGAACTGAACCCTGAGGTATCCCCAATTTAACCTGCATCTTGTACTGCCTTGAAGCGATATAATTTGTGTCCTTTCAGATGAATATGACTCAAACCACAAAGTTTTATAGACACATCGCATTTTGATCATTTATTCAATTGAAAATTTCACACCTTATATTCTCGACCAATTAAAAGCCTTAGAACTAGAACAATTTCCGGAAATTTCCGGAAAAAATGTGTGAATACACTTCTACCAACTTTACCTCAGTGGTTCAGAGTTTTTTGTCATGATTATTCAATGTATCCAGACGGTATCGGTAAATAATGATTTGATTTGTTGATTCACAATTCACGATTATATTTCAAAATAACCAATACGGATTTGGTGGGTAGTGGACTGATAGCGGCTGACTATGAAAACTGTCAATGATGAGAATCAAATTTATGTCCTACGATTATTGAAATTGTACATCTTGATTAACGGAACTCACTTCATTCTACTGTTTATACACAGCCGTACGGTCAACTAACCACTTGTATGGTTGCCTGGCGTTTAGACCTTCCCTTCCTCTTCAACGCACAGACTTCATCAATATTTCGGTGTGAATACCACTCTAGTTTCAATTGAAAATTTCCTGTAATAATTGAAGCTCTAGTGGTATTGTGAGTGAAAATTTGCTCAATCTTGACGATACCCGTAGATGTCAGAGTTAACATTGTTCATATAATAAATATAAATATAATAAAATACACAACAACGTAACAAGTCACCAATGAACATATAAGATGTTCGAAAAGGACAAGAGCAGAGAAACACTACTTTCCTGGCTAATACCCACGCAGAACATTGAATTATACCTGCTCGAAGTACCTGATTATTTGAGTTTGGGACAACAGAGTATGGTACCTACAATATTCTGGACTGAAACGTTATATTTTCGAGTGACTTGATTTCAACATTTTGTAAACATCATCAAAATAAGACGTGAAATATATTGTGGGCATACCTTGAATTGCATCCATTGTTCTATATTGGCTTGTGTTACATCAGTAATTATTACCATAACGATGATATTTGATAACTTCATTGCGGTTTATCATCAGAGAATTTAGTGATACATTCACTGGTAAAGTCGATTCGAGGAAGCAGAAAGGAATATCAAACTGATAAAGAAATGTAAAGATTGAAGAAGTAACCTGTATGAAAATGGAAGCGAATACATCATTACTTAGTGATATTGTATTTTGATGGCGATATCGTTGCAATGATATCGTTATTTTTTTAATAACTCATTATAAATGACATCGAAAGAGTGATTGTGCTATAATAGTGAGAAAAAAAAACATATACATCAGATAATTATTTTTTTTACAACCACCTATCAGAACGTCATGAAGCACACTGTTTTGTTATTTGTGAAGAAGCTCATATCACCATGGCATTGTTATTTGAAAGAAGGAAGCAAAAGTGTTGAAATAACAAAAAGGCGCCCTCGCTTGTATTTCTGAAAATAATAAGTAGGTATGGTATTCACTCGAAAATTGTCACAAGACTATGTGATTGGTGATCTCTTATGCTTTACACTTTATCGATAATATTTGGGGTCAGCTATAGTGGCTTCTCGCTATTTTCATTACTTTCTAGCGCAGATAACAGCAATTCAAATATTCAACTTGAAGGGTTGTCCTAAAGTCAACCGGTGGTTGCAAGCAAGGGGTAGATTGTAGATTGTCTGGGGGGTCGTTAAGACTGTGCAGCCTCTCAAGCACCTCGACCCATCAGATCTTTTGTGCATAACCCTTAATTTATTCGAGGCCTGGGATTCCGAGACTTCGTGCAAAGTTTATCAGTTTCCTTGGAGCTAGGTTCCTGACATCGGAGGGCTCTAAAAAGGCCCCTTCCAGGAACTTGAGCCTCTTGCAGAAGAGCGCTGGGCATACGCGAAGCAAATGTTTTGCAGCTTCACACTATCTCTCTATTTTACCCATCTTTTTAAGGTGGTACCTCAGAGGGCAGTGTCCAGTGAGGAGTCCCGTTACCAGTTTCAAGTCTATTTTGTCCAACTCGAGAAGCTGTTCAGCTTTTTTTGGCAAAAGGCTCACTAGCCTCTTCGCTTGTCTTTGTCCTCTGGCCCTTTATTCCAGTGAGATTTCATTTCATCCGCCTCCCAGCGTCGAACCTATTCTCTCAAGTGAGCCTTGGAGAGTCCACAGAAGGCTTCTGGGCCGAGAAATTGTGTATTTGTCCCTTTTTTGGCGAGGCGGTCTGCTTCCTCGTTGCCTTTAACTCCCTTATGACCTGGCACCCATATCAAAGTGACCTGATTGTTTGCTGCCAGTTGTCTCAGGGATTGTTTACAGTCCCAAGTCAGCTTAGACCTCAGAGCATTCAGTGCTGCGTGGCTATTTGATAGAACATAGATTTTTGCCCTTCGAGTGTCCCTTTCGAGGCAATCCTGGGTACATATCTTTATAGCATGTACTTCTGCTTGAAAGATGGTTGGGATGTTACCATGAAGTTTTGAGAGCCTGAAATTTTGCACTGTAACTCCCATTCCAGCTCTTTAATTCTTCTTGGATCCATCAGTATACCATACTGATGCATCCCTTTCCTGTTGAGGATTCTAGGGAAATATTTTTCGCAATCAAAGGGTAGCCTGACAAGTTGTCAGTAGTTCAGCGACGCAGTGGGTTGTTGCTGAGGTTTTTCTTCTCATCGTTGTTTCAAACTAACAGGCTGACGAAGGGGCAATATGAAGATAGAACTACCTTTTATTATTGGGAGAACATCATGATTTCAATCAATAATCTCAGACGCAACTTTTTTTTTGATAGAAAGGGGCTTCTGTCACAAGCCTTCCTCTTTTTTCATCCTGAAATGAATTCTCGACCTGATTTTACAATATTCTCTCTTCCAATACTCGCTCCTGATTATAGCTATAAACCGAAAACCTTCGAGAATCTCTTTGATAATTTAGTGATCCATCCTGAAGGACATCTGATAATATAATCTTTAGAATCGATATAAGAGAATGATATGAGGTGTTGCTTTTCAATATGTCAATATTTTAGATGATAAACATGATATATCATCACCAGCAATGATTATATCAGTTCATCATCATCTCAAGTGTTTTTCTCTTCGAGGTTATAAAGCATCCAAATAATAATCGGAATCATTAAAATCATCTCAAAGTGTAGGCAATCAACAATAATGTCTTTTTCACAATCGATCACCATTTTATTGATGCTCGTAGTGAGCATATCATCTACTAATAATGAATCAATCGATTATGCCACAGCTCAAAATATCACTGCAGACTATTGCTACGTGAAAAGTTATGACGAAGTACCATCCATCGTTAAGAAATGTAAATATATTGTCCTTGAGGGCTTTGAGGTTCCTGCTGGTAAAACTCTGGAGCTGGACTTGCAGAAAAATGCTGTGTTATTATTCGAGGGGACCCTCAAATTTGCAGTTGCACACTGGGACGGTCCACTCATTCATATAACAGGAAATAACATCCAAGTAATTGGAGGAACTAGTGAGTACCTAATTGGATAATCATGTTTTTTTACAAAAGGTTAACAGAGTCGTCTTCTACGCTTTCAAATCCCAACACAAAATTGATGTCATTGAATGACAGCATTGCCGCTCGTGCGCGGAAATAATTTCATTAAGTGACAGCATACTTGCACTCGCATCCATCATTGTCGGAAAATAACTCATCAATCTGTTACATGATGAAAAATAATAATGACAGTAGATTTATCTAACAAATCTCCTGATGTAGCAGAAAGTGCTAACATTGTAGATTTGAACCTCCTACCAGACAAATGGAGGAAAAGTATGAATTATAATTTTATATATTTCACATATTTTACATATTTTATATATTTTATATATTTTATATATTTTATATATTTTATATATTTTATATATTTTATATATTTTATATATTTTATATATTTCATATATTTTATATATTTTATATATTTTATATATTTTATATATTTTATATATTTTATATATTTTATATATTTTATATATTTTATATATTTTATATATTTTATATATTTTATATATTTTATATATTTTATATATTTTATATATTTTATATATTTTATATATTTTATATATTTTATATATTTTATATATTTTATATATTTTATATATTTTATATATTTTATATATTTTATATATTTTATATATTTTATATATTTTATATATTTTATATATTTTATATATTTTATATATTTATATATTTTATATATTTTATATATTTTTTGGGTATTCTTAACTTGTTGTTTTTCACCAAAAAACACCAATCCGTACTCCGTTGAATATAAAGCAAGAATAAGTTTGACTATAGCTTTTCGATTCACAACGTATTATAACTGTGGCATCAGGATATGTGTTAGATAGTTCACTGTCACTATCATTTTTCATCATGCAATAGAATGTTGAGTTAGTTTTCAACATTGATGGATGCGACGCAAATAAACTGTCTCTTAATGACATTCTTTCCGCACACGAGCTGCAATGCTGTCACTTAATGAAACTCCTCGAAAAACGCCATCAGATTTGAAGGCGTTGAAGGCTACTCTGTCAATCTTTTGTAAAAAAAAATATTTTGTGCATGGCGAGTGCAATGTGTTTTGCCGTTCTCTATAACTATTTTCATCATTAGGTATTTTTGTTATTGATGTGATAGCTATATCTGTAGGTATCCAGAACACATATTGATTATTTCACCAAGAGCCATATCGAGTTGGCAGATTAGATGGTCTCAGATTGGCAGCTCATGACTTGATGCTCAATTTTTTTGTACTAATTTTTCTAACGGAATATTTGTGAAGATCACAACCTAGTAAGGTTTTTGCTGACGGCTATAAACGCTCAACCACTATGGAACAATTTTATTTATACATGATTTTTTCCAATATTTTGTATATTTTGCTATAATCATCGATTTTTTGATTGAGATATGTGCTATTTTATCTACGAGTATTTTTTGTTTCGATGTTCTGCTTGAAATCCTTGGATGATCCATCAAAAATCATTATATCGACTATCGAGTTTCCAAGGAGAATATTCCTAAAAACAATGGTAGTAACTTCTGAAACTTCGATCATCAATATCTGTTTTTTTTTCTGTTATTATACCATGAGCATATAAGATCTATTTTGCAGTATTTCTGTGGAGAGAAAATTCAATCTTTTTATTATGGAAGTTATGAATAAAATATTTGATTTTCCATTGTACCTAAGTAATTGAATATTGTGGAATGTTGATACCTTCTTCCAAGTTCGTTAAGGAATTTTATTGTATGAATCATAATCCTTTTCCGATGACAATTCGAAAGCTAAAATAACTTGAAAAAATGCCAACAAGCGAATGATGACAGTGGCATACACATGAACTATAAACCAAAAGGACTCAAAATTTTTCAAAATAATCGAAAGACAACAATTTATGATCCTTCTAGATCATCTCATCCATGGACAGGGTGAAAAATATTGGGACGGTCATGGAGGCTCTGGTGGAGTTACAAAGCCTCAAAGAGTATTCTCGGTGAATGTCAAGGGAGGAACTTTCAAAAATATCAACATCAAAAACTGCCCGATGTTTTGTGTTTCCATTATTGGAAACGATCTCACTTTTTCTGGATTCAACATCGATAACAACGACGGTTTCAATAAGGTTGGTTCACCATGAATGGATTGATAATGTCTTTGATTTAGCACAGATTATAAATGAGCCAACAAGAAAAACAGTCACTTCTGAGTCTCTTCTTGATTACATAATACTTAGGAAAGAACAATTGATTGAAAAGGGTGTAGTAGACCATAATATTTCTGACCATTCCATAGTCTATTGTAAACTCAATTTGAAAAGGGCAATAGTCCCAAAGATGTGTACCTATAGATGTTATAAAAATTTTGATGAGGAGTTATTTATTAATGATTTGAGAGATATATCATTCTTCCGTATATTCGACCAAGAAAATGTTGATGAAAAAGTATCATACTTGGTGAATTGTTTAATAAATTTATTTGATAGGCACGCTCCTATAGTAACTTCTAGAATAACGAAAAATAAAGCCCCATGGCTAACATATACAATAAAACGAATGATACGGGAGAGAAACAAAGCTCTGAGGAAATTTAAGCAGACAAAATCACCAGCTCATCTACAATTTTACAAGGATTTGAAAAATTTTACAAATCAGGCTATAATAAGAGAAAAAAGGGCTTATTTCCTTCACCAATTTAATAATTCTACTTCAAAAAAAATGTGGCATACACTTAGATCATATAATTTTGTTAATGATAAAAAGCGTGAAATTCCTGAGAGCATAAAGAATCCTAGTGGGATTAATAATTCCCTAGTAAATTCTATTCCTAATGTTGCTCCTCCTGATCATCTTCTGGATTATTATAGGCTGAACAACATCGTACCACCCATTTTTAAATTTAAGGAAATAAATGACACATTCGTTTATGATAATATTTGTAAAATTAAATCAAATGCAATGGGTTGTGATGGGTTGAATGTTACGTTAATCAAATATTGCTGCCCTCTTATAGTTCCATATATTACACATATTATAAATTTTTGCATCATGAACGGTGTTGTTCCGTCAGTTTGGAAGAAGGCTGTAGTAAAAGTACTACCCAAAAATCAACATCCTGTAGAATACAAAGATCTTAGGGGAATAAGCATTTTACCTATTCTTTCTAAGATTCTTGAAAGGAGTATCGAAGTACAGATAAGAGAACATTTGTCTAATTTTTCATTACTACCCACTGTTCAATCGGGCTTCCGCAAAGGTCACAGCTGCACTACAGCTTTACTTAATATTGTTGATGATATAATTACTTCCATAGATAAAGGTCAATGTACAATTTTAGTTCTTCTAGACTTCAGCAGAGCTTTTGATACTATAAATACTGACCTGCTACTTAACATTTTGGGTTATATAGGTTTTTCTGATATGGCCACCCTTCTTTTACGAAATTATTTAAGTAATCGTGAACAGTGTGTAAAAATTGATACAGTTCAATCTGAATATTTGGCATTGAAATCAGGGGTGCCTCAGGGTTCTATCCTTGGCCCGTTGCTTTTTTCTATATACACTCTCAATCTGATCAAATCTCTGAAGCTATGTAAGATTCACGTATATGCAGATGACACCCAAATCTATTACAGTTTTCCTCCCTCACTAGTAGATAATGCTTGTGAAATTATAAATCAGGAATTAGTAACCTTCACTGATTCAGCTTCTGAACACTGCTTGTTGATTAATTGTTCTAAATCTAAATTGTTGTTGTTTGGTTCTGCTTATAATCGTGCTAAAATGCTGCCTATAAACATTAAAATTAAAGATGATCCGTTAACTATATAGAACTTTATAGAATTCGATGTCATTATGCCCCCACGGTAGAGTTTTTGGTGTGTTAGGTATAATGAAACGTTTATCGTCATGATATGAAAGGGCAACTTTGTTTTTCATTTTCGTATAAATATCATGATGATCACTACGGAAACAATTCATTTTTCTGAAGATAAAGCCGCCTTTTTGTACAATATTTTTGTAATCATCCAGTGTTAATTGGGTTCTAACCACAGATCTTGAAATGCCTTTTGCTTTCTTCAATTCACTACCTAAAGATCGAATACAATATGCTTTGGCCCCAGTTCCATAGAAACTCACAATAGGATCATCTGGAAATTCATCCTTCATATTTCCCACGACTGATTTCGTAATCGGCATACCCATTTTATTGTTCACGGGGTAATTGGATGTGTCGAAATACGCTATGTTTTCCTTCATGAAATTGTAAAAGTTTTCTGTCTCTATTTTCAGGATCAAGGAATCTGTATCAGTATATAATAATTGTGATTTGCTAGCAAACTGTTTCTTGATACATTCATAAAGAAAATTATATATGACGACTTTCGACACATCTAATATACAAAAACCCAAATAAAGTGGTTTGTCATAGTGCACCCTTACTTTACCCATGTGGATCGCTACAAAATTCTCATGAAATATTTTACAGGTTTTATAATTCGGTTGCGCGATCAATGCATTGGCACCCATCCTTCTTTTGACACTATCCCAATGAGTAACCAGTTTGATATCAGTTCTTTTATCTACATTCTCCATTGTCTTGCCATAAACTGAGTTAACCATATTTTTAAACAGATCTTTATACGCCTTATTGGTACTCTTGTTACGCATTTCAGTATTGAGGTCTACATACTTCTTCAGCCACGGGGATTGATTGAATTTAAGAACTCTATGAGTTTTCACCAATACCAGCCCATTCATCAAAGCTTGTTTGAGGTTTCTTTGATGCACGATATATTTAGATTTGTTGAACAAATTTGGAATCAATTTCAGTAATTTCGATATCGAACCAGGAGGCGACATTGACTCTACGAGAAATGGAAGATCCGAATGAGCGTCATGTAATCCTTCGGGATAGTGTACATCCACTTCAAAGATATACCCGCATGGACCATCGTCCGCCAAATTCATTACATCCAATTCTTCAATGACTTCAGAAGATAACCACTCGAAACCAGAAGTAGGTAGCGGTTGCGACATGCTATGCCCATATAAATTAGTTGCATCAAGATACATAATAAATGATGTTGGTTCATTTGGATTGAAATTCGGAAGAAAACTATTATTTGCTACATGGGATCTGAGGCTGCACTGGCTAATGCCGCCCCTTATTCCTTTCTTGAAGAAATGTATCATGTCTATGTCGGTTAGTAATTCCAATTCAACTTTGGTATATCTCAACATAGCATCCCATGATAAACCGGGTGCTGTGAAGTATTGGCTAGGATCTAACTTATATGTTCTCAAACAAACCTTCCGAAAGTTTTCGAAAACATCGCATAGTAATAGAACATCTGATTTCAAGTAAATGTCTGAGTAATCTCCGAGAGATTTACACTTGAATAGGTTCCAGACAAGCTCAGCTCTCCGATAATCCCCATCCGAAATGTGTTGGTTGGAAAGGTTATCATAAAATTCATTTTTTGATGGTAAAACTTGAACGTCCAATTTATCCATTGAAGTAATGAAGCTATATGGGAAAATACCTTTTTTAGTCATGACTTCAAATTGTATTGGGTGTCGGAAATGCTCCATAGTTTCAATTAATTGATTCGATTTCAAATTTCCAGCTAACGTTTCAAGGGATTGTGGAAGAAACTTGTAGCTATCTAAAAAGCGGAGTTTGAGAAATATGTCATGATTGTGGCCATCTTTTCCCAGATATTTGTCAACCAAGATGTGCTTGGTGAATGAAATATATTTCTCCTTTGTTTGAGCCACGCAATCTACTTGTTCATTCTGATCAAATAATTCTTTGATAAAAAGATGGCTATCATAACCGCTCATATTATGAAAGAATATGGGAATGAAATTTGGAATTTTATAATTCAAATTGCAAATTGAGTGTGCTGCTCCAAATCTCTTCCTACCAGTTAAATGACAGTGATCTCTCACTTTAACATCACCATATTCGAAGGGTTTATCACAAATACCGCACTCGGTTGCTCTGTTAAAATCAAGCTCTTCTGCTCGAGTCAATTTCTCCATCGGAACTATATGCTTCAAATATGTATTGTATATATTTTTTGAATCATTCACTAAACTTGAAACAAATTTCTTCGATACACCTTTGCCACGAAAAGAAACAAATTTCGTGATGGAATCATCGTATGAGCATTTTATCACATATGCAAATAAATGTGGTTCATGAATGAATGTTCGATTAGTAAACGATTTCTTCGAATCTGGTTCACAAGTATGTATCGGCTTCAATACTGACTCAAAATCTGCATATATAACGAAGGGTACCTTCATCTGTTTCTCGAAATTCTCAAATTTCAAAAGATTTTCTTGTGTATCATTACCAAATTTATCAATTTTTAGTTTTGTAGACGGTGTTGTTGTAAAAGTATGATTACAATCATTCTGTTGATGGCGCAACAACTTAGACTCGTCAGAGAAATATAACAAACATCCATCACAGAAATATTTCTTATGACCTCTCGAAGATATTTGACTTGAAACCAATCTAGACAAGTTCTTTATCCAGCAATAGTGACTATTACCAGAATCATCTGTCATCAATAGTAAGTTAACATGTTTACTCATTCTCTTTCTAGCATAATGAAGTGGGCCAACCACTTGATACTCAACTTGCTGATTTTCAAAGACGCTTTCTAAACCATAAACATTTATGGAACAGTCGTTTAGGACCTCAAATTTAGGTATACTTGATACCTTGACAGGAAACTCTATACCCATCAGATTCAGGACTGTTGAAAAATGCGGGTACGAAGACATTTCACACGGCTTGCTGTATGCTGGATATAGTGCAGATGTCACAGCCCATGCGAAACAGCATTCGTCCTGATTAATCACATTCACCACCGCCGACTTGTTCTCGATGAATCTGGGGAGTTTCAAGTAGGAACATCCTCGCAGCGGGCTATATTTCTTGATGTTTATCTCGAGAAATAATATCTTCTCGAGAGCCCACCCTGTAACAATAGAAAATATTGAGGTGACAATATTCTTCAATGGGTTCGCATAAATAGCTAAAATGTTACAATTGAACTCACCAGAATCACGTTCTTCGAATTCCGTTGAAAGATTCACAATCATCTCCTTGAATGTATCTATGCAAGCTTCCAGATCGAGGGAAGAATCGATGATATGATTGGGTGTAATGAAGGATTTATTATCACGAATATCCTTAGATTCAATCACATATCTCCCAAACATTTCCATGTTCACTTTGATGGTGTGGTGAATCGAGACCATATTGTTTAATAATGATATGATAGTCGCTCTATTCTCATCAAAAAATGTATTATAATCTAATACTCCAGTTCTACATTCCACTCTGTAACTGATGATGCGGCATCTGAATGCGCTCTCAATCACGGATATGCCATTTCCTTGATTAATACAAGCATTCGTACGATGCTCCAATGACCTCTTATGTGCCGCCATTCTGTCTGCAGGAACTGTTTTATCACATACAGTGCATGTTTGCACATTTCCAATCGCTGATGTTGATGATGCATCATCTAATCGTGACTTCTTTGCCGCAGATGGACCAACACTCCCTTTACACGACAATTTCTGATGGCGCCGCAGGTTATCACTTCGTGTAAAGGATTGGGCACAAGCACTGCAGAACAACATTTCGATTAAGCGAATGCAAAGTACACTTTCGAGAATGAAAAAGGAGTGTGTGACAATCGAGAGCAATGGGAGAACTGAAGTCTAACGAACACACCTTTCAATTTATAGGGGAGAGGAGTGATGACGTAGAAGTCGGCAAGGTTATCCCCTCCTAACTGAGTGACCTCGAGTGTAGGATGTCGAGCGAGCCATCAAGGTCACATACTCTCTGAGTCAGAGGAACTCTTCCACATCTTCCCAAGGTCGCGAAAAGAGCGCATATATCATCAATCGCCAAGGTCGTCTCTCAAAAGAGTGCACGTATACTCCCAAGGCCACTCCACCCGAGATCACTGTATTCTCCTAAGGTCATCCAAACGCAAAATCACTCCCAATCGAAGGTTACCCCCCAAGAACACCCTCCAAGACCACTCCCCCCAAGGTCACCAGTGGCGTACTGCAAGCATAATATGTGATGCGACCTTGGGGGGTGACCTTGGGGGGTGGCCTTGGGGGGGTCGACCTTGGGGGGAGACCTGGAATCGGCTTAAACCTTCTACTTGCATGGATATTTATTCTATTCAAGATGATGAATATTTTTAGTTGATCAAAATTGTATTTTACCGATTTCCTTCATGTAGAATAAAATACAAATGAACCATGCTGAATAGAATAGGTTTCAAAGAATCAATTCGTGTTATATTTTTGTGGTTTTATACATCTGACTATTTGCTTCTATTAATTTCATTTCGCACGACTATTAACAAGAAGGTTTAACATTACCGCCCGCTCTCCTCCACTCTCCCCGATACCGAGAGAGATAGTTAGATCTTGCTTCCAAACAATATAATGCATTAGAGATGGGAAGAGGAAGGGCCAGTCTATGTATTTTATTGGTCAGAGGTATAGCACAACAAGTGGGAGGAGATAGGTAACCAACCGAACATTCTTGGTATCAAGATTTCAATCCTTCGGACTCTCAACGATAACCAGCCAAGTAGTGCTTCGGATGACACTTAAAAAGCTAAGGTCCCCGTCTTCCTTACTCATACAAGTCCCAATGAGACTTCGAGGTTGGTTTCGAAGTTTTCGAAGTATGCTTCGCAAGTAGGATGGCTGTTAAAAATGTTGGAAGTTAGAGTGGCTGTTTCGAGGATTATACTTGAAAAGACGCAAAATGTAATGCAGACTCATTTACTAACAAGAACAACAAAGGAAGTAACAACCTGTTCGAAGTACGAACTGAACAAGAAGAAGAACAAAAGGGAATTATTGCGCGGTTGTACAGTAATTAGACATAAGACATTTTCTCAGTGTCAAATGTCAACGTAATAGTCTTCTTCTTCTTCGATGAAGAATAAACAGATACTATACAGATCTTTGCTACACTACGAAGCAGAGTAACTGATACCTTCAATGTTGTCACAACAAAAAAAAACACACACTGACACATACTATTCAAGCAATAGCCGCACATAGACAGTATCGAGTATAGGAATCCCAGAGGCACCCGATTGAATCTGGAATATGAAGTTGGGGTAGTCAATACAGACTGTATAATATATTGTGTTGGTGTATGAGTTGACCTGCATCTTAGTTGGGACAAATATTACTCGTTAGTTTATCTATGTATCTGATCTTCGCTTTCTACCTATTGTTTTTTTTTCAGTCGCCTTCCACTACAGGTAGGATTCATCATCAGATTTCAAATCGTACATTTACAATGATTTCGAAATTGAATTTTGAAACAGGTTTCGCAGCGATCGATTCTTGTCAGAGAGTCTGGTCAATTTTCCATAGATCTTTGAGGATATTATTAACAACAACAATAAAATTTCCACTATCAAGATGAAACACTATGGCTCTATAAATAGAAATAATAGTTTGATCAAAATCATGATCTTGATAGGTGATCGAATTTCGTTGCAAAATATTCCACAGTAAATATCAATTCATTCTTGGAAGTTCATATTCGAATATCAGATTAAAAAGTGAAACAGAATAAAAAACCAATTGAAATATTGAATTCGTTCTACAAAGTATTCGAGATAAAAGTGATAATGTTATTTCTGTTATCAATAGTTCAACAATTTCGAGTGTTTTCACATAGATATAAAGCAAGGAGGATATTCTCAGTGTTTCAAACTTCTCACCGAACCATTTCCAATCATGATTGCTTGTTTGAAATTGTTTGTGGGTGTATTAGCAGCTGCAGTCAGTATAACAGCTTCTCCATTAGGCTATGAAGCCATCGACTACGAAACAGCCAAAAACCTCACAGCAGACTATTGCTACATAAGGAGCTATAATGAGGTGGATTCAATTGTGAAGAGTTGTAAATACATCGTCGTCCAAGGCTTTGAAGTACCAGCTGGTAAAACTCTGAACCTCAATTTGCAAAAGAAGACTGTGCTGCTGTTCGAAGGCACTCTTTCGTTTGGTGTAGAACACTGGGATGGCCCGTTTATATCCATCTCTGGATATGAAATTCAAGTCATGGGAGGAACTAGTAAGTGATATTTTCGAAATTCTTGTTGATAATCTTCGATGACAATATTACAACCTTTGAATGATCTTGATCGATGAGTAATTAACTGTGGGTGTAGATCTCTCTAATATAAAAGATGTTATAGATTTTGATAGGTGGGATATAAGGACTCAACATTATATAATATATATATATTCTCGCTGAATATGTCTAAAGAAATGCATCATAAATTAAATACTCGAAGCAAGACATTTTCATCGATACTTATCATCTTCTGTGAATTCATCCAAGACTCAAACATTTTGAACTCCTTGTCGGAAAAATTTTTTCTGGCAAAATCTGCATCGCTGCTTCTTCCGCTTCTGTGAGGATATCCTCAAGAACGTAATTTTCATCAGTTTCCTCAAAGAAGTTTCCTTTTTCTACAGGCAAAACTGACAAGTGCTATAACAATGTGTCGTACCCGTGGCAACCAGACAATCAACCAACTTTGACCAAAATGTAAAAAAGTTACTGTTGTCATTTTGACATTTATGGGGTCCTGAGACGAAAGTAGCTTCGATTTGATCACGAAACTTATTATCTCATAAAAAATCGTTTTCTTCCAATTGTTGGTTAAAATATTGTATGCCACTCATGTGTTATGTTTCATATAAATTATTCTTGCGTGACTCATTTTCAGTAGTAATATCCCTAGGACATTGATAACAGACGAGATAATTTCATGACAATCGAAAAGAAATTTGTCATGAAATTATGAGGCATTCATCAATGTCCGAGGGATATTCGGCGGATAATTTTTCGACAAAAAAAGTCATAACTCAACACAACGAAACATTTATTTATTAAAAGTACAGTTAGTGAAAGTGCTAATTCGCCAACAGCAGTTGATCTATTCGAGTGATTTGTTATCTTTTTCTCCTTTACATTCAAGCCAATTGCTTCAGCAGAAGATTTAGTCCATCCATTCATTGTATTTCTTCCAACAGGTAAATTATCGTACCATTTGCCAGTTTCATTTTTCCAGTGTCGATTTGGTTTCAAGAACAGTCGTGGTGAGATAATATTGTCGCCTCGTTTTGATATCAGTTTATGAAAAAGACGTACAGGGCAGCTTTGTCTCTCACTATTAACTTCGTTTATCGCACTCCTATGAGTTCGGAAAAAAAATTTGTTGGAACTTACGTATTTTGACCTCCTCATCACGAATCTGAAGTCAAAACGCGGCGGTCTACAGTATTTTCGGAGATACGGCCTCATTTTGTCTCAAAAATGCACCATTTGACATGTCAAATTTCTGCTATTAGGAATACAGAAAATTCACCCTTCTTTGAACCAAAACACTATACACGCATATATTTACTTGTTTCCAACAATTCTCAGCAGAAAAAACGATTATTTTTTCAAAAAATTCACACTTCTTGGAAATGTAAACAAAACAACCTTTTTACACGGATTTTCTAGTAATTTGTATTTATGATGTTGGCAACGTGATTGTTTGGCTCATGGTAAGACGTTGCCAACATCTCAAATAAAAATAACCAGAAAATCAGTGAAAAAAGATGTTTTGTTTACGTTTTGAAGAAGGGCGAGTTTTTGTGAAAATAACAGTTTTTTATGCAAAAAAGTGTTGGAAACAAGTGAATGTGAGCATGTGTGATGTTTTGGCTCAAAGAAGGATTCATTTTGTGTTTTAATTAGCAGAAAATGGAGATTTGAAATGGTGCATTCTTGAGACAAAATGGGGCCGTATCTCCGAAAATACTTGAGGCCACCGCGTTTTGACTTCAGATTCGTGATCAGGAGGTCAAAATACGTATGTTCCACCAAAAATTTTTTTCTAACTAGTAGGAGTGCGATAAACGAAGTTTTACCTTTTTCTTTGATTAGCGCATTTATACTTTGAACATTCTCATTGCCGAAACGTGACATTTCGAAATTTATTTGGATGAAGTTGTCAAACTCGATCGTGTTGTCATAGGGATTGAAAATTGCACTGAATGCAATTATCAGTCTAATGTTGACATGATTGGGTGAAATTGTTCCACATGACACAAAATGACGAAATTTGAATGGTTGTTAGAACAGTCGAGAAATTATCAACATAACACACTGGTAAGGTACCATAAATAACTATTATTTCATTCTTCAGTTATTTCTTTATGTATAGAAAATGTGACCATGTCAATATACAATTGGATGCTCTAACTACAATGAATATTATCATTATCATTATTTCCTTTTCATCAAATTGTGTAATCTATCACAGATCACCTCATCCATGGACATGGTGAACAATATTGGGACGGGCAGGGTGAACACGGTGGTCTCAAAAAGCCACAGAAGGTGATGACGATCAACGCCCATGGTGGATCTTTCAAAAACATCAATATCAAAAATTGCCCAATGTTTTGCGTTGCCATCGTAGGAACTGATCTCACCTTCTCTGGATTCAACATCGATCTCCAAGATGGATTCACGGTGAGTTGAGTTGCTACTCATATCATAACTCGTATTGAATAGTATTATAATTTCACGAGCCCAGAGATCACAGTTTTCTGATGAATTCTCTATACATAATTTCTTTCCGGCAAAAGTTATATCAACAGAGTCACATACAGGGCGTTTTGTGCTGCTGGGCACGGATGTAATGCATCATGATTGTGAAAAGTAATCAAAGATCAAATGTCAAATACAAATAAACCAATCACGTCCAAAGAAGAATTATTACTGCAGGTGGCCTATATAAAGTCATAAACAGATGAATCTCAAAAGCGCCGAAAATATAAGTTATGGTCAACTTCGTTTATCAACTAGAATGATGAAGCCAAGAATTTATGTACAAATGACCCAAAAGGGCACTGATAAAAGAAGTAAATAGCTTAAAATTTGATATTACAGAAAAAAACAAAGCCATTAATTTGGAACTTAATGACAAAATGTGGTGCACGTGTTCTTTTGTCGAATTGCCGCTTTGATAGAAACGAAGGGTGAATTTTTATATAAAAATGTTGACCGAAACTCAATCGAAAGCAGTCGGCAGTCACAATCATGGATCGGAGGAGCTAAGTTCCTCAATACCGTGGTCACCACGGTTTGTTTTGAAGCTAACGGACTTTTAAGTAGCTGATTCTTTGTCGACAGACATCAGAACATACTTTGTCCAAATTGCAAGTAGTCGATAGACATTGCAAAAGTTAGTCTTTAGGCTGAAAGTGAAGCTCAACAGTGTTTTTATAAAGTAACTTGTACAGTTGAAAGTTTTCTCAGTTTAAACCAGTCAGTTTGCAAGTGTCGCAAATTTCCAAACGAAGAGAAAAGTGAACCAGATATAAAATATGTAAGTTGCCCAAAACCAGTCTATATAAATGCCCGTAGGAAATATATTTCAGATCATTGACCCAAAAGTTTAAAAGGCACATGTTAGGGAATCATGCCATTCATATCAGAGGGTGTCGTTTGTCGGATAGTATAGCCAGGGTTGTACTTGAATATATTGAAGTATTTGACGTAGGATTTTCTGATTACCAAAAGAGTGACTGATTAAATAGCTTTGTGTATTGAACTTGATGGGATAATTACCTGTATAATTGTAAATTCGATTTTGTATTCTTTTACGTAAATTAATATGGTTCTTTCAGGAGTACTTGTAAATCTTGATTATATTTCTATATGTCAGTAGACCACTATAGATATTTTTTGAATAAATACTTCATGTTTATATCAAGTTAATCGATGCCGTTGTTATTTCATCCGCCTGTAAAACCTTACCCTAATAACATCTGTAGCTCACCACCTCACATATAGGACAAATCCGCTCGGCCTATTCAAAAATAATTTAACATCTCATCAAATAGTGAGGTGTGCAGCACAGTTTCTGTTACAATGATAACCGCCACTAACCAAATTAGTACGACTGTTTCGACATGTTCTTGCATAAAGTGTAATATTAATTAGAAATTGTCAGATAATTCAAGTGAGTTAGGCTCTCTAACGAATGGAATATTTCCACAGAACAACCTTGGGAGGAACACCGACGGTATGTCTTTCTCCCAATCGAACAACATCTTGATTGAAAACTGCAAAATCTGGAACCAAGACGACTGTATCAACGTTTTGGGTGGTAGCACCAATTCGCTCGTCAGAAACGTCCATTGTTGGGGTTCCCATGGTTTCAGCATCACCTCGGGAATGTCTGATTCTGCGGCACTCAACAGCATCAGCAACATCACTTTCGAGGATTCTTCCATCGGTGGGTCATTGGGTGGGATTCATGTGAAGACTTTACCTACTGGTGGACCTGGAGTGTTGGACCGAATAACTTATAGGAATATCCAAATTACAGGTGATTCAACTTCACACACAATACAAACTAATAGGATATTCTACTTGAGATCGTGAATTTAAAACACTCAGTACAAAACTGAACAATTTATTTCACCAAACACTCGAATTACAACTCAATAAACACTTAGTTAAATCACTACGATAGTCGCTTTAAGAATCTCAATGTTCACAATACTAGCTTTGTTTCTAAACTGACTGTCCGCGCCACTGCGCTTATTTTATATAGGTACAAAACACTCATTTTAGCAAAATCTTGAATATTACCATACATTTTCGAGAAACTGCGACGGTTATGAGTCATCCGCTATTGTTCTCTAATTGGTTCGTCAGCGAGCGATATTATCGCGAGGCCATAAATCACGACCTAGACTCGATCTGCCGAGATAATGACTTCCGGTATTCTCGGAACACAGCACAGTCTGTAACAATATAATATATTCATTTCAAAAATTAATAACTGAGGAAATATTCTGAAAAGAACAAAATTTTTGGATGATTTCAATAGGGTTCATCAAATTCTGAATATTTAACATCGTTATCTACTGCAGTAGTAAATGTAAAGTAGAATAAGAAAAAGCGACGACACCTGATTATTATACACAGTAAAAGTAACTTGGGTGTAAGTAGAATTATTCTGAAACATAAAACCATAAGAAACACCAAATGGTTGAAATGTTATATTCTCAATGGTGCTATGATTCAAGTTGTCATTGAATCCTGATATTATATATAAATTGATAAAAAAATTGTAAGTGAGCATGTGAATGGTTTGAATTTCATGCGCTCATTTGTTCGATCTTAGAACCTTAGAACTTTTGCCAATAGGTGGCACTGACGTCCTTCCTACCATAATTAGTTTTAATAATGGGTTTGATATATTGGATTTTGCATTATCAATTCAATCAATTGGCCTAGGCCCTAGTGCTACTGATAAGGATTCATGTGAGTCGAAACATTTTGGCATCAACCGAATTGTCCCTATAGATTCTTCTGAGTCTGGTTGATAATTATATAGATTATATTATAATAATCTAACCTAGAGAAAAACACCAGAGGTGGTGTAGAAAAGCACTGATTCACCTGAACACACTCATGATATGGTGTACATCAGTCTTTGAACGCACCGAATATAAATTCATTGAGATAGGATTCAGCATCTAGAAAATCACAGAATGAGCATCACACCAATGCGGTGTCAAATCCTCTCAGAAATACATAAACAACACCACCAAGTGTTCATTCTGCTAAATTCAGCACTGGCACTAGAGTTTCTCACAACTAGGTTTCACTATCGAAAACACCTATGAAAAAGATTGGTGGTGAATGATATGCCGTTTACTGAAACTTAAACAATCAGGACCTCAGGCGACACCAGACGGTGTTAGCTGGTGTGAGCTGGTAGGTAATTTTTTTTCGCTGTATAAGTACATTCAT
This sequence comes from Chrysomela aeneicollis, assembly GCA_029955515.1. Classification (NCBI taxonomy): domain Eukaryota; kingdom Metazoa; phylum Arthropoda; class Insecta; order Coleoptera; family Chrysomelidae; genus Chrysomela; species Chrysomela aeneicollis. The sequence continues at coordinate 541,528 of JARUHQ010000026.1, read as the reverse complement.
TAAAATGTGTGGATAGTATATCGATTTCATTGATGTGAACCAATCTATATCTCTGGCTTAAATCATTAATTATCTTTGAATTATTGACAACCACTCTCTTTTATGTAAACAAACTGATATCATATGAGTACCATGTTTATGAACTCCAACTTTGAAAACTCAGATAGGAACCTCAATTTTTCATCGCAGCTTGGGAGAGGGAACAAAAAGATTAGTTTGAACAATTTATTTCAACTCACGACAACACAAAGTCATCCCTACTTTGAATGCTCGAAGAGATGAAATTATAAAAATTGGAAGAAAAAATAAAGCGACTTCGACATTCGTTATCAAAATAAAAAAAAAGTTCACTGGAGAATATTTCCTATTACAAGGATCAACTAATGAAGGCATAACATACGAAATATGTCAAAAATCATTTAGAATTGGGTAGGTAATTTCATGCAATATATCTAGAATATAACGTAGAATCTGGGAATTAAATAACATATAGGGTGCTCCAAAATGAGCAACGGTTCCTTTTAGGAAACCTTGTATTCTCCTTGCCATCATAACACTCAAGCTACAAGCTTCAGTGATTTGTCATGTTCATTTTTGCTGTTGTATAACACTTCGTTGTTTCTCGGATTATAAACTTCATTATTTCTAGTTCATTCGAGATGATATTCTTCGAGTTATTCTGTTTCAAAAATACTTCCCCATCTAAATCTACATAGATCCTTTGTATTGAAGGACCAAATCACAAACTGAATGCATCCGTTAGTGTTAATTCATGAAATCATTTATATTTCAGATGTGACAAGATTCGCCATAGAGGCCCAACAAGATTACCCCAACGAAGATGGCAAATCGTCGAACAATATCCAAATAACGAATCTGAATCTGATCGACGTCACTGGAACTGTCACAGGTTCATATGCGAAAGGTGTTCGTATCAATTGTGGTTCTGGATCATGCTCCAACTGGAATTGGTCAGGTGTCAAGATTACTGGAGCTCAGAACAGAGACGAGTGTAATTTCAGTCCAAACGGATATTCATGTTAGATGATTGTCACAGTGTAAATATAAAGATATCTTATGATCATCCATTCACTGATTTCAATTCCTATAATTATCACACTCGTCTTGGGGGGATTCAAATATTGGAAAGCTTTCCAATTGGGTGGATCCTGGGAGGATACAAGAACAACTTCTAGAGCAGTCAATTCGAATATACGAAAAGAAGAATTGAGCATTCGAAATTCAATGACTATTGATGATTTGCTTCACCTTCTTCATAAAGGCAACCATTCCAGATTCGGAAAATCAAATGATTATTGGAGTTATGATGGCACCTTCATTCATAACAAGAATATTTCTTGAATCTACTACTGAGTCGCTTCGCAATGCAATGATGATATAATCACATGGAAGTGGAATCCCAATTGGGGGTTTCCAACTATAAGATATTCTTAAGATATTTCGTGCATAATCCATAATCTATTCAAGGCGGGTGTGCCGCGATCAAAGATGAAATGTCAAATACAGATAAACTAATCACGTTCAGGGAAGAATAATTACTGCAGGTGGCCTATATGAAGTCATAAACAGATGAATCTCAAAAGCGCCGAAAATATAATTTATTGGTAAACTTCGTTTATCAACTAGAATGATAAAGCCAATAAAAATTCACAAACAAATGTACCTAAAAATGGGGCTGATCAAGAGACATTAAAGACATATCACTGATATGAATGAGGAAAACAAATCCATTAATTTGAGGCTCGGTGACACAATATTGTGCACGTGTTCTTTTGTCAGATTGCTGCTTTGACAGAAATAAAGGGTAAGATTTTGATATAAAAATGATGACCGAAAGTCAATCGAAAGCAGTCACAAACATGGCTCGAAAGAGTTAAGTTCAGTAATACCGTGGTCATCACGGTTTGTTTTGAAGCTAACGGACTTTTAAGTAGCTGATTCTTTGTCGACAGACATCAGAACATACTTTGTCCGTTTTGCAAGTAGTCGATAGACATTGCAAAAGTTAGTCTTCAGACTGATGGTGAAGCTCAACAGTGTTTTTAAAAAGTAACTTGTACAGTTGAAAGTTTTCTCAGTTTAAACCAGTCAGTTTGCAAGTGTCGCGAATTTTCAAACGAAGTGAAAAGTGAACCAGATACGAAATATGTGAGTTGCCCAAACCAGTCTATATAAATGCCCATAGGAAAAGATTTCAGATCATTGACCCAGAAGTAATTTAAAAGGCACATGGTAGGGAATTATGCTATTCATATCAGAGGGTTCTGTTTGTCGGATAGGATAGCCATGGTTGTATTTGAATATATCAAAGTATTTGACGTAGGATTTTCTGATTACAAAGGTGACTGATGAAATAGCTTTGTGTATTGAACTTGATCGGATAATTACATGCATGATTGTAAACCCGATTTTGTATTCTTTTATGTAAATTGATATGGTTAATTCAGGAGTTAATATAAATCTTTATTATATTCCAATGTCAGTAGACCACCATAGTTATTCGTTGAATAATGGGTCGATGAAATTGGTCGCAGTTGGCCACGATAACACCCAAAAAATAATATTACTCTATTGTTGAATAGACATTTCAAATACCTATCCAGCAAAAACAATGTTTCAAAATCGATCAAATAATAACGATTTTACAGTGGTGGTAATTTATCAAGGTGGACACTGATGTAAATTCAATTTCTCGGATACTATATCCAGAAAATTGATATTGATCTGTGAATTTTATATGGCAGGTGATTTTTTTTTAAACTGTGGGATTCATCACGACCTTCAAACTTCAGAGAGAGAAGTTCTAATATCAAAATCATCTCCCGTTATCTTTCACTGAATACATAACAGTAGTAGTGTAAAATGATTGATGTCTTTGATGACGTTTGATGGAAGATATGAGATTGTATCTCAATATTCGAATCATCTCAGGTACCTTCAAGTTGATAGGTTCGTAGGTATATAAATCGATAGAAATATTTCGAAAGCTGAAAACATTTCACCGAACCATGATTCTCGTTGGCTTATTGATATTCGTAGTCAGTTTAGCTCACGGCTATGAGACAATTGACTACGAAACAGCCAAAAACCTCACAGCAGACTATTGCTACGTGAAGAACTATAATGAGATAGATTCGATCGTGAAGACTTGCAGATACATCGTCATCGAGGGCTTCGAAGTTCCAGCTGGTAAAACTTTGAACCTCAAATTGCAAAAGAAGGCTGTGCTTTTGTTCGAGGGCACTCTTTCGTTTGGTGTAGCACACTGGGATGGTCCATTCATATCAATCTCTGGATATGAAATTCAAGTCATGGGAGGAACAAGTGAGTAATTCTTAAACTAACTCTTCTACACATTATAATAATAAGAATAGACATGAAGTTAGGTACTCCTATAATGTGTGTATCTGCTCACCATTTATCCAATTTTAAACTCCAAAGAAAAAAACGCGACTTTCCTACCTGCTCGCTCAAGTCTCACATTTATGGCAGCTATCTATTGGAAAATATGGAGAAACTTCAGCCGTGGCATTAGATATTTCCAAGGCATTTGATCGAGTTTGGCACCAGGGACCCCTCGCCAAGCTTTCATCTTATGGTTTGCCCCCTCATCAGCTGTGTTCTCTGCTTGCTGATTTTCTCTCAAACAGGTCTCTTCATTGTAGTGGTCAATGGAGTTTCATCTGATATTCTACTCATAAATGCTGGTGTTCCGCAGGGATCAATTTCAGCACCAACACTATTTCTAGTTCACAGCAACGATTTGTTGGAAGCAACTTCATGTCCTTTACACAGCTTCGCGGATGATAGTACCCTCCATACCGCTTTCTCTTCCAGGGCTCCTATATTGGCCCGTCAAACCAGAAATGAATGAGGAAGAAATGTTAACAAAATGAATTCTCGAATGGGGATCTAATAACCTGGTGGAATTCAATGCAAACAGAACACAAGCATGTCTTATCTCTAGAGAAGCCGATCTCACTGTGCCTAACATAATTCAGTCAAGAGTAACCATTTCATTGAAGTCATTCATTTCGATGCTTGGCGTTACTATCAGCAATAACCTTTCTTGGGAAGATCACGTGAGGTCTATTGCCAAAAGTGCATCTCAAAAACTTCGTTCTCTCTTTAGAGCCAAGAGCTATTTCACTTCCAGTAAGCTGCTTATGATCTATAAAGCACAGATCCGAACTGTCCTGCACCTAAACATATCCTGAAACTATTGGATTCTGTCCAAAAAAAGGCAATTCTTCTCGTCGGTGATGCCTCGCTTATACAAACTCGCTCATTTCTTCGGAACACCGTAGAAAAGTTGGCGATTTATCTCTATTTCATAGATATTTTCATGGGCGATGCTCTTCTGGAATATCAACAATCGTTACTACATTAGCAATCTCATCGATATTAACCCGTTTAGTTCAGTATTCACACCCCATCGTGGTCACTTTAGATACCTGTAGAACGTCCCTTTCCAAAGACTTGTTCATCCAACGAACATCGAGACTTTGGAACTCATTGCCTAGGGAGGTGTTCCCCGAGGCATACGATCTCCAGAAATTCAAGAAGAACACCAACTCTTACCTTCTTTTCCTTGGTTCTCACGATGTTCTCTGAACATTACAGAATATCCCTTTTCGTGAGAACCACAACACAAAAATAATCAGCGTTTTTGTTGAAACAAATTTTTATCAATCATAATATATCTTAAATTCAAATTGTCAATGCCAGAAAAGTCTACAATCAAGCGAATGAAGCATTTATCGGCAAGATTAGATACATTACACGTCTAGTTGATTTCCCACCTTCATCTGGGACGATGCCTTTTGCTCCTAGTGATACAAGAAGACCTTTGCATTTTCTTAACCTCTGATATGGATAAATCACATGTTATTAACCATCTCATCAACTACAAACTTATTCCCCATCAGATCGATGAAGTGTTGAATTTAATCCATTTATTCCTCCTCAGATCACCTCATTCATGGACATGGTGAAAAATATTGGGATGGCCATGGTGATGGGGGCGTTAAAAAACCACGCAAGGTGATGACGATCAACGCCCATGGTGGATCTTTCAAAAACATCAATATCAAAAATTGCCCAATGTTTTGCGTTGCCATCGTAGGAACAGATCTCACCTTCTCTGGATTCAACATCGATCTCCAAGATGGATTCACGGTGAGTATCAATAGACTAAACCAAGACGCTGTCAAATCGAATTCAAGATGGATACCTTGGGGCATACAAACCGTTTGAGTGCATTAGAACTCTAGCTATTTGAACCTTGTGATTTCAATTTGAAATAAGTTTCAACTCCAGAACGAATTCAAACATTCATTTGTGTTTAGACTACATTGTGCTTTGTGAATTTTCTCATAAAATTGAAGAGCTACAAAAACATGCCAAATACTTGTTGTGTTGTTAAGTGTGGGAGTCGAAGAAATCGTGATGATGTGAAGTTTTTCAATATACCCAGTGTACTATATTTTGCACACAAAACAGAATTGAATGAACTCTCAAAAATCCGAAGAGAAAGATGGTTGAATGCAATCAAAAGGGAAGATCTCACAGAAGTTAAACTAAAGTATGCTAAAGTATGTGCTAAACAATTTTTGAACGGTAAAAAGTTACATAACCTTTCATGAAGGTATTTGTTGTGAAATGTGGTTTCAAATTTTGGGTAAACCATCTGCTTTAACTGATCCATCAGGGTGAAAGGAACGATGTCTTGAATGACACTGATTTTTTCCTTATACCGTAATGCAATGTATTTATCTTCAGTCTCTAACGATAACAGATAATCACTTTTATTATCACAAGCCATTGTATTCACTTTTGAAACCTTCAAAAAAGAAATTCAAACTATAAACACAAAAACACATTTAATCAAATAGACTAAACACTCCGTGTATGCCCCAAGGCATCCATTTTTGATCACGTGTTCTGGATAGGCTTATAGTGTGTATAGTTTTATCATAACCTTAAATGTGAAGCGATTTTTGAATCTCTAGTATTTTCTGTACCCGGGATAAAAATATGGAAATCAACAATTCAAAAATGTATAAGAAGAACTGATGATGAATGAAACTATACAAACCATTCAATCAGAAGGTCACTGATTCGATATTTTCCCTAATCTGTAATCTAGAGCAAAGAAAATTGTTGATCACTTATCTGATGATATTATAACGATAATAGCACTCCAGATACTAGAACGCGTCAGTTTATTATACTAAATAAATAACATGTGATGATATTGTTAGATATATTATATCTCATCAGTTCTATCACGATAGGTTGAAAATGTGTAGCTATCTTTGAACCCCCAGGATTCCCTGTATCTAGGATACAAATATTAAGATCATCAACAATATCAAATAAATTTAATGACTGTAAAATTAATTTTCGAATCTTTTTGAGAATGTATGATGATGAAATTGATAATATCAACATAATATAATCTATACTAACCAATTCTAAAGGGCACTGAATTATTATGGTCCCCAATATCACTCCAAATACTAGAATGTTGGCATTTATCAAATCAAAAAATAACAGGTAGTGATGTTTTTAAGACAGAGCATTAAGTGTAATATATGTTAAGAATGGTTATTGTACTAACCCTAGGTGCAGTTTCCGATATGAGGACTTTTGGAAGACGTTGTAGAACAAACAAATCCTTCCTAGAAGACAAAAGATACTTGCATTCGAAATATGTAATGAAAATTCAGGGAAGAATGAAAACAAAATGAATGAAATGTTATCAAAACAGTGTAAGCTATTACCAATGTGAATTTCCTTCAACAATACCTGACCGAAGCACAAGGAATAATGAAGTTATAAAAAAATTGCGTATTTCATTTTTGTGTAAGATTGGTGTATAAAGTGTGTACCAGCCAAATAAAATAAATTCGATAATAATAATATGATAAACAAGAGCGTTTTTTTTTTCAACAGCGAATCTAATGATAGATTGATAAAATCATTTTCCATAGATAATGCATTCAGGTCAATTCTGTTTGAATCTTGTTATAATAACCATATTGTTATGTTTATGAAATTCGGTACTTAGCCAAAATGAAAACATTAAATGAAAAGATGTCATCGAAACTGACAAATTATGTAATTCATGGTCAATTTACATAAGGCAAATTTATCAAATCTTTGCTGCGACAACAATGTCTTATCTGTAACCATATTGCTATTTGAAGACAGAATAGACCCGATTGACTATTCAAGAATTTACAAACGATTATCGACTGAATATCTGAATATCTTTTCGCATGGTTGAACATGGTTTAGCATGGTTTTTCAAGGCTTTTCACGAATTAAAATCATAACAATTGAAGAAAACTACATAGAAATCGCCGAACCATGCATTCATTTATTTTAACCTTGTGAGTAAGATTCATGTTCTTTTAAAACAAACTCATCTGAATCATGTCTAAGGTATTTACAATCAAATAACATTATATCTATGAATAAGTGAAAATAAACATTATCGCTTATTGATTTTACGATAAGGATAAATATTCGATCTCATCAAGACTGATTAGTTAATGACCTATAGTTATTTTTGGCTATAACGAATTTCAAGTCTATCCTGAGAAAATCGAGATTTTGCGAATTCGTATTTCGTGAGTAAATATGGTACCCAATGTGATTATGCATCTCAGCGCAGTGATAAGGCGCTCGACTTTTAACCCCACGTTCAATTCCTGGTCCTGGTATTTGAACTATAAATTGAGTGGTCGAAGTATGAAGGATCTCTTTTTCGTGACGATTATAAAAAAATAAGAATCAATTGTTGAATAGCTGGAAAAACATAACCCTATTATCCAGAGGTGGATAGATAGACTAGTGAATTCACTTCCTATCCTGTGACATGTCCCAAATCTCTTGATTTCGCCTACTTCGATAAAACGTGTCTAACTTAGAGCCGCGATTTCAACCAAATTTACAGGTTACTGCAGGTGTCAATGCAAAACTATGAATATTTGATTCTGAATGACTTCTAAATCGTTTCTAACAATTCCATGGAGCAATTTTCCAATGAGTTTGATGATTGAAAAAAAATTCTTCAAATACCTATCGACAGTATCGCCATCTATTGTTGTACAGGAGAACCCCACGTAATGAGCTGAAATTCAATTGTTTCAAATCGAGGATTTTTCTGCTGAAACAACACAAGGTCTTTTTTTTTGTTTCAATTGACTTGGCCGTTACTTGATGAGAATCCATAGTTATTGAAATAGAATCGGAGAACTCAATCAATTTCTTGGACTTGACAATAACGAAACTAAACAAAAAAACATGATTTTTCAATTTTTCATAAACCTTCCCACACCGATATCACTATCCATTTTAACTCAAATCATCCTCATCAACATAAAGTTGCAGCTTATCATACTATGATTCATAGATTGGTTAATGTTCCACTTTCAGAAGAAAATTTCAATAAAGAACTGAACATCATAAAACAAATCGCAGTTAATAATGGATATAAAGTTAACATCATATAAAATATTCTCAAAAAGAAACTCCATTCGAGAGCTGTTAATCAAGTTTTTCCTTTTAACAAAAACACCGACCGAAATTACAAAACATTGACCTATTTTGGACAAGCAACTGAAAAAGTAGCTGCATTTTTGCATAAACAAGACACTAACATTGCTTATAGAACAAATAGTACTCTGGGAAAGTTTATCAAAAATAATAAAGACATAGTTCCTAAATATGAAAAATCAGGAGTATATAGACTGAATTGTGGAACTTGCCCGAAGGTATACATTGGTCAAACTGGGAGAACTTTCAAAAATCGCATCCATGAGCACCACATGAGTTATGTAAATAGGAAAACAAATTCAACATATTCCAACCACCTTTTAGAAGAAAATCACGATTTTGATGAATAATTCAAAATATTACATGTTGAAAACAAAGAAGTGAAACTTAACTATTTAGAAACACTCGAAATTAATAGACTCAAGAATTCAAATATTTTGCTTAATGACCAATTAGATTTGAATAATTCTCCTTTGTTGAATTTGTTTTCAAAAAAATAGCTTAATTGGATAGTCATTTTATTTTTTGTTATTTACCGCAATAAAAAGAGGATAAACATTCTTTAATCCCTACAGGTACAAATATTGTTATAACTGTGTTATTAGGTATAAATATGGTTGTTATCGTAGTAGTTAGTTTAGTGTACTTATACCTGATGAAGCTACAGTGTGAGCGAAACATGTTGTGAAAAAAATATATATAAATATATTTATCGTGAAAATCTTATCGTTTTTCGTTTGTTTACAACACCAGGGCTTATTTCCATTATTATCCAAACATTTTCAGAACAACCTTGGGAGAAACACAGACGGTATGTCTTTCTCCCAGTCGAACAACATCTTGATTGAAAACTGCAAAATCTGGAACCAGGACGACTGTATCAACGTTTTGGGTGGTAGCACCAATTCGCTCGTCAGAAACGTCCATTGTTGGGGTTCCCATGGGTTCAGCATCACCTCGGGAATGTCCGATTCTGCGGCACTCAACAGCATCAGCAACATCACTTTCGAGGATTCTTCCATCGGAGGGTCATTGGGTGGGATTCATGTGAAGACTTTACCTACTGGTGGACCTGGAGTGTTGGACCGAATAACCTACAGGAATATCCAAATTACAGGTGATTTTCATCCTTATTTATTTTTAGTCGATGGATTTTCTTCAGATGAGAAAAATAATGGATGGGTTTTTTTTTTTGAGACGACGAACACATAAAGTCGAACGATTTTGATAAAAGAATATGATATGTCTGTATATACTCGAATAAGTATACCTATATTAGATTGAAGAAATTCATAATGTCACCTAACTATTCTTCAACCAAGCTCAGCGACTGCTGGCAATAAGAAATCAGGAATGTATTTCTTCAATGCAATCATTCATATAGGTGAAGTAATTTCGGGAATGTAGTGAAAATATTTGATATCTTGAACCAAGAAACATGTTTCTCCATATGAAATATTCTATTGCCTTTGGTCATCTTTAAGGATCTCATCGGGTATCAAATAATGTACCTTGTTTCTACGAATATACTTCAAGAATTACTCCTACTGCACTCCTATAAGAGGTACACACTTTGCCATCTGCCAATAAGTCATTTTTCAGTTAGAATTCGACTTCTGTTGAGCTACGGTGATAAATCTGGTGATAGATTGATATATTTTTTCAATTAGATGAATCTTTTTTGTGTTTGTGATAGAGCAGTGAAACTTCAGATTCTCAAAACTTTCAAACCACAATGATGCTTTCCTCGTTCATACTGGTTGAAAAATCATATTATCATTTCGACGATTGATATTTCTTTCTATTCTTTATTCATTCCAAAAATCTGCTACCTAAACCTTTCAGATGTTCTTCCTCATCAAATAAGCTTTGGTTTGGTTCCTACTTTGTACCAACTTGGGTATCGCACTTTTTAGTCTGAGCTGACTTGATGCTGTGAGATCAAACTGACAGCAAGTAATCAGGTCGCTTTGAGGTGCTACCTTGTCAAAGATGATACGAATAAACAATTTTCTGGTCCAGAACCCTTCTGTGGACTCTCCAAAGCCCACTTGAAAGAAGAGGTTCGACGTTGGGAAGCGGATGAAATGAAATCCCACTGGAATAAAGTGCCAGGACAAAGACAAGCGAAAAGGCTAGTGAGCCTTTCGCCAAAGAAAGCTAAACAGCTTCTCGAGTTGGACAAAAAAGACTTATTGAAACTGGTAACGGGACTCCTCACTGGACACTGCTCTCTAAGGTATCACCTCAAAAAGACGGGTGAAACAGAGAGTGAAAAAGTTGCCGCTACTGCGAGAACTTCGCTGAACCTGCAAAATATTTGCTTTGCGAATGCCCAGCGCTCTTCTGTAAGAGGCTCAAGTTCCTTGAAGGGGCCTTCTTAGAGCCATTCGATGTCAGAAACCTAGCTTCCAGGAAACTGACGAACTTCGTAAGAAGTCTAGGAATCCTGGGCCTCAGATAGATTAGTCTTCACAACCTTCCCTATAATCTACTTCCCGTTAGCATTTTCCTCCTCTTTAACCACGATTGTGAGTTACCTTTTCGAATAATTCATCTTCAAATTACCCATTCATGGTTCATAGTTTCCGAAAGGAATGAATGAAGAAGCGCTGCACGAAAAACTGAATAAGAGTATAACATTTTTCATTTTTTACAACATGAAAAATAATTGAAATCATGTATATTCCAGATGTGACAAGATATGCCATTGAGGCTCATCAAGATTACCCGAACGAGGATGGTAAATCGTCGAACAACATCAAAATAACCAATCTGAATCTGATCGACATTACTGGAACAGTCAAAGGTTCAAGTACTAGAGGTGTTCGCATCAATTGTGGATCTGGATCGTGCTCCAACTGGCATTGGTCAGGTGTCAAAATCACTGGAGCTAAGAACAAAGACGAGTGTAACTTCCATCCGAGTGGATATTCCTGTTAGATTAATGTTACAATGTACATATGAATATATCTTTTGACTGACGTATTTGATCGGCATTGAGGAATAATGATTTTTTATATTTGTCCCCTACCTAACCCATATCATTAATGTTTGCATTGGGACAAATTACTTTCCAGAGCAATGGAAGACGTCAATAATTAAGCTCATTATTGCTGAAGTATCTTCGCCTTCTTTCTCTTCGGATTTTCTCCCAATCAGCTTTGAACAATATGTTAATGAAATAGTATATTATGATACAAGTTTTATAAGACGCCATTTGTCGCACGCGTTGTTTGGAGTACGACGAGCGAAGCGAGCAGTGCTTCAAGTGAACAAGTGCGACAATGTGTCTTATAAAACGTGTGTCATAAGAAATTTTTTCTATTTTGAATTGATTTTAAGAAAAAAATGAATCTAATATCGATGAATAACAGAGACATTTTCGATTGGTAACAATGATGACATTGAAAGAATTAAAATCTGACGCAAAAGCGTAAAGCCCAGTTTACAGTTGAGCGATTTTGATTACTGCAATACCAGCGGTGAAAAATTCAATGTTGTTATTGTTTTTATTGGTCAATTTAAATCAAATACAGTCTGAATTGAAATTTACCAATTGAAATATTGTGTTTTTCACTGCTAATATCACCAAATCCTAATCGCTCAGAAGTAAACTGGGCCTAACTCTTCTGACTTTCATTTGACAGTTAGATTGTACCAATCTCCGTATAATAAAAAATGCGAATCGAAATAGAGGCTATTTCGACACGCATTTGCGTTGCACAATGACTTCATTATACAACCAAAATAGAAAAAAACAATATTTTACCTTCTACGCAGTCGGGCTACTTATCTTTATTTTTCGAAGGCTTTTGATACCATCAACCATAATTTGATGTGCACCAAACTCAAGTACTACGGATTTTCTGCCAATGCCCCAAAATTTATTGAGTCATACTTTTCAAATCGAACTCAGACAAATGGAAATGTGACAATAACTTCTAGAAGTATTTCATCTGGTGTGCCGTAAGGGTCTATCTTAGGGCCTTTGCTCTTCATTATGTACACTGTCGATTTATTGAATAAAATCGAGCATGCTTCAGTACAAAGCTTCGCCGATGATACTCAATTAATGTATAGTTTTCCACCATACAAGTATCACATAGCCGAATATAAAATTAATTCAGATCTAGAGACTATACGATCATTGTCTGACAAACATAATCTGAAGTTAAATGCTACGAAGTCCATGTTCATACTGTTTGGTGATAAAAAGTTTCGGCAACTTCAGGGGCAATTGAAATTAAATATAGGTGAAGATATGGTTCCCTGTGAGAAAACTGTCAAACCGTTAGGTATTTTAATTGACGACGTTCTGAAATTCTGGAACCAGGTTAAATCTATGACAAAGAGAGCATTTTGCAATCTGGAACTATTATATGATGATAGATTAGTTTTGAATAGGAAGCTGATGATAATGCTTTCTGACAGGCTTGTACTTTCGTTCTTCAATTACTGTTGCTATGTATATGGCCCATTCCTAGATGCTGCTAAAAAAAACAAAATTCAGAGAATACAGAACTATTGTTGCAGGTTCATCTTTGGTTTGAGAAAATACGATCACATTTCTGATAATTTCAAAAGTCTTAGATGGTTAAATATGAATAATCGACGAAGGATTCAATATGCCGTTTGTATTCACAAGATTGTACAGAGTGGCGTACGAGGAACTAACTCTTCGGAGAAATATCCATAATGTCAATTTGAGATTTCCAAATGTCAGCACTCAACAGCTATCTTTAGAAAGGGTTTTTCTTTTTGCGCGGCAGATTTGTATAACAAAATAAGTTTACATTTAAAAAATTGCAACATTCACACTTTCAGGAATAAAGTTAAAATCAAATTACTAAACGTACAATAAGTTCAATTTGTCTCAATGAGACTTCGAGGGTTGCTTTGCGACTAAGTTGGCGGTTAAAAAACTTTTTTTTCAAACTTTGAAGAGTGGTGCACCAGACGATTCGTGATGTGCTTTTTCATTGAATGTATATGTATGTCTCAGAGGAGAAAAAAGTTACCAACTCATCGTTAGAGCTCTCAGAATTGGGAATAGAGGAAGAAAAATCTTGCTTTCTAGAGAAAAACAGAGTAATATATTGATATATTTATTTCGAATCGCAGAATCAAATCAAAGAAGTCTGCAGATTATGGAAAAATACGTTTAGTATATTATTGGGGAGTCTTCGAGAGCAATCATTGTAGAATAATTGAAGAAATATGGCTACATACGGAAAGAGTATGGACATTTTTTGGGATTCTATGACTCAAAGGGGATTTTGTGATTTTTATTATATTGATGAGTTTGAGTTTTCTTCTGATAAGAACAAACAACCATAGTATACGATTCAGTGTGATCTTCTTGTAACGTCATCCTGTATGAGGTGTGAATTATGAATTTGCATTCAGCAGCAGTGGCAGTTGCCGGAAATTATGAGGATTTTCAGCAATTGTGCCACATCACCAAGTATATCAAGCGATAAGATTTATCTGATAACTCTACGTTGTGAGTTCTGTTATCTATTTGATACCATCCCGACTTCATTATAGTTTTCATCACTCAGAACACCAACAGAAAATCGTGATTCAACAAGTCTACACTTTATTGCAATTCGAAAAAAAAAATCTATAACTATGGGTTGTTTAAGCGGTGTGGCGAGATATATTCTATTTTTATTCAACTTCATCATTCTGGTGAGTAAATATATTCAATATGGTGCTATGAAATTTTTCAATAGGCAGGCCCTAATATGGAGTTTACAACATTATTCGAGATACTAACTGCTTATTATGAATGAGTACAACACAAATTCGTGGAATGTGGAACAGTCAGATGGGATAAATCCATCAGTCATTAGAGTGTCGATTATTGATAAAAAAAACAGATGACGTTTATACAACTCAGAAACGAACATTGTTTTCTCAATTGGCACATTTTGCAAGATGAGGCCTAAAATTGTTTTTTTTTCTATTTTGGTTGTATAATGAAGTCATTATGCAACGCAAATGCGTGTCGAAATAGCCTCTATTTCGATACGCATTTTTTATTATTCGGAGATTGGTACAATCGAACTGTCAAATGAAAGTCAGAAGAGTTAGGCCCAGTTTACTTCTGAGCGATTTGGATTTGGTGATATTAGCAGTGAAAAACTCAATATTTCAATTGGTAAATTTCAATTCAGAGTCTAATTTGATTCAAATTGACCAATAAAAACAATAACAACATTGCATTTTTCAGCGTTGGTATCGCAAAAATCGAAATCGCTCAACAGTAAACTGGGCTTTACGCTTGTGCGTCAGATTTTAATTATTTCATTGTCATAATTGTTACCAATCCAAGATGTTTATGTTATTTATCGATATACTTTTTGAGATTAAGAAAAATCAAAAAGTTTATGATACACCTTTTTCCTGTTTGAAAAAATCCACTAAGCGATTTGACTGCCATTTTCAGAGTGTAGATTTTTATTTCTAAAATCGAAAACATGTGTTGATATTTCGAAAAGAATAGTATCACCAGTCAATATCCATACATACAAAGTGAAAAGTAAGAAAACCATCAATTGGACAAAACAGTGAAAGAAATAGTAGTCTATCTATTTTACTAGTCTTTATTTCTTCTGCCGCATGGTGTCGCTAATTCCAAGTCTCTTTAGGTACATGGCTCAGTGTTGTGAAATAGTGAAGTGGAGATCTCAAGATCTCTACTCGGCTGACTACCCTGCACTGATGAGGGCCAATAAGCTCGAAAGTAGTTGCCCAAGTAGCATTCTGGCGACGATAACCACATAATACACCAAAATTAACGTTATACATGGTGTGGAAATCTATGAAACGACGCTCTTTAAACCACATGACAACGTTGTACCAGTGTTGAGCATGACTTTAGTTAACCGACGATGTTGTTACAAGGTTAAACCCAACCAACTTCATGTAGTAAAAATTTTGGGAATAGGAGTGACGTTCTAAAAACGTTTGAGTGATGACTCTAGTTATGTTCAACGTTTTTCTGACGTTGAGCCGACCTTGTGAGATTTAACTTGGCAGTGAGCAATTTTTTATATAAATTGTAAACGTTTTCGTGGAATCATATCTTTGCAATTAACTTTTACAAATACTCACCATAGAGGACATGCTCAATGACAGCAAGGACATACTGTTGGCTAAAATGCTTCGAAGAAAGAATGAATATCTAGTAAAAGAAGAAAAACTTGATCCAACCTAACCTCGAAAAATTTATTAAAAATTATGTCTGAAGACAGGCAGTTTGAAGAAGTTGAGTTCTTTTGGAACAAATGCTAACCTGGATGCAGAGATTGAGGAAAGCAGAAGAACACTACTGACAATTGTATGACACAGAGAAGCCCGTTTTAAAATGTGGAGCGAGGTGTGTTCGTTAGTTGGACTTCGTTCAGTTTTTGGTCGGATAACCAACTTCAGTCGCGCTTTGGTTATATTAAGTTGTCTGGATGACTAAGGTTGAAAGTAGTATATTTTTCAGTTATCTGATATCCTAAGTCGTGTTGACGTCTATTATAATACTACGCCATGTTTGATGCGTAATTGTCTTCGGAAACATTGTCGGCCATTGAAATTTGAGACATAAACAAACTAAACATTCTCAACTGACATGGACTATAGATTTATCCAGGTATTCTGTAAGCTCAATGTTGATTGCTTTCTCCACCACTATAGAGATAACAGATAGCAGCGCAATAGGTCCAGAAATTACCTTTTCCTACGACCACCTATAAAAACGTCAATAATCACACTGTTTTGTTATTCAGAAAGTAGCTCATATCACCATGGTATTGTTTATTTGAAAGAAAAAAAGCACAAGTGTTAAAGATATAAAAAATATCACAACGGTCGCCTGAATTGATATATAAATAATTAGGTATATTGTGAGGGTACTCACTGTCAAGATAAGCGTTCTCAAATCAAATTCATATTATTTATTGAAATTTCTGTCTCGTTTTGAATTATACCGAGAACTCTTTATCTATTAATTTCAATGTGTCCATAACCTCTGAATTCACTTCAGAACTGGAACCTATACTCTTTGCTGGAATTATTTCGATGTTGATGACAGCGGGTGAGATCATTCAATAGAGTACGGCTACAGTTTTATGAGCGGCTTGCTGCTTGCATCAGTTTGATATCACAGTATCACCAAAGAGAAGATTCTTTGGTATCACAGATGTTTGCAAGAAGTCAAGGACGCACTAACTCGAGTAACTCGTACGCGCTTGCGAACTACATACTTCTATGGTTCTGTATTCCTGGTTGCGTGATTACTGGCGCTAGTAGGCGTATGGTGTCAAGTTTGTTTATGTACGCTGTGTCAATATCAATAAAATTTGTCCAAACGAAACTAACTCAATCAATTAGTAATTCACATAATGAGGAATTGTCGGAGAAGTATTCAAATATCATCTTGAATATGAAAATAAACAGTACTTGATATTGAATCAAAACCACCTGAACTCATAGAGACCGCTCAAGTTACATTTTTGAAAAGACCTCCCGCGAACTGAAAGTATTCGGAGTCGTAGGAAAAATAGTGTAGAAAACTCGTTGGAAAGTGCATTTCCTTCACTCGTTACGTTTTCGCACTCACCGCTACTCGGCTCGTGCTAAACGACTACTCGTGTGAAATATGTCACTTTTCACACTTGTTGTGTTATATACTATTTTCATTCTGTTAGGCATTGATTGAACTCTATCTGTCTTCTTGTCTGGTCCCATGGCTCTTTCGGTATCAAGATCTAGCAGGATTCCCCTGATAATGCTTTGAAAAAATACTATTTCAGACATACGGCAATCGATTGTAGCGATATCAGAGGGGGATATTCCCCTCGTGGATTCAAGTTTGAATTCCCTGTGTCATCCATCGTCCCTGGTTGAAGTGGAGTTGAATTTCTTCCAATTACCTTGCCGACAGTCCAAAAATAATGAAAACCATCTGGACATTCTGAGAGTTCCAATCTTATCTTGGTGTTATGTTTGTCTTTAGATGCGCTGTTGCTTAGACTTATTCTGCTCTGGTATCTGGTCTCAAAGCGACTCTTTGTGAGGTACATTGGCCTTCCAGATTCTCAGACTCAACACCCATTGACTTCTTGATTTGGGTCGCCTGACTAAAACTCACAACTTATTCATGGAAGGGCCACTACCAAAAATGAGTTGATAGAAAAAAATATGAATGTTTGGAGCTCTATTTTTCCGGAAACTCTCTGAAATGTGAGGGGGAAATATTGTAGCCAGCCAAACAAGGTGGCACTTCATGAAATTATTCATTAGTCAATTATGATGTTTTGAATTTTTCATAACGTCGTGTTCTAATTCAAAGTTAATTATTTTTTTAAACGTAGCTTTGAATTTTTGATTCCTGATTTGAAGTCTTTCAATTCTTCCGTTCATGAGGTGATCACAATTTGACATATCCTGATCGAGAAAAAATGTCTCGCTCGTTCGGAAATAGATGCAATCATCAATCTCTGATGATAAGATAACTCTTGGCAACGTCGCTTTGTTTTTCTTTTTATTGAGTAGCTACCGATAAATATCTATGTGTACCTATTTACTTGGATACATTGTTTTTCTATCAGAAAATTCTTATTTTTCCGGACGTGTCTACCTGCAATTAACGTGCCTTTGTTTACGATTATTATTTTTATTGAAACACTCGCGTTGAGGAGACGTATAATTATTTATCTTCTTTCCATACCTGAGTTCAACATCCAGTTACAGTACAATATACGTAATTATTAATATAGGTACGGCTGTAATGGTACACCCCTCGTATCTCAGTTAGTTTCAGAGGTGATCTATTGAAATTTGGGACATGCTATGAACATTATAAGCGTCACTTTTTGACCGACAAATGAATTTTTTTTCACTTTTGGTTTCGCCGGAAGTGATACCAACTCTCGATTTTTAAATAGAACACCCTGTATGTTATTACATTTTTGAAATCTGCATAATTTTCTGGATCCAATGATACCACATAAGTGACATTTCAAACGTCAAAATCAAACAAAATGTTATTATGTTCATTCTTTATTACTCTTCAACCATAAACATAATCTGTCAATAGAAACTTGAATCAACATCATTTATCATCTTTGTATAAGTCATTTCAAATACCTAATCAAGAAGTGAATATAATCAGATTTCGAGTTATAAATATATTGTATGAATATAGAGTGCTTCTCGATGATAATGGATGAATTGTATAAAATCGTTGACTGATATATTCCAGGAAATTTTTGGGACACGTCGATTCTGATGACGAATAATTGTCATCTGATCATATGTTATTTCCAACCACTACTTACCTACCTAATACTTCTATCGTTATAATGTTTCAATGGACATCCACTATAGGACCTTTAGTAGGTATTGAGTCCTGAATACAGGAAGCGTGGGACAAATTCAATTGTTGAAAGAATTATTTCATCCTATCCAATGATCAAACACAGCTAGAAATTGAATGACTCGTGAACCACGAGCAGAAAACAACCACTTTGCCACGGCCCTCTTCAAACAGGCCTGGAACAAAAGAAGGCAACACCGCAAAGTGCCGTAGTCCTTAGTCCTACCGTTGCTCACTTTCGCCTATGCACACAGCCGACTACCGTCATTCGTATCATAATATTGTAATTTATTTATCATGTTTTAATTCTTGAACAGACGCACATAGTGTGGTATTGAGATACTCATAGTTCACAGTCATCACAGTGTTTTCAAATCATAGCACTAGCAGCTACCTGATTAGTCGTTTTCAAACATTTTACATCATTTCTGAATTATCAAAACTAAAAATCCAATTCAATTCTTTGAAACCAAGCTCATTGTCCTCTACAAAAATGTTGATATTGAGGTCATTATCTATGATGAGTTCATTTTCAATTTTCAAATGAGCATTTTCAGAATTAATGTGAAGAATGCCTACAATGTTTGTACCAATTATTTTAATCTTCCAGAAATCAGATATTGTCAACTTTATGGAATCATAGGAAAGTAGAAAGTACTCTTGGCTTTCTCCCTTTTCAGAGTAGATACATAACTCGTCTTGCATTCAGGAACGCAACATTTCCCAGGCATTTTCATTCACTATAACCTCACTTCGAACAAACACTCAACCTCGCACACAACTAAAACATAACACCAGTTAATTTCCGCATTGATTATTATATCGACACTTTCTTCTTCACAAAACCTTATTCTTCTATGAATATTGCACCAAATTTCATAAGATTATATCAATTATTCGACCGAAAACAACGAGATAAACAAAGATCCTGACACGATTATCTAAATACTGATGTACAGAAGAGCGAGCGCGGTGGGACTAGATCGACGTTGCCAAGTCAATTACTTCCCGGCCTGTTCATAAAGAAGGCCGTGACTATGCTGGCGAACACCCCGCAAAACTTTGAATTTTATTATCTACCCGTAGTAAATGATTCTTTCTTCTTAAGACGTTAAAAGTTCACATCGAGACAGGCACGCTTGACAACCTACAGACCGGTTTCGGGCTTGTTGGCCCTCATCAGTGCAAGGTAGTCACCGAGTGGAAATCTCAGGGTCTACGCATGAGATGTAAGCTTTGTTTATGGAGTGTTTCTTTCTTCCGCCGCATGGTGTCGCTAATTCCAAGTGTCTCTTGGAACGCTGCTCAGTGCTGTGATATATGCGTTGCATAGTTTTGCATTAATTGTCCATTCGGGAGACTTCCAGTCTTCCAGCAGGAGAAAGTTTCCATCATCAGAGGCTGATCTTTAACTCGGAAGACAATCGAACGTTTTTCTTGAACAATCATTGGAATTCTGTAACCATCAGGAATTCTATGCAATGGACTGAGGAATTCTGAAATGATCGACTATGAGTGAATCACCCAACATTCCATTGTGATGATACCTTCATAGATCCCTCAATAAAGATATGACTAGATAACACTGGTAATGGAGCACTAATCCATTGATCCTATTATTATGTGAGACTAATAAGAGTTATCATTGGATATGGAGAATTCTACTGTAGAATTTGATATATTGTAATCGTATAAGTTCCAATGAATATAAGTTTGGATATTTTGAGAAATTGCTAAGTATATATTAGTATTTTTGATGGCTCTTTGTGCCTTCATCGACATAGAGGTTGCTTTTTAATAACACCTCGCATGCCTCCATAACCAGATCACTAGAGGAAAGAAATATAAACGCCTCACTGATTAGATGGATACAATCAATGCTGAAAAGCAAAATCATTGTGGCGACTTTTGGAGAAGAATCGGTCAAGATAACAGTAGAAAATGTTGTCCCCAAGGGGGAGTTTTATCGCCTTTGCTGTGGTCATTGGTTGTCGACAACGTGATAGACAAGCTGCATGATTCTGGTATCACGACTCAAGATTAGGCCGATGATCTGGTTGTCACCATTAGGGGCGAACATGACGCAACCAATCGCATGCAAGTAGCCCTAAACACAATCAGAAGCTGGTATGCAGAGGAAGGACTAAATGTCAATCCTAGCTAAACAGTGCTGGGTCCATTTACCCCAAGAGGCGAAAGTATGAACTTAAAGCCCCAACTCTTAATGGAATCCAGCTCACTCTCTCCATAGAAGTTAAGGCGTGATAATCGACCAAAAATTTACATGGAACAGCCAACCCCATGTCTTTGGCAAGACATGGGGTCTGAAACCAAAAATGATCTATTGGTCATAACAAACGATCATCAAACCCATGGTCACCTAAGCTTCATTGATATGGTGGCAAAAATGCAACAAATTTCGGCACAAGTCAAGCTGCATAAAGTGCAGCAGCTAGCTTGTGTCGGAATTACAGGGGCGATATTCACATGCTCCATGGCAGACTTAGAGGTAATGCTGAACCTTCAACCATTGCACCTGTGTGTAATGAAAGAAGCAGCACTTAGTGCCTTCAGACTGAGCCAGACAAAAAAACTCAAATCAGGAAATCGGATTGGACACTTGAAGATTTTGGAAAATATTTTCCTAGAATCCATGTCTAAACCGATAGATATCATGCCAGTTAGGTACGACTGCGGGATGCAGTTTGAAGTGGTCATAAACAACCACCAAGTTTGCACAGAGAACGGACCTCAACTGGAAAGAGATGCATTAGTGACGTATACTGATGGATCCAATATGGATGAAAGGGCTGGAGTGGGAGTTACGGGGCCAAATTTCAGGCTCCCAAAAACCCCTGGTAACACTTCAACCATCTTTCAAGCAGAAGTACATGCTATAGATATATGTGCCCAGGAGTGCTTCGAGAGGGACACTCGAAGGGCAAAAATCTATTTTCTATCAGATAGCCAAGCAGCACTAAAAGCTCTGGAGTTATACACTTGTGAGTCCAAGCTGACTTGGACTGTAAACAATTCCTGAGACAACAGCATTAGCAAAATTGATTATCCTGAAGCATTCGGTGATTCAACCGTATTCTTCTTCTTCTTCTTTTATGTTTATTTGTTTTCTGGCTCCTTGCGGTACCAATTTCACCAGATCTGGTAGAGGTTGTAATGTTCAGGAAAGCCGTATCCAAAATCTTGTTATATTTGAGCAGATCTATTGGGTAATTCACGATTGGATACATTCGATTTTGTTTCAGACAGCAGCAGTGGCATTGATCGCGTTAGGTGCTGTATACAAGGTGAATAATGTTGGACTGGATATACTATCTGTTAGTACACTCACCATAGTTGTGGGAGTGGTGATTGCACTCATAGCCTTCTTCGGATGCTGTGGAGCGATAAAAGAAAGTAGATGTCTTCTTTCAACGGTATTTATCAATCAATTGAAAATAAAACATTTTCAGCTCTCGTTCAGAAAACAACTAGCAAATCCATTCGGAATACTTCAAGGATCATGTTTATTCTTATACGTCATCATTGATCAGTTTATCAGTCAATAATATAACCTTTATTTATTTTATACATACTGTCAAAATTTGTTCGAATGCTTTTATTCTTTTCGTCAATATCTTGACTGTAATGTGTGAGGACTGTTTCGTTGTTATGTTCCAAGAGCCTCTTAAAGAATGAAAATTGTTCATATAAGTTTGGATCATTGGTGATTTTATTTTACTTGCATGCAATGCAATTGAATCTAATAAATCCTAAAATATCGCCAGTGGATAACGCTCTATCCTTACCACATTAGTTGTTTGAAGCCAACATCTGAATCAGTTACTAGGGTTACCTCATTCTAATACCAGGGTAGCAACAACAGATTTCCCAGGATCAGTATCTTGCTATCTTGTGAGGGTCAGAATTTAATAAATTGACCTACTAACAAAATTATCGTATCCATTCTTCCTAAGACTGAATGAAAACAATGTAATATCGAAGTTTTCTGAAAATATACATATTTGATTTATTAGCCGAATGATAATAGATTCAATTCACTGTCATAACTATATTGTTTATTGTCTGGCAAAATGAAGTTTCAAAGTGTCGAACTTGAGAAATATAACGTCAAACATGTTGTTATTACTTTTCAATTCCACTGAATATAGGCTTATCTACTACTCTGAGCATTTTTTTTACCACTTGGGCCAACCATTTTATCACTTGTAGTGAAATGTTGTGTTCTGGTCACCACTTTTAGATCGTCTCTTACACAATTCACAGCGGTTCACCATCCTCTAAATTCGATTTGAACATAAACAAGGTTTTTAAGTGAAATCCTATTCAAATTTTCGCACAAAACTGGAAATATGTCGTTCAATGAAGCATCAAACAAAATTTGATTTGAAAACGAGACGTTTCGCGCTGTCACTGTCAGCGTTCGGTTGAACGAGATTAGCTGCGTTGGCGCATTCACCAAAAATTCCGCAATCTCCAGAAATACGTGATATCTTCAAACCATCTATATATAAATGAGGCATTGAATTATATGACGTACATTGAATACATAGCTCTTGATACACTCATATGCCTCATATGAGAACTAACAGAATGATGAATATATTTGGGAACCTTGTGAATATGTGGTCTTGGAAAGATTATTACTTTCAAATGTTGCATGTTGGTTTCAGGCAATTTGAGGTGTTACTATTCTAGTGTATTTGTTCGGAGGTTCACACTTATTAATTGTTTATTTCAGTATGCCTTTATAATGATTACAATATTCATCCTGCAAGTAGTATTGATAGTCCTAGCATTTCTTGCAGTCAGAAATGGCAACCAAGAATTGGATGAAGAGGTGAAAAAATATCTGGAAGGAATATATAAAGATATATTCAACAATACTGAAGATGCTACCATTGTAAATACATTGCAACGGAATGTGAGTACCTACCTATTATATAAACGCGGATGAAATGGTTTAGTTATCCCACTTAGTTTTATATCAAACCAGAAAATAAATAAATTTTTAATTCGAAATCATCAACCCAATCAATTTAGTTCACTTGTGCCAACCGTTCTCCTGAAAGCTTCACAGATCAAAAAATAATATGGAAATTCGTGAATGACGAATGCTAGAAGTTTCAATAATTTTGTAGGTTGGGTTTTAGAAAGTTTTGAGTAGTTGAAATGTGAACGACGAATATTGACCATAAAAGTCTACGTTATTGAAAAGAGAATCATCAGTAATGTCCAGCGTTTTAACTATGAAATGCCGATGATTGTAAATGCTTTTTTAAGGTGGGAGTCCCAACATCCTTGACAACCTACAACGCAAGATGGCGAAGTTTCAGTGCGCTATGAAAGTGAAGTTTTATGCAACCAACCGAACAGACCCCGTCTAAGTGGGAATGCGACGTTGTCGGTTGTTATAATTTAGTTGTTGAGTCCGGGTATTCTATTGAATTGGTAAAAAAACAATATCGTTTCAACATTTTTAATACATATTTCAAGTCGAAATCCGATTGAGTTGATATTGTGTAGGTACCTATTCATAATTCCAGTTACAATGCATCACAATTTATTTTTCAGTGAAAAAAACAAAATGGTGTATGTAGGGGTTTTTGGGGGTCGGAGATTATTAATTATTTGTCGAAATTTGTAAATTCAAGATGGTGGTCGAGATTTGTGATTACAGCCGCCATCTTAAATTCATAAATTATGATGAATAAGTTATAATCTCCGACTACAAAAACCTCAATATACCAATCCTCAATCCAATCGGACCATAATCGCAAAAATCGTCGCTATCTTGGAGCCGCCATATTGAATTTACGAATTTTGAAAATCAATTTCTGATCTTCAATTTCGAAAACCTCCTTATACCACTTTTAAATCGAATTGGACCATAACAAAAATCTCGTCCACCAACTTGGAGCCGCCATCTTGAATTTACAAATTTCGAAATAAAATATTATAAAAAATCACAAAACCTATCCGGCATCTTGCATTTTCATCATTTAATAATCGTTAGATTGTATTGTATTGACGTGTTGACGACATTCAGATATAATAAGACGAAATTGAATCGTACACACATTACCCGAAAATGAACATTTTATGAAAACATCAATGGAGTTGAAGATCTGGCAACGCCTGGTATGATTCACAATGACTCTGTATGATTTTAGTGGAATTGCCATCTTGCTGTCAGTAGCTGTACTGAAGTACGTCATAAAATCGGAACGCATTAATCAACTTTGTCATGTTCATCCTGAAAAATAGATCGTTTTTCTCCAACTTTTCTGTTTTGATGCATTCTTTATACTCTGAGTCATGCCATTAGCTAATTCATAATCATCAAATATATTTCTAGAATATAATTTTTGACCACTAAAATAACCACAAAATTGATCAGTTTTGAGAATTTTTTTCAGAATATTCATCCATTTTTGAGAATTGCCATGGGTCTAACGGCATGTATCGATCCTTCATCTATCTCTGTAGCAAAAATTATTTCATTTACTCCAACCATTCGTTCACTGAACATGACAAAGCGAGCCGCTGATAACGGTTCAAAATTGTCCGTTGCGACTCCCACCTTAACCCACAAATAAGACACATAGGTACACAAAGGATGCCCGTTTTTCATGGGGATCTAAGACAAAGCTTCGCATTTTCGTGATGAACATTGGGTGGAAGAAAAAAAAATTTCGTATTAATTTTTGTATAAAAAAACAAAGAAAAGTAGACGTTTTCAATCAGTACGTTCTTGAGGCACTTTTTCTGAATCTGACATCATATTCTCCAAGTCGAATAACTTGACATCCTGCAATGAAAGTCTATTAATGATTTTACTGTAGAATGAACTCGTATTATTGTTTTCAGTTCGAATGTTGTGGGATCAATAAAAACTACTCATGGGTTACAAATGTTACTTCTGGAAATCTCATAGACAGTTGTTACTCAGATGTATCCAATCAGCAAAGATATGAAGATGATTGTGTTGAAGTACTGAGCGAATTCATTGCTAAATACGCTAAAATTATTGGGGGCATTGCAGTAGCTGTAGCTGTGATCGAGGTAGGTGGAAATGTACAAAATAAAATGGCGAAGGTTCTAGTTGAGAAGATAAGGTATTTTTACATTGATTTTATTCCAGTCAAATATTATCATATGAATTGTGGTAATAGTATCTCACATACGATAATAACAATTATCTCTTTCAAATCAGTTGAATATCCTATTAGTACTATAGTATTGTTAATTTTCTCTCAATGAATTGAATTATTTCAATCCTCTGAACTGGTATTTTTTTCGAATTAACTTGGGATGCTAGCATGATGAGCTAATGCAACTCCTATACTCATGTCCATAGGAAGCTATAAAGTTATCACAAGAATTTTTTAGACACATCAGCTATTGAAGAAATGTTTCAGGAATCACCTTCACAATGAATATATTTCTGTTTCAGCTTGTCGCAGCTATGTTTGCATTTTGGGTGAAGGGTAATATAAGGAGTTGATGTGAACGCCTATTGTATGTCATTTCTCAGAATTAATTGGATAAAAACAACATGAAACCAACATGAGATAAGTCATCAATGTACCGGAAGAAATAATTGAGATTATTGAGAATTAAATCATGAGCAAGAAAACTGTGTTGTGTTTCCTTATTACCACCCATGCTATTGATTATTATCGACGATTATCTGCAAAATCATAATAAAGACCAAGTTGAAATTTCTCTGAATAGTCTTCTTCGGAACATGTTAACAAAAAACAAGAGAACATATGAGAGTACCTACCAATAGGTCGATTCTCGTCAGCTAGAAAGCACAGAACAAAACAGCTATTCTCTTTTACAAAAAATCTGTGACAAGAAAAACTTTGTTTTGATGACAACAAGAAAAAGCTATTCCCTTGAACATCATGTTTTTGGGAAAAACGCTAAATAATCCCAAATACTGCGTTTTGGAAATGTATTCATAACATATTCAAATAATTGATTATTCAATTCATAAATATATATGCCCAAATAGAGAAAGGGACATTGCCAAGTTTCGACCATCTTCATGTCATAATCTTAACACCTGACATTGCACTTCACTTTTTTTATGTCCTGGTTCTCACCACCTGTAATGTTCAGAAAACATCGTGTGAACCAAGGGAAAGAAGGTAGGAGTTGGTGTTCTTCTTAAATTTCTGAAGAGATCGTATGCCTCAGGGAACACCTCCCTAGGCAATGAGTTCCAAAGTATCGATATTCGTTGGATGAACGAGTCTTTGGATAGGGACGTTCTGCAGGTCTCTAAAGTGACCACGAAGGGGTGTGAAGACTGAACTTGACGGGTTAATCTCGAAGAGACTGCCAATGGAGGAACGATTGTTGATATTTCAGAAGAGCATCGCCCATGAAAATATCTATAAAAAAAAGACAAATCGTGAGCGAGTTTGTGAGCAAGGCATCACCGACGAGACGAATTGCCTAGTTTTGGTCATAATCCAATAGTTTCAGGATATGTTTAGGTGCCGCACTCCAAATATGGGAACAGTATTCCAGGACAGGTCGGATCTGTGCCTTATAGATCATTAGCAGCTGACTGGAAGTGAAATAGCTCTTGGCTCGAAACAGAAAACCAAGTTTCTGGGATGCACTTTTGGCAATGAACCTCACTTGATTTTCCCAAGAAAGTTTATTGCTGATAGTAACGCCAAACATCGAAATGGATGACTTCAATGGTATAATTACTCCTGACTGAATTATGTTGGGCACAGTGAGATCGGCTTTTATAGAGAAAATACATGCTTGTGTTTTGTTTGCATTAAATTCTACCAGGTTAAAAGATCCCCACACGAGAATTTTGTTGTTAAGTCCATATTTATTTTGTTAACATTTCTTCCTCGTTCATTTCTGGCTTGACGGGCCGATACTCGATTCTGAGACTGATATTTAAGTGATGATTCAACAGTGAATCCACAAAAAGCTGAAATGGTGCTTTTCACCAGAAAGCGGAAACTGGGAGCTTTACCTGACATACATCTGTCTGGACAGGTTTTGCAATATAAAGGGTCAACAAAGTATATAGGAATTATCTTGGACTCTAAATTGACCTGGAACGAGCAAATTGCGAAGTGCACAACGAAGGCTACCAACGCCTTTTGGGGCTGTAGGAGAGCCTTCGGGAGCACATGGGGAGTTACACCGGAAATCCTACTCTGGATCTATAAGGCAGTAATTCGCCCAACAATCACATACGGGGCCGTGGTATGGTGGCCAGGTGTGAATAAGTGCAAGTCCAAGCTCCTTCTCGACAAAATACAACGACTTGCATGCATAGGGATAACAGGGGCAATGAGGACATCGCCCTACAGAGCTCTTGAGGTTCTGATAGGACTTTCGCCCCTACACCTTGTTATTGAACATAAAGCCATGAGAACAGCCCTAAGGCTTCATGGCTTAGGCCAATGGGCAAACGAGAATGACAACTACGGTCATTCTAGCATATGGAATCGAGCTGTAGAAGACTGCCCCATAATCTCCATGAGACGGGACGACTTTCTACCAATTCTGAATTTCAAAAAAGCTCCCGAAATCATGATTCCATCAAGGGAAGATTGGGTGAGTAAAGGTGAACGCCTGTTCCCGAATAATGCGACCGTCTGGTACACTGACGGATCCAAAGTCGGAAACAAAACAGGTGCAGGAGTCTATGGTGGCAGCAGGAGAGGAAACTACTCGTTCCCTCTCGGCACTTTCGCTACGGTGTTTCAGGCTGAAGTCTACGCGATTTTAGCCTGTACACAAGAGAACCTGAAAAGGGCCTACCAAGGAGGTCACGTCGTAATATGCTCGGACAGTAGGGCGGCACTATTGGCCATAGGGTCCAATAGAATCTCCTCGAAACTGGTGCTCGAGTGCCGCGAAGCTCTAGAGAAATTAGGGACTAAAAACCGCGTCAGCCTCGCGTGGGTCCCAGGTCACTCGGGAGTGCCCGGGAACGAAGAAGCTGACAAATTGGCCAAAGCAGGGTCAACATCAACCCCAATTGGACCTGAACCCATCCTAGGAATTTCACATAGGATGGCGATAACACATATGAAAGACCGTCTCAACAGACAGTCTTTTCACGCCTGGATGGAAACACCTGGCATGAGGCAAGCGAAGATTCACATGAATGGACCTTCACCCAGACTCACTAGAGAACTTCTTTCTCTGAAAAGGAAGGATCTTAAAGTAATTGTTGGACTCCTAACAGGGCACAATCAACTAAACAGACACCTTAATCTCATCGGAATAACAGAAGATCCCGACTGCAGATTCTGTCTGGAGGATGAGGAAACCTCGACGCATATCCTTACGGAATGCCCTGCATTGGCAAGCCTAAGAGAGACACACTTTGGGAGCTGTATACTGAACCCAGAGGAAATTAAAGGGATTCACCCTCGAAAAATAATGGCCTTCTCAAAGGCCATTGGTATTTCTGCTTGAATCCTAGTAAATGTGGGTGCACAATGGGCCCGATTAAGAGGCCTACGTGCAGGGTTTCTTAAGCCGCCCACAGTAAGAAATAAGATAAGATGATTCAACATATTCTTTACTGGTACTGGAAATGTAACTAAAATCACATTTATGGATTTGGAAAGAACATCGACTTGTTAGGAGCTTTCCCGCGAACATTTTTTATTCTGATGTGTTTATATTCATATGTTCCGATGAAATCCTGAGGTATTTTCTCTCATTTTTTCCACTGGGCTACATACATATGGCACGATCCTGTCGTTCCAGCTATCAAAAAACCTTCAATCTGACAGATGTCGATCGAAATATTTGTCGAATATTGTTGGGTATACTCATTTGAGCATGGATGTGTACAAACCTGACAGCAATTTCCATTCAAAATTATCGTTCAAGTTATTCCAACATTACAGAGTGTGAGCCAGAGTTTTGTAGAGTTTCATTCATCCTCATCTAGCACATTACGTCACTTGTGCAATTGGTATAATTCAAAAAAATGGACTGCTTCAGAGAATGCACCAGAGGCTTTGCAAAGTATATCCTGATACTATTCAATTTTCTCATACTGGTGAGTGTTTTTCAACTAAATTATGTATACGGTGATCATTTATAATGTCCCCACCCCCCATCCAACTTCGTTATTTTTCACATTAGACCAAAATAATAAATACAGGAGATGCAAGCTATTTGCAGAATATGGTAATTCTTCCGTTAGGTGGCGATGTCTTAATTTTTCAAAATGTTTGGCTTAACTTACGTATTTTGGCCTCCTGATCACGAATCTGAAAACCAAATTGTGCGGGAACCAATACTTTTCGAGATATTCCCAAAATAAAACCTTCATCATCCTTCTTCTGGAATTGTTCATCTTCTTCGGAAAAAGTAGGGAATATGGGTCCAAGCCCGATTTCGACTAAACTTTCAGAGATGCTTTAAAACATGATAAAAATACTACACCCATTAAAATTTTTCCGCGGAAAGACCTTTTTCCATGTTTTTTTTTTGAAAAACATACATTCCCCCACTGGCTTTCAAAATACGCACACAATTCGTTGTAAGGAGTGTCCAATGTATCTTTTCGATTGGTAGGCGCGCGCGCGAATTTGCGAAATGTCGACCGAGCGCGCGCATGCCTATCACCACGTTGTTCATTGTTCTCTACTTACTCTAGGAACTCTCATAAATGGAAATTGGAAACAGAAAAGAAGAAAAAACCACCTAACCTAACTTTGTTCAAATTTAAGTTACTAAAGATCCGAATGCTATTTATTGTTGAAAGGATAATGCTTAAAATTAAACGGTCCTTCTCAGGACCATAACTATTTTTCTGTAGAATTCTCAGATTGAATGTGATGTTTTTTTTGAAGTTGAAACATTAATTCGTTACCAAAATGATCATTCAATGAAAATTCATTTATCCTTGCTTCTGAAATTTTGAAATTCTGGTCCTCTCTGCTCCGAAATATTTTATTTATTTTACCTAAATCGAATGTTTATGAAATCGAAACGGCAACATCGCAATAGCAGTTTCGCTGTTTGGGGTTTGAAGGGAGCTGTCATTTGCCAAATAAATGTAAACATAATATGTCCATTGGATAATTCAATCAGTTTATTCCTATTTCAAAGGTTTTGAGAATTATTAGTACTCATAAATTACTTTAAATGTGTTGATAAAAGTAGCAGCCGTTCAACAAAGTGTGTTTCAATCGTATGGATGCATTTATAACTCCGTCCAATATAGATTGTATTTGAGTTCTGATAGTGAGTACCACGACATAAATTTGTCATAAAAACATGGAAAAAGGTCTTTCCGCGGAAAATTTTTGATGGATATAGTATTTTTATCATGTTATGAAGCATCTGTGAAAGTTTCGTCGAAATCGGGCTTGGACCCATATTCCCTAACTTTACCCCATATTCATTATAATTCAGTTATCAGAAAAACAAAACGAAATTGATAAAATTCGATATTACGTTGAATATTAATGCAGTTTTTTTAAATAACGGCCATGATAGCTGTCAACAGAGGCAACATATATTTCAGTGACAATACTATGGCAATGTTGCCAGTCGACGTCCGTTCACGCGAGGAAATTCTCATTCAATATATCTAAATAACACCGAAAAAATTGAAGGGGTGATTCTGTGATGAAAATTAATGTGAGTGTTTGGTATAAAATTTTTTGAAAAAATCCTCCCCGGAAAAGTTGCACCCCTTCGAAAATAAAAAAAAATGGTTTTTCTTTTTTATTTTCCCTGTATATCAAGCTAAAGACACGAAACTTGGTAAACATTATCTGTCAATAAGAGTACACTTTTTGAAATTTTTTCAACCCTGAAGTATGCTTAGACAGGTTTTTGTTCATTGTTTGTTCACTTTTGTTTTTAGTTGTAGAAGTCTCATAATCATAATCATAATTTGGTTGGCTGTTGTTTAATAAAATGCTATTTCACATAAGCTTATTTATTTTTTTCGAAAAAAACTTGTAGAGTTAAAAAAGTTAGTCAATGAATTGGGCTTTTTAGTCATACTTTTTTAAAGAAAACATTTTCATCTAAAAAAGAGTTGTACGAAAAAATATCTTAGGGGTTGAAATAATCAACCCCTTCTAAGTATACTTCAGGGTTGAAAAAATTTCAAAAAGTGTACTCTTATTGACAGATAATGTTTACCAAGTGAAAAATGGAAAAGCCATAAATTGGACAACAATTTTAGAAAGAGAAATTAGTCTATCCAATTAGAATATCAAACATAGTTTGAAATGAATGTCTGGTAGACTACGAGCAGAAAACAACTACTTTCCTGGTAAATACCACGCAGAACATTGAATTATATCTGCTCGTAATCCATGCAACGATTCACACTGTGAATGCACTGTGAATGCAGACATTAGTCTACCAGACATTCATTTCAAACTATGTTTGATATTCTAATTGGATAGACTAATTTCTCTTTCTAAAATTGTTGTCCAATTTATGGCTTTTCCATTTTTCATTTATTAGCTTAGTCGAGCTATAAGCCACTTCCAAGTTCTGTGATTTGGGAGATTTAGTTCTGGAGTGTTTCTTTCTTCTGCCGCATGGTGTCGCCACTTCCAATTGTCTGTTGGAACGCGGCTCAGTGCGGTCAAATAAACGCGACGAAGGTGCATTGGGACAGGCAACGCTTCGAGTGGAGATCTTACGGTCTCTACTCGGATAACTACCCTGCACTGATGAGGGCCAATAAGCCCGAAACCGGTCTGTAGGTTGTTAGGCGTGCCTGTCCCGATGTGAATTTGTCACGTCTTAGGAAGAAAGAAACATTTGCGATCTGCATTCACAGTGTGAATCGTTGCATGGATTACGAGCAGATATATTTCAATGTTCTGCGTGGTATTTACCAGGAAAGTAGTTGTTTTCTGCTCGTAGTCTACCAGACATTCATTTCAAACTATGTTTGATATTCTAATTGGATAGACTAATTTCTCTTTCTAATAATGTTTACCAAGTTTCGTGTCTTTAGCATGATATACAGGGAAAATAAAAAAGAAAAACCATTTTTTTTTTAATTTCCGAAGAGGTGTAACTTTTCCGGGGAGGGTTTTTTCAAAAAAAATTATACCAAACACTCACATTAATTTTCATCACAGAATCCCCCCTTTAATTTGTTCGGTGTTATTTAGATACACCCTGTATATCTATCCTTCTTTTCTACACGAAGTAGAGATAGATAGAAATACTGAATGCTCCACGAGAAAATTTGTGCTGAGGTTTGTCACCAATGTCACCTTTTGTCATGGATATGACCTTTGATAATAAATTTGAAATAAATGGTTAAATTAATAAATAAAATGCCGTTTCTCATAAAATATTACTTTATAGTTAATGATGAAGGTATATAGTTCATCAAACAATAATTAAAGAAGGATGATAAAGCTTGAATCACTGAATAAGTGTTGCTCAATAATAGGGTATTAATGACTTTATTTTGCGAATATCTCAAAAAATATTGGTTTCCGCACAATTTGGTTTTCAGATTCGTGACCAGGAGGCCAAAATACGTAAGTTAAGCCAAAAATTAAAAAAAAAGAGACATCGTCACCTAACGGAAGAAGTACCCAGAATATATTGTTATTTATACAGGATATTTCAGAGATGCGTGAAAAGTAAAAGTTGTATTTTTTCAAATGGAAAACCCTGTATATTGTAAATTTTCTAGAATTCTCAATCAATTCTGAACATTTTTTGAACAATATGTCCTACACCTAAATGTAATAGTTTTCGAAATATTCGTATTTCCACTAAGCTGCTACATTCGAAAAAAAAACGTTCTTGTGGCTGTAAATAAGTCTATATTATTAGTTCTATATAGAAAATATCAATAATTTCATTTTGGACTGAGGAACATATTCGTATATAATTCAAAAAATCATTTTCTGAAACAACTAAACTACGCAACACTGATTTTGTCCCACCCCAAAATTTTGCCCCTGTTGAAATCTGAATAACTTTCTTCTGCTTTGAATACAATTCGAATTCTGTTTACACTGTTCGTTAGCCTAGTCCTTCAGCTATGATTTCGTACTCCTTCGAAACATGAGGTTCCCCATATGAAATCGCTACAGGGTGTTACCTG
This sequence comes from Chrysomela aeneicollis, assembly GCA_029955515.1. NCBI lineage: Eukaryota > Metazoa > Arthropoda > Insecta > Coleoptera > Chrysomelidae > Chrysomela > Chrysomela aeneicollis. The sequence continues at coordinate 507,428 of JARUHQ010000026.1, read as the reverse complement.
AAAACTGTGCACAATTTAGTTGAAAAATATCATTGCATCTTTTTATAAATCTTATAAATGTTTTCTTATCAGGAAGATGCATCAGAGGGTTAATTCTATGAAGTTCCCTTTGAGCAATTTGAACGTTATTATCTGTTGTATCAAATTGTTTTTCATTTTCAATAAAAATAATATGTTATATCCCCTCAACGTGTAACTGTCACTACTGTCACTAATAAACAAAGTTTTTATTTTTTCGTGACCGCCTAATTCACCGCCACCTAGAACTGAAATGTTCAGAATATTTTCTAGAATGCAGCCACTTAGTGGAAATGCGAATATTTTAAAAACTATTACATTCAGGTATGGCACATATTATACGAAACATGTTCAGGATTGTTTGATAATTCTAAAAAATCACCAATATACAGGGTGTTTCATTCAAAAAAATATAACTTTGACTTGTCACGCATTTCTGAAGCGTCCTGTATAAATAACAATATATTCTGCAAATAGCTTGCATCATCCTGTTCAACTTTTTGATTCATCATTTTTTTCTATTGTGAAAAATAAAAAAGTTTACGAGGGGGGGACATTATAAATGATCACCGTGTACAGAAGCTGGTTAATCTTCTTTCTTCGCATTCCAATGAGTTTTTTTTGTGGAACTCACGCTGATCACGAATCCGAAGTCAAAACGCAGCGGTCTCGAAAATTCACCATATTACATCTTCGAAAATTCACCATTCAACATCTCGAATTTCTGCTATTGAAAACACACAAAATCACCCTTCTTTTAATCGAAACACTACAAACGCATGTATTCCCTTGTTTCCAATACCTTTTAGCAGGAAAAACTAATATTATTCCAAAAATTCGCTCTCGACACCAGTTGATATTTCAACTAATGATCTATTGATCTATTTTCCAATGAAAATTTTTGATTCTAGCTAATGTATTTCGACCTCAGAAATCCAAATTTCACAAACAAATCGAAAACAAACCTCTGCTCTTCGAGATAATGCATGCCTGTTTGAATTTTCACTTTCTCTTACCGACATCTATCTTATTTTTAAGAGAGAAAACATATCACTGAGTGCTTATGCTTCAAGTCAGTAATGAATCCACATTTATTCGATCAAGATTCGCGAGTTCTGTAACTTGGGAGATTCGTTTCTGGAGTGTTTCTTTCTTCTGCCGCATGGTGTCGCCACTTCCAATTGTCTCTCGGAACGCGGTTCAGTACGGTCAAATAGACGCGACTAAAATGCATTGGGACAGGCAACGCTTCTAGTGGAGATCTCACGGTCTCTACTCAGATAACTACCCTGCACTGATGAGGGCCAATAAGCCCGAAACCGGTCTGTAGGTTGTTAAGCGTGCCTGCCCCGATGTGAATTTGTCACGTCTTGGGGAGAAAGAAACATTTGCGATCTGCATTCACAGTGTGAATCGTTGCATGGACTACGAACAGAAATAATTCAATGTTCTGCGTGGTATTTACCAGGAAAGCAGTTGTTTTCTGCTCGTAGTCTACCAGAAATTCATTTCAAACTGCAACAAATTGTGAGCCAGTGAATTGCGCATATATTTTCGAAATTCCACTTACAGATTGCTGCTTGTCTGCTGATAGCATTATCTGTCAAGAGCAGGATCGAGAACGCAGGAGCTGAAGGCATGCTCATGTCTTCCGTTACAGTTGTGGTAGGTGTTATTGTAGCGCTGATCGCTTTCTTCGGATGTTGTGGAGCATGTACAGGAAACACCTGTATGATTATAACGGTATGCTAGATTTCAGTTATTTCAACAGGTCAACAATAGTATATTACACACAACAAGTGTGGAAAGTGACATATTTCACACGAGTATAGTCGTTTAGCACGAGCCGCGTAGCGGTGAGTGCGGAAACGTAACGAGTGAAGGAAATGCACTTTCCAACGAGTTTTGTACACTACTTTTCCTACGACTCCGGATACTTTCATATCGCGGGAAGTCTTGTCAAAAATGTAACTCGAGCGGTCTCTAGAATTTCAGGTGGTTTTGATTCGATATCAAGTACTATTTATTTCCATATTCAAGATGATATTTGAATACTTCTCCGACAATTCCTCATTATGTGAATTACTGATTGATTGAGTTAATTCAGTTTGGACAAATTTTATTGGTATTTGACACCATACGTCTGCTAGCGCCAGTAATCACGCAACCAGGAATACAGAACCACAGGAGTACGTAGTGCGCAAGCGCGTACGAGTTAGTGCGTCCTTGACTCCTTGTCAAAATGTAAATAGTGCAAACATCTGTGATACTGTGATATCAAACTGATGCGAGCAGCAAGCCACGCATAAAACTGTAGCCGTACTCTTTTGAATGATCTCACCCGCTGTCATCAACATCGAAATAGTTCCAGCAAAGAGTATAGGTTCCAGTTTTAAAGTGAATTCAGAGTTTATGTATCATTGACACATTGAAATTAATCGATACCTAAAGAATTCTTGGTATAATTCGAAACGAGACAGAAAGTTCAATAAATAATATGAATCTGATTTGAGAACGCTTTTATATTGACAGTGAGTACCAACCAATGTACTGTACTGTAAATAACAAAACAGTGTGCTATATGACGTTTTCATGCGGGGTCGTAGGATAAAACATTTTTGTGTAAACTTTTCCAATCAATATCGGAGAATATAAGGAGCTTATTTTTGCTGATATTTTATATTCGTAAAGCAAATGTTCTGCAGTTTCAGCGAAGTTCTTGCAGTAGCGGCAACTATCACTCTCTGTTTTACCCATCTTTTTGAGGTGGTACCTTAGAGGGCAGTGTTCAGTGAGGAGTCCCGTTACCAGTTTCAAGTATTTTTTGTCCAACTCGAGAAGCTGTTAAGCTTTTTTTGGCGAGAGGCTCACTAGCCTTTTCGCTTTTTCTTGTTCTGGCACCTTATTCCAGTGAGATTTCAAATATTTTCCAAAATCTTCAAGTGTCCAATCCGATTTCCTGATTTGAGTTTTTTGTCTGGCTCAGTCTGAATAAGGCACGGATTGTTTTATTTTTTATTGGTGAATTTTGATTCAGAGTATGACTTGATCAATATTGAAACAATTTGTACCAATGAAAGACTTGAAATTAATGCAGTATAGAAAAAATGTTTATAAGACACGCTGACGCACTCCTTGCTTCGCTCATCGTACTCCAAACAGAGCGTGCGAGAAAATAGCGTCGATAAAACTTGTATCATAATGTATACTATTTCATTAGTGTTGTCGGAATCAGCACACCGAATAACACAGTAATTCACGATTATGAAAAAGTTTCTTCACTGTTGGTCTGTGTTATGCGTAATTATAGATAGAAGTGGTTGAAATGGAATTGAATTCCAATAATGTGTTATAATCGAAGGGTATAATGTGTATGTGTACAAACCAAATGGATAAAAAAATATCCTCATATTCGGATAATTGTCTCTGATATGCCAAAACCCGTCAAGTGATTTTGATAGAGGTATCAAAAATAGTTGCACATTTGCCTATGGTATGTTGTATAAAAAATTGTTTTTTCTTTTTTAATCAGCGAAGAAAATGCTGATTATACTTGCAGTCTCAGTTTCAAAATCTTAGATGTTACCAGTTACGAACACTGAGTTTGGATAATTCTGTAGGAACATTTCTATATATATACAGTGTCACACATAAAGTTCGCAACATATGGAAGTTTTTTTTTATTAGATATAAAGAAAATTTGACTTCGCAGTTAGTTTGTGCTTGAAAAATGAGAAAAATACAGCATCTTTCCTTTTTTCATGTGCTACTTTAAACCTGTAAAATTTGACATTTTTTTTGAAAATCCTCAAATTTTTTTGAAAATGTCGAAAAATGCCAGAGAAAAAAGTTGCTCAGTTTCAAATTTTATACATTTTTTCCAAATTCGGACTTTCTACTGTCACTTCGACTTTTTTCAATTTTTTTTAATTCTTCGAATCTTATCGCTCTATCGATTCGAACGAAACATGATTCAAAATTTCATAATTTTGATAAATATGAGACTTCAATATCATATCTTGCCCAAGAAATACCCACATTGGCCTGTTACCAGAAAATAAAAAAAATGCATCTCCAGAAATTCGTCTTTGTTGTTGCAAAGTTCATCTAGTTTTTTCATTTCATTGTTAAACTGATGTGGATTTTCAATGTATGGACGTTAATATGACTGTAATCGAATACACGAATTCCTCTTCATTCTCATTACACTCGTATATATTTTTTTGATAGATTTTTATTCAGTTTGATCATTTTTCTGACCAATAATTCAGTTACAAACAAACCCGAAATATACTTTTCTGTAAACTAAACAATGACCTACAGTCATCATAACTATTCAAAAGACCTTCGTTTTAGCGATTTGTACTAAATATGATATAAAATTTCGTGATTTTAAACAATACAAGGCTAATGCAACATCTCGGGATGAAAATAGTAGGAACTGATCAAATCGAAATAAAATTTTCACTTAGTAGTAGTCGAAGTGACAGTAGAGAGTCCAAATTTGGAACAAATGTATAAAAGTGGAAACTGGGCATTTTTTTTCTGTAATTTTTCGAAATTTCTAACAAAAAACACTGATTTTTTGAGGATTATCAAAAAAAATGACAAATTTGACAGGTTTAGAGTAGCACATGAAAAAAGAAAAGATGCTGTATTTTACTCATTTTTCAAGCACAAACTAACTGCGAAGACAAATTTTCTTTACATCTATCAATGAAAAAAAACGTTATGTGTGACAGTGTACATATACTTGTTCTTTATTTTCAGTATGCAGTTATATGTATATTGATAGCCATAGTTCAACTGATTCTTGGAATATTCATATTCATCTCCATCAAGAATAGCAGCCATCAATTACAAGACCTAGTCATGTCAAATCTAGATCAACTTTATGGTGATCACTCCAGCGGATATTACGAAGAAATTGATCATTTCCAGAGAATGGTAAGTAGGTAACTCCTGCGTATGCTTCTGATTGGATGATAATGAAAATAGTTGTGTTTTGAGTTGATCATAATTCTTTCAAGTTCAGCTCATGAGTTGAGTATGCTCAATATGTTCGTTTTTTGTGAAGATTTCATTTGGATCAGTTTATATTCAGATTGAATTGTGAAAATATCGCAGCCTAAAATGAATGCAGAAAACTGCACATAACTGAAAACGAATGGAGTTATCGAACTAAGGTTTGCGCTATAATATAGCTAGTTTTATGCCCTTCGGGTTCAGTGATAGAAACAAGCATTGTCTCATCCGATTTTTTAAGAAAATCAGAAAAAACTGAACCTTTTATAGACAGCACACTCTAGTGGGCATACGCATATATGTGAAATTATCCTTCAAACAAGCCTATGTTGATCTTATTTGGATGAAGGGTATGGAAGAAATACGAAGATCAGTAAAATTTTCAAAATCGAGCTGACCTGAAAAAATATGAACTTTTCATTTCCGTTATGAAAATATTACCACCATACGGCGAATTTCCAAGAAGAGTTGATTTTTTCCAGCATCATAGTGAAAGCACCCTCTAGCGGTCATTTAAAAAACTTTGAAATATTTTCCCCCAATTCCTCTTGTCCGAATTAATGATTGAATTTTTTTTTAAGCCGTGATGTTTATGATTGATGTTCCTGAAACGTTATAGCTTCTGAAACGGCTCGAAATAATTCAGTGATATGTAGCGATGAGCGCTGACAAAGATGATTGTAGGAAGACAAAACTGTTCCCTGAACAGTGAAAAATGTGATCTTTCCCATAGGTGTTTTTAATAATCAAACCCAACTGTCAGTAACACTCAGCAGAATGGACACTTTGTTGGTGTTCTTCAAGCATTTCTAAATGTGCGATTTGACACCGCGGTGCTTTTAAACACTGAGCAGGTACATGGCTCATTTATCCTGATCAGTGGTACTAGAGACTAGGCCATTTGATACTGATACTGAATTCAGGTACGGTAGGAAGGACGTCAGTGCCACCTATTGGCAAAAGTTCTAAGGTTCCAAGATCGAATAGATGAGCGCATGAAATTCACACCATTCAGATGCCTACATGCAATATTTTTATCAGTTTATATCAACTCTGGTGTTTTCAGGATTGCCACCAAATTTGATGATTCACACACCGCCTCGATATGACACGGTGTAATTTGGTGTAAATTTTATATAATAGGTGTTTTTTATGCGTTAACATCAATGATAGTACCATTGAGAATATTAGATTGAAACCATTTGGTAATTGTTATGATTTTATGTTTCTTAATCGTTCTACTTCACCACATTCGTATCAATTTTCACTACTAAGATCGGAATTAGCACCATTCAACACTCAATTATGAAATGTATAATGAAAATGACACAACTTTGATATTCAAGTGTTGCATTCGTCGGAGTTTGCTCTGAAATTGATTTAAATTACACCCGATTTTTTTTACTGTGCATACGCATACATTTCCAGAATGGGTGAAACTTCTTTCATCGCACTCCTATGAGTTCGGAAAAAAATTTTGGTGGAACGCATTTTGACCTCCTGATCACGAATCTGAAGTCAAAACGCGGCGTTCTCGAGTATTTTCGGAGATACGGCCTCATTTTGTCTCAAAAATGCACCATTTCACATATCAAATTTCAGCTATTGAAAAGACACAAAATTTACCCTTTTTTGAGCCAAAACATCACACATGCTCACATTCACTTGTTTCCAACACTTTTTTGCATAAAAAACTGTTATTTTCACAAAAATTCGCCCTCCAAAACGTGAACAAAACATATTTTTTCACTGATTTTTTGGTTATTTTTATTTGAGATGTTGGCAACGTCTTACCATGAGCCAAACAATCACGTTGCCAACATCATAAATACAAATTACCAGAAAATAAGTGTAGAAAGGTTGTTTTGTTTACATTTCAAAGAAGGGTGAATTTTTTGAAAAATAATAGTTTTTTCTGCTGAGAAGTGTTGGAAACAAGTAAATATGTGCGTGTATAGTGTTTTGGTTCAAAGAAGGGTGAATTTTGTGTATTCCTAATAGCAGAAATTTGACATTTCAAATGGTGCATTTTTGAGACAAAATGGGACCGTATCTCCGAAAATACTTGAGACCGCCGCGTTTTGACTTCAGATTCGTGATCAGGAGGTCAAAATACGTATGAACTCATAGGAGTGCGATAAACGAAGTTTTACCCCATAATGTATCTCTTCGTAATTTTCAGCTAGAATGTTGTGGTCGTACTGATGATGACCTAAGAGTGAAAAATGGAACTGGTCTCATCAACAGCTGCTGTCCACCGGAAATCACAATTTGTACTTCTGCTGTGGCATTCAAAGATACTTGCACCGACAAGGTGATCGAATCAATGATATCGATAGGCCGAGGAATAGGAATTACTTGTCTCGCCTTTTCTGCAACTGAGGTATAACACAACAATATCATCTGTTTATAGCAATGCGCCTTCATTCATGACGATAGAATGAAATGGTAGGTATACATATTTGAAATAATAAGTTTTGGTGCCAGTGCTCAGTACTGTGTATTGGGCTGGAAAAATAATGGTGTAGATATACTTTTGACAGCCATACAGAAAGATCGAATGAAATACATGTGAGTGAATCAACTCAATTCAAATAAAAACCATTTGGTTGCCTCTAGAAGATCACTTAGTAGATCTCTCGAGCAACATAACCCACGTTGGTAAATGAGTCCTCGAGTAGATCAAATCTCCAGCTCGGAAAGCAAATTCCCAAGTGGAAAAATAGCCTCCTGATATCGCTACCATCGATAGCCTGAGATCGATGGATAGATGTGTGTGGTAGGGTGATACTTAGATGGCTTGCGCTAGCTCTGTCTTTCCAAGAAAGTTCAGGATCCATGACAGTAGCTCTGCAACGTAGCTTTCTGCCTCTGGGTATTCTTCAAAAGCTAAGGTCCAGTCTTCCTTACTCATACAAGTCTCAATGAGACATTTTTCAAACACTTGAAAACACTCTTTTTAAACACATATGTGATAATCTGCTATACCTTTGCATTCGCATAGGATATGGATAGAAGTTTCTTCTTCTGTCTGGCAAAACCTGCATTGTGGTTTCTCAAGCCAAACCTGTGTGTTCCATATGTCCACTGAGTTTAAAGTGTCCTGTAAGCATGCCTACTCTTGCTTTTATGAACTTTTCCACTTGCTCAGTAGGTCTGCCGTAGGCGTTGATGATGGTTATCTGAGAGACCTTTTTGCTTTTACTTTATCGTTTCCTTAATATCCTCTGTGATCTGGAACCCATGACTGGGTCACTTTTTCAGGGCACATGCACAATACCTACCACAGAAGTTTAGAATTCACTTGGGTGGTCTTCAATGCTTTCAGTGTTTCCTGACTGTCGGAGAATATGATAACCGACTGATCTATTCCATCTTGCCGGTTTATTTCTCCAATACAGAGGTGTATTGCTGTTACTTCAGCCTCAGAAATACTGTGCTGTCTTTTGACAGGCTCGCTCAGATCGTTATCCTTGGTTTTTGCCTGTACATCCCAGCTTCGATTCCTTCCTCGGTCCTCTAGCCATCTTTGTACCAGATTGATGCTGCACTGATGGGTTCTCCTTTCTTCCAGTGTTCTCTATCTGTAATACTAACTTCATATCTCCTATTGAATTTGGATGCCATGACGTCGCTGGGTATTCCTGTGGTTGGATCCCTTCTTCTAGTATCTGGTCCATAGAGTTTGATGATGGGTGATGATCCATATATGAGTCTATGCATGACAGCTTTCGCTTCTTCCTGTATATTACATGTGTAATGGTGGTGAGTTCAGAATGACCTCCATATTGGGGTGGCACTGGACACGCTTGTCTTTGTATGCTTGTTAACTGCCCTGATTACCTACCCTTTTATGTATGTATATAGCTTTCTGGTCATTTTGGGATTGAGTCCCTGATTTGCACCTGCCTCTAGGGCTATTCCACGTATGTCTTTGATCAAAAACTACCCCTAGATACTCAGGAATTTCTGTGCCCTCCAGCATTGGTGGTTTCATACCTTCTCAAAAGAATCGTAGCAGGTGCTGATAAAACGTAAGCTAGGAGGCTTCGAGAATAAAGTTGTTAGGAAAAACTATTATCACTGGTATCAATCGCAATTTCATAGTAGCTCATCTAGCTGTGTCTGTCATGGTTTATACAGCTGGACCCACAGCAACATATTACCAGGAACGCTCTCTTGATCATAACGCTCGTTATCATCTCTGGAACAATCAACATCCTGTAGGTGCTAATAACAATGAAGAGATGGTGAAAAAGTTGAAACTTGTTGAAAAGTTTTAGCATTCACATTCGTGAAGCGGCTAGACATTTCTCAAATAAACCTGGGCTTGAATCTTTCAACAACATCATAACATATTTGAGAATGGTGTCCATAGGAGATTGAATATTTTGCGATAGTTCACACTTCTCAATTTGATCATTTCAGTTCCTGATCACACTGTTTCTTGCCATATAAGAATAGAAATAGTAACCCCTTGCTACAAAAATAATGTAGTTTCTTATCCAATAAATGTTTAAATAATTTTCATTTTGTTACAGCTTTTAGCTGGCTTATTTGCCTGTTATGTGATTAAAACTAAGAAGCAGATTGATCAGCCTCCATCATCTACTGCTTGACCCAATCTATCAGTCGCACATGGTTTGTGGGGGAGAAAAATTCTCGAATTCATAGTGAAACTATATTTTTCATGGTTATTCAAGAAATTATTCCTGCAGTTAGTAGTGTTTTCTTAATCGAGCTTGAAAATAGTAACATCCATGTATATATAAATACTCGAATGAAAAATATATTTTAGTGATAACCTACATTGAAAATTATTGTTTACTATTTGCGCATTGCTATAAAATGCGTGTTTGTGTCTTAAATCATAATTGGATGTTAAAATTATGGGGAGGCGCGAATTCCAGCATATTATATGTTAGAGCTTTGAGCCGCCATCTTACAGCAGCTATCTCGAAGCCGCCATCGATTTTTTTTTGTTTGCATAAAAAGTGGGATTCCTCATTTTTAATCAAAATGTCACAATGTAATATTCTGTAGTCGAAATTTGAATGAATTTCAAAGAATTGTCCATGAGATAGTAACATGAGGGGAGTTTGTGTTTGATAAAATCATCCCCATTCAGTATTCAGTTTGTTATCAATTGTCGAGAAAAAGAAAGAAAGAAAGAAAGAAAGAAAGAAAGAAAGAAAGAAAGAAAGAAAGAAAGAAAGAAAGAAAGAAAGAAAGAAAGAAAGAAAGAAAGAAAGAAAGAAAGAAAGAAAGAAAGAAAGAAAGAAAGAAAGAAAGAAAGAAAGAAAGAAAGAAAGAAAGAAAGAAAGAAAGAAAGAAAGAAAGAAAGAAAGAAAGAAAGAAAGAAAGAAAGAAGAAAGAAAGAAAGAAAGAAAGAAAGAAAGAAAGAAAGAAAGAAAGAAAGAAAGAAAGAAAGAAAGAAAGAAAGAAAGAAAGAAAGAAAGAAAGAAAGAAGAAAGAAAGAAAGAAAGAAAGAAAGAAAGAAAGAAAGAAAGAAAGAAAGAAAGAAAGAAAGAAAGAAAGAAAGAAAGAAAGAAAGAAAGAAAGAAAGAAAGAAAGAAAGAAAGAAAGAAAGAAAGAAAGAAAGAAAGAAAGAAAGAAAGAAAGAAAGAAAGAAAGAAAGAAAGAAAGAAAGAAAGAAAGAAAGAAAGAAAGAAAGAAAGAAAGAAAGAAAGAAAGAAAGAAAGAAAGAAAGAAAGAAAGAAAGAAAGAAAGAAAGAAAGAAAGAAAGAAAGAAAGAAAGAAAGAAAGAAAGAAGAAAGAAAGAAAGAAAGAAAGAAAGAAATAATGAATGAATGAGTCAATTAAGATGAAGGAATTTTTGTAAATTCAAAGTTTACAAAGTATGATATGGGGAAATATCTAAATTTCAAACCGTTGAACAGTCAATTTATAGTACATTATCTAGTATAATGTATAGTGCAGAGCATCAGAATGAATTTATCCCCACCTGATAAATATCTATATTTGTATAAGATAAAACAACCTATATTTGTCTCAGATAAAACGCCAACCATATTTTGCGATTACCGGTGAAAGTATCGTAGGAAAACTAAATCGATACACATAAAAATGGGTTGTGCTGAAGGTGTTGTGAAGTTATTTGTGTTTGCATCTAATCTCGTATTCGCAGTAAGTACATGTTGGCTTTTACCACATCCAATAATAATTCAAATAATGCTAGCCTAATATATTCTCTCAGGGAGTGGAGATATGAGAACCATTGGTGAATCAACTTGATTAGAAAAGTTCATTCGATACCTACCAGTGAAATGTTAATATATTCTAGAGTTATTCAGCTAATATGACAGGCTTCAGTTAAATTACATTCTAGAGTGCAACGATGCAAATACATCGTCAGATCATGAGCAAATCGAACTATTGAGGATTTTTTCATGTGTCTCGTGTTATCAAACTTGGCTATCCATCTCAGATGAACTGAATCATCAGTTCGATTTGCCATCGATGACGTTACGAGCCTGAAATAGTGATAACTGAAATTTGATTCACTATCATTATTTATCATTCCAGATAGGTGTGTATTCTGAGAATCCACTAAATAGTCTGTCAATCTAGCATCATCCTGAGTCATGTTTCAAATGGAACACTCGTGCCAAAAATCACTTATGGAAATGTTCTGCATGACATTAGACAGGAAAGTAGTTGTATTATGCTCGTTGTCTACTACGTTTCTGTAGCATAGAATACACCAAAAAATCAGTCAACAAAATTGTTCAAATATTACCATCAATAATTATTATTCCAATATTTCATAAATACAGACCAAAATGTACCCAAATATTTTTGTTAAACGTTCAATAAAATTTGTTCTCTTTGTGTGATACATCTTTCTTACATGCCTCTTCAGGCAATTTAATTGGTCTCCTGTAAAAATGATTTGTAAGTAGGCAATACAGTCATGCGAAATCAAAATCGTCGGAAAGTATAGTGTACAACTCGTGCGATATTTCATATCCTAGTTTCCGCACTAGTTGCACAATATACTACAATCAACACTGTCTAATACTCTATTCAAGAGCCACACAGTGAACAGGACCAAAAATATATTGAAAACAAGATCGTTTGACCGCCGTGACAGTATCACAAAAGAATTCTACGAATCTTAAGTATATAATTTATTCGATTCTCAGCTAGGTGGACTGGCAGTTCTCATCGTAGGGGTGCTTTACAAACTCAATATCAATACTTATACGGATGCCATTCCTGAGAGCTACCAGAATATTGGCTTGGCACCAACACTCACCATCATAGTTGGGTCCATAATATTCATAATAGCCTTCTTTGGATGCTGCGGAGCCATCAGAGAAAGTCCTTGCCTACTGACTACGGTAAGCTCTATTGTGTTTTCTTCAAAATGATTATACAGGGTGAGTTGATAGTGTGTTTCCAATCTATAATGGTCGAACCATTCGATGAAGGAGAAAAATCTTATTTATTATTATTGTTTATAGCGTGTCCATTGTGTTTGCAACATATATATAAATTGTTATTATCAGTCACAACTTCAATAGCTCGTTTTGCTATGAAAATAATTCTTCTGCCAGAAGTGTAAACAGTTCTGGAGGTTCTCTTCATCACAGTATCCATTGGACAAATATAGTTTTTCATTTTCATTTCGTGTTGTTATGGAAAAGGTCCAAGTAATAAGACGAACGAGATTAGTCATATTTAAACACAACACGTTTTATCCAGTAATCTCAAAACAAAGCAACAAAGTGGGGCCTAATTTCCGAAACAAAATCGAATGCCATCTTGAAATTATTATGAAATGAACAGTGTGAAGTGAAAATTAAGGACTAGATCTATGTTTTCCAAAATCACAACCTTTATCTTTCCTCAAAAATGATTAAGCTGTTTCGATCATTTCATTACATTGTATGTATCAGGTTCTTTTGGATCTATTTCAATACGCACCTACTGAACCTTCCGATGTTTGAAAAATTATGAATGGAGATTCAAAGTCTTGAATATACAGGGTAAATTGTAGATTGTAGGGGGGGGGTCGTTAAGGCTGTGCAGCCTCTCAAGCACCTCGACCTATTAGAACTTTTGTGCATACCCCTTAATCTATTCGAGTCCCGGGATTCCGAGGATTCGTGCAAAGTTTATCAGTTTCCTGGGAGCTAGGTTCCTGACATCGGAGGGCTCTAAGAAGGCCCCTTCCAGGAACTTGACCCTCTTGCAGAAGAGTGCTTGGCTTTCGCAAAGCAAATGTTCTGCAGTTTCAGCGAAGTTCTCGTAGCGGCAACTATCACTCTCTGTTTTACCCATCTTTTTGAGGTGATACCTCAGAGAGGGCATTGTCCAGTGAGGAGTCCCAATACCAGTTTCAAGTCTTTTTTGTCCAACTCTTAGCTTTCCTTGGCGATAGGCTCACTAGCCTCTTCGTTTGTCTTTGTCCTGGCACTTTATTCCAGTGAGATTTCATGCTTCCTCGTTGCCTTCAACTCCCTTCTGACCTGTAACCCACATCAAAGTGACCTGGTTGTTCGCTGCCAATTGTCTCAGGGATTGTTTACAGTCCCAAGTCAACTTAGACTCACTTCAGAGCTTTCAGCGCTGCTTGGCTATCTGATTTTTGCCCTTCGAGTGCCCCTTTCGAGGCACTCCTGGGCACGTAGTTCTGCTTGAAAGATGGTTGGGGTGTTACCAAGGGGTAATTTATATATTTATTTAGCCTTGTAACTCCCACTCCAGCTCTTTCATTCATCTTGAATCCATCAGTATACCACACTGATGCATCCCTCTTCCCAGTTGAGGTCCGTTCTCTGTGCAAATTTGGTGGTTTTTTATGACCACTTCAAAATTCATTTCGAAGTCGTACCTAACTGGCATGATATCTGTCGGTTTAGACATGGAATCTAGGGAAATATTTTCCAAAATCTTCAAGTGTCCAATATACAGGGGGGCTCACTTTTGACATTTTTGTCAATTCAGTAGTTTGTATGTTGATAAATAAGGAAAGTGCATATGTCAAAAGAGCATGTAGAATGTGGAATATTTGCATCATTTAATTTTAACTCCCTTCGATCATCTCCTCATGTGACTGACTATCTGGATCTTCTCAATTAAGTTCTTTCATGCGATGAATCTTGAAGGGAAGAAATATATGCTGTTTCTGCTTGAACACTACTACGTCATTCTGCTAATCTTCACTATCTATACAATTGTGATGGGTATGAAATCGAAGGAAAACTACTCGCGTAAAATCCTAGATTGTAAGGAGAACCGTGATCTTATCAAATATATATTTGCTAAACCTTTTTGTAGTTGACCAACCCTGCCCTTTGAGATTCTTGATAGGGTTTTCACCAGATTCAGGGGTCAAGGATCTGAGTTGACGTGATTTCATTGATATGTATTTTTTTTTTTTTAGTATTCGATCATTTTGTTGGTGATATTCCTTCTACAAATAGCAGTTGGTGTGTTCGCTTTTCTGGAGATCAAAGATAAGGACAACTTCGAGACTGAAGTGGATCGTACTCTCACGAATCTCTTCAACCACTATAACGTCAACACCAACAACAGCAAAACTGAAATCGTTGATTTGATTCAACAAGAGGTGAGTTTGGATCTGGATAAGTCTGATATTGTAGGATAGTTCGAAATACTACATATTTTGTTTGCAAAAATCATAGTCTAAGCATTCACGTATAGGTACATAGTGAGTAAATTTGAAAATAAAATTGAAACCTAGATGGTTATAATTTTATCTAGTAAGGCCTGATCCGTAACTCAAATTGCAATTTCAACCTTCCCCCGTATGGAGATGTCATATAGCACACTGTTTTGTTATTCAGAAAGTAGCTCATATCACCATGGTGTTGTTATTTGAAAGAAAAAAGCATACGTGTTGAAATTAAAAATATCACACGCTCGCCTGAATTGATAGAAATAATTAGGTATTATATTAGTTGGTACTCACTGTCAATATAAAAGCGTTCTCAAATCAGATTCATATTCATATCTCGTTTCGAATTATACCAAGAATTTTTTAGGTATCGATTAATTTCAATATGTCAATGCAAACATAACCTCTGAATTCACTTTGATTAAAATTAGGGGCAGTGACTGGAACTATTTCTATACATGTCTGATGATGTTGATGACAGAGGGTTAGATCATTCAAAAGAGTACGGCTACAGTTTTATGCGCGGCTTGCTGCTTGCATCAGTTTGATATCACAGTATCACCAAAGAGAAGATTCTTTGGTATCACAGATGTTTGCAAAGAGTCAAGGACGCACTAACTCGAGTTACTCGTACGCACTTGCGAACTACATACTTCTATGATGGTTCTGTATTCCTGGTTGCGTGATTACTGGCGCTAGCAGGCGTAAATATCAATGAAATTGTCGGAGAAGTATTCAAATATCATCTTGAATATGGAAATAAACAGTACTTGATATCGAATCAGAAGTTACATTTTTGACAAGACTTATGCGAAATGATAGAATTCAGAGTCCTAGGAAAAGTAGTGTACAAAACTCTTTGGGAAGTGCATTTCCTTCACTCGTTACGATTCCGTGTGAAATATGTCACTTTCCACACTTGTTGTGTAATATACTATAACTGGAACTCAAATAGTAGCATTATACATGACAAGTGTGTAAATCTTAAAGTATATCATTTTGTCAGTTACTACAGAAGATATATCTCAACTTTTGGGTTGGTATATTTGAAATCGAAAGATATCGTTCACTTTACATGCATCTATGATTCTTCCAATTCTTCAATGTTTCGAAAGTTACCAGAAAAAAGCTTCATAAATGCATTCTCTGATGGTCTTAAATATTATTCACTTTGTGGAAAAATAGACCTAACTCGGATATATCAAGAAAAATACACAATCCATTGGTTAGCAGTGCTAATAACTGTTCTGATGGAATAACTTTCCATTCGATGAGATTCTTATGGTAGCTGTAGCTGTGATTTCAAAGTATCCTCGAATAATAATACATTTTTATTTTTCACAGTTCAAGTGCTGTGGAACGAAACAATCAGAATGGCCAAACAATAGTATACCATCATCTTGTTATGAAGATAAAGATCCTGCTAAGAAAAAGTTTGACGACTATTGCTCAGATGAAGTATTCGACTTTTTATATGGAGCATTGAAAGTTATTGGGATCACAGTTCTCGCTTTGTCATCCCTAGAAGTGAGTTTATGAATGTCTCATTTCGAGTTTTATACTGAGGAAGAAGTGATGAGAACTGTCATTCGATTATTGATAATATTCACACATGTTACGCATAACAGAAGCACCAACGACGAGTTGTCACAATTGAAGACGTCTTATTGAAAGCACACCAATAAACACCATCGGTCCTCCTGTATTGATTATAGCATGACAACCTACGGTAATCGAAGCTCACGAATGATATTCGATCAGATTACGGTAATATATCATGTTATTACCATTAATAGTAAAACGAATATTCAAACACGACAGGGTTGCCAATTCGTAACAAATTTCATCAAACGTGGAAATTTCGCGGGATACCTATCGCTACTGTTGAATTTGTCTGATACCAGCGTTATTTTGCATGAATCAAGATTAGTTGAATCATTGAAAAATCATCTTTTTCGTGTTTCTTGTGTTTTTGATCTGCGATCTTGGGCTCACCTATATATTTCAATGGTTTGTATAGGTATTTGTATAAAAAAACTGTATGTTTGGAGATAAACTCTCACAGGAAAGAATCCTCCTTGAGGTTGCAGTCAGAGGAATTTGGCCAAAAAAATTATTACTCTTTGTTAATTTGTCGAGCTTTCGAAAATTATTTTATTTTCATTCTCAAGACATTAACGTGAGGTTGTTACACATAAGTTGAGAATTACATCACATAAAAACATCGTCCATTATATAATATTGAAAAAGTGTTAGTACTTGAAAAAATATCATAAACAAAATGGTGTATGTACGGTCGAAAGCTCGACAAATTAACAAAGAGTAATGATTTTTTTGGACAAATTCCTTTGACTGCAACCTCAAGGAGGATTCTTTCTTGTGAGAGTTTCTCTCTAAACATACAGTTTTTTTCAACTAGTCCAGTCACGAGACTACTTTCTTCTAAAAAGTTATTTATATATGTAGACCGAAGAATACCGGATATGTACAAATGGTACTTTGGAATCTAGGTATAGAAAAAAAAATCAACAATCATATGATGAGTATGCGTGCAGATGAAAATAAATTAACAAACTGTGGATATGTTTTGAAATACTGGAAATATTTCAATAGCCATTGGCAACGCTGCGCACGAAGAGAAATCAGGTTTGTTGAATTTTTGAAAAAAATGTCATCAATCACAAACGCTAAACAATTTTTCATAATCAATTGTTCGGCGTCTGTGATGTCCTCTTTATGTATTTTCTTTTGTGAAAGTTTTTCACATGTGAGTATATACTTTCAACAATTTAAACAAAAATAATTTCCTGGCATTTACTCACTTTTAAAAATGTCTCCTGATGATGGCATGATATCGAAAACGTATGAGAATTCATTCGCAAAAAATTTGATGAATAGCCCTGTTTTGTTGATATCCTGAATTATTCAATTAACAACTCTTCCTTACTGGTCTCACCAATTACTGCAATGAAGGGGAAATGTATGACTATTATAGAATTCGAGAATAACAGTCAATCATCAATCAAAAATATACTTTATTGTCAAAGACTTTCACCTTATTGAAAAAGCATGCAATATGGTCACAAATGTAAATATAATATAAAGATAAAAACAATATAATATTAAAAACAATATCAGATATCAATATAAAAATGAGTACAAAAGGGTACAACACATCGTCAAGAGTCATATTAAAATCAAAGTACAAAGTAAAAAATGAAAATAAATAAAAACTAGGTATACATAGATATATATAATATATATGATAATATATTATCAGTCTTCACATAATAATAAAATATCAGTAATATATATTTTGAAATCACACAAAATTACATAAACCTGGATACATTGTCAATAATCATAAATATATATAAAGAAACGAACAATGAATTAAAAATTATGCTTTTTTTTAGTTACCCTACGATTAGGACAAATAGAGTGGCTAGAGTATGTCATTGTAATACTCCTGCAAGTTATAGTAAACTTTCTGTGAAAGTGCTTCCCTCACTTTTTTTTGAACTTTTTTGGGCATGGTTCATTTCTGTAGGCTGCTGATAGATGATTATAAATTTTCTTGCCTTCATATATAATTGATCTTCTAGTCAAGCTAGATTTTGGTATAGGCAAGTGAATACAACCTTTTTTTCTAGTCTGATATTTTCCTATTTCAGTTAAATTTAGATTGATGGCGTATTTCTTGTGTATCAGGCACACAGTTTCCAGTACATAAAGACAAAATAGAGTTGAAATTTTTTTATTAATAAATAGTGGTTTGCAGTGATCACGGAACTGAGCTCTACAAATATATCGAATTGCTCTTTTCTGTAATATAAATACTGAGTTGAACAAATAATCACTGCATAACCCCCAAAATGCGATGCCATACCTCAAATGTGATTCAATTAACGAGAAGTATACCAACCTAGCTGAAGCAGTATTCAATTCCTTTGAGACAACTTTGATTGCAGAACAGCCAGTAGATATCTTTTTATTTAAGCTAGAAACATAATGTGCTTTTCCAAGAGTAGGTCATCCAGGTTGAACTTGAACGAGATAACATTTGTTTTGTTCAAGTTAAAACACAGTGAATTGGAGTCACACCATTGCTTTATTTCAGTGAGGTCATGAGCAATCACTTCTTTCAAGTGATTTATATCATTCCCATGCCATAAAATAGTTGTGTCATCCGCAAAGAACGTGAACTTTCCCTGGATGCGAATAGAGGCTAGGTCGTTTATATACAAAAGAAACAGGATTGGACCCAAGACTCACCCCTGTGGTACACCCATAGTGACGTTGTTGATCTGAGATTGGTTGTCTTTGATTTTCACTATCTGACACCTTCCTGATAAGTATGTGCGAAACCAGTTCAAAGATGAATTCCTATAACCGTAGAACTCCAGCTTTTGCAGCAGTAGTTCATGATCAACACAGTCGAAAGCCTTCGAGAAATCGCAGCCACTTCTCCATCATTTAAAGTCATATAAGTATTCTCGAGTAACGAGAAGATCGCCTCATTCGTGTTTTTTTCGCTTTGAAATCCACACTGAAATTTGTTTATTATATTATTATTCATAAGATGATTCATCATTCTTCTTTTTACCAGTTTTTCTATTATTTTTGATAATGTTGGCAGAAGTGAAATCGGTCGGTAATCAGCGGGTTCGTCCGCATCACCGCCCTTATGGAGAGGTATCACGAGTGCTTTTTTTTAGGCAGGATGGAAATTTCCCTATTCTGAAAGATTTGTTGATTGCTTCCACTAGAATATGAAGAAGGAAGGTTAAAAAAAATCTCACTGACAATCCATCTATACCTGATGAGCTTTTATTAGTTATTTCCTTCAGGACATCTTTTAGCTCGATTATATTAGTATCTTCAAAGTGAAAGTTATCTACAACGTTGACATATAACAGATAGTCTAGAGGATCCACCTGTGGTGTTAAACTGGATGTAAGTTTATGACCTATTGAACAGTAGAAGTTATTCAGGATGTCTGGATCGATATTAATGGTTCGTAATAATGAGTTCATTTATTATTTTCCAGTTTTCTTTACTTTTATTTCTAGAGCTATATATCCTTTCATTGTAATAAATCTCTTTTGCATTATTGATGACTCGCCTATATATACGTTTGTAGGAGTTGAAATATGATGTGAGAATTTCAGTGTATATATGCTTCCTTATGGTATGTAGAGACCTTAAGTTCTGGGCAGATTTTCTTATTCCTTTTGTAATCCAAGGTTTCTTATTTTTTATTTTCAATTTTCTCAATGGAAAACAATCCTCGAATAAAGTTGTTAGATACTTATGGAACGTATTGATAGGTTCGTCAGACTTTGTAACAGAGTCCCATGATGTCAACTTACATTTCTCTCGTAATTTTTCATAATTTTTTGCGCTATAAATTCTACCGTATTTATATTTCTTTTCATTATGTTTGAATTTGAAATTTGATTTAAATAGTACCGCTTCATAGTCAGAGAGGCCTGCAGGAATAGTACAACAACTTATACTCTGCTCATCCAAATTTGAGCATATGTAATCAATTATAGTTGCGGATTGGTTGGAGATACGTGTGGGATGTTCGACATGCATTATTAAGTTGAATGAGGATAACAAGTTCCTTAAATTTTGCGTGTCTAAGGAATTTTCCGCAAAATTCATATTCAAATCGCCCGAGTACAGTGAATATGCAACTGAGTCATAACAATGCAATGTACCCGATTATAGTAATCCAACCCTGCAATCACTTTCATATATCTCATCGAATTCGACCATGTGTTGTATATGAAACAAAAATAATTAGATCACTTAATAACCATTATTAGGTCGTCATAGCAAAGTGAATTGAATAGTAGTTATCAGACAGCTAGGCTGTCTCCCATTTTAAATTGAAGTTTTTAATGATGGTTACTTGATTTTCCAATAACAGTCACTGGATTTTTTTCTCAGTGATCTTTTACCTACATAAACGATAATGCTACTAAGGAACAGCTTCAATAATCCATTTTTCTTTTTTCAGGTGATTGGATCTATATTTTCACTATGTCTTTCCAGTAGTATACGAAACAGGGAAAGAAGATTCCGATATTAACCAGTGATCACTCAGTTATATCGAGCTGGATTCAACTGAATAGTTGGTTCATATTCATACTGGAGATAATTAATTAGATGTAACTGTAGTGTATCGAGTCAATAAATTATTTGATAAGAGTTTTAGTATATTAAGAGCCATTTTATGACATTATTTTCGATCTTTCATAGGAAACATGATCATTGGAAGTTAGGTAAATGTGAATGACATTCAGCCTATAAACGTCAAAAATTTTTCAATATGTTTGTTCTATTTCGAATAGTTTGCAATCGTCCGGAGCATGAGCATACTGATTTAATAAACGCATTAATCAGTATTGCAAACTATTCGAAATCGTTGCTAGAACAAACATAATGTAATACCATACTTTTCCCAAAGGAAGAGGGAAAAATTTACCGAACATCGTTCTAGTTGCTATGGTAACGATACAAAATATAGGCTTTTGATTGATTTTCGACTTCAATACATCCATGTGAGAAATATAAAAAGTATCATCAATAACTTATGGTTCCTGAGACACAAATGGTGATAAGCGAATTTGTTACACCCTGTATAGTATTCCCATGCACATATTGTATATGCGCGCACACGCCTTTTGAATAAAATACCGCAACTTCCTACGAGAAATGGAAGGAAGGAAATTAGTTGCTGGCAATATTGATAATCTATACATAGGAAGGATATCGTATAATTTAGACTTCTTGAATCATTTATTCATCTATCTGCAGGTGAATCTAACCGACACATAAAAGTACAGTTTCCTAGCAACATCGACTGAATACAAACTCTATGAGATTTTGAAACAATGTGGACAAATTGATTTCATTAATATCCATTGAGTATATATCAGAGTCTTTTATAAATGAATATGCATGAAATGACATGTATTGTGGAGATTTCAAATCGAATTATAAAATGAAATATTTATGGGAAAAAATCAGTAGAAATATGAGAAAATCGTGCGATACCAAATAAAAATGTGAACCAGGCAGGCATATCTTGAAATGAGGCATCAAAAATAATTATTGTATACCTTAATATTTCCCAACAAGCTAACTCTAGCTTGCATGTGTATTTTCCCTAAAAACGATAAAAACACAACTTACTCCAAATAGAAAGTAGTGACACAAATGATTGAGAGAATACATCACGTGATACAAAATTGACTTTCCATTGGATAATGATCACGTGTTAGATATTATTCTACATGCCAAACTGGATCATAACATCAACTTCTGTAACTATACGTTGTAATAGTGTATTGTTGCATTACTTGCATTGCATTGTTCTTGATTTGTCCTGTATCAATATTTTGCTTACATTTATTCATGAACAATGAAAAAATTCATGAACAAATTAGGTATTCACAGGAAACCATTTATTGGTACTTTCAAAAACTTGGTTATATCTTTCCTCCGAAAGCGAATCCGATCTGTCAGATTGACGTGTCATCTGCGCACATTGTTATGGATGTTGCAGGTGTTGAATTTTTCGAATCACTCATATATAGGCCAATATCGATCCTTGAGGTACTCCTGATTCAGAGAAGCCCTACTGGATGTTGCATTGTTAATCGAAATATTGTTTTCTACAAGAGTGATATTCTGGTATCCATAATAATAACGTTCTACCTCGTAAGTCATAACGGAATGGTTTATCTAAGAGAATATCATGACCAACATAGTCGACTGCCCTGCTGAAATCGCAGGATAATTCAACAAAAATGATCATCAGTCTATTCAGATAAGCAAATTAGAATACTTTCGACATACGCGATGGAATCGTTACTGACTCATGATTTTAAATTGAGTTAGGACCATTATTTTTATACACTGGAATGCACCTTAGCTGAATGACAGATTCACCAAATGAGGTGGAGCTTCAATTGAAACATGGAGACTCCTTATCAAGACAAACATAGTTCCAGCCTACTAGATTGTAGATTGTAGGGGGGTCGTTAAGGCTGTGCAGCCTCTCAAGCACTTCGACCTATTGGAACTTTTGTGCATAAAACCCTTAATCTGTTCGAAGCCTGGGATTCCGAGACTTCGTGCAAAGTTTATCAGTTTCCTGGGAGCTAGGTTCCTGATATCGGAGGGCTCTAAAAAGGCCCCTTCCAGGAATTTGAGCTTCTTGCAGAAGAGCGCTAGGCAATCGCAAAGCAAATGTTCTGCAGTTTCAGCGAAGTTCTCGCAGTAGCGGCAACTTTCACTCTCTGTTTTACCCATCTTTTTGAGGTGGTACCTCAGAGGGCAGTATCCAGTGAGTACTCCCGTTACTAGTTTCAAGTCTTTTTTGTCCAACTCGAGAAGCTGTTTAGCTTTCCTTGGTGAGAGTCTCACTAGCCTTTTCGCTTGTCTTTGTCCTGGCTTCCCAACGTCAAAGCTCTTCTTTCAAGTGGGCCTTGAGTCCACAGAAAGGTTCTGGGCCGAGAAATTGTGTATTTGCCCCTTCTTTGGCAATGCAGTCTGCTTCCTCATTGCCTTCAACTGCCTTCTGACCTGGCATCCACATCAAAGTGAACTGGTTGTTCGCTGCCAGTAGTCTCAGGGATTGTTTACAGTCCCAAGTCAGCTAAGACTCACAAGTGTATGACTTCAGAGCTTTAAGAGCTGCTTGGCTATCTGATATCAATCAATCAATTTATTAGTTGAAGAAGTGTTCAATTACAATACAGGAGCCTACATTGAAACATAACTTACAGTTAACACGTCAAATGATGACAGACATTAATCAACAATAACATTAAACTAGACTGTCTTAAGCAAAAAGCAG
Source organism: Chrysomela aeneicollis (assembly GCA_029955515.1). Taxonomy (NCBI): domain Eukaryota; kingdom Metazoa; phylum Arthropoda; class Insecta; order Coleoptera; family Chrysomelidae; genus Chrysomela; species Chrysomela aeneicollis. Next base: position 483,843 of record JARUHQ010000026.1, on the reverse strand, counting down.
TGTTTATAAACAGAAAATTAGTACTTGTAAACAGAAACGTCTACACAGATAACAATTAATAGCACAAACTATACTTAACAAGACATGTTAAAAGCAACTGTTTTTTTTTAACAATCAGTGAGAAAAAATCATTTCTGTAAAAATTCGTCAACGGAGTAGTGTGCTTTCAGCACGAGATGGTTTTTCAGCTTATCTTCAAAGGAATGTAAACTAGGAGCAGATTTGATATTGTCATCAAGAGCATTATAGAGTTTGACACCAATCGAACCCGGATGATCTTGCGACACTGTTAGTCGAGGTTGTTGTAGTTTATGTTTATTTCTAGTACGGTAGTCTTGAAAGTTTCCACAAGTAGGAATATTTGTAAAAAAATTTCTCACCAAAATAACACAGTGGTACCATATATATAGCAGATAAATGACTGTATGAGACTGAAATACACCATTTTCAAGACTTCAAGAGATAGTGTGTTTTTCAGTTGACGGAGTAGAAATATGTGTTTACTTAGCTTGCATTTTATGTACTCAATATGATTGTACCAAGTGAGTTTAAAATCATAATTGATTCCTAGCAATCTTGTGTCAGAGACTTGTTGAATTGACGTATTGTTCAGCTTTACTAAGTAGCTGCTATCTATTGAAGAATTTTCAGTAACAAAATTAATCATTTGAGTTTTGGATATATTGAGAATGAGTTCATTCTAATCACACCACTCGGAGAGTTGATTTGTAGCATTCTGCGTATTACGAAGCATAGTGGGAATACTTTCAGCTGATATAACAAGATTGGTGCCATCTGCATACACAATCGATAGAGAAGCAGCAGAACAATAAGTCGGAAGGTCATTTATAAAACAAATAAATAGCAGGGGCCCAAGCACTGATCCCTGAGGTACGCCTGTCGAGATATTTCGAATATCTGAGAAGGTATTATTTGAATATACTCTTTGGCTACGATCTTTAAGGTAAGTTACAATCCAATTCAATGCTGGTACTCTCACACCATATATAGATTCTTGCCCTTCGAGTGTCCCTTTCGAGGCACTCCTTGGCACATATCTCTATAGCTTGTGCTTCTACTTGAAAGATGGTTGGGGTGTTACCAAGGGGTTATGAGAGCCTGAATTTGGCCAGCCCCAAATATTGAGGTCCGTTAAATCCAGCCTACTATTTTTCCATTTTGAACGACAATGTTTGAACACAGAATATAATATGCTGATTGCTAATTGTTCATTCATATTCTTAATCTAGTTGAGTTTATAAACCCACCATTAGGTTCCGCGTACCGATAGTTGTGGCGTTGACTGCCAATTCAAGTTTTCCACTTCGATTTCTGACGAGCCGGCAACATGGCACGATGCGTGAATCAACGTAGGTTTGTTTGTGATTCCGTAGTATGGAACAGTTGCGAATCGCGCGAGTTTTAACGCCGGGAAACTGTTCAAATTCATTCAACCAGAACTCGAAATTATTGACGATTTTACTGCATAATATTCACGTTGAATTCGTTCGAAAATACACAAGTTATTATAGAGTAATATTTTTTTTAGCAACATGGGTTGTTCTACAGCTGTCGTCAAGTATCTTGTGTTTTTCTTCAATTTGATTTTTGCGGTGAGTGACTAATGTTTCTTATTTTATTTTAATGATTGAAAAGAGTTCGGTTTTCCCCTCGTAATAGATATACAGGTTATCCCAATTGAATCATTGAAACAGTAAACAGTCCACCTCAAATCAAAATCATATCAAAGTTGCTTCAGTGTCGAAAATAAAAACACATCCATTTGACAAAACATGGTCATGAAATTATATAAATAGTCGGACAATAAATAGTACTCAAAATTCAACAACAGTAAAAATACAGTATAGGTGAAAACTCGGGTGAAAACCTATAGCGTAGGCGATAGAAAATCAAATTATGACAATATATCTCCCAACGTACTTTCGAAATTAAGGGCTATTGTCAATTTATCTTAAGAACAACGGTAGATGATTAAATAGCTTTTATTGCTCTCATAAATGATTGAGTTATTCGTTGTTTCAAGACTTGCAATTCCATATTTTTTTTCAACAAGATCGTTTCTTGAATAGAAATTCCTGCCAAAGGTAACATTTCAAGAGCTACAAATAATAATTTACACTAGCATTTCACATAAGCTCTCTCATGACGCTCAAATATCCTTTTGAGGAGATAGCAAATGACCCTCAAAAGCAAACTGCATTTCGCAAATGAAACAAGAGGAAGAAGTAAACATTTCTTCTCTTCAAACAAACTTATGTTATACTCCTCGAAAAAAAGCCTAGCAGCACTACGAGTTCTAAAGTCATATACTAGTGAGTCTGAGCTGACTTGGGCCTGCAAACAATTCCTGAGACAAGCAAACACTCACTTTTGTGACTACGGTGAACGAATCAATCAAGAAGTTGTGCATTTTAATTTTTTCCTTTGAGGAGAATTTTTTTCATGATTTGTTAATGAATGCATCAAGTATTTTATGAGTTAATATAACTGTATTGAAAGCACAATCACATTCATCATCGAGCTCATGGGATATCTGGAACACTCAGGAATTCCAAAGCATTTGATCGAGTTTGGCACCAGGGACTCCTCGTCAAGCTTCCATTTTATTGTTTGCCCCCTCAGCTGTGTTCTCTGCTTGCTAGTTTTCTCTCAAACAGGTATCTCCATGTAGTGGTCGATGGAGTTTCATCTGATACCCTACAAATAAATGCTGGTGTTCCACAGGGATCAATTTAAGCACCAATACTATCTCTACTTCACATCAACGATTTGTTGGAAGCAACTTCATGTCCTATACACAGCTTCGCGGATGATAGTACCCTCCATACCGCTTTCTCTCGTCAAACCAGAAATGAACGAGGAAGAAATGTTAACAAAATAAATATGGATCTAATAACCTGGTAGAATTCAATGCAAACAAAACACGAGCATGTCTTTTCTATAGAAGAGCCGATCTCACTGTGCCCAACATAATTCAGTCAGAAGTAACCATACCATTGAAGTCATCCATTTCGATGCTTGGCGTTACTATCAGCAATAACCTTTCTTGGGAAAATCACGTGAGGTCCATTGCCAAAAATGCATCCCAAAAACTTGGATTTCTGTTTCGAGCCAAGAAATATTTCACTCCCAGTCAGCTGCTTATGATCTATAAGGCACAGATCCGACCTGTCCTGGAATACTGTTCCCATATTTGAAGTGCGGCACCTAAACATTTCCTGAAAGTATTGGATTCTGTCCAAAAAAGGTCAATTCGTCTCGTCGGTGATGCCTCGATGAACAATTGTAGTCAGATTCTTATCAACAAATTCTTCGTATCCAACTAAAACAATTTTCTTGTACAGCGTGTTCAATACCAATCAGCAACTCCACTGTAGCTCGCTCAAATCCAACATTCTAAACTCGCTCACTTCTTTGGAACACCGTAGAAAAGTTGGCGATTCATCTATATTTTATAAATATTTTCATGGGCGATGCTCTCATGAAATATCAACAATCGTTCCTACATTAGCAGTCTCTTCGAGATTAACCCGCCAAGTTCAGTCTTCACACCCCTTCGTGGTCACTTTAGAGACCTGCAGAACGTCCCTCTCCAAAGACTCGTTCATCCAACGAACATCGAGACTTTGGAACTCATTGCCTAGGGAGGTGTTCCCCGAGGCATACCATCTCCAGAAATTCAAGAAAAACACCAACTCCTACCTTCTTTTCCTTGGTTATCACGATGTTCCCTGAACATTACAGGATATTCCTTTTCGTGAAAACCAGAACATAAAAAAATATAGAATAGGATCAATAAATGATTTTCTCTGATAACTGCAGTCACTTCTTCAAGAGGAGACATCCATTGATTCTAGAGATTCATCAAACTTTGACAGGCACTATGGGTTGGAACAGGATAGAACAAAGAACGAAACGTCTATCAAAATAAATGTTGATATCAAAAATAAAGAAGTGGAATGTGATTGATTTGAGATTCTATCTTACATTATTCCAGTAGTGGATGAATTGGTTCTTTAAACAGTTCATGAATGTGAATTAAACTTCAATTATAAGATTCTTGTGGATACATTGTTATTATTATTTTCATGTACATCACAATGTTTGACCAATAATTGTTTTCTGAAGCCAATCCAATTCCATAACAAATTTCCTGGGAAGGTATCCAATAGTAATTAAAATTTGAATCCCATATTTCCTGCTGGTTAGCAGGAAGTTGAGCTAGGTATGTATGTTAATATGCACAACGTATATAAACTCACATACCTACTTGATATTCATAGAAAATTGTATGAAAAGATCAGATGCGTTTCACCTTTCTATGTTTCATATTCTCACATAATTTTTCAAAATTTTGGGTGAGATTTGGCTTATAAAAAATCAAGTGTCATTCACAATGCAAATAAATACTCTAGTAGGATCTGTTTGTTGTAATTATTATTATCTGCACTAAATCGAAACATTCTGTGTACTTCCCACGTCTATTTACTTCAAGTATTGTCCTGTAAGTGGGTTCATACCTACCTGTTTGGACATTTTTTTTTGACAGTGGCAACAAATTTGACAGGAGTTTCAGAATGAATATATATAGCTTACTCACTTTAAAACTCATGTACTATTATCTCGATTGCTCACTACTGAAGAATGGTATGATATAAGTAGATATTGGATATCAATGAAATGCTGGGCATTACATGTGAAAAAAATGCAGTACTTTTCATGAGCCCTCGAACTATCGAACCACCCGAAATACATTTTTTAAACATAATAATTCAGATAAATTATAGTTTCCATGACATTATAAAATTTTTTATTCGATTTTATTTTCAATTAGGTATCTAATGGTTCGAAATATCGAAAGAAAATATATTATTGATTCGCTCTGTATAGAATCAATGCAAAAGATACATTTGTAATATTGGTATACTTTCGTTAATCTATATGAGGTAGGTTAATATATGTTGGGAATCAATTAAATATTAGCGTATCATTAAGCGGGATTCACAACCAAACTTTTTGCGTTTTGCTTTTTACGTTTCGCCTTCTGATTGGTGAATCAAAATCTGCAATCGAACTGACGCAAAACCGAATTCACAACAAAAACTGTTTTGCTTCGTATTCAAGCATTGAAATATATGTATTCGAGTACCTGAGCTAACCTCTACTTTAATTGAAAATGAAATTTCCAATAAAAATTGCTTCTTCGTTTATTCAGGTTTATTCCTACTTGTAAAGAAAAATCCGTCCCAATATCGATAGAACGGATATTTTTCTTTCAGTAGAGGAAATCACCATGGAAAACAAATAATCTTGAGTACAAACATGTCAATAAAACTCCACCAGACCACCACATAACCTTCACATTTCGCGTTACTCAATTTGCAACGCAAAAAGCTGAGAATTTTCAGCTTTTTGCGTCAGTTAGATTCCAGGATCTGCTTCACCAATCAGAAGTCGAAACGTAAAAAGCAAAACGCAAAAAGTTTGGTTGTGAATCCCGCTTTAGAGTCGACCTTGTTGGAGGTTGAAAATGAAGAAGACAGAGAAAATAGTGATACAGAAAGTGATTGAGTGAAACATCAGTTCGTGAATACACTTGAAATGCTATATTATTCCATAAATCTACTCTAATTCATTCGGCTAGTAGTTATTTGGGATCGATAGGTATACTCCGAAGTTAACCTATTATTGCTATATCAAATACATTTGCCTTCCTTGCATTAATATTCGATGACCAGTTTATCGATTTCAAGCCAGGTTCAGCAACAATGATGGTCAATAATGATAGCTTTTCACAGAATAATATGAGACTCCATAAAGTACAATGCGATAGTGAGAAATCTGGAAATCAATCGATACAGTCAACAAATTCAAAGTGATTTGTGATGAATATAATCGAAATAAATCATTCAACAAAATGAACGGTATCAATTCAGTGTGGATGGATCACGTTTCCTCATTCTATTTGAAGTCTTTTGATGACTCTACCTGAGCACAATGTTTTTGGAACATTGTGAAATCATGAAAGAGTTGGAAGCATCAGAAGAAATCTCATTGAGAACCGAAATTTTGCGCCTGTTGAAATTTGAATAACTTTTTTCTGATTTGAACAATTCGAATTCTGTTTGCACTGTAAGCTAGCTCAGTCCTTCAGCTATAATCTGGTACTTTTCTGTTCCATAAAATTGCTACAGGATATTTTTTTAAACTGTGCAAAATTTCAGAATTTTCAAAAGGATCCCAAATGAAGAAAAACAGTTTTTTTTTCAACATCGACAGCAGACTCATAAAGGTGATCTCATTAACTTGGGCCATCTCCAGAATTGTCTTCTTATCTCTTTCATTCTCAGAGTGACCAGAATTGTCTTCTTATCTCTTTTATTCTCAGAGTGACCAGAATTGTCTTCTTATCTCTTTTATTCTCAGAGTGACCTCAAAAAATCAATTTTGCAGTCAAACTTTTTTCCTCTTTAACCGATTTTCAAAATCTCAGGATCATTTTGAAGCTGAAACGTTAGATGAACAGACATGAAGATTAGAATTGACTAAAAATAAATAAAAGATCAAGGGTTTCTGCAAAGGTTACCCAAATCTAAATCCCCCTCGAAATCCCGATTGAAAAAGAAAAATATATAAAAAGTTGTTTTATGGAAATTTTATGGAAATAACCTTATTTATCGAAGAAGTACGAGATTATAGCTCAAGGACTGAGCTAGCGAACAGTGCAAACAGAATTCAAATTGTTCAAAGCAGAAAAAAGTTATTTAAATTTTAACAGGGGTAAAATTTCTTTCATTGACATCTGACAGAAAACAAATCTCCTGTTGATCTTTGGTTGGTCAAGATGAGCTTCTTGTAGATCACTTTCTATGTTACTTGAGAAAAATTCACAAGTTTGGATTATCGGTAAGACTATTAGAACTTTTAGAAAATTATCTTGAAAACAGAAATGTTGCGGTTAGGTATAATGGTAATACTTCTGGAAAATTTCATGCTAACTCAGGAGTACCACAAGGATCAAATCTGGGGCCTTTACTTTTCATTCTTTTTATCAATGATCAAAATTCAAACAGTTAGAGACTGTGTCTTACTTCAAAAAGATGTAAACTCGCTATACGAATGGAGTAAAGAATTCAAATTACCATTTAATGCGAAGAAATGCTCGGTAATGACAGTATCACACACTAAGGAACAAATAATTTTTTATTATAAAATGGCTGATGATTGTCTGAAGAGATGCACGGAAATCAAAGATCTTGGTATAACATACAATAATAAACTGTCGTTCACTAAACATATTGAAAATACTGCAAAGTCTGCTAGTCGAACACTAGGTTTCATGATTAGACAAGGATCTGATTTCAGACATATAAAAACATTTATCACATTATATTATACTCTTGTAAGGCCTAAACTTGAATTCGGTTCAATACTATGGAATGGAGAATCGCAAACTACTCTAAAATCATTAGAAAGAGTCCAAAACAAGTTTCTTCGACATCTGTACTTTAAGAAATATAGGAGATGGCCAGATTATAATATTATTCGATCATCTCAGCTCAGGTTTGAATTCGGTGTTATTTCCTTGGATAATAGGATAAAATTGAATATGCTTTCATTTTTGTGTAAAATAATAAATTATGAAATCAATTCTCCTAACCTCTTAGCTCTTATCCCTTTCAATGTGTCTGTCCGCCGAACTAGATTTCCTCCTATGTTCAATTTATCATTATTGTCTGTGACATCTCGCGCCCCTCTGGCTAATTACACTAATTTATTGATCGATTTAGATTGGTCTATGACATTCAACAGAATTAAAAAACTATTTCTTCAACAACAAACAATAATCAGCATACAATATACCGAACCATATAGAATATTTGACTACTACCATATATAGCAGGTAACGCTATTTACTTCGTATTGATGTCCTCTGCAACTCTGAATATTCATCTATTATTCACCAATTCTGAAATCACTATGTAACGGAGTTTATTTCGTATATATATATATTCATGTAATTAGGCCAATAGGCCTGTGTGAATATAAATAAATAAATAAATAAATAGATGACAGATGAAAACTAGTTTCTTCGCACCCCAAAATTTTTGCCCCTGTTGAAACTTTAATAACTTTCTTCTGCTTCCAACAATTTATTTTCTGTTCAAAGTTATTCGCTAGCCCTGTCCTTCAGCTATAATCTAGTTTTTTTCCAAAACATGAGGTTCTTCGCTTAAAATCGCTATAGGGTGTCATCTGGAACTGTGCAAAGTTTCGGAATTTTCGAAATAATCCCAAAAGACGAAAAACTGTTTTTTTCAACATTGACAGCAGAGGCATGAAGTTAATCTCTTGAGACATGTACCGAATTGTCCTCTTATCTAATTCATCACCAGGGTGATCTCAAAAAAATCAACTTTTGCTATCGCAGTCATAACTTTTTTCCTCGTCAAGCGATCTTCAAAATACCAGGCTCATTTTGAAAATGAAACTTCAGATGAGGAGATTAAAGATCAGATTGACTCAAGATGAACATTAAAGATCAAATCCCGGTTTAAAAAAAATAAATCCAAAACGTCGTTTGATCTGCCTAACTGTAAGAGATATCGAAATATTGTCACAACTAGGGGGAAGCTTTGGGGTAAAAGCCTCCCTCATGTCGTGATCGGGGGTTACAGGTATTTTATCAATACAGGCACTAATAGTTTTGTGGTACTTGAGAGTATTTGAAACATAACAACATTTATTTAAATATAAGAATAACAGGAGTAATATATGGTTATGAATATGAATATACAAGATGAAGATGATCCTAAAACTAACTCAAATTACGATGATGTGTTGTCACGAGTAGCCCCAGACCAGACTAACTTCAGAACCCTTAGCTATATTCACTATTTATAAGAAATATTAGTTCATGTTGTCACGTATCTGCATGCATGGGTTCCTCAGTTAGCACGTTAAGTTCAATGTCAGTCATTCATAATGAAATAGTTATTTATGTATTAAGGGAATTATGAGGGCCTTAATTACCGATGGCAAAGTTTGCGCCCCGAGGGCCTCTGGCCCGAGGGACAGCAATTGCCAGAGGTTATTAAGGCTCTATAATTCCCGTGGTACATAGATAATTTTATTTTCGACCGATTTTCATAACAATGTGTCCATATTTAGAACGCAATAAATGTTTAAATTCATAACCTTTCTGGTATATTTGAATTAGGTAGCGTTGATTGTAGCATTGTTGGTTGTTGCTAGGTTGTCGCTATGTTACATGTTTATAAGCAAACTTTCTTTATCAATCAATGTTTTTCCGTTAAAAACGTGTTTATTTTTTTACCACAAATCGTCGATCTTTTTCTGATATAATGGAGGATATTATAAAAAAGCGGAAAAAGCAAGACAATCATTACTTCCATCGAAAAGTGAAGCCCTATATCAGAAAGAATACAACTTATATCTGAAGTGGCTGACACAGAGAAATGTTATGTCAAAAGATGCCAACGAAACTGTCTTTCTGGCATATTTTCAAGAACTGGTAAAGTATTTTCAGTATTTTCTGGTAAATTTGGTAATAATTGTATTTATTCGTTGCAGTCAGAAACGTTTAGCCCAAATTCGTTATGGACTAAATGGTCAATGCTCAAATCGATGGTGACCATATATGAGAAAAGAGATATCACCAAGTTCAACGAACTAGAGGTTTTTTTGAAACGGAAAAGTAAGGGGTATAAGCCGAAAAAGTCTGCTGTCTTATCTCCTAAAGATGTCATCAAATTTCTAAAGGACGCCCCTAATGAAATTCATTTATTGCATAAGGTAATTTTTTCTCATAATTTTCTTTTTCGTTTGTTTATTTCGTTTTATTTGTTATAGGTTGTTCTAATTATGGGTTATTTTGGAGGATGCAGAACTCAGGAACTTCTAAATATGAGTATAGCAGATATAGAGGACCGGGATACTGTTATATGGTAGTGAACGTACCGGAAAGTAAAACTGGTGTATCGAAGAAATTTACAGTTGTGGATGAAAAAGAGTTCTCTGCTTTGCCTTTATTGAGACTTTATATGTCCTTGCGTCCTGAAGGTACAAAACGATTTTTTTTGAGCTTCCGACAAAATAAATGTACAACTCAGCCAATTGGAAAGAATATGTTTGGCAAAATTCCCAGCAAAATCGCAATGTATTTAGGATTGCCAAACCCACTAACCTATACGGGACATTGCCTTCGTCGCACTTCTGCTACTGCCCTAGCCAATGCAGGAGCAACTATGACAAACTTAAAAAGACACGGAGGTTGGAGAAGTTCCACGGTGGCAGAGGGGTATCTGGAGGACAGTATTGAATTGAGAAATAAAACGGTGCGTATGCTGTCTACTTTGCCATCAGAAGAGAGGCAGGCACCTCGACTGTAGTGAACAGCAACAGCACCACCCATAAAAAAGAAGAAATTGTTTCCAGCGGCGGAAGTAATTTTCAGGGAACATTTCAAAATTGTACATTTATTATTTGTAATGACGTGAATAAGGAAAATATGTCTTAGTTTTCATTACATATAAACGTTTATAAGCATTTCTTGTATCATTTTCACCTGTAAAAGGTAAGAGGGAGTTTTTGAACCTTAATATCCCAAGGGAGTTATGAACCTCATTATAGATATCGTAACTATGACGATATAAGCTTATAATGTCACTGTCAGAAATAATAATTATTCATAAGACTATGAAATATCAATTTGGATATAATATACTGAATGTTCTACTCGTGACAATATAATACTACGAAGTTTCCTATTGGATTTTCAGCGGGTATAAAAAGACGAAACAATAAACCGCGTGCTTATTCGAACCAACGTCATTTACTTTTCCTGATGATTCTCTTATTTTTTCCTATTCTATTCATTCTCACCATCTGAATCAGGCTATTTTCGCTTAAATCATATCCACATCAGATTTATTTTCAGATATTGTACAATCTAGTGATGATGATATAACTATTTGGGTCGTTAAATGGTCGTGAATAAACAGGCATATTCAATTCCAGGTTGCTGGTGCCTCTTTGATCGGAGTAGGCGTACTGCTGAAACTGAAGAATAATGACATAGAAAATTTCATTCCCGATAAGTATCATCTTGGACTGCCGCCGATACTGATGATTGCCATTGGTTCAGTGGTTTTCTTAACGGCTTTCTTCGGATGTTGCGGTGCAATTAAAGAGAGCACGTGTATGCTGACGACGGTGAGTTTTTGTTTTGATCTATCTATCAGATACAACACTAGCTGACTAACGGAAAACCACGAATGGACCGAAAAAGTCGTGACGTCACAAACTATGTTGGTATTCCTGAATGTTTCCAATAGAAAAAAAATTTACATGTAAATCTCCATAAGCAAATTTTTGGAGTCTCTTCTAATATTTATCGTGAATATTCAACGTATTTCGAGATCATTTACGGAAAGAGGAAGGTTCGATGTATCTTTAAAAAATTAGAAACAGGTATTAATCATTGATAGTTTTGAATAAATCTCTATCAAAGTGGAGTGAGGTTAGAATTCTGCTTTATTATTGTCTCATTTATTCTCTAATAACGTTAAAAAATTATATTCACTAATTCACTAAGTGAATTGGTGCATAGACTGCGAGTTGATATATAATTCAATATTCTGCATGATATTTGCCTGCAAAGTAGATGGTTTCTGCTCATAGTCTGCCTTTTTGAACATCCCAGATGTTTTTTGGTGGTTTCTTGACGTTCAAGATTCCATGTCTCATTTTGTTTTTTGTTTTATCTATCATATATCGACTAGGAATGAAAAAAGTACCACTAGGAATAGCCCAGTAACAGGAAGACAGAATTGTTCATTCATGTCAAGAAATTGTGTGCTAAAATAAAAATTATGGGGGTGAACAGATATTGTCAAAAGTTGCCGTAACGTTTTTTCGAAAAGAAAGTTGTCATCGCTATTGAATATTTCACTTTGATCTTCAATTTCGCATCTTCAAAAGCAGACAGAAAAATCAATATTTGGCTAATTATCCTTTTTGAAGTTCGAGGCCAGTGAAGGCTCTTTGGCTTTAGGAGATTCAAATATAATTAGAATCAAGATGTAGAGGAATATCTGTAATTACTAAGTGTACCCAGTGTATTATCATATTTTTTGCGTACAAGAAAGAAACATTTGCATTCTGTATTCACTATGAAGCGGATGAATTTCAATGGATATTTTCGTGAAACTCTCATAAATTTATTTTCAAACAATTAAAATACTTCTTTTTGTATACGTTGCTTATAGCAACGGGAGATTACCACGATTATTTCATTCATGCTAAAATACACGTTTTTGATTGGTTGAAATGATTGTGTTGATAAGCAATAACACTATGTTTTCGATTTTGTATTTCGGCTCCTGATTGGCTATTGGATACCTACATGCTGTGTTTTCGTTTCTGTATTTCGCTTTCTGATTCGTAGGCAGTAGGATAGTTCAATTAAACAACGACTCTTACTAAATGCTATCTGTCATAGTATTTTCCGATTCCCTGGTAAATAAATGAATGCCACTACACCAAATTTTCGTCTGAACCATGATAAACACACACTATTAATATGTATCCACTTCATTTTCCACAAATTTTATACAATTTGAGCATTAATAGGATTAGAATTAATCTAATGTAACCTAACCACACAAATTGTGACATCAATCATAATGAATTTAGCTCAGTAGTACCTAGTACTTAGGTATCACATACAATGGCATAAATGTATTGTTGGTTGCATAACGAATCTTGTTGTGTCGAACTACAATGCATAATCAAAATAACTAATTCCATAAACTGTACGTTTAAAATAGAAAATCATCAAAATGGCTTTGATTTTATTCATGAAATAATCTGAACAAATACAACTTGTGTTATTGATGATTATCGAAAATTCCTTCTCTTCTTCTCAAAATCGAAGGAATTTTTGTTTCGATAATCATCAATACACTTGTTGTATTACATGCGATAATTTTGTTAGTTTCTATTGACGGAATTGATAAGTGATGATTTTTCTGTAAAAAATGAAGCGCCTTATATTGATTGTCAAAAGTTACTTGTACAGTTACATTGTATTATATCTGCTCGTAGTCCATGCAACGATTCACACTGTGAATGCAGATCGCAAATGTTTCTTTCTTTAGACGTGACAAATTCACATCGGGACAGACGATTTGTCATTTCTCATTTATCAGCTTAGTCGAGTTCTTAGCCACTTCCAAGTTCCGTAACTTGGTAGATTTGTTTCTGTAGTATTTCTTTCTTCTGCCGCATGGTGTCGCCACTTCCAGCTGTCTCTTAGAACGCGGCTCTGTGCGGTCAAATAGACGCGACGAAAATGCGTTGGGACAGGCAACGCTTCGAGTGGAGATCTCACAGTCTATACTCGGATAACTACCCTGCACTGATGAGGGCCAATAAGCCCGAAACCGGTCTGTAGGTTGTTATAAGCGTGCCTGTCACAATGTGAATTTGTCACGTCTTAGAAAGAAAGAAACATTTGCGATCTGCATTCACAGTGTGAATCGTTGCATGGATTACGAGCAGATGTAATTCAATGTTCTGCGTGGTACATGATAGGAAAGTAGTTGTTTTCTGCTCGTAGTCTACCAGACATTTATTTCAAACTATGTTTGATATTCTAATTGGCTAGACTTTTCTATTTCAAATAGATCTAGTTTAATGTGATATCTTACGATTTAGACCTGACTTTTCATAATTACCTATAACAGCTCGCTATTAGGTCTCATCCACGAGGTAAAACGTTTCTGGTCCTTATTCATTAGGAACACAACGAAATATCTTAGAAAATGATAAAAGAAGAATAGATGTAGATGAATCTAGTTACTTTCTCTATGAAGTGAAACTCTATCCCTTTTTTCTGGGCAGCCGTCCTAGAGATTGAATCAATCAGGATCAGCCTCACGAAACAAGGAGGTGTTACTTCACCATAATCATTTCTTTCACCACCAGTAAATATTTCTCAATTTGCAGTTCGCCATTATTCTGCTCACGCTGCTGATAATTCAGGTGGCAATTGGTGCTTACGCTTTCCTGATCATCGGAGATACGCAAGATTTGCGACAATCAGTCAGACAAGTAGTGGAGAAATCCTACAACCAATACAATGAAACACGAGCCATCAAGGAAGAGTTCGACTTCCTGCAGACGTTCGTAAGTATATTCTTGGAGCCATCTCTCATATTTTACTCATTGTCGATTTCGTGTATCTACGTTTATGTTGTATTGATCTTCACTACGTCATGCTCGTGACCACTCTGGATTGAGACGATAATAATAGCGGGGTGACCTGATTTTTTCCTAATGAATTCTAATACGCACATAAATAAACTACGCAATACTAATTACGTCGCACCCCTAAATTTTGCCCCTGTATATATTTTAATCACTTTTTTCTTCTTTGAACAATTTGAAATCTGTTTGCACTGTTCTCTAGCTCAGTCCTACAGCTATGATCTCGTACTTCTTCGATACATAAGGTTATTACTATAAAATTGCTACAGGATGTTTTTTGGAACTGTGCAAAATTTCGAAATTTTCAAAAGGATCCCAAATGAGGAAAAACTGTTTTTCTTCAACTTTAACAGCAGAGGCATGAAGATTATCTCATTACCTTTGGACATTTCCAAAATTGTCTTCTCATCACTTTTATTTACAGAGTGACCTCAGAAAATCAATTTTTTGGTTTTGCAGTCATAACTCTTTTCCTCATCAACCGATTTTCAAAATCCCAGGATCATTTTGGAGCTGAAACTTTAGATGAACAGACAAGAAGATTAAAATTGACTAAAAATAATTATTAAAGATCAAGGGTTTCCTCACAGGTGACCCAAATCTGGAACACTCTGTAAATCCCGAGTGGGAGGTGAATTAAATGAAAATCAACTTGTTTTCGGAAGGATCTTTCATTCTGGATACATCCAGATCTTTTTTTTCTTTCAGTAGTCAAGAATTGTGCGTTAGAAAACCGACCTGAAACGCCATGTTGTAGAAAAAAAATCAGCCCAAAAATATGCATTTTCCGTAGACAACGTACCAAGAATCATAACTGACAATAAGACAGGTTGAAAATTACGTTGAAAATAAAGATCAGGGCAGAAAAAACTATTCGTAGGTCTTTCTTTTCTGAAGATATGAGACTTCATAAAAAAAAATCTGAATACAACAAAAATTTAGGGTAACCTTCTCACCCCCTATACAAAGTCTTCCATCATGTTTTGGATTTTGATATGATAATTGGAGTACCCGAGTTTGAGCGATTCTCAGTAGTTTTGTACGAAACTCACGAGAATAATATGTAAAAAAATCACAAAAATCTCCTTCCCCTTCATCCGTACCCAAAGTACCCCAAGGGGGGAAGGGGGGTGAAATATATATATTTTTTTAATATCCGATCCCGATGTGGGGATCAGGTGAAATATGTTTACCGATATATCTAACCGTTTGACCAGCAAAAATTTTACCCGCAAAAATAATTTGGGGGGGGGAAGAGGTAAAAAAATTTTTTTTAGTCTTTTTGGTGGTGATATCTTCGTTTCGATCAAACAACGTTTTGGATATTATTTTTTAATTGAGATTTCGAGGGGGATTTAGATTTGGGTCACCTTTGCAGAAACCCTTGATCTTTAATATTTATTTTTAGTCAATTCTAATCTTTATGTCTCTTCATCTAACGTTTCAGCTTCAAATTTATCCTGAGATTTTAAAAATCGGTTGAAGAGGAAAAAACTTATGACTGCAAAACCAAAAAATTGATTTTTTGAGGCCACTCTGTAAATGAAAGAAATAGGAAGACAATTCTGGAGATGGCTCAAGTTAATGAGATCACCTTTATACTTCTGCTGTTAAAGTTGAGAAAGAAACTGTTTTTCTTCATTTGGGATCCTTTTGAAAATTCCGATATTTCGCACAGTTTCAGAAAACATCCTGTAGCAATTTTATGGAAGAAACCTCATGTACCGAAAAAGTACGAGATTATTGCGAACAGTCCAAACAGAATTCGAATTGTTCAAATCAGAAAAAAGTTATTATTAAAATTTCAACAGGGACAAAATTTCGGGGTGCGACGTAATTAGTGTTGCGTAGTTTATTTGTGGTTCCTTTGAAATTTGTTGAAAGTGTTCCTTGTTGAATTTTAGAAGTTCAGACCTACTTTGTCTGAAGGAATGAGAATTTGAAGCTCGTTCATATTATTTTCTTTTCTTCGACGGTGTTTTTTTCTTCTAGGTGTGACCATTTCACAAATAATTCATCCTATCCATTTTTGCGGAAGTTAGGTTGGGTCTTCAGCTTTGCAGACACTTTTTTTCTTTTTGTTTCATGTAGGACCGGTGGAAGCCAAGATTTTGAGATGATAATCTAGTAGATTGTACCTAAGGGGGGTCGTTAAGGCTGTGCAGCCTCTCAAGCACCTCGACCTATCAGATCTTTTGTGCAAAACCCTTAATCTATTCAAGGCCCGGGATTCCGAGACTTCGTGCAAAGTTTATCAGTTTCCTGGAAGCTAGGTTCCTGACATCAGAGGGCTCTAAAAAGGCCCCTTCCAGGAACTTGAGCCACTTGCAGAAGAGCGCTGGGCATACGCAAAGCAAATGTTCTGCAGTTTCAGCGAAGTTTTCGCAGTAGCGGCAACTATCACTCTCTGTTTTACCCATCTTTTTGAGGTTATAACTCAGAAAGCAGTGTCCAGTGAGGAGTCCCGTTACCAGTTTCAAGTATTTTCTGTCCAACTCGAGAAGCTGTTTAGCTTTCCTTGGCGATAGGCTCACTAGCCTTTTCGCTTGTCTTTGTCCTGGCACTTTATTCCAGTGAAATTTCATTTCATCTGCTACCCAGCGTCGGAACTCTTATCTCAAGTAATGGGCTTTGGAAAGTCCCAAGAAGGGTTCTGAGCCGAGAAATTGTGTATCTGCCCCTTCTTTAGCAAGACAGTCTGCTTCCTCATTGCCTTCAACTCCCTTATGACCTGGCACCAACATCAAAAGTTCAATGTAAACAAAACTCGATCTCGTTATTTCTAGAAGAAGACGGACTCCATAATGCCTAATATGATGATGTCAGGCAGGATCGTTACTATAACATTTGCAATATCCATGCTTAATGACGATGCTGTATCATGAGATGATCAGGTGTGGTCCTTCGTTGAAACTGCCTCACAAAAATTATGTTTCGTGCCAAAAGCTACTTCACATCTTGTCAGCTTCTCAGCCTAGAAAGCACAGACCTGTCATAGAGTATATTGAACTCATTCAATGCCAAACTAAACTTGCCAATTATGATGCTACTTCCTGAAATCTGAAGTGAGAAAGGTATACAACGCCTAGGTCATAACGGCCAATAAGTCTGATGAAGCCTTCTGAAGAAGTGAAAAGGATGGTAGACAGATATAATTGATTGCACAGAAAAATGGAAGAATATGTAGATGACAATCTTGTTTGAATTTTCAGCAATCACGTGAGGTCCATTGCCAAAAGTGCATCCGGAAAACTTGGATTTCAGTTTCGAGCCATGTAAAATTATCTTAAGCAGAATTTTATCATCTTCGAGGAAATAATGTTATATAGATTATAATTTATTGAATTTCTCTATGATACATGCAGTCTCAATTGTGGGTTTTTTATTCGCCTAGCACCTCTAGTGTTATAATCGTGAATATCACTAACATAAATGTCTTTGATACAGCTGAAATGTTGTGGTATCGATGGACCACGCGATTGGAAATGGTCGAATGACACTGTTCCTGACACCTGCTGTGCTAGCCAAAAAAACTGCGTAGTCAAATCATCTGATTGCTACAGGAAAGGGTGTGCAGATGGTGCCTATGCATGGTTCAAGAACGGTCTGGATCTGCTAGGGATACTGGCAGTTGCTGTTGCTTCGGTTGAGGTGAGAAAGAAACTGACTAAGCTAATGTGATATCGAAATACAAGTACCTAGTTGAACATGATCAATCTGAAATCGAAAGCAGAGATCGAAACTTGCAGGAGATAATACAGTCATTTTTTCATGTGAACAAAGTTTACGCTTTTTTCAATTGACTTGGCTGTTACTTGATGAAAATCCATAGTTATTGTAAACAAACGAAAAACGATAAGATTTTCACGATAAATATATTTTTATAAATTTTTTTCACAACATGTTTCGCAGTGCTACAGTATTAGCGAAACATGTTGTGAAAAATATATATAAATATATTTATCGTGAAAATCTTATCGTTTTTCGTTTGTTTACAATTACAAAGTTTATGCATTATTCAACCACACACAGTGTATGAGGTGAATATTATCTGGCTGTGAGGTGCATTTTCGATTTCATCGATTCATTTCGAAAGTTGTTGACAATGTCTCAAGTTGTGAAGTAGAGTTTATGAAGATTTGAATCGTAAGAAAAGATGAGTTATGAGTTTGAAATCCTTATTTATCTCTTTATTTCATTTTTGTTTCTTCAAATTAACTCAACTATCTCCTTATTTCAGACTACAGACTATTCAAATTCCCATTTGAATCTAAGTATATTTATTTTTCTCATCTTTATACAGTGTCTGCCTTAAAGTTATTGGCTACATATGGGAACAAAATTTGTTATTGATAATTTTGAAAAACTCTGCTGGGTGTTCGTTTCTGCATGTCTGACAACTAAAAAATCCGTTACCACTTATATCACGTGACCTCAGATTTGGCGGGAATTTGAAGAAATAGTTGACAGTAGTGCCAAAAAATCGGTCAAATTGACAAATATCAAAAAAATATATAAGAGAAATGTGCTTGGAATCCGAATACATTTTTTTTCCTCGAACTTTACTGAGAAACATCATACATTTTTATTTCCTCTGGAAACAACTTCAATAACCTGAATCACATAACGTTGGGTCAAAACTGATCAAACATTTGTGGAATAGACATTTTGCAAGAGGTTATGGCGAACACTGTATATTCTTTTACTAAATTAATTTCATTTTTCCAGGTCATAGAAATATGAATCATCCAATTCGATAATCTAGTTTTTTTCCAACTTTTTTGAATAGGTACTTTACATTATTTGTTTTTTCTCAGCATGACAATTTTTTTTTCTCAGGATTAAAATCTTCATAACCTTGGACAATGGAAGTTAGAAACTCTACTTCACAATTCATCGTATAGTATCTAAAATAACATTTTATACGTGGACATAAAAAAATTTTTGGGAATGTGATGGAAATTCATACAAGTATATTATGATACAAGTTTTATAAGACACTATTTTGCCGCAAGCGTTGTTTGAAATACGTCTCATAAAACATGTGTCATACAATTTTTCCTATTTGGTTAATTTGAAGTCTTTTATGGAAAGAAATTGATTCAATATCAACATATAATAATAACAGAAACATCTTCGATTGGTAACAATGATGACATTGAAATATTCAAAATCAGACGCACAAGCGTAAAGCCCAGTTTACAGTTGAGCGATTTTGATTTTTGCGATACCAGCGGTGAAAAATTCAATGTTGTTATTGTTTGTATTGGTCAATTTAAATCAAATAACATTCTGAATTGAAATTTACCAATTGAAACATTGAGTTTTTCACTGCTAATATCACCAAATCCAAATCGATCAGAAGTAAACTGGGCCTAACTCTTCTGACATTCATTTGACAGTTCGATTGTACCAACCTCAGAATAATAAAAAAATGCGTATTGAAACAAAGGCAATTTCAATAAGAATTTGCGTGTTATAATGACTTCATTATAGAACCAAAGTAGAAAAAATTATATTTTATTATCGTGATATCGATTCGAAAAATCATTACTTTCTAGTGAGAGGATCAAGCATTGTCAAAAATTCCAGATTTTCAGATTTTGTCTACTCATACTACTGAATGTTCATATTGATCCTCATAATCTGGATCATCTAAAACATCTAAGAATATACGAAGTGTTTTTCCATCGAATCTCTCCTGAAATATATAATCATCTGTTTCAGATTGTTGGTGCCATATTTGCCTTGTGCCTTTCTAGCTCTATAAAGAACCAACTACGTCGGGAAGCATATGCGTGATCCGAGCATGGAACATGAAATTCCAGTGACTTTATCACCACCAATCTTAATGTTCAGATTACAACACCCATAAAGTTTATATTATGCAAAAGTGTGACGCTGAAATTCATTGTTCGTGTGTTGAATTACTCTCTTCTGGATAATAATTCGTCCAAAAAAAATGCACAAATAAATGGCGAGTGCGAGTCTCATTTACTGGAATAGTAAACAGATGATAACATTCAGAATAGTTTTTCAAATTTTATTTGTCATGTATTTGTTTTCAGCTACTGGCCACTTTCCTTTTCATTATCTGGATACTTCGAATTATGTACCGAGAATTATGTTTTATACCTGATTATTATTTTCTTGAATAAAAATTGAAACACTTCATCATTTCATCATTATACATTTTTCTCAATCCATATAGTCATGTCTACCACTTACTAGCTCCTATTTCTACTATAATCTCATATTTATTCACTAACTATCAATAACATAGTAGATGAAATAGGACAAAAAGAATAGCAAAAACGTTGTTTATTGTAAAAAATCGAAACTTGGAGGTATGGTTTTTACTTTTTCCTGAAGTTATTCGCATAGTTTTGAAAAAATCGATGAAACTTTCGCTTTGCCACCACTTTTTCAGCTCTACAAATTTGGGTTGACAGAATCTCAGTAAAACGTTTCGTTCCAAAGAAACCATTATCAATTTTGTTTTTTAATATGGCACAAAAAAAAGTACCTAGCATAGGAATGAAAAATGCAACTGGCAAATACCCCGCAGTCCCAGTCAGCTGCTTATGATCTATAAGGCACAGATCCGACCTGTCCTGGAATACTGTTCCCATATTTGAAGTGCGGCACCTAAATATATCCTGGAACTATTGGATTCTGTCCAAAAAAAGGTCAATTCGTCTTGTCGGTGATACCTCGCTTACAAACTCGCTCACTTCTCTGAAACACCGTAGAAAAGTTAACGATTTATCTCTATTTTATGGATATTTTCATGGGCGATGCTCTTCTGAAATATCAACAATCGTTCCTTCATTAGCAGTCTCTTCGAGATTAACCCGTCAAGTTCAGTCTTCACACCCCTTCCTGGTCACTTTAGAGACCTGCAGAACGTCCCTTTCCAAAGATTCGTTCATCCAACGAACATCAAGACTTAGGAACTCATTGGCTAGGGAGGTGTTCCCCGAGGCATACAATCTCCAGAAATTTAAGGAGAACACCAACTCCTACCTTCTTTCCCTTGGTTCTTACGATGTTCTCTGAACATTACAGGATAGAATGAAAGATGGCGTCAACTGAGTAGGGCGTGTTTTAGTCGCTCTTTTTGATCACTTGCATATTCCTGTATTATTCGCCCAGTGTATGTTAAATAAGTGTTTTTAAATATATAATGCCAGTAGATACCCGTGGAAATACTTCTACCATGGATAAAAATCAAAACAAAAGCCTCACAGCAAGGATTGAGAAACTAGAAGAAGTGCTAAACCAAGGACTGAAGGATATCAAAAGTCAAATAAAGTCAAATGAAGACCAACAAGGTAATTTAGTTGATTCGATAACTGTCTTTGAAAACAAATTTCATGATTCAATTAAAGACATTAAATCAGAATTGAATATCATCAATCAAAGATTGAATAACCAACAAAAAGATATAGAAACCCTAAAGCGAGACAATCGGTCAAAATTCTTAGTCATAAATGGTATTGACGAGAAAGAGAAGGAAGATTTACTGGATGTCGTTGTTAAGCTAATCAACCAAAAACTCAAAATTCCTATTTCGAATATCAATATTGATAACTGCTATCGGATGGGAAAAAAACGTCAAGATAAGAAGCCTAGGCCGCTGGCTGTTAAATTTGTAAACAAATGGATGAAGCAGAAAGTGTTCGTCTCCAAGAAAAATTTAAAAGGAAGTGGTATTGTGATCAGTGAAATGCTATCATCTGAAAATCGAAACTTATTTCTGAAAGTGCGCGAATCTGTGGGTGCCAAAAACTGCTGGACATATGAAGGTAACATTTACGCATTTATGAACAATACGAGGAAACTTATAAAATCGTTAAATGACTTGAGTTAAAAACTCGGTTGAAATATTGTCATTGTTGCTGATTTGGTTGTTACACTGTATACGTGTATACGTGTCAGATTTAATTATACCAAACAATATGTTTCTTCAAATATTTTCTTCTTGGGTGAATTTCGTTTTTTTTTTTCCTTATAATTAATTATTGTGATCAACTCAGGGCACGATTTTGACAGCGTATTACTTGTTTGATTGGATTTTTCTTTGTAGTACACCCTTACTACATAGTGTTATTAATATAGGAAAGGATATACATTATTATTTATCATTACCTGATTTATATCTGCTCATTCTACTTTGGCTTCTATTTTTAATTTTTTTTTTAAGGAAGTTAGGCCTATATAATTGAGACTTTAATCGTCTACACATTTGAGTTACCATTGAATTTGTTTTAGTGGAAGCTGATAGTTTATAGCATTTATTGTATAATGTATTTTATTTTTAATTCGTAACAATGCAGAAATTCTTGCAATGTGGTCATCTTAATGCTCGTTCATTGGTAGCTCACTTTAATGAAGTTAAAAATTTAATATCGCAACTCAATTTGGATTTACTCGCAGTAAGTGAAACATGGCTCAAAAATAATATATCGAATGATGTTATTAGCATACCTGGTTATTTTTTTGAGAGAGTAGATCGTGAGAGAGATATCGGTGGTGGAGGTGTTGGAATTTACGTAAAAACTGGTATAAAATATTCACGTATTCCTAGTGGTAAAGAAATTGAACAGATATGGTTGAAGATCTCCTATAATTCTAAGCATTGTGCTCTAGGAGTATTTTATAACCCTCATGAAAAACATTATAATTACTTTTTCGAACAATTCGAATCTGCGATATCATCCATTCAACCTACAGTGGACTATATTATCTGTTTAGGTGATTTTAATGTAGACCTTTTCGATATAAATAGTGTTCCATGTGAATTAGTGACTAATACTCTTGAGGGCCTAGGGCTAAAACAATTAATAAAGGAACCAACACGCATTACCTATCATTCAGCCACTCTACTGGATTACTTAATAGCATCTGATGATAATATTATAATTCAACAAAAAGTTAAACATATACCCGAAATAAGTGATCATGAAATGATTCTATTCAGTATTAGATTAGAAATAGTAAAACATGAACCCAAATACATCACCAGTAGAAATTTCAAAAATCTGAATTACATTCAATTTAATAGTGATCTACAATCGATACCCTGGGACATTATATTTGAGTTAAACGATGTGGATAGCAAAGTACAATTCTTATCTGACAATATTATTAGTATCCTGGATCTTCACGTCCCTTTCCAAAGCTTCAGAATTACAAAACAATACGCTCCCTGGTTAACCGATGCAATCAAGGCTATGACTTCTGATAGAGATAGAGCCTTAAAAAAATTCAAAATTACCAAAAGTGACAACGACTGGAAATCTTATAAACAATTACGTAATTTAGTGAATGTCTCAATCAAAAAAGAAAAAAAAGGATATATCAAATTTAAGATGGAAAATCAATCACATAAAGAGAGGTGGTCTAGTCTTAAGACGATCGTCGGATTTAATAAAGATCGAAAAGATATGGATTTATCAAATAAGTGGAATGTGAATGAAATTAATGAATTCTTCTTAAACGCTGTTCCTAAATTGACTCCTGACTATGACACGAAAAAATTCTATGAGCATAATATAAAAAAATCCGTACATACAACCCTCACGTTTCAACCAGTATCCGAAATTGATATTCTCAACATAATGCAGGGAATCAAAACTAAAGCTGTTGGACCAGATGGCATCAATATTTTCACTTTAAATTTGTGCTTACCATTTCTGTTACCGTATATTACTCATATAATTAACTATTGTCTACTGAATTCTGTGTTTCCTGAAAACTGGAAAAAATCATTTGTTACTCCTTTGCCCAAAGTGAATAATCCACAAATGTTAGAACAATTACGACCGATCAGTGTATTGCCAACTTTATCGAAGATTTTAGAAAAAGCTATAAATATACAACTACAGAATCACTTGATTGAAAACTCCGTAATACCCTCAGCCCAGTCTGGATTTAAAACCGGCCACAGTTGTACATCAGCACTATTGAAAATCTCTGATGACATTTTGTCAGCTCTTGATAGGAATAAATTAACTGTGTTACTCTTATTTGACTATTCAAAAGCATTTGACACCCCCAATCATAATTTACTCTTTTCAATTTTATCATATAGTGGTTTGGATTCTAAAGCTGTAGATTTATTTAAATCTTATCTATCTATGAGAAGTCAAGCTGTAAAAAATCAAGAAAGTGTATCAAGTTTTTTACCTGTGGTTACCGGAGTGCCCCAGGGATCAATATTGGGCCCAATACTGTTCTCTATTTATATATCGAATTTTCCTGATATCTTCTTTTCATGTTTACAACATTACTACGCTGACGATACACAGTTATATATGTCTTTTTCCTTGGATGAAGCGAATCAAGCGGTAGCTGCTATTAATTATGACTTACATAATCTTTATATTTTTTCAATTAATCATTGTCTACAACTAAATGCTTCCAAGACCAATGCAATTATTTTTGGAAATAAAGCCGATTCACAAGTGTTCAAGCAAGAATACTCTTCAAATATCATGATCAATGGTAATATTATACAGTTTAGCGAAAAAGTAAAAAACTTGGGAGTGTGGTTTGATGAAAACTTAAGATTCTCGCACCATATTAGTAACTGTTTACAAAAAGCTTATGCAGCATTGAAAGTTATATTTCAATCTCGCCATTTGTTGGATAGATCGGTCAAAATTCTACTATGTGAGTCACTAGTGTTATCAAAACTAAATTTTTGTGACATTTTATATAATTCTTGTTTAAAATCTTTTGATATAAATAGAATACAGAAATTGCAAAATTCATGCCTGAGACTAATTTTTGGTATTCGCAAATTTGAACATATCAGTCATACTTTCAGAATTACTAAATGGTTACAGATGAAAAACCGTCGAGAATTGCATTCTACCATGTTTTATTTCAAGCTGCTAAAGGAAAACTCTCCACCATATCTGTATCATAAAATAAAATATAGAACCGATGTACATACTCTAAATTTAAGACATAGAAATACTCTTACTATACCACGTCACCGTACTGAGACTTTCAAAAGATCGTTTTCTTATTGTATTGTCAACCGTCTCAATAATCTACCTCACGATTTCAGTCATTTATCACTATACAAACTCAAACGAGCTCTTTATGACCATTTTTTCTCTCAAGAATAAGTTAGTTTTTCGAATTAGAATATATTCTCTTGGTTAATGATTATTTGCTAAACTATATGTTATTCTTTCTCTATTAATATTTACCTATTATTATTTTTGCTGTCTTTGTCTTCTTTTTCGGGGTTAGATGGTAGAGCAGATGTATGTTAATTGCCAAATATATATTCCATACTGTACATTAATTATAATTGCATACAAACTGAATCTCGCCCTAAAACTATATGAACAATTTGTAATTTTCTTTTTTAGTTTGGTAATAAAAACATTTATTATTATTATTATTATTATTATCCCTTTTCGTGAGAACCAGAACATAAAAAATGAAACAAAAAACATAATATGTCTACTTCTTACTAGCTACTACTTCTACTAAAGTCTCATATTATTCTGTCACTATCAATAACATATAGTAGATAAAATATGCAAAAAGAATACCTACCAAAAACATTCTTTATTTCCCGAGATACTCGAAATAGAAAATCGAAATTTGGATGATTGGTTTATACTTTCTTATGGAGTCTTTCGAATAGTTTTGAAAAAATCGAGGGCACTTACTCTTTGCCGCTTTTTCAGATCTACAAAATGACGTTCATAAAATCTTCGTACAACGTTTCCTTCGAAGAAACCATCATCAATTTTGTTTTTTTATAAGGCACCTGATATTTGATGTTAGATCAGAAAACGTAGTTTCGTCCCAAAGTTGCAACTCCATATATAGGACTCCCGTGTTGAAAAAATTCAACATGGATCTCCTGACAAAAGAGTGATTCTAATGGTGATATTATGCAGCAATTCCAACTCATAAGTTTTTGGTACCAAGATTAAAGACATGAAGGAGAAAAGGAACATTTATGCAAGAATTATTAAGGACTGTCTTAAGGGCTCTCTGGCCCAACGCATGATTGGTCGGGTACATGCTGGCAATGGCAGAGCTACATCGGCAAAATGTCGGCCCGATATATGGCATATTGTAATCGGTTATCTATAATCCAACCAGCAATGGGCCAATACCATCAAAAGGGTATCTTTCGACCGACATCATCTGGATGATGGCCCGTTTCAAGTGTTATTGAACAGTTGAGAAACATTTTGCTTCAAATGTTGTTTTTTCCTCAATCCCGGCGCTCATATGAAAAGTCAGCAAATTCAAAGTAGCGATATGCGAGAAAAATCACATTTCATAACAATTTGAGGCATCAAAAATATGTCAAATCAATACTCGAAACACCCTCATGTCCAAGTAATATACACCATTAAAAATCCTGTTAGAATCCGTCACTCCCAGAAGTGGTTCGGATTCCAGTATATGCACTAAGTATCGCTTTCCTCCATCCTGTATAGATCTTAATACTCAAGGAGGGGTTCCCATCTTCGAAGTCGCGATATTCGAAATATCCCGCCTTCACCAATTCTAGCATCGAAAGAAATTTCAAATGTCAACTTACAGGATGAAAAATATGCCAAATTGACATCTAGAAATGTATAATAATAGAAAATTATTGTTGTTCAAATTCCACTGATTTATAATAAATATATAATTAGAAGACAATAGCTACATTACTATGCGGAATGTGATACAATAACGAGGGTAAAGCAACGTTGGGCGAGGTTAGAACTTGGATGGGTGACTGCTGAAGGCTGTTGAATTCTTTTTTATTTCACATAATATCGTCGTATTATAGGCATTGGTCCTGAAGTGGGCCAATGTAGTATTCATTATGGCGCACAGGCATTGGTCCTACCGGCGGCCAGAGTGTCCTATTGATGTTGGTCCGACGTCATCTGCCACTGTTTCGCCGCAGCGGCAACTTCTGGTAGGCAGGTATTAGCCCAGTACTGGGCCTACTGAAATTGTTTGCTGGGAAGTGAGCGAGTTTGTAAGCGAGGCATCACCGACGTGACTAATTGCCCTTTTTTGGACAGAATCCAATAGTTTCAGGATATGTTCAGGTGCCGCACTCCAAAAATGGGAACAGTATTCCAGGACAGGTCGGATCTGTGCCTTATAGATCATAAGCAGCTGACTGGGAGTGAAATAGCTCTTGGCTCGAAACAGAAATCCAACTTTTTGGGATGCACTTTTGGCAATTGACCTCAAGTGATTTTCCCAAGAAAGGTTATTGTT
The DNA here is from genome assembly GCA_029955515.1 of Chrysomela aeneicollis. Classification (NCBI taxonomy): domain Eukaryota; kingdom Metazoa; phylum Arthropoda; class Insecta; order Coleoptera; family Chrysomelidae; genus Chrysomela; species Chrysomela aeneicollis. The sequence continues at coordinate 456,264 of JARUHQ010000026.1, read as the reverse complement.
GATAGTAACGCCAAACATCGAAATGGATGACTTCAATGGTATAGTTACTCCTGACTGAATTATGTTGGGCACAGTGAGACCGGCTTTTCTAGAGAAAAGATATGCTCGTGTTTTGTTTGCATTGAATTCTACCAAGTTATTAGATCCCCACTCGAGAATTGCTGCCAAGTCCATATTTATTTTTTTGACATTTCTTCCTCGTTCATTACTGGTTAATTATGAATATATTACAATATAATATACATGGTGTGAATTTCACAGCGGTCCAATTTTTCCATCCTATCCGATTTGGGACACCCTGTAATGTGAATCGTATGGATCCCACCGTCAGATGAAATATCCTATGGGATATCGCTCTGTGAACGGCGCCTACTTGGTTTGTTATTGCATCCCAGAAAATCTATCGTTCTCCGATCCCTCGCGCTTTTTCCGCTTCTATTACATAACGTAATGTTTATAAATAAAGTGCCATAGAAAATTATTTGAGATGCGAAGTGGACATCGCATATGCCGACATCAATTTCAGCAGTCCTCTTCTAAATTGGCTTTATAGGCACGAGTTCCGTGTGAAGTTTTAACGTCTCTGATAATCAATTTGGTACTTGCAGTGCTTTTGAGGTGTGTGCGTTCCATCTGTACTGATACTTATCCGAAATGGGGTGTGGATCAGGATTCCTGAGTTTGTTGAATGGACTGCTAGCGGCAGTTTTTGCAGTAAGTCGCATTCACGCTTCCAATTTACGTACTTATAATGAACTACCTTGAAATGAGGCACACTAGGTATAATATTCAATGAAAAATCCAAGAAGGTTACCTGTATATACATAGAAAGAAGTTCATGCACATATCATTGCCAAGGTTGTTTTCGGGAGTAATTATTACACAAGTGCTTCAAAATTACCGGTAATTTTCCATGAAAGCATGTTGTCTAAAAACTGCATGAGTTTATTTTCATATTTGAAATTAACCGAATGCAGTTTTTCACTGACAACATGCTTGAATGGAAAGTTATCAGGTTTATTTTGATGCACGAGTGTAATTCGGTAGAATATTTCCGGAGTTAAAAACAAATGTACATTTCAACAATTGTTACTATAGATACACGGACCGAACGGGTATTTTTCGATACCTACCGGGTATTTACCAGCCCGAAAATGTCCCGCCGGGAATTTATCGCTGTTATTGATCGAAAATGTCCCGCTCCATATGGGATTTTTAACAAGAGGAGAGAAACACTTCATACTGTATTCGCTTAGTGATTCGGTGCATGAACTACGAGCAGTTATAATTCAATGTTCTGCATCTCAGATGTTTTTTGGGGAATTTTTGACGTTCGACATAATAACACTAGACAAACGCTAGATCAAACGCTAGATGTAGTTTCCCGATTGTTCGATTGTGATGAGCTTGTTTCACATTAGCGTTTTATTTTTACTCATGTTTGTTGTTGACCAGTCAATAGTTTTGTAGCAAATTCTATTTACTCATTTGTCCACCTATTGCGTTCTATTTGTGTTTATTATCAATTGGAAATGTTCTTTTTTCAACTTGTAATGGATTCTGTCAATGATGATTTTCTTTTTCGGACAATGAAGTATGATTTGATGGTGCTGACTATTTCAGAAGAATATCCATCTTAAAGTTTTATGAAATCGGATTCAAGATGTGGAAGTCATATTATAGCTTGGGGCGTTCTTTTATGAGACAGTCTGTATAAACACAATAATAACGTACTTATTGATTATACATTCCATCAAGCTGGTCCATACTGTATGGATTACCTATAGATGAAGAAGTATCATACTCTGAAAGTATCGAATAAACTGATATAATTGAAATAGGCCAACTACCTATTCTGTACTCTAAATGAGCGTAATGGAAATTAGAAATGTCAATAGTTCAAGAAAGTCATTAGCATTGAACTTCTCTCCCAATGTCACCCATCAATGACTGGATGAGTTATTAATAATTTCCCAGTTCACACTCTGAAATACAGCAGGATATCGCTAGAAATTATAAAAGTATGGTACCCATTCCTAATAGCACAATCATCCTGTTAGGACATTCGGGACGTCTATAGGACGTTCAAATTTGGTATCGCGGACGTCAATTGTACGTCTGTGGGACGCACAAATGTCCCACTTGGAAACTAACTATAGGGACGTGCTTTCGGGATGTCCTTAGGACGTCATCGAATGACCTACTTTCAAGAACCGTTGCTTGGTGGCTGCTGTCTGCTTGTGTATTATTGAGAATAATTAAATGAGATACTAATAATAATCTTAATAAAATTCTATAACTCGCAATTTGGCATATTTTTCATTTCAACTCTTGAAATATTCTGGGATTGTCTGTGTCCATATAGGATGTTGTTCATAGGACATCCAAAGGACGTTCTCACAGGGACATTCAATGTAATGTACCGATTGGGATGTCCATAGGACGTTGTTATCAGGACTTTTGAAAATATGTACTGCCCTGGTCGTCCTATGGACATTGACGCAGGAACAATGTATAATATGTACCGATTGGGATGTCCTTAGGATGTTGTACTCATGATGTTTGCATAAATGTACTATCTGGGACATTCCATGGACGTCCTCACAGGGACAATTCAAGATATATACTGATTGGGACGTCCTAATATGGACAAAAATTTCATGTACGGGACGTTCGGACATAAATGGTACCAAATAGGAACGTCCCTAGGACATTGTGTGCTATGAGGGATATGACTCGTGACTTTATTCATTAAGGGTAGGTACATGAAATGTCCAATGCAAAAAATATTCGCAACCTCTGCAAGCGAAAAACTTTATTCTGGAAGATTAGTTTTGTCCCATAAATAATGACCAATTGCCATTGAAACTGATTTATAAATCGATTAAACTCAGACACAGATAATTGATTGGGAAATGAACGAAAACTGTTATGATGAACCGATGTTTCGGTACTATCATATTCATCATAGAAGCTCATGTTGATGCCTTGATCATTGTTGAAAACAGTTATGGAGTATAGAAAATATCGACGGGTAGCGATCTACTGTATAATTTCAATTGCTCCAGTTATGTCTGCTGAAATGAACCTCTGAAGCTTCATCAATCATCCCATAGCGCAAAATAATATATCAGAGAGTGATGGTTACCGCTACTGCGAGAACTTCGCTGAAACTGCAGAACATTTGCTTTGCGAATGCCCAGCACTCTTCTGCAAGAGGCTCAAATTCCTGGAAGGGGCCTTCTTAGAGCCCTCCGATGTCAGGAGCCTAGCTTCCAGGAAACTCTGCACGAAGTCTCGGAATCCCGGGCCTCGAATAGATTGAGGATTATGCACAAAAGACCTGATAGTTCGAGTTGCTTGAAAGGCTGCACAGCCTTAACGACCCCCCCTACAATCTACAATCTACAAGGTTCGCTGGGTAGATTACCAGATTTTTTAATTGAATATTCATTATATCATGATCAGTTTGTACAGGTGGTCAAGATTTCAGAAAACATTCCCTAGAATCCATGTCTGAAACGGCGTAGATATCATGTAAGTTAGGTTAGGTCAGACTTCGAAATGAGGTTTGAAGTGGTCATGAACAAACACTAAATCTACGAGAATAGACTCCAACTTGAAAGCGATGCATCATGCATCAGTTAGCCAAGCAGCAATAAAAGCTCTGAAGTCATACACTTGTGAATCTAAGCTGACTTTGGACTGTAAACAATCCCTGCGACAACTTAGATGTGGGTACCAGGTCATAAGGGAGTTGAAGGCAACGAGGAAGCAGACTGCCTTGCCAAAGAAGGGGCAAATACACAATTTCCCAGCCCAGAACCCTTCTGTGGACCTTCCAAAGCCCAATTGAGAGAGGAGTTCCGACGTTGGGAAGCGGATGAAATTAAATCTCACTGGAATAAAGTGCCAGGACAAAGACAAGCGAAAAGGCTACTGAGCCTATCGCCAAGGAAAGCTGAGCAGCTTCTCGAGTTGGACAAAAAAGACTTGAAACTGGTAACGGGACTTCTCACTGGACAGTGTCCTCTGAGGTATCACCTCAAAAAGATGGGCAAAACAGAGAGTGATAGTTGCCGCTACTGTGAGAACTTTGCTGGAACTGCAGAAAGTTTGCTTTGCGGATGCCAAGCAGGGCTTTCCTGCAAGAGGCTCAAGTTACTAGATGGTGCCTTCTCAATGCCAGGAAATCAGACTATGGAGACTTCTGAGTTGTCTCGCCTGTTTGTCTAGTCTATTAGACGCTACGTAGACTTTCACTATGGAGAATTGTGAAAACCTGGATATCATCACATGCAGTAACGTGCTATTGAAAACAGGGTCAGAGTAGATAAGACATTTACGTTGAACGGGTATCAAGGACAATTTTGAAAATTAGATTTCCAATAGGTGATCAGTTCCAGCAGTGCGACGTTGCCGCTAATATTGAAAAGTAGCAACAACTTTGATATCACGAATGAGACAGTGAAGGCAGTGTGCGAATACGAACACCACGAGATAATGCATAACCACTATCAACTCACAATTTTCGATAGCATTCATTTTCCATTTTAGATAGCTGGCATCGGTTTGATCATTTATGGAAGCTGTTCCACCTATCTTATCCTGATTTCCAATAGCGAAATGATAATCCGGGACTACGGGACCATCGTACCATCAGCTATGACTGTCATATTCGGCCTAGCTCTGGTGATATTCGTTTTCTTGGGATGCTGTGGAGTATGCAGGGAGTCTACGTGTTGCATGGAAACGGTGAGTTTTATAACTTTGCTCGGTGACGTGTGGTTCACCTACTTTGGGTGATTTTGTCGCACGCGTTGTTTGGAGTACGACGAGCGAAGCGACAACGTGTCTTATAAAACGTGTGTCATATGCATTTTTTTCTATTTTGAATTGATTTGAAGAAAAAAATGGATCTAATATCGATAAATAACAGAGACATTTTCGATTGGTAATAATGATGACATTAAATAATTAAAATCTGACGCACAAGCGTAAAGCCCAGTTTGCAGTTGAGCGATTTTGATTATTGCAATACCAGCGGTGAAAATTCAATGTTGTTATTGTTTTTATTGCTCAATTGAAATCAAATTACACTCTGAATTGAAATTTACCAATTGAAATATTGAGTTTTTCACTGCTAATATCACCAAATCCAAATCGCTCAGAAGTAAACTGGGCCTAACTCTTCTTACTTTCATTTGACAGTTCGATTGTACCAATCTCTGAATAATAAAAAATGCGTATCGAAATAGTGGCTATTTCGACACTCATTTGCGTTGCACAATGACTTCATTATGCAACCGAAATAGAAAAAAAAATTATGATCTTTTCTTCAGGCGTCGATTTTTGTTGAAAAAGAAAACATAGTAAGCGAGAACAGTGGTTCAAATTTCGCTTGTATAACCAGTAGATCCCCAGTCTCCCAAATCAACACAAGCCCTTCTGAAGGTTGATTCAGCAACTGGGATGATGACATATGACTTTTTCCTATGAAAACGTCAATAAGCACACTGTTTTGTTATTCAGAAAGTAGCTCATATCACCATGGTATTGTTTATTTTAAAGAAAAAAAGGACTAGTGTTGATATGAAAAATATCACAATGGTCGCCTGAATTGATATAGAAATAATTAGGTCTATTGTGAAGGTACTCACTGTCAATATAAGCGTTATCAAATCAAATTCATATTATTTATTGAAATTGCTGTCTCGTTTTGAATTATACCTAGAACTAACCTCTGAATTCACTTTAAAACTGGAACCTATACTCTTTGCTGGAACTATTTCGATGTTGATGACAGAGGGTTAGATCATTCAAAAGAGTACGGCTACAGTTTTATGCGCAGCTTGCTGCTTGCTTCAGTTTGATATTACAGTATCACCAACGAGAAGATTCTTTGGTATCACAGATGTTTGCAAAGAGTCAAGGACGCACTAACTCGAGTAACTCGTACGCGCTGCGAACTATATACTTCTATGGTCTGTATTCCTGGTTGCGTGATTACTGGCACTAGCAGGTGAATGGTGTCAAGTTTGTTTATGTACGCTGGTGTCAATATCAATAAAATTTGTCCAAACTAAACTAACTCAATCAATCAGTAATTCACATAATGAGGAATTGTCGGAGAAGTATTCAAATATCATCTTGAATATGGAAATAAACAGTACTTGATATTGAATCAAAACCACCTGAAATTCTAGAGACCGCTCAAGTTAGATTTTTGACAAGACCTCCCGCGAAATGAAAGTATTCGGAGTCGTAGAAAAACTGGTGTACAAAACTCGTTGGAAAGTGCATTTCCTTCACTCGTTACGTTTCCGCACTCACCGCTACGCGGCTCGTGCTAAACGACTACTCTTGTGGAATATGTCACTTTCCACACTTGTTGTGCAATATACCTATATATATATATTAGTTGATACTAATATATTCGATAAATTATATCGATATATTCTTTTTTCAGTATTCTTCATTCCTCATCTTATTGGCACTGTCCCATTTTGCACTTGGGGCATATTGCACTGTCGTTTACTACTATGGTGAGAATGACAATCTGGGGAGACAAATCAAGAATGATTTGACATACAGGGTGGTGAATTATAGAGACCGAGCGACTCCAATGGATGACATACAGAAGTGGGTGAGTCACCTCAAGTTTTCAGTACCTACACATCATTTTGACTGGCTCCTTTTATCACAAAAGTATTCGTAGAATTTTATAAATTTATTTTTCAAATTTGGAAATGTTCAAAAACGAACAAATAAATCAATATTTGAAAAATGCTTAACTTATTTACCAATCTTTTTCATCAGAAAAATCTCAACTTTGATATGCCACGCTGTTCTGAGACACTCTGTATTAATATACCTAACTATTGCAGAAATATAGTCCAGATTGATGTACAGGGTGGACAAATTTTGATGTTTGTACAGGGTAACGCAGTAACTATAGGATATACAAAAAAATTTATGTCGTGAGACTATTTTTTGAGACAAATTCACTAAAAAAACAACACTTTGTTATCATCTTCTGATGTTTTCGAATAACAAATAAGAGTTTAAAACACATGTGAATATCATGGTTGTTTGTAAAGTTGTAGTGTTTCAAATAGGATTCATAGCCTGGCTATTTTTTGGTGTAAAGTATTTTTTCCCCTTTTTATATTCATTCCAAGTATATACAGGGCTATTCAAATTCGAGTCTATGCATGGGGATTTCGATAACGGTAAGAGATAGAGGGTTGGTTAAATGGGGGCAAAGTAGCGTATTTCAGAGGTTAATTACATGGATGAAAAAAATCTGACCTAGCTTCTTCAGTTCTGGAGTTATACAGGAAAAATTGAAAAAAAAAAATGAAATTTCACTGGTAATAGTTCAATATTTCCAAAACACTCTGTAATTCATATGGAAATACTACGTCAATACGAAACATGACTCTTGGCATTCGAAAAAATGCATTAAAAAATACAGGTTCGTATTTGAAAATTAAAAGTTGAGGGTGGCCCAATTCATACGGCACCTTGTATATAATTTTTATTCAGATGTTTGGAAAGGCTACAAGAAGTTGCTTTGGCAAAGTAACGAAATTCAAAAAAAATCTTTGTAAAATAAAAAGATTTAGGCAAAAAAAGAATTTCGAAATTTTCGATTTTTCCTGTATAACTGAAGAACTGAAGAAGCTAGGTCAGATTTTTTTCATCCATATAATTAACCTCTAAAATACGCTACTTTGTCCCAATTTAACCAACCCTCAAACTCTTACCGTTATCGAAATCCCCATGCATAGACTCGAATTTGAATAGCCCTGTATATGATGGTAACTTTTTTGTATCTCCTATTTGTCCACCCTGTACATATTCCGGGCTGTAAAGAATCATTATAAAAGTACCCATCTAACTCCAATACGTTCAGCTTGACTCACCCTGTATATTCGAAAGTATTCAAGATCGATCATTTACGAAAATCAACTTTCATGAATATATCACATTTAAAGAACATCGTTTGAAGGACTTATCCTCCCTTGAAGTTAATCTAATATAGGGTGGATTATTTTCTTGCAGTACACCTTGAGCTCAATTGAACAAACGGAGTCAACAAACAGAAGCCAGACCGAAATCACAAATGTGCGGCTGGCTTCTATATGAAAAAATGAAAAAATGGATTAGCCATTAATTGGACGAAAACATTTTTTTGAAAGAGAAAAATAGTCTATCCAATTAAAAATATCAAACATAGTTTGAAATGAATGTCTGGTAGACTATGAGCAGGAAACAACTACTTTCCTGGTAAATACCACGCAGAACATTGAATTATATCTGTTCGTAGTCCATGCAACGATTTGCACTGCGATTGCAGATTGCAAATGTTTTTTTCTTCTTAAGACGTGACAAATTCACATCGAGACATGCACGCTTAACAACCTACAGACCGGTTCCGGGCTTATTGGCCCTCATCATTCCATTTTTCATTTATCAGCTTAGTCGAGCTCTCAGCCACTTCCAATTTCTGTAACTTGGGAGATTTGTTTCTGGAGTGTTTCTTTCTTCTGCCGCATGGTGTCGCCACTTCCAATTGTCTCTTGGAACGGCAACGGCAACTGTAGCTACGGCAGTGGAGTTTATAAATTGAGCTTTAGAGGTGATAATCATCAAGTCTCTACGTCTATGGCGACAAAGTACGTGTGGTTGAACTCATAATGTATGATTTTATTGTTCGTAGCTGAAATGTTGTGGAGTGATAATGCCAGAACAAGAATACAAGAATTTCGATGGATTTCTACCAAACGGAAGTGAACTCCCAGCCACGTGTTGTGATAACATGCAGATCTGCAATATCGATTCCATCGACAGATATCACAAGGATTGCTTGAGTTCAGTTTATGAGTTCACCATCTACACCAACATCATCATTGGTTTCATATCTCTTGGAACTGCTGCTGTTGAGGTAAGTGTTGATTAGTGAAAGATTCTGTGAACTCCATGTATAGTCTTAGTCTATAGTAGTTTACTAATGATATATTTTGTGAATATACAAAGTGACACAGATTGGTGCTGCAAGTATTGCTATATCGGTCAGAACAATGCGCTAATATATCATGAACAATTGTCTTGGTTATTGAAATGAAAGCATTTATGACAATACTCTGTATATCGGTTTTTTGAGAACATATGGTATTATCCCCCTTATTGTGTACGACACGTTTTTTACTTGTTTCTACGATGAAGCTCTGTTACCTACATGTTGAATGAAAAGCCATGAATTGGACGAAGAATTGAAAGAAAAAGTCTAATCCAAATGAAAATATCAAACATAGTTTGAAATTGACTGTCTTGTAGACTAAGAGCAGAAAACAACTACTTTCCTGAAAAATACCACGCAGAACATTTTTAATTGGATTTTAATTTTTTTTTCTTATTTTTTCATCTTACATGCAATCAAGAATTATGTCGTACAAGTTTTTCTTAGTACCTGACTTATTGACAATCATATGCCCGAATCACCTTTCGCCAACGTACTATCAGAAAGATTTTGTTGTGTCTCAACACCAACAAAGCTTGTGGATCTGACAGAATCCCACCGATTGTCCTAAAGAACTGTGCCCCCAAACTAACACCTGTTCTTTGCAAGTTGTTCGACCACTCTTACAATTTGGGGATATTTCCGTCCAACTGGAAAATTGCAAAAGTACAATCAGTTCCCAAAAGAGGCAAAAGGACCTTACCTATTATTATTTCAAAGGTCATGGAAAAAGCTATCAACATCGAGCTCATGAAATATCTGGAACACTCAGGAATTGTCAACGATGGGCAATATGGCTTCCGTCATCAGAGATCAACTGGTGACCTGCTCGCTTACGTCTCACATTTATGGCAGCTATCTATTGAAAAATATGGAGAAACTTTAGCCGTGGCATTAGATAATTCCGAGTTTGGCACCAGGGACTCCTCGCCAAGCTTCCATCTTATGGTTTGCCCCCTCAGCTGTGTTCTTTGCTTGCTAGTTTTCTCTCAAACAGGTATCTCTCCATGTAGTGGTCGATGGAGTTTCATCTGATACTCTACTTATAAATGCTGGTGTTCCGCAGGGATCAATTTTAACACCAACACTATTTCTACTTTACATCAACGATATATTGGAAGCAACTTCATGTCCTATACACAGCTTCGCAGATAATATTACCCTCCATACCGCTTTCTCTTCCAGGGCTCCTATATCGGCCCGTCAAACCAGAAATGAACGAAGAAGAAATGTTAACAATATGAATATGGACTTGGCAACAATTCTCGAGTGGGGATCTAAAAACCTGATAGAATTCAATGCAAACAAAACACAAGCATGTATTTTCCCTAGAGAAGCCGATCTCACTGTGCCCAACATAATTCAGTCAGGGCGAGTAACCATACCATTGAAGTCATCCATTTCAATGCTTGACGTTACTATCAGCAAAAACCTTTCTTGGGAAGATCACGTAAGGTCCATTGCCAAAAGTGCATCCCAAAAACTTGGTTTTTTGTTTCGAGCCAAGAGCTATTTCACTCTCCGTCGGCTGCTTATCATCTATATAAGGCACATATCCGACCTGTCCTAGAATACTGTTCCTATATTTGGAGTGCGGCACCTAAACATATCCTGAAACTATTGGATTCTGTCCGAAATGGGGCAATTCGTCTCGTCGGTGATGCCTCGCTTACAAACTCGCTCACTCCTCTGGAACACCGTGAAAAAGTTGGCAATTTATCTCCATTTTATAGATATTTTCATAGGCGATGCTCTTCTGAAATATCAACAATCGTTCCTCCATTAGCACTATCTTCGAGCTTAACCCGTCAAGTTCAGTATTCACACCCCTTCGTGGTCACTTTAGAGACCTCTAGAACGTCCTTTTCCAAAGACTCGTTCATCCAACGAACATCGAGACTTTGGAACTCATTGGAGCACTAGCTGACAAAATTTTTGAGATGTTACTAACACGTCGTTTTTATTTCAGCTGGTTGCTGCACTTCTTGGAATCTGTTTATCTTGCTGCATATGGAGGAATCAAAGTGTTGCAGTTTGGAGATGAATATAAAGTCATCTGCAACACACCTGATTGAATGAACAGGGTGTCCAGTGACATTCTGAAATCATCACTGGAATCCGAATATTGCTAAGGAAATGAATGATAGAAAAAAAAACTTCTAAAATTCAAAAAATCGCTATTTGAAGATGCAGCTTGTTCTATACTTCGGAAGAATATTTTTACATGTATCATACAAAATCGTTGTGATGTTAATGATTGTAAAATTTGTGTATCTTATGTCATGCATTGTATTGTGTTATGTATCGAATTTTTTCGATTTGTTTTTATACCGTTGTGGTGTTTTCAATGAATAAATTTGCTTTGGTTTGATAACATAATAACCCCACTGTTCTCGATAAATTGGCATTGAAACTCTCATTTTTGATTGGATTGTGTGTTAGGTACATGAATTTGGATATTTAAACATAGACATGGCTCATTTTCAAGATTCCAAAAATGCCTCAAGCATTCTTTTGGGAAGAGGAGTTTTTTGTTGTTGAAGTACGGGGAATATTTTTTCTGTGGATAGAATCAAAACAAAATTGAATTCGAATATACATTTCGCCACAAAAAATGATTTTATCTCGAAGAAGTATTCTTACGGAAGTAAAGTTTTAGTTTTTTTTTACTAGGTATAGTTATCGTTTGCTTCACCAAATTAATTTTTCACTCCATGAATATTATATTATACTAAGTATACAATGTGCATTCCTGCCAAATTCACTATATTTCAGTTTTTTCCAGATCATTGTTTTCTGTGTAGAACCTCTAGTCAAATATACTAATATATCCTTCAAAGTCGAATATGGAATATACAATAATTCCATTTATATTCATTTTCATCAAGAGTTATCTTGTGGATATTTCTAAAATTTCTTATCGTAATTTATTGTGATTGATGATTTCAATAGGATCTTTTTTATATATTATCAGAATGTTCTAAAAGTAGTATCCTTATAAGAAAATAAGAACGAAAACGAATTTCAATACATTAAATTATGAATTTGTACTTCTATTACAAATAAAACATAAGAACGGTATTAATTTCGAAATATCATTCTGTTTCAGCATATACAACTAACTTTTTTGTTATAGGTATATATTGAAAATTCATTAAAAAAATTTTTTCACGGTTCCTTTTTATTTACCACTTTTTCGTATGGATCTAAACAAATATTCTAATGCTATCTCATCATTAAAATGTATTTGCGTAACATTCACAATGTAATCTTTGTTTGAATAAATTATAATTGTTCATTTGATTTCACCTCAAAGAATAATTTTTTCCTACGACCCCGTATGAAAACGTCATATAGCACACTGTTTTGTTATTTTGCAAAGTGCACCATGGTGTTGTTAATTTAAAGAAAAAAGCACACGTGTTGAGAAGAAAAATATCACACACTCGCCTGGATTGATAGAAATAATTAGGTATATTAGTTGGTACTCACTGTCACTATATAAGCGTTCTCAAATCAAATTCATATTGTTTATTGAAATTAGTGACAGTAACTGGAACTATTTCTATACAATGTCTGTTGATGTTGAAGACAGTAGGTGAGATCATTCAAAAGAGTAAGGCTACAGTTTTATGCGCGGCTTGCATCAGTTGCATGTTGCATCATATCACAGTATCACAGATGTTTGCACTATTTACATTAGACAAGGAGTCAAGGACGCACTAACTCGTACGCGCTTGCGCAATACGTACTTCTATGGTTCTGTATTCCTGGTTGCGTGATTACTGGCGTCAGCAGGCGTATGGTGTCAAATATCAATAAAATTGTTTGTCCGAACGAAACTAATTCAATCAATCAGTTATTCACATAATGAGGAATTGTCGGAGAAGTATTCAAATATCATCTTGAATATGGAAATAAAGAGTACTTGATATCGAATCAGAACCACCTGAAATTATAGAGACCGCTCAAGTTCCTTTTCTGACAAGACTTCCCGCGAAATGAAAGTAGTCGGAGTCGTAGGTAAAATAGTATACAAAACTCGTTGGAAAATGCATTTTCCGCAAATCGCTAGGAAATTTTGACATTCCTATCAAAATTTCTTGAAGAAAAAGTCAGGACTTCCTTACTGTGAGGAAATGTCATCTCCTTACTGTAAGGAAATGATATTTCCGTACAGTTGTCAGTGTTCTACATAATTGATTGAAAACACATTGCTTATAAGGAATTAATTTATATTTTGAAAACATCAAGTCATTGCTGAATACATTTTTGAGATCAATTTGTTATATTTACAGTAATTTGACAGTTAGTACAATTATTGAACATTGGAGGAACACTGTTAGAACTATGAGAAACATTTTGGACAACATGCGGGGTGGTAGGGTTATTTTGTTGAATATTTTGTACTGTGAAAATTTTATTTGCCACCTCAACCTTATTGTTAGCGATTCTTCGATATATCCTTTGATGACTTCCATCCGCCATGCCTCTTTAAACTAGTTATGTCGGCACCAGAGTCAACCAATATTGTTGCAGAAGACCGACGAAAGCAGTGACCAGTGTATTCTGTCGGATTTACCAAGTTCAAATAAGAAGCAACTATTTTGGGCATTTTTCTAAATTGATGAATTCCTACCACTTGTCTACAACCCTTTCCGCTTTGATATTTAAAGAAAAATCGGTCACTGTTCATATTTTCTTGTCTCAACGAAACATACTTTCGATAAACATTCAAGTAGATCTGATTAATTACAAATGATCTTGGTTTGTTGGTTTTCGAATCAGGTATGCTGATTAAAAGCTTAGATTCTAGGTCTTCTATATCGTGTACAGTCATTCGGACTAACTCATCCATTCTACAGGCCCCAGAAATACCAAATATTACAGCCACCTAAAAAATAAATAAAGGTACAATCTAAATAGAAATTAAAACCTTGTAAATTACCTTAATCATTAAATTTTCTTTATCTGGAGCTTCCTGGATAAATTTTTCAATTTCTTCCTTCGTTAAAATCTTAGATTTCTTTGCCCTATAACGTTGAGCTTGCCGTTTCAATAAAGAACGAAGTTTTGAGTATGTAGATATATCTACATTGTGTTTAATTACAAGGGTTGACTTCAGCATTGAATAATTGGCCCATAATGTTGAAGATTTCATCTTTAAACAAAGGTCTAGGAAGTATGCCATTACAACATTTTCTGAGAAAGAACTCGTATTTTTACTCATGTGATAATCCATAAAACGTCTGTATGCATTTTCGTACTTTTCTCTTGATTTCTTTGGCAATAATTCTAATGAAGCAGTATTCACTGCCTCAACCAGCTCTGGAGGAGTCCCAGGAATGGAAATGTCATCATCACTTATCATTTTACTTTCGAGAACACCAGCAATTAAATTTATAAGCGTCAAGTTTGACAATTCAACCTCAATACGTTTCCATAGTAGCCCAAGTAATTTTATTAGGAATTTCAAAGCACCATTTATTTGGGAATAAAATTATCGCGTTTTTTTTAAAATCAATCAATACCTGTCGAATTTTAAACGATTTGCGGAAAAATAGTATGTTTACCTCGTAGGAAAACAATGTACTATTCCTTCACTCGTTACGTTTCACGACTACTCGTGTGAAATATGTCACTTTCCACACTTGTTGTGTAATATACTATACAGTAGTCAAATATATATGTATTCTGACTATTTATCAAGTGTATTTTTTGCACTCATTACGACTACTAATGTGGCATATGTCACTTGTCACACTTGTTATACATGTAATATAGTATTACATCCCCAAATTCATTGTGATTTTGAAGGTTGACGAGGTGTTTACGGGATGTTTAGATTAAATTTTTCGACATATCATAAATATATCATGAGCATTATTTCTCCAGAATCATTATCAAATATTTCTATATTTAAACATTTCCATTCGCCAATTCAGTGGCATACTTACTTCCGTTAGTGATAATTCCTACATTCATTCGCATCATTTCATTTTCACTTCCTTCCTATGATAGTTCGATTGTATATGCCTATAGCATATCATTTCCATAAAAAATGTCAATATTGATTGGAAAGTATTTCAGTTTCTCCATTATAGGATTCGATCTGGTGAGTAAAAAATATGTGCTACCTGATAATATTGTCTTCAATAATATTCCCAATAATTCTCACACTAATTTCAATTTATCCAGAAACTATAAACTTTTCGCTTTAGGTTTTTTTTTGGGTGACAATAAGGGGGCCGTTTATTCAAAAACATGTCTTAATTTGCTTGGTTTTTGAAATATACGTGTTTTTGTTAATTACCCAAAAAATTATGGCAAAATTTGATGAAACTTGACATGATTATCTGTGGTGTTCACGTGCTTTCTGAAATCACAATTCTTCTGTCCCAATTTTATTCGTATGCATTTATTGAGAAAGTCATTAAGGTTGGATCATATAATAATTTGAGAGTTCTATCCTGATTCAGTTCACTACTTCAGATCCTTATTTCCTCAGAGCTTCTTGAATTTCTCGAAAAAATGTTGAAACTCATTATATTCTGAATCATTAAAAACTCCTTTTAGCTCTAAAAATCAATCCCTGATAACCAATCAATGCCGTGACATATACGATTTGAGACTGAAACTACTGTTCTGAAATGATACAAGTTTTGTAAGACACTATTTTGTCGCACGCGTTGTTTGGAGTACGACGAGCGAAGCGAGCAGTGCTCCAAGTGAACAAGTGCGACAACGTGTCTTATAAAATGTGTGTCATATGCAATTTTTTCTATTTTGAATTGATTTGAAGAAAAAAATGTGGATTTAATATCGTTAAATTACAGGAACATCTTCGATTGGTAACAATGATGACATTGAAACAATTAAAATCTGACGCACCACAAGCGTAAAGCCCAGTTTACAGTTGAGCGATTTTGATTATTGCAATACCAGCGGTGAAAAATTCAATGTTGTTATTGTTTTTATTGGTCAATTCAAATCAAATTACACTCTGAATTGAAATTTACCAATTAAAACATTGAGTTTTTCACTGCTGATATCACCAAATCCAAATCGCTCAGAAGTAAACTGGGCCTAACTCTTCTGACTTTCATTTGACAGTTCGATTGTACAAATCTCTGAATAATAAAAAAGGCGTATCGAAATAGAGGCTATTTCGACACGCATTTGCGTTGCACAATGACTTCATTATACAACCAAAATAAAAAAATATTTAAAACGGTTTCTTCTTACGACGTATCAATACGTGATAAAGCAAACTGTTTTGTTATTTGAAAATAAGGCCATTTCACTGGGGTATTCGTTATTAGAATTGAAAAGCTTTGTGTTACGATGAAAAAAAATTGCTAACTCATACAAGTTTCAATAAGTCTTCGAAGGATGTTTTGCAACTAAGTTGGCGATCAAAAACAATTTTCAAATACTTTTTCAAATAGGTATTTTATCTGGTATATACTCAGGTACTCACATCACCATAAGCGTTTCTTAAACTACATTTATTTTATATTTTTATTGGTTCATCTACCTTTATTAGGTTTTTATGGTGGTATTTACCAGGAAAGTAGTTGTTTCCTGCTCGTAATCTACCAGACATTCATTCCAAAACTATGTTGGATATTCTAATTGGATAGACTATTTTCTCTTTCTAAAATTCTTGTCCAATTTATGGCCTTTCCATTTTTCAATTATTAGCTTAGTCTAGCTCTTAGCCACTTCCAAGTTCTGTAACTTGGGAGACTTATTTCTGGAGTGTTTCTTTCTTCTGCCGCATGGTGTCGCCACTTCCAATTGTCTCTTGGAACGCGGCTCAGTACGGTCAAATAGACGCGACGAAAATACATTGGGACAGGCAACGATTCGAGTGGAGATCTCACGGTCTCTACTCGGATAACTACCCTGCACTGATGAGTGCCAATAAGCCCGAAATCGGTCTGTAGGTTGTTAAGCGTGCCTGTCTCGATGTGAATTTGTCACGTTTTAGGAAGAAAGAAACATTTGCGATCTGCATTCACAGTGTGAATCGTTGCATGGACTACGAGCAAATATAATTCAATGTTCTGCGTGGTATTTACCAGGAAAGTAGTTGTTTCCTGCTCGTAGTCTACCAGACATTCATTTCAAACTATGTTTGATATTTTCAATTGGATAGACTATTTTCTCTTTCTAAA
Organism: Chrysomela aeneicollis; assembly: GCA_029955515.1. NCBI lineage: Eukaryota > Metazoa > Arthropoda > Insecta > Coleoptera > Chrysomelidae > Chrysomela > Chrysomela aeneicollis. The sequence goes on along the minus strand of JARUHQ010000026.1, from coordinate 439,059 downwards.
ACATAACATATCGTGACTGGAACTAATTCTATGTAGTTCATTGTTCTATAGCGGGCATCCAAAATCACCATGCAACCAAAAAGGATGATTTTTATCACTCCATCACAAATGTTTGCACTTTTCACATCTGAGAATAACGCACTAACATATCCGATATACATTATGATACACTGCTGTATTCCTGGTTGCGTGATAACTGGCGACAAGGGATCGGATGACATTTGAAATATTCATTCTTGTAGGCATCTGGTATTGATTATCGAATAAATTTTTTGTGTTAACGAAAATTATTCAGTACCTCACATCTGGAATTTTCAAAAAAGCTTTCAATTGGGTAGGTGTATCATCTGAAATATATTTATTCGTCGAAATTATACTCATTATGACCCCGGATGATCATCAATGAATTTGAAAATTTACGAGAACTCTGCATTTCTAAATATTATTGGGGTGGTCAAACATTATATTTGTTGTTCAAGGTTCAATATTATAATAATTATATTTCTGAATAACCAGCTGTTTCAATCAAAATTTCAGTTCCTATGCTTGGCACAGATACTCTATGGGACATTCTGCCTAATCTACATGTCAATGACCAATAAGGAACTAACGTTGGGACAGCAAAACATAACGATCCCTCCATTGGTACAACTTTTGTGTGGGATAGTTATCCTCTCCACCATCATGATGGGATGCTGCGGATTAGCCAAGGAGATCACATGCTGTGTTAATGTTGTGAGTATTTTTGACTCACATTATAGCAGGAGCATCACAAAAATTAAAGCAAGCATTTTTACGCCTCATCCTGTTCATGATATCAAACACAACAACGAAAAGAAAACAACCACTTAACTGTCTAATGCCACTGTGAACACAGAGTGTGAATGTTTATTTTTTCCGAATACGTGACAATGCTCACTGACTATCAAAATTGTGTTTGATTATTGATGATAATAATACTTTTATTTCTGACAGTGAAATTATAAGCTTATATCGTCATAGTTACGATATCTATAATGAGGGTCATAACTCCCTTGGGATATTAAGGTTCAAAAACTCCCTCTTACCTTTTACAGGTGAAAATGATACAAGAAATGCTCATAAACGTTTATATGTAATGAAAACTAAGACATATTTTCCTTATTCACGTCATTACAAATAATAAATGTACAATTTTCAAATGTTCCCTGAAAATTACTTCCGCCGCTGGAAACAATTTCTTCTTTTTTATGGGTGGTGCTGTTGCTGTTCACTACAGTCGAGGTGCCTGCCTCTTCTGATGGCAGCATACTGTCCTCCAGATACCCCTCTGCCACCGTGGAACTTCTCCAACCTCCGTGTCTTTTTAAGTTTGTCATAGTTGCTCCTGCATTGGCTAGGGCAGTAGCAGAAGTGCGACGAAGGCAATGTCCCGTATAGGTTAGTGGGTTTGGCAATCCTAAATACATTGCGATTTTGCTGGGAATTTTGCCAAACATATTCTTTCCAATTGGCTGAGTTGTACATTTATTTTGTCGGAAGCTCAAAAAAATCGTTTTGTACCTTCAGGACGCAAGGACATATAAAGTCTCAATAAAGGCAAAGCAGAGAACTCTTTTTCATCCACAACTGTAAATTTCTTCGATACACCAGTTTTACTTTCCGGTACGTTCACTACCATAACAGTATCCCGGTCCTCTATATCTGCTATACTCATATTTAGAAGTTCCTGAGTTCTGCATCCTCCAAAATAACCCATAATTAGAACAACCTATAACAAATAAAACGAAATAAACAAACGAAAAAATAAAATATGAGAAAAAAATTACCTTATGCAATAAATGAATTTCATTAGGGGCGTCCTTTAGAAATTTGATGACATCTTTAGGAGATAAGACAGCAGACTTTTTCGGCTTATACCCCTTACTTTTCCGTTTCAAAAAAGCCTCTAGTTCGTTGAACTTGGTGATATCTCTTTTCTCATATATGGTCACCATCGATTTGAGCATTGACCATTCAGTCCATAACGAATTTGGGCTAAACGTTTCTGACTGCAACGAATAAATACAATTATTACCAAATCTACCAGAAAATACTGAAAATACTTTACCAGTTCTTGAAAATATGCCAGAAAGACAGTTTCGTTGGCATCTTTTGACATAACATTTCTCTGTGTCAGCCACTTCAGATATAAGTTGTATTCTTTTTGATATAGGGCTTCACTTTTCGATGGAAGTAATGATTGTCTTGCTTTTTCCGCTTTTTTTATAATATCCTCCATTATATCAGAAAAAGATCGTCGATTTGTGGTAAAAAATTAACACGTTTTTAACGGAAAAACATTGATTGATAAAGAAAGTTTGCTTATAAACATGTAACATAGCGACAACCTAGCAACAACCAACAATGCTACAATCAACGCTACCTAATTCAAATATACCAGAAAGGTTATGAATTTAAACATTTATTGCGTTCTAAATATGGACATATTGTTATGAAAATCGGTCAAAAATAAAATTATCTATGTACCACGGGAATTATAGAGCCTTAATAACCTCTGGCAATTGCTGTCCCTCGGGCCAGAGGCCCTCGGGACGCAAACTTTGCCATCGGTAATTAAGGCCCTCATAATTCCCTTAATACATAAATAACTATTATCCCTCAGAGTCTGTCCTGTTTCTTGTTACCCACCCTGTGATGTTTTTTGCAGTATTCATCGATACTTCTGGCCGTAGCCATTGTACAGATTGCAGTGGGAACTTTTGCGGCAATCACATTTACAAGAAGTAATGATGAGTTGCAAAATCAGATAAAACACGATATGAATATCACCTTCAAGAGATACAACGAGAATCCGACACTGATCAATAATATTCAGTCACTGGTGAGTGAAGAATAGTATATTATGATACAAGTTTTATAAGACGCTATTTTGTCGCACGCGTTGTTTGGAGTACGACGAGCGAAGCGAGGAGTGCTCCAAGTGAACAAGTGCGACAACGTGTCTTATAAAACGTGTGTCTTATGCAATTTTTTTTTATTTTGAATTGATTTGAAGAAAAAAAATGGATCTGATATCGATAAATAACAGAAACATCTTTGATTGGTAACAATGATGACATTGAAATAATTAAAATCTGACGCACAAGCGTAAAGCCCACTTTCAAGTTGAGCGATTTTGCTTATTGCAATACCATCGGTGAAAATTTCAATGTTATTATTGTTTTTATTGGTCAATTTAAATCAAATTACACTCTGACTTTCATTTGACAGTTCGATTGTACCAATCTCCGAATAATAAAAAATGTGTATCGAAATAGAGGCTATTTCGACAGACATTTGCGTTACACGATGACTTCATTATACAACCAAAATAGAAAAAATTATCTTTCAAACGAGCCTGAGTTGGTCAAATTTGGTTAACGGTTAGGGAAGATATAGCTATTGGAAATATTTTTTTCTCGACAGCTATCCCCATCCTCATAAGTAAAATTATCAGAAACGACCTGATGCAAATATTAATGAACTTTCTATTTCCGTTATAAAAACAATCAAATCAACAATCAAATTATAGTCAATGCACCATCTAGATGCTTTCAAATATGTTCAATCAATTTCTCTTGGCCGATATGGTACTTTTTCTCTCTTTCCTGAGTCTATGAGGTTTATGTTTTTGATGATATTGTACCTTGCCTACCTTATTAGGACACCTCTGGTGTTCAAAAAAAAAATAGTGAGTCTACATCCCCACATGATATAATATATGAATTATAACCGAATCATCGCCTAATTTCAGTAAACATGTCAATATGATTATTGAACATGCTTTATAAAATGTCACTGAAATTTGATTTCAAAATATTTTTTGGAATCCAGAATCGGTTCAGAAATAACCGAGTTACAAGGGCGAACATTTATAGTGAATCACACGGTATATGCCTGCATACAAAGTTTGAATAAGAAGAATAACTTCAAAGTACTACAATATTTGAATGAGTCATTCAAAGTTTTTTTTCCCAAGAAACTATTATTATCGCATGTAATACAACAAGTGTATTGATGATTATCGAAACAAAAATTCCATCGATTTAGAGAAACAAATCATGTTGCTTGGAAACTACACGAGCGCACAGCGCGAGTATGGTTTCCCAAAGCAACATGATTTGTTTCGAAAAAGAGAAGGAATTTTCGATAATCATCAATAACAGAAGTTGTATTTGTTCAGATTATTTCATGAATAAAATCAAAGCCATTCTGATGATTTCCTATTTATTGTTAATATTAATATTTAACGTACAGTTTGTGGACTTAGTTATTTCGATATTATGCATTGTAGTTCGACACAAGAAGATTCGATATGCAACCTACAATACAATGAGTAATGCCATTGTATGATGTAGGCAAGATTACCTATGCACTAGATACTACTGAGCTAAATTCATTTTGATTGTTGTCACAATTTGTGGTTAGGTTACATTAGATTAATTCTATAAATGCTGAAATTTTCTAGAATTTGTGAAAAATGAAGTGGATACACATTAATAGTGTGTGTTTATCATGGTTCAGACGAAAATTTGGTGTAGTGGCATTCATTTATTTACCAGGGAATCGGAAAATACTATGACAGATTGCAACTAGTAAGTCGTTGTTTAATTAAACTACCCTACTGCCTACGAATCAGAAAGCGAAATACAGAAACGAAAACACAGCATGTAGGTATCCAATAGCCAATCAGGAGCCGAAATACAAAATCGAAAACATGGTGTTATTGCTTATCAACACAATCATTTCAACCAATCAAAAACGTGTAGTATAGCATGAATGAAATAATCACGCAAACACAACACGATAGTTCGACAATTTTGCAATAAATATTTCTTTTCAACAGATATTCAGGTCAAAATATTACGATAAACTCGAAAGAATGTAGCCTGAAATAATATTTTCGAATCCCCTCTCCCCACTTCCTATCCTCTTCTCCTCTCTCATCCTTATTCTTCTCCATCCTTCAATTCTCTTTTTTACCATCTCTCCCGTCTCTTCTCATTCTCATCTCATCCCTTTAATCATTTTCCCCCTTTTCCAAAGTTATCCTCCGTTTTTTACTTCCTCCAACTGAAGATCCATTCAAATAACCCAATTTTTATTCCATCTCAGATTCACTGCTGCGGCAAAGATTCGCCATCCGATATGAATTGGAACACGTCAGTATCAAGATCTTGTTGTTCAGATGATGATCCGAACTGCAACCTCAACTCAACAACTCTGTACCGATCTGGTTGTGTGAACGAAGTCATCGATTTCGTTATTCGCAACAATATCGTCGTCGGATATTCATCTATATGTTCAGGAATTGTTCAGGTGAGTGATGAAATCAATGAAACGAATAAATATCAAGTAGGTGCATATTTGGTAGTTTTCTGTGACGTCGTACATAGATTGTAGATTGTAATGGGGGTCGTTAAGGCTGTGCAGCCTCTCAAGCACCTCGACCAAGGAGGATATAGGATGGTGAAACAGCTTCCTATTAACAAGCACTACAATAAACTGTAGACCTTTGCCTACTTGATTTCATACCGTAGTAAATATTTCCTGAAGTTATCAGAGATGGCGACATACCTTGTGTCGGTAAAACAGAAATTGTGCTTATGTCATCTTTTTATCAGTTTCATCTGTTCTAGATGAAAAATGACTGAGAAGAGTCAAAATATCAATATTCATTCCAGATTTATAGAAAATATATTGTTCAATGCCGTTTCAAGTCACGTCTGTCAGATGCGAACGACAGAAATACGTAAGCAACAGAAATCTTCTTCGATAATCGATCTTACCGCCATCTTCATTCAAGTAGCTGAAATATTACTACCTTCTCAAGCGGTCTACAAGTTTTTCACAGAAACAATTGAAGAGCTGTTTCACCATCCTATATCCACCTTGACCTCGACCTATCAGATCTTTTGTGAATAACCCCTAATCTATTCGAGGCCTAGCATTCCGATACTTCGTGCAAAGTTTATCAGTATCCTGGAAGCTAGGTTCCTGACATCGGAGGGCTCTAAGAAGGCCCCTTCCAGGAACTTGAGCCTCTTGCAGAAGAGCGCTGGGCATTCGCAAAGCAAAGGTTCTACAGTTTCAGCGAAGTTCTCGCAGTAGCGGCAACTTTCACTCTCTGTTTTACCCATCTTTATGAGGTGGTACCTCAGAGGGCAGTGTCCAGTGAGGAGTCCCGTTACCAGTTTCAAGTATTTTTTGTCCAACTCGAGAAGCTGTTTAGCTTTCCTTGGCGAGAGGCTCACTAGCCTTTTCGCTTGTCTTTGTCCTGGCACTTTATTCCAGTAAGATTTCATTTCATCCGCTTCCCAGCGTCGGAACTCCTCTCTCAAGTGGGCTGTGTAAAGTCCACAGAAGGGTTCTGGGCCGAGAAATTCTGTAATTGCTCCTCGTTTGGCGAGGCAGTCGTTATGACCTGGCACCCACATTCAAAGTGACCTGGTTGTTCGCTGCCAGTTGTCTCAGGGATTGTTTACAGTCCCAAGTCAGCTTAGACTCACAAATGTATGACTTCAGAGCTTTCCGTGCTGCTTGGCTATCTGATAGTACATAGATTTTTGCCCTTCGAGTGTCCCTTTCGAGGCACTCCTGGGCACATTACTCTTTGGCATGTACTTCTACTTGAAAGATGGTTGGGAAAATACTAAGAGATTTTGAGAGCCTGAAATGTGGCCCTGTAACTCCCACTTCAGCCCTTTCGTCCATCTTGGATCTATCAGTATACCATATACTGATGCATCCCTTCCCAGTTGACGTCCGTTCTCTGTGAAAATCTGGTGGTTGTTTATAACCACTTCAAACTGCATTTCGATGTCGTTTGGCATGATATCTGTCGGCATAGATATTAGGATTCTCAAAATATTGAGATGTCCAATCCGACTTTCTGCTTTCAAAAGTGGGTGGTTCAGCATTACCTCTAATGATGCCGTAGTGCATGTCAATATTAATGAATCATGGGATCGATGATCGTTTGGAAAGATCAGTAGATCATGTTTGGCTTCAGACCCCATATCTTACCAAAGACTCTGCGGCATGTAGATTTGGCGGTAAAATGTCAGTTTTAGAGGTCTATTATTACGCCCAAATATTCAATCTCTTCGGGAAATGTGAGCTGGGTTCCATCAGACTTTGTTCTTTTAGTCTTCCGGAGAATGGAACCAGGACTGTTTTGCTAGGATTGACATTGAATCTCTGCTTTGTGCTTCAGATTGTGTTTAGGTCTACTTGCATTGGAAACTACTTGGTCATGTCAGCATTCATCGAATCTGATCAGTGATGGGTTTATATTCCTTTTCTCTAGTCATCTGGTTATGAAGGCATATTTCTTGTTGAGCTTTCTCAGCTCGAGAGTAGTTCACTTCTGATGAACAGTCCATTGTTTTTACGCAGTATGCTGAGAATTGAATCAATTGATATTGCCTTTCTTGTTCGCGATTCTGTAATCATCAGATCAGAATATTGCACCTTAGAAATTCAATTGCGAACGTTTAAGCAGATTGATTCGTTGTTTTTAATACACTATAAGCTATACTTACTATTTCACTAGGTACTCATAAATTCCACTTCATTGAAATTAACTGTTTCTTAAGCGAAATGAATCATCATCATCATCTCAGACTATTTGTATTGTGATGCTATTTTTTCTTGTAGGCACTAGCATCTACGCTTGGATTTAGCGTTGGATGTCATTTGCATAAGTATGGATCAACCTACACAATGTGACAATATATCGATTCCTAGCATAATGGATCAAATTTTTCACTTTTGAATACAACTGCATCAACAGGAATATTTGTCCCCACACCCACAATCAAGGTGGATGGAAGATGGTGATTATTGTTTTTCGAGAAAACCTGTAGACCTGCTTTGCCAAAGATCATGATTTATTATAAATCTGGTGACAGTTTACAAATCGTTTGAAGATGGCGCTGCTTTCAATTGTCTATGAAGCGTTTACTATAGATTAAACCGTATATTCTCCCTGTTCAGATTTTGCATTAAATCACAGATAATGTGAATTTATTCACGAAAATAGTATAATCATTATAAATATAATTAAAACTCTACTATTTTTCAATTATTCTGTTGGAATTTGAATTTGCTAGGAAAGTAGTTATTTTCTACTCGTTATCACCGAAACTGTGTTCGGAATCGTGAATTGGTTGAGATGTACAAAGTATTTAATTGATTTTATCTGTTATTTGTTTATAATGCATATAACTCTACTATTTTTCAATTATTCTGTTGGAATTTGAATTTGCTAGGAAAGTAGTTATTTTCTACTCGTTATCACCGAAACTGTGTTCGGAATCGTGAATTGGTTGAGATGTACAAAGTATTTAATTGATTTTATCTGTTATTTGTTTATAATGCATGGTGTTACTATTGAATTAATGATGGCTAGTTCATTTGTATTTGAGAATATTCAATAAAAAGTACATCCTGTAGAGATCTGGAATCAATGCCAATTTCACAAATTAAATGGCAAATGTTTATAATCGGATCTCACACTAATCCACAATAGTATATTATGATGAAAGTTGTATAAGATACGAAAGCATATAAGGGCCAACGAGTTTTTTTTATATTTTTTCCGACTTCAAACACGGAATTTCCGACTTTGAACTCGGATTTATTTTTTTCCGACTTCAAACTCGGAATTATTTTTTTCCGACTTTGAACTCGGAATTATTTTTTTCCGACTTCAAACTAGAAAATTCCGACTTAAAACTGGGAATTTCCGAATTTGAACTCGGAATTATTTTTTTCCGACTTCAATCTCGGAATTTCCGACTTTAAACTCGGAATGATGGAATAACTATCAATGCCGGTGTTCCACAAGGATCTATTTTAGCACCTTTGTTTATACTTTACATCAATGACCTGATAGAGGTGACCTGTCTACAGCTTTGCGGATGAAAGTACACTCCACGTACACTTCTGTTCTAGAGCCGCTATATCATCCAAAGATGCTAGAGGTGCAAGGCGAAGACAGGTTGACACTATGATGATACCAGCAGCCATGATTGTTCTTATAACATCCTCAATATTCATCATTTTTCGAGAAATATCTATATCTCGAAAAAAAAATTCGATATATAGATATTTTTCCCAGGTCTGGTTAGATATAGACACCAGGAAAATACTTTTTCCTCCTACCCCTATAGAAAGTACACACTTTCCTCCCTCAAATCAGGGAGGAAACTCATACTTTTCCTCCCTAGGGAGGAAAGTATTTTTCCTCCCCCTCATTTCAAGTAAGTTGCAAACGATGTAACTATTGTGAATTCATTATATTCATATTGTTTCAATAATTTCTAGAACATCCTGTATATCCTGTTTTTTGGTAAAAATCAAACATTAATGTTACTTCAACGTAGTTCTTCAATACAAATTTCAACTTCAGGAATCTTAGATATACGTTTTTTGAGTTCAGAATTCCGAAGGTCCCGGGTTCAGCTCCTGGCAATTGCAATTTTTTTTTTTTCACTTTTTACTTTTTTCTTGTTAGTGATTTGAATTATTGGATATTTAGATAGCTTATACATTTCGGATTGCTATTGAGTGATTGATCATTTTTTTTTCTAAGAGCTGCGCTTGTAGAAAAAGGTTTATTTAGTGGGTAGGAGGAAAAATCATATGTATTACATGGGAGTAAAGTGCCTTTTCCTCCCTTGGATGTTTACTGCCCTCCGCTTCGCGTCGTGCAGTAAACTACATCCTGCGGGAGGAAAAGTGGCACTTTCCTCCCTAGTTATACAAATAGCTAATACAGAACTTCTGCGTTCGATGAAAAATAGAATCCTGATGGAGGAAAGTTCTGCGGGGCTCGAGCCTGGTAATGAAAGGGTGGCCAATCTGAGTTTGTCTGCTCGGAATCGCTCATAATGATATAAATGATTATGATAAGCATCTACCACAACAATATATCTACAAAAAAGGAGATATCGCCCACTTTTCTGCGGTCAACAAACTCGTAAATTCAAGGTCACCAACCAGACGTATAGTTTAGATGGATATTGAATCCTGGAGCTGAACTCTAAACATGTGAACTAAACTTCATGACAGGTCAAATTTGTGCTTTGTTTATTATGAGATTTTTTTAAGGTATGAAGTAGTCCTTGGCGCGAAACAAAGAATCGAATTGTTGTGAAGCAATTTCTGCACATGATATCATTCCATGACAGAGTATAATTGTTGATGATGGTAATACCAAGCATGGTCAGCATGGATATCAAGGGTTCAACAGGAACACAAACATGCCTGACATCATCGTAAGTATAAAAGGCATTATGAGGTCCACCTTCTTGAAAAAAAAAATACAAGCTTGAGTTTGGTAGCAATTGTAGCATCGAATTCTACTAGATTATCAGATCTCCATTGATAGCTATTCCATCATCCATCGTAAAACAAAATTCCGACTTTCAACTCGGAAATTCCGAGTTTGAAGTCGGAATAAAAAATTGTTCGAAAGTCGGAATTTCAGAGTTCAAAGTCAGAATTTCTGTGCCCGTTCTTGGGCGGACACCCTGTATAACCATGCCAAGTTTCGGCTGATTTCGATACGGTTCTTCGGAAGCAAAAATCCCATGCCACAGAACTCACAGACAGTGTTGCCACTTGAAATTGTTCTATTACTGCAAAATGTGTTTCAAAATCCTTGCAAAATATTTTTATATCGAAGATTCTGAAGTCGAAATGGAAAAATTGAAGTAATAAAACATCGAAAAATTGTGAAAATACTAGCATAATCTACTGAATTATTATGAACTAGGTTTCTTCATCAAAGACATCTAGTGACGAGAAACTCAAGCGTACCCATACATCAAATCCTTTTTTAAAGGAGTAAAATATTCAACTGAAAATGAAAAATGTTTTGATAAAAATAGAGCTGAGCAGTAAATCATTTCAGTTATATATACTACGATATCTGGAATTTATATATTTTAAACTTTTGCTCCAATCGAATTAATGGTTCCATATGCATAAAAAAAGTTGACAACTGTCAGTGTCAAGCCATCAGTCAATGAGAGAAAATCACAGGAGAAAATGAACATGGAACCACAGAAATGTAATGAATAATGTGCATAGAACACATCTCAAAACTTCAAAACAATCACAAAACGAAGAAATGCATTTTTGATTCGACAATTTCGACCAATATCATGAACAAATTCGCATCGCTAGGCCTTTCTCAAAATACTTGCAAAATCCTGGCAATACATCATTTGCTGCCCGAATGCTGCAAAGCGTTAAATTTACTTGCAAAACGGCAGCACTGCTCACAGAAGGCAACGATGACAAATCAGTGACGTCGTATTGCAACACAACTCAACTCATTGAGGGGAGCAGTGTTGCCAATCTGAAATCTGTCAATATTCCACAGATCTAGACAGAATTTCCCGCCATTTCCCGTCATATTCAAAATAATATACCTACCTATCATTCAGGAATTAGTTCATAAAATATATTCTATATTTTATTCTTTTGAAATATTCTTCAGAAAATTAGGTAAAATGTTGCGAATTATCAAAGAATCGACAACTTAATCAAAATATTCATTTCATTTTTGTATCAGTTTGTTTAGTGATTTCAGTATTTTTAGGACCATTTCGAAGTGTGAAAGTATTTGAAATCCTTGATTCGGTTCGCTGAAGGAGGATAATGTAACCATTTTTTAATATTCAAAAATCCCACTTCTGATTCAGCAGTATCCAATTAATCACTGCGACTGCAGGAAATAACTATTTGAGATCCCAAAGTTCCTTTTTAAAAACAATATTTTATTGTTGGTACAATTATTACAATGATGTGTATAGATGTTCACGGTACGACAATTAATATCTGACTGACTCTGAGAATGCCGCAAAGTTGGAATCTCACGAGAGGGCTTCCAGGAAACTGCAAGCTCGGCTGCAAGGTGCAGCATCAGCGATTCAGCATTTTCTTATGGGAACCATAACGGCTGGCGATGTAATTCAGGTTTTGTTTTTATCGTCGATATCATTTTCAACCAGTGATTGGTACGACGTGGTGATACGTGACAACAGTGACAAGTGACAGCATCAAGATGTTTGAGGGGATGACAATGGGTGTCACGAAGGTCATGAAACTTCAATGCTTATTTCATCATGGACATGATGGACAATAAGTGAAGGAAGCAAAAATAAATATTTCTGCGCATGAGCATAAATACCTTTTATTGAATATCACCATGAAATATGAACATTATTTCACTAAATGCAATGCGGGAAATTTCCCGCCAATTGGCAACACTGGAGGGGAGAGGCGAATAATTACCAGCAAACCTGTTCCACAACCTTCACGCAAACAATCCAAACAACAGCATCGACAGTTTATAGTAGGGGAGCACAAGCGGGGGTTTCGGATATACTCGAACGTGGCAGATTAACATATACCTAACACCCTGTTGAGCACCTCCACCAAATCGCAGCCCTCTAGATAGAGCCGATCAGAATAGTTAAAAAATCGATCGGGCAAGGTGAGTTAATTCGCGAAAATCACGAAGTGGGCGGCCTCTGGTGTCAAATTTTCTAAGCCTTCCGAGGGTGATCAACAAAGCAATTTAGCATTGTATAGCATAGGCTTTCGTATTATTTTTAATGAAATTGAATTGTTTTGAATATTTTTCGGACTTGTTTCGTGCTTATCAGCTAGTTACTAATATTATTGAAACATGCAGCAAGTTCAAAAGGTCGTAAAGACGAAATCGACAAAGATTTGTTCAGTATTTCAGCGTTCCTCCTACCGTACAGACATCGTTCCTTTGGCACAAAATCCTGAATTTCCTTTCAGGATTGTGTGAAAAATGGATGATCACGTTGAAAATAGGAAAACTTATCACCACAAACATTTACGTTTGTAGTAAGCACTTCCTATAGAACTGGATTTCTCAAGTGAATGCGAAGGTATGTCTCAGGTTAAATCAAACAAATAAGATCTGGTTTAACTGTAGTTGTGTCTCTTGATTGTTTGTAATGAAAACCTTGATTTTACTTTTAGGACCATCAAGGAGAATTAAACCGAGAGATAGGCTCTAAAAGAATGCAATTCCTTCAATAAACATCTGGAAGTCATCACATGCAAACTTCAAGAGTGATGGCAATATGTAGGATGAATGAAATCAAATCTTTATCATAGAAATCATTGAAATACAAATACCTTAGTGGCCCCATTGATTTTGCAGAGGTGGTTTGAAAATACTATAAAAACATAATAAATCCACGGAACTCACATAAAATACCTGTTTTGAATTCTATAAACGATAATCTATCAATAGCACCCCTTTTGGATACTCAGGATTATTTATTTCTTCCCCAAAATTTGAATTGAAAATTGACATATTACCATTGAAACATATACCAAATGTTTGTTGATCACCCTCATGTCAAATTTTTGACATTTCTCGAGCGCCATCTGTTGGTTCGTGATTTTCGCGAATAGAGCACTGGCAGCTGACGTCACAACATGGCGGTTAACAGCTGATCGGGGGACAAACAAAGCATTTGGTCTTATGCAGAGAATTGTGTTTTCAGTGTTTTTTTCAATTATCCCTGATTTTTATGAAGTTTGCAGACTTTTAGTGATGACAGGTATCCATTGAAATTTGGTGGGCCCCTTTTTATGATGAAAAATCAAATAATTTTTCAAAAATTGCCCTTTTCAGTTTCCTGGTATCTGAAGATGAAGATAATCAGCAGGATTTTGCTTGAATTGTATTGTGTTTTCGATTCCTAACATTGAAATGGTGAGTGGTAAACATTACTTTTCAATATTATATTGACTATAAATTTCTTCATGTTTTAGGCAAGGTGGAAAAGTTGGATTTCATTGGATTCTAGGCATTCATATAGGTGAAAGATTTTAAGTGAAAGATTTAATCGGCTGTGTTCATGTATCAGTAATTCAAACAACCCATATTTCTATTTCCATGCAAATCATAGCAAAGCGCTTTCGACTGTTACGTCATCATCAGTGCATACCTGAAAGCAAGTATGATTTGGTTTAAGTAAAAAGCATTATCATCAATGTAATTGAAAACATTTTTTGTGTGGAGGTGAATCAAGAATTCCATAAAATTACAAACCTATTCATTTGCTACATCAATAAAAAATGAAAAATATTTGGTCTTCCTAACATTGGGATAAACCCGTTATAAAATTTAAAAATTTGAAAATTGTCAACGAATATTACGTGTTGACTGTTCAAAAGTCCACAAAGAAGTAATGACGAGAGTGAAGCAGCACAGAAACATAAATTCTGTGATATGACTTGAAATGGACATGGAACAATAAATAGAAGAAAATTCATAAATTCATCGTAGACAAATTTTTGTGGAAATTAATAGCTATCTTTTTTGGTTATTTCAATCTTCTATGTAAAGGAATGTATGATCTGTTCAGATTAACTTGTGAATTCAGACATAGATCACTATCTAGCAACTCCTCTGCAATGTATAAATCCTCCAAGAAATTTAATCTATTATAATTCTTGGATGAAACTGATTTCAAAACCTGAGAGTTCCTGTTAGGGCTGAAATTATGATTATTAAATCGAAAGTGATGTCCAAAAGCTGAGTTCTTGTTAGGATTCAGATGTTCATTTATGCGGACTCTCAATTTGGAGGGTGGCACCTAAACATATCCTGAAACTATCGGATTCTGTCCAAAAAAGGGCAATTCGTCCTGGAAGAATTCAATGCAAACAAAACACGAGCATGTCTTTTCTCTAGAAAAGCCGATCTCACTGTGCCCAACATAATTCAGTCAGGAGTAACCTTACTATTGAAGTCATCCATTTCGATGTTTGGCGTTAATATCAGCAATAACCTTTCTTGGGAAAATCACGTGAGGTCCATTGCCAAAAGTGCATTTCAAAAACTTGGATTTCTGTTTCGAGCCGAGAAATATTTCACTCCCAGTCAGCTGCTTATGATCTACAGGGTGTATCTGAATAACACCGAAGAAATTGAAGGGGTGATTCTGTGATGAAAATTAATGTGAGTGTTTGGTATAGAATTTTTTGAAAAAACCCTCCCCGGAAAAGTTACACAAGAAATTCTCCAGGAATATTTCATCGTATACGCAATTCTATGAGGAAAAGGGTAGATGCTTGTATTGAAGCTGGAGGCGGTCATTTTCAACATTTATTATAATTGTATTGTCGATATTCGACAGGTTTTTGTTCATTGTTTGTTTACTTTTGTTTTTAGTTGTAGAAGTCTCATAATCATAATCATAATTTGGTTGGCTGTTGTTTAATAAAATGCTATTTTACATGAGCTTATTTATTTTTTTCTCATAAATGCTTAAGTTTTCGGAAAAAACTTGTAGAGGTAAAACAGTTAGTCAATGAATTGGGCTTTTCAGTCATACTTTTTTAAAGAAAAAATATTCATCTAAAAAAAAGTTGTAAGAAAAAATATCTTAGGGGTTGAAATAATCAACCCCTTCTAAGCATACTTCAGGGTTGAAAAAAATTTCAAAAAATGTGCTCTTATTGACATGATAATGTTTAAGTTTCGTGTCTTCAGCTTGATATACAGGAAAAATAAAAAAGAAAAATAATATTTTTTTTAATTTCCGAACGGGTGTAACTTTTCCGGGGAGGGTTTTTTCAAAAAATTTTATACCAAACACTCACATTAATTTTCATCACAGAATCACCCCTTCAATTTTTTCGGTGTTATTCAGATACACCCTGTATAAGGCACAGATCCGACCTGTCCTGGAATACTGTTCCCATATTTGAAGTGCGGCACCTAAATATTTCCTGAAAGTATTGGATGATTCTGTCCAAAAAAGGGCAATTCGTCTCGTCGGAGATGCCTCGCTTACAAACTCGCCCACTTCCCTGGAACACTGTATAGAAAAGTTGGCGATTTACTCTATTTTATAGATATTTTCTTGGGCGATGCTCTTCTGAAATATCAACAATCGTTACTACATTAGCAGTCTCTTCGAGATTAACCCGTCAAGTTCAGTCTTCACACCCCTTCGTGGTCACTTTAGAGACCTGCAGAACGTCCCTTTCCAAAGACTCGTTCATCCAACGAACATCGAGACTTTGGAACTCTTTGCCTAGGGAGGTGTTCCCCGAGGCATAAGATCTCCAGAAATTTAAGAAGAACACCAACTCCTACCTTCTTTCCCTTGGTTCTTACGATGTTCTCTCAACATCACAGGATATCCCTTTTCGTGAGAACCAGAACATAGACAAAAAATCTTCACAATCCGATATAGGTCCACACGACGCTGAAGTAAATTCCCATTTAGCCTCTCGGGCTCCCCTACTAAAACAACAGCCATGATCGCTTACAACAACTGAGCCACACTGGGCGTTCGTTTTCAGTCGATGTTGAACGAACAAATCGACGAGTGAATTGAAGAATTGGGTTATTTATTCAGCCTGTTGCGCGCTGTGAAACGAACGAAAATAAATATTTAACACAAACAATACGCGGGCAGGTTCTTGCTTTCGTTCTTTACACAATATTTCCATTCCTCTCACACAGTTTCTCTGTGCCATTGAAAGCGATAACTGGGCGGTACGGTACGGAGTTTAGCTTGGTGTACCGTTAAGTGTCGTGATTAGGTGCCAAATTCTAGTGTCAAAATGGGATGTGCCACGGGGATTGTCAAGTATTTGGTGTTTTTGGCCAATTTAATTTTTGCGGTGAGTTTTTTAGTTGTTTTGTCATCTCTCCTTCAGTTCTGGTGTTCTTCAACAGGTGGTGGCACCAATATTACACCTAAGTAAATTTGTAATGGTTCCATATGGAGTTCCTAGAATGTACCTATTAGATGTCTCATTCTGACTCAGTCGTTTATACAGGGTTGTCCAGGTTATAGCAGCAATTATAAGGCACTTTTCGAATCGATGGTTCATCGAAAAATAGGACATCATGTATAGTGAAACTTATGCGAAACGCTTCCTAGTTCTTTATTTTGGTTATGATTCTCAGAAGACATTGGAAGCGATTTTGACCAAATTTGTTACTAGTACCCAGATAACACAAAAACCTTTTGAGGATCTCCTGAGGCGGTCACATTAACGTCCTCAATACGTCGAGAGGCTTTCAAAGGACGTCCCTAGGACGTCCTCCTGTTACCATTTTTTACGTCCAAATAACGTCTCAGAAGATCCCCACGAGGTCTTACTTTTTTTATTCACTCCAGTTATGCCTTTTTTGAGTTTTTATCATTCTCAGAATGACTTTTGAGCATATCTGAGAACTGATGAAAATGAAAAAAAATAAAAAAAAAAAATAAAAAAAACGGCGCTTTCATGGTCACCCATCCAAATCCTAGCCACTGCTGTCGTTGCTTGACTTCTGTGATTCAACTTACCTCCTCATTGCAATGTCGCTATTCCGTGAACTTATAAATGTTTAACTTTCAATGTGATTTGAACAACAATTATTTTCAAGGATTTTTATTACTAAAATTGGAATACTTTTTTTTTTTCAATAATAATGGACAAGATAATTTTTCTTGATATATATAGCTCACTTCTAAATTGGGAAATTCATATGGAGTGGAGAACCAACCAATATCGAATAATCAAAAATTAATTCAATAATAAAGAACGCTTCGTCCGATTTTGATAATTTGTAACTCGATTTAAAAAAAAATATATGTATATATATCTCGTGACTTGGAAGAGATGAAATTTAGATAAAAATATTTACCTTTTTCAATTATTTTTATGAGTAGAACATACTCCGGTCAATTGCTCCTAACTTCACATGAGTACCTATACATATTTAAAGACGAAAATATCATCAGAATACATCCATATAGGCCCACACATATCCACATCCCCAGGCTGCCGCTGAAAAGACTAATGTGGGACAATTATGTCGAAAATTCTGAGCCTAGTGACGTTATCAGGATGTAGAATATAGAACATCCTCTAAAGTCTTTTGGCGACTATTAGAGGACGTCCTTAGGCGAATGTGTGTTATCTGGGTATATAGGTACTCATGAAATGCATGAAGCTTTTTCATTAAAGTATATAATCCTTTTCCGAATCAACTCCTTCATTCTGATAATGACAAAAATACTGCAGGTACCTATATACTTCTAAATAGGTATATCATTTTCCCAAAGGGTAATATTATCTATATTTTGATGAACATTTTTGTTGGTACTTACGTTTTTTTACCTGAAAAATACGAATTTCATAATATTATCGTGAATATATTTCAAGTTTACAAAATAATCGTTGCGGAAGTTCGAAATTTCACCTTCTTTTACTGATATCTTTCTTTTTGACATGTATTGAGGAGAGAAAACGTATCACTGAGTGTTTATGCTTTAGGTCAGCTATGAATCCACCTTTATTCGCTCAATATTCGCAAAGAGGTTTTCAAAATGGCCTATTTGGTTCAGGTATGAAGCCTAGTTGGTGAAAATTACGGAAAAATTACATATTATGATGTTTTTCTTGGACAAAAATCAACCATGGTCTATGAAGATATACAATACTTGCCCAAAACTTGCTATACAAAGAAAGTAAAATTTCGAACTTTGGCATCGATTATCTTGAAAACTAGAGATATGTTCACGATAATATTATGAAATTCGTGTTTTTCAGGTTAAAATACGTACGTACCAACAAATTTTCATCAAAATATAGATCGCATGATAAGTGCAAAATTACCAAAACAAGAAACGTTTATCCGTTTGAGATAATCGCGCCTGCGCAAATCACATGTCTACTTTATTTGTCCTTGAAAGATGAGAGTTGCGCTTATCTCTCGGCTTATCTTGTGAAAAATGGTTAATGCGAGGGTTAATCAAAGAAAAGAACTCGGAAAAGCAGTTACTTAGTTTAAGAGAATAAATGGTGAAATGTAGGTAGATCATGAGTTCCATGCATTTCTAGTGAAAACAATAGTGATTGAGTCCGCCTTCAGTTTTGTCTATATAGTGGTGTAGGTTTCGAACACGAAATCTGAGACAAAAGTCAATTCCAAAAAATATCAGAAGCGTTTTGGATATAAATTATATAATGCAAGTCGACTTATTTCTCGACTTATTTGATGGACCATCGAATGGTGAATAATTGATACTAAAACCTGGATCACCTTGTATAGGTGAACTGGCGAACTTATATATTACTCATACTATACACTTACGTGATACTAAATTGATATACCTTTACCCTCGCCTTTACCCGAATTGGAAATTTTTAATCACCTTGTATGTATACCTATTTTAAAAATATATCAATTGATAGTAAATAGAAAGTTAAGATAGATACATGCGAGGATACATGTGAGCTGTTTTGACAAATAATAAAATTCCTGAAGTTGAAACATATGGGTTTTTCCGGGTTTTTCACACCCTATGTATATCTATGTATCTATGTAATCGTTCAATTCCAACCTCGATTTCAACTAGACGTCAAGCGAGACTTCGAAATCAGCTCTTCAGACTTGGAAGATGTCATAAAACACGACACATCCTGTATAAAGTTGTTGTTGATGCTTTTTAGAAAATAAAAATCGACGAATTGGAATAACCTTGAGAATAACGGGATAACATATTTTCGAGAAATTTTTTGTTATGCACAGCATAAATTGTCTCATCTGACCGTGAATTCAATATTGGACATACCTATCCATTCCACAGTATCCATACAACATTCGAAGCAACAGGGTATTTGTTGTTTCTCGGATTTTTACAATTAATTAATTAGTTTTCATTGTTGATTCAGCTTGTGAAAACCTTGGGAAAAACCGAGGGAAAAACACAGAAACAACGAGTGACGTAAGTCAATAAAAAAAAACACTTGTTAAAAAATCGGTGAAACCTATGATTGTACAATAATTACACAAGTGGTGGTAAATTCTTTGATAATTTCAAGCAGATGCAGGAATCTTTGTGGCTATAAAATTTACTAGACTGGGAAAAGTCTAAGACTTGGATTTCTTGATAACAACCACGGCGAGAGCAAATCTAGTTCAAATTATAAGAAAATTATTACCACAAATTCAATTCGGTGTAATTATTTATCATATTGTTTTTTTATCGGTTCATACCAAGTTATAAGGGGAAAACGCTAAAGCAAAAAATGAGTCATACTTACTTCACAATGGCGACGGTGATGAATTTGTAAATAACTGCGTTACCTTGACAACCAAGTCAATGATGCATTCATTTGAATACCTAAAGATCCAATCAAACAACATAATAAATCTTTTTTTTCTTCCATATCCTTGTACTCACTAATCTATCAGTTAGTATGTGCCCGGATCACAATTTCCGGTGAATTTTGAGAAATAAATAATTGATTGATAATTTTAAAAATAAGAAAGAATCTCGGAAATATCAAACCCAGTTTGCTTGCTTGGTAAGCTGATGATTTAAACGCTTTAAACCTATATCTTCTATTTTTGAGAGAGAACATACGAGCAGAAAACAAGTACTTTCATGGTAAATACCACGCAGAACATTGTATTATATCTGCTCGTAGTCCATGCAACGATTCACACGTGTGAATGCAGATCGAAAATGATCCTTTCTTCCTAAGAACGTAACAAAATTCACATCGAGACAGGCACGCTTAACAACCTACAGACCGGTTTCGGGCTTGTTGGCCCTCATCAGTGCAGGGTAGTTATCCGAGTAGAGACCGTGAGATCTCCACTTGAAGCGTTGCCTGTTCCAATGCATTTTCGTCGCGTCTATTTGACCGCACTGATCCGCGTTCCAAGAGACAATTGGAAGTGGCGACACCATGCGGCAGAAGAAAGAAACATTCCAGAAACAAATCAAGTTGAAAATTATTTTGTCCGATTTATGGCTCTTCTATTTTTCATTTTTAACTTAATTGAGCTCTCATCAGCCACGTACAAGTTCTGTAACTTGGGATATTTGTTTCTGGAGTGTTTCTTTCTTCTGCCGCATGGTGTCGCCACTTACAATTTCAAAATTCCTAACACAGAATAGCTTTCCGAGATATTTTCCATACATTTTCATATATAATCGTCCTAAATATCGTGAAATATATTATCGTAGTGAGTGAAAACTATTGTTTCTATTTTGATTGTATAATGAAGTCATTTTGCAACGCAAATGCGTGTCGAAATAGCCTCTATTTCGATACGCATTTTTTATTATTCGGAGATTGGTACAATCGAACTGTCAAATGAAAGTCAGAAGAGTTAGGCCCAGTTTACTTCTGAGCGATTTGAATTTGGTGATATTAGCAGTGAAAAACTCAATTTTTTAATTGGTAAATTTCAATTCAGAGTGTAATTTGATTTAAATTGACCAATAAAAACAATAATAACATTGAAATTTTCACCAATGTATTGCAATAAGCAAAATCGCTTAACTGTAAACTGGGCCAATCAAAGATGTTTCTGTTAATGATCGATATTAAATCCATTTTTTTTCTTCAAATCAATTTAAAATAGAAAAAATTGCATAAGACACACGTTTTATAAGACACATTGTCGCACTTGTTCACTTGGAGCACTGATCGCTTCGCTCGTCGTACTCCAAACAACGCGTGCGACAAAATAGCGTCTTATGAAACTTGTATCGTAATATACCATTATTATATGAGAAACCATTGGTTCAAATCCTTTTGAGGATGAATTCTATAAAATTAAAAACACTTCGACAAGAGAACACTGGTTTCTTCTTTAACGTATGCTGATCACAGTCCCAATTAACTCACAATTAACCTTCGACATTATTATTATTATTACAATTATTGAAAATTACTTAGATTGAAGTATTTCAGAACATGTCCTACGAGTTTCCCATTTTGTTCTAACGTTTTGGAATCTCTCTGATTACCTCTTATATCCAGTTATGATTCTTCTGATTCTACAGTGTTCAACTCTAGCCGGAATATATTTATTACTGCATGACGTAACAATTTGACACCCACTGCTTATTTTAATGTTCATTGGCAGCAACGTTCGGTTTGATCCAGATTTGTCACAAGTCAGTGTTCATAACTGTGTCCATAATATACACACAGTGACCTGCATAAAGTAGGCGCGGTCATATGAGGTGACTTCGTTTTTGAAAATCGGTTTTTTTACTAGAAATTTTCACTAAACGTAGCACTTGTATTAATGCGAGGGGTTGACCACTAGGAGAAAATGTGTACACTGGAATTCCTATAAGCCGGAATTCCCCTGGAATTCCCCGGAATTCCTCCGTGAGAAATATGTCAATTTGAACAAATAACGATGAAATTTTGAAACTAAATGTAGATAATACTAGGAATTCCGGGGAAATTCGGTGAAATATGAAATATTTAGGAACATCACACACAAATTCATTCGGGATTTCCGAGGGAATTTCTGAGTTCAAGATAAACTCCAGACCTAGCTCCAGAGTGATGTCACTAAATATTACAAAATCTGAATAATACCGAATTATATTGATATCAAAATTTCGTAATTTGTCATCAGTAAGGCTATAGGCTGTATTGTATTATATCGAAATCCTCGTTGGAAACAGAATATATCATCTGATGGTATTTTTCTATTTTGTTCCCTTCCTTTTTCCAAGATCTGAATCCGTAAGAAGGAAAATCCAAGAAAAACATTTGTATTCAGACAAAATTCAGCAAATCTAGGGTGTAAACTGTAAATCATCATATCTATCGAACACATGATTCAATTTACATAGGAACATACAGGGTGGTTCACTACTAGCGCGACAGAGATTTAAAGCGAAACTGCAAAACTTTCAAAAATTTTTCTCATTTCAGTAGTTCGTTCGTTGATAAAGGGTAAATTTTGAAAGTATTTCGAAATATACAGGATTTCCCAAAAATTGTGGCATATTAAAGTTATATTGTTTCCTATGGAAGTCCATGTAATTGGTTGCATTTTTATATTCTCCCTGAAAACCTTATTTCATTGATTTAAATCACACTTGGGGTCTGGGGAGAAGATATATGGTTTGGAAAATCAAGATTCTTCAGCTTTATGAATTTTTTGTGTAAAAACTAGTCATTAATGGCCAAAACCTCGGTCAAAACGGCTTACATGTCCCTATCCTAACTCTTGACCTAATATCTAATGACATTTAACTGAATCACATATCGGGGGGTACAGAATAATGAACCACCCTGTATTTTTTTCATTCGAATATAAATAATTGATGGCGAATAAAGAGTTAAGATAGGGACATGTTAGCCGTTTTGATCAATAATGAATAGGTCCGACACAAAAAATTCCTAAATTTGAAAAATCACAATTTTTCACACCCTATATTTCTGTAATCGTTTCAGCTAGACCCCAAGTATGATAATAAAATCAGCTTTCCAGATAGAATCTGAAAAAGCAATAAAATATAGGGTGTTCCAAAAGAAACAAGGTAATTAACATTGATATACCATAATTTTTTGGAACATCCTGTACATTTCGAAATAATTCTAAAATATAGCCTTCATATACGAACTACTAAAGTTACAAAATCACAGAGTCAGCAGAAATTGTTTTTTCTAAAAAAAAAAAAAAGACGGGAATGAACTTATCGATGATCATGAGTGGTTATAATGATTTATTTAACATTTTTAGTGGGAATTTACGAGAGAATTTATCAGATTTTCTTGGTGTTTCCAGCAATGAAACAAACAAATTTCGTATTTTTTCTGGCGTAAAAAAGAAAGGAATTCCTCGGAATTCCCCTGGAATTCCGCGGAATTCCTATCAATTGTACACCGGAATTCCCATGTGGTCAACCCCTCGATTTTTATCGTATATACGCAGTTTCCCCTATCTACTTTCGATTTCGTCATGACTTATTGAGATAAATTGAACAGACACATGCTGATCAGAATCGAGAAAGATCCGTTTTTGGTAATACTGCTTTGGAAAGAATTCCAACAATTTTGTTTCACAAACTAAATTTTGACAGTTTCGTTGAACGTTCACATTTCGGTCAAGCTCAACTTCTTATAAGAACTGGGGTTTCGAATTAGGAATAAAGACATGATAACAAACTCATATGATATGCTGATTACCTACTCTCCACCATTCACTTCTGGACACAATTCTTCTAGTTTCCTCACATTCTGAATAGCTCTATAGATGTATTTTCTTTTTATCTCACTCTCAAAAGTGGTGGTTATGGAATAATTTCATAATTTTATACGGTGGATTTATGCAGAGGTTTTGAGTCGTTAGTTTTAAGTCTTAAGTTTTAACTCGTAAGTTTTAAGTCGTAAGGAAAAATGGACCATTTATGCAAGAAGTTTTAAGGACTGTCAATAGTGTCAATCCTGTTATTTTGTGTGCTTATTTTTCTCATTTCCTTCTATTCAATCCAAATTTCCAGCCTTAATACTATTTTTATTTATGTATATTTGCTTTTCATGCATTCAACTCCTGCTTTTTGTTACGATACCCTTTTGCAAAATCAGACGCATGCCCAAATCGATCAAGTTTCAAGTCTTAAGTCGTAAGAGATGAATGTTGGCCAACTTTTCTTAGGACTTATGACAGCTGTATAAATGATGGTTACATTAAAAACCAATGGATGAACTTCTTATGACTTATTACTTAAAACTTGAGACTTAAAACTTACGACTTAAAACCTCTGCATAAATCCACCGATAGTCATTTTATCATATGTCATATGTCATATTATGTCACTTTGTGTTCCGTGTCAAACTTCACTCTGCTGAAAAAGATGACCTTAGGCTAGACAAGAACCAAGTGATGTGAGAGATTTTCCATATGCAAAATCATCATGATGGTAGGATTTATTTTTGTTTTAGGCGCTTTCCTGGCTGTATAATTATTCATGTTTAACCGAGATTTTAACTATTATAAGTACAATAAAAAAACTGTTCCTCTGGAACCGAGTCTGGAACTAACTGTTGGTATTCATGAAACGCTAAAGTCTTTCAAAGCAAGTTCATGGTTCTATGACTTTTCCATGACTTGGTGTTTGGTTGTACTCATGTCATTCTTTTGTAAGGGATTCTGTGTTCTGTGGCGTAGATATAAGATCTATGATTTATTAGATTGTCGAATGAAAGTTTTGGTTTTAATGGTTTTTTGATTAATGCTTGTACCTACATATATTTTGTATCTTCAATCACCAATCATCCAAGAAAATATAAGAGTTTTGTGGGGAAAAAGGCTTTTTATTAAAAAGAAACATAACTTAACACTAACTTCATTAACGACAATATTCCTCCCAGCTAATTTCAAGAAATATTCCATACATTCCCAAAAATAATAGGCCAGTTTACTTTTTTCCAAGATTTAATTCTTAAAATCGTATACCAATCTATCGAGCTACTCAGAACTTGAGGAAAGAGTGGATTGGGTTTAGTAGTGAATAGTCGAGAATCTTCTATGATCCAAAAACATCAAGCTTCTTTCAGTCGGCATTGAATTGAAAGACTCACCTGACTGAATGCGACTGAAAAGCATTGAATCATCTATTATGAATATAATACCTCGGCTGTTGAAACAAATCACGTGAAAAAGCTGACTCACTGAACCTGACCTTGTTGTATTGAATTAAAGGACCATGACATCATGGATCATTATAGCAGGTTGTGTGGTGTCTGGTTATATTCCATTTTCACGTTGCAATCGGTGCGATTCTTTAAAAAGTGGTTAACACAGTGGATAAATTAGTAACGTTGTTAACAACTACTTTTTTAACCACTTTAGATTTTCCACTATTCATATGTGGTATTCTTCAAATACGAAATTTATCAAGGTTGCTAATTTCTTACATTTCCACTCAGTGGTAAATAAATGCGGAAAAGTTAGTAACTCCTCGTCTTTTTTATTATAGTTTGCTGTTTTTCTGCAATTTCAACGTCAAACTAACCTCATTTTTTGGATTCGATGTAGTATTAGCACATAGAAAATATCGGCACACAGATTACACTTTTTTTTCGTGAATAATTGCAGGAATAATAATCATATGTTTTGTTAATGAACCTATAGTGATGTAGGTATAAATATATCCTGGAATGCATATTATTACACAGGATCATCGCTCATTGATTCAACTAGGTATCTAATTTTTCAGTAGCAATACATTCTTCCATGTTGAACATCATTGGTTCTATCATTATCATTAACATTAATATTCTTGGTTTGTATAATTTCATTAAGGCTCTATATAATTGGATGCTATCTGTTTCTTGAGCATATATATGTAGATATTTTTATGATATTTTTTTCAGTAGGAAGTTATAGGTTCTCAATAATATCGATTATCCTACCATATAATTATTTCCTGAGTGACTCAAATCCTAAAAACTGTAACAAATTTCCTTCATAACTGCCTCTTCAAATATATATCACTTTTATGATGAATTATTTTTTCATTTCCACCAGTAAAATCTGGTGGATAAATTAGTCACTTCATCAGTGGTAAACCAACTACAAGTTGTTAATTTTTTTCCATTTTGACGTTAGAGAATTGAAATTTCGGAAAGTGATTCAAATAACAACTGACCTTCCTATTTGCCACTCAAATGACAGTTGTTGAGATAACCACTTCCTTAGAGAATCAGACCGAATAAGTCTACAATTATAATAATAATCGGTTCATCGGTGGTCGCCTAGCGGAACAGCATCTGAATTTTTTAATATTTGAGACAAAATCTATGCTACTTCATCATCTCTGTTGCTGATTTTTCAGATTCTCGCAGGTTTTGTCAATTTCCACAATATGAATCATAAGTACAACGTAACTACTATTTTTAAATATTATAGTTAATTGTGAATTAACAATTCAGTTCATCATTATTTATCGATTACCATCTGGATACATTGAATAATCATGACAGAAAACTCTGAACCACTGAGGTAAAGTTGGTAGAAATATTATTTACACTGAGTGCGCATCAGTTTCACCAATAGAAAACGCTATTAGTATTTGAAGTTAGGTGAATGTGAATTTCATTCAACCTATACACGTCAAAAAATTTCCAGTGTAATACTTCTTCCCCTAAGAAAGAGAGAACAATTTCCGGAAATCGTTCTAGTTGCTATGGTAATGATACGAAAGGTTTTTGTTTGGTCGAAAATGTAAGTTGTGACATTTTCAAGAAGATAATTATGAATAAAAAGAGGGGTGAACCTCTGAAGAAATATGTCTACTGCCATCCATATTCGAAATTTTTTAGCGGGTTGGGTAGAGGAAATGTCTATACCGTCCTTCAAAAGGATATGCTTACTATTTCTTATGATAGATTCTTAGATAAATTCGAGTTGAAAAAGTCTTCAATTGCAAATTGAAAAGCAGAGAGATACATTGCAAAAGTGCTTCATAGAAACAAGGTGTGTTGTATTAATTTCAAGGTCAGCAATTTGTTTTTCAATCTGTTCGTTTTTATATCATATTCAGAGCTTATGTACGGTTTTCGTTGATTGTTGTGATGTTGGCAGTGCCGTGATGTTGGCAAGAACAAAACGTTGAATTGTGACAGGTTGTCAATGTCAAATAATGATATCAAAAGCATAATAAGTTAATTTTATTAAAAACTGAATACAAAACTGAAAAACTTTATAGTATATCCTCGAGTATATCTTTTAAGAAATACAAATATATAAATATAAATGAAAACATTGATTTGCCTTCAATATGAACTGAATTTTTCACTATTGTCATAACTTCAACGCTTGTTTACTCAATAACTGTATTTAGGGTATGTTCCCTTTCTGCAAAAAGCTGCCCATTTGTCCATTTCGTGATTTGATAATTATTTATTGGCGAGTTCATTGGCTCCTGCGTGAATTATAGAAATAATATAAATCTGTATTCTTTGTCAGTGCACTGGCATCATAATATTTTCCACATTTCAGTGAAATGAACCAATTATTGGAAGCTGGAACTGTGTTAGCGAGTCCTTAATCTCCACGAGATATTCACTAGTCCAAAAATAAACGGTGAGCTGGACAGTGAGTAAATAAACAATGCGAATTATAACGTACATACATACACAAACCGATGAATTTGACTAGCCTTGGAATGGATAAGCCAAACAGAGACTGACCTATTTATTGCAATCCGATACACATGGTTGATTGTTTGAAACTCACTTAGGAACTTATTTATTCTAGAACTTATTCGATAAGAATTATTATGTATTCCACAGTCACAGTTCATGAAGACATGCACGTTTTTTCTTCGTACAATGGTTGGACTTCTCCTGAATAAGCCACAAGTGACCTGAACCTTGTTAAACATGTCAAGGTGTTATGTAAAGTTGGGTGAAGGTTGCAAAGTTTGCGTTACCAAGATTTGTTGCGATATTTATAATTTGCAGAAGGAGCTACCAGATACCTTCCTATCGAGCTTCATTTTATAATTCGACATTGTTATTGGAAATAGAATATTATGATACAAGTTTTATAAGACGAGCGAAGCGAGGAGTGCTCCAAATGAACAAGTGCGACAACGTGTCTTATAAAACGTGTGTCATATGTAATTTTTTCTATTCTGAAGAAAAAAATCGTTTCAATATCGATAAATAACAGAAACATCTTTGATTGGTAACAATGATGACATTGAAATAATTAAAATCTGACTCACAAGCGTAAAGCACAGTTTACAGTTGAGCGATTTTGATTATTGCAATACCAGCGGTGAAAAATTCAATGTTGTTATTATTTTTATTGATCAATTCAAATCAAATTACACTCTGAATTGAAATTTACCAATCAAAACATTGAGTTTTATCACCAAATCCAAATCGCTCAGCAGTAAACAGGGCCTAACTCTTCTTACACACATAAAAACAAATTCTCAAATGAAAACGATATATTCGTTCAATGTCCAATTCTTGTTTTAAAAAAGCGCATTCTTCTTCTGAAATAATTTATTTGAAATGAATTTATTGAATATGTCAATTGTAGAAAATTATTTCACTGGAATATTCATTTGGTATAACAAAATGTTCTCAATTCAAGATATTCAAAGTATCCAGGAAAAATGATGAAGTTCTTGAAAAATATAATAAGTAAATCTCTGACAAAGTTTCTTTGGATTGATCATAACATTTTCTTGAATATAATTGCGATTCCTTCGAGCCGAGAATGTTGTCAAACGGTGTGAGTGTGTTGTTTCGGTGCTCTTGTCGTGCATCCATCATTGTTCAACCAGTTCAACCTATTTTATAGGCATAGAAATATTGGCTTACCATGAAAGAAAAACTAAGGTCTTAGAAGATATCTGAGGATATAATTACCACTTTTAGAGGTAAGTTACATGCCTATATCTTATCGACGTTTATTCTTGGATAAGTATTATTGTGTATCCAATCAATTAACGTAGCTATATCATCTCGAAAACTGATAATTCGTGAAAAACTTGAATAACTAGGATCGGCATAGTGAGTGAAAAATTGGGGTTAGGTACCTATGTGCGGATGAACGTTTAAATTTGTCCAAACACTGATTGAACAGTGGAAAAGAGCTTCTTGAACTTGTAGACATCTTAGGTATTATGATATTGCATATTATACCTAACATATTTTTACATTTCTTTACCAAATTTGGATCCAAGGAAAATATTTTATATTTTTCACTAGTTTGAAACCTGAGGAATACAACTTTATTGCGAGGTAAACTGGTGGACAAGTTCAGAAATAATCTCTACGAATAGGTGGAAAGGTTGTCAAGAAGAAGGTCTGCAAGTGATGGTGTGATTGATGAGAGCCCCAATAAGAGAACGGAAGTTTAGGATGATTATCATTTCAAGAAATCGATATAATTCCTCTAATTTGAAAAAATTCTTGATACAAAACAATCTACAGCAAAACTGAAAATCTGATTCTTTTTGTTCAAGAAAAATGCGAGTCATTGAGAGATTATGATTGTTTTGATTTGAATATTTTGTGTTATCAATCTGAAATATTGTATTATTCTCACGAAGAACTCCATTCATTTACGATTCAAGAAATCTATAATATTGGAATGAGTGTATTTAGTTGGAAACATAATAGTCTTGAATTGAGCAGACATTTATTCCAGTATATATAAACAAGCCATACTCTTGAATCAAAGCATTTCAAATCAAATTAAGTAATTCTTTTTATGTGTGTACTTTCATTTGACAGTTCGATTGTACCAACCAACGAATATTAAATAATGCGTATCGACATAGAGGCTATTTCAAAACACATTTGCGTTTCATAATGACTTCATTATAGAACCAAAATAGAAGAAAGTATTCCCATTGTGCAACAGTTCTAGTGTTTTGGAATTGTCAATAAACAAAAGGATAAAAGAGGGAGATATGAAAAGGGAAACAAATCAATATAAATATAATACTATACAGGTCCAGGGTCATACATGGTGCAACATGAGTACGTTAAAATATTCAAAGGACGTATTTATTAGACAATTTCAAGAAAAAAAGTCTATATTAT
Organism: Chrysomela aeneicollis; assembly: GCA_029955515.1. Taxonomy (NCBI): domain Eukaryota; kingdom Metazoa; phylum Arthropoda; class Insecta; order Coleoptera; family Chrysomelidae; genus Chrysomela; species Chrysomela aeneicollis. The sequence continues at coordinate 408,621 of JARUHQ010000026.1, read as the reverse complement.
GAACTTTTGTCCGGAAATTTCTCGTTTGATTTTTTTCCAATATTTTTAATTACTACTGCAAAAAATTTGTTTCTTGGTACCCGTGGGTTTTTTGAGGTGGAAAATCACGATTCCGTATTGATTTTTATGTAGAGCTGTGTCATTGTTCATTAAATTGCCCAAAATTCAACGACAGTAAACTTTTGTCAGCTTTAATTTCAAAACCTGATTCCCACACTTTTTTTGTGCAAAAGGTAAAGTTCCTAAACAACGCTGGATGTGATCGTTTTCGAGATATTTACAATTTTCTATATCGATGCACGTTACTGAAGTTGCTGAACTTTACATAAACTGAATATATACAGGGAATCCCGTCTAAATAAACAAAGTTCACCCTAAAAAAAGTTCGTCGAAAAATTGTTAGTTTCCAACACTAAAAAACCGAAAAAATCCATGTCCTTAATTCTCGATGAAGTCACAAACATTATAAAAATTTGGGTGACAGTCGTGTTTCAGCATTTTTCAGAGGTTCCTGAAGATTGTTGAACATTCTGCCGCGATTCTTTCACATGTAAATGACGGCCCCGTCATAATCATTTCAGTCAAATTAATATTCAATCTTATTGTTTTAGTTCATGGTTTCTGGTCGTGGAGAAAATACAGTCTGTTACTCGTTGGGAATATATAATACATGACTATCAATTTTATTTTTCATTCTAACCCTGTTACATAATTTACTATTCTTGTTCCTCTAAGATTATATATTTCTTTCTCTCTCTCTCTATCTATCTCTCTCTCTCTCTCCTCTGATAGTGACAAGTGAACGTGTTAGCATTTCACTTGTTCCGCAGGGATCAATTTTAGCACCAACACTATTTCTACTCTACATCAACGATATGTTGGAAGCAACTTCATGTCCTATACACAGTTTCGCGGATGATAGTACCCTCCATACCGCTTTCTCTTCCAGGGCTCCTATATCGGCCCGTCAAACCAGAAATGAACGAGGAAGAAATGTTGATGAAATAAATATGGACTTGGCAAAAATTCTCGAGTGGGGATCTAATAACCTGGTAGAATTCAATGCAAACAAAACACAAGCATGTTTTTTTTCTAGAAAAGCCGATTACACTGTGCCCAACATAATTCAGTTAGGAGTAATCATACCATTGAAGTCATCCATTTCGATGCTTGGCGTTACTATCAGCAATAACCTTTCTTGGGAAAATCACGTGAGGTCCATAGCCAAAAGTACATCCCAAAAACTTGGTTTTCTGTTTCGAGCCAAGAGCTATTTCATTGCCAGTCAGCTGCTTATAGTCTATAAGGCACAGATCCGATCTGTCCTGGAAAACTGTTCCCATATTTGGAGTGCGGCACCTAAACATATCCTGAAACTGTTGGATTCTGTCCAAAAAAGGGCAATTCGTCTTGTCGGTGAGGCCTTGCTTACAAACTCGCCACTTTTCTGGAACACCGTAGAAAAGTTGGCGATTTATCTCTATTTTATAGATATTTTCATGGGAGATTCTCTTCTGAAATATCAACAATCGTTCCTCCATTAGCAGTCTCTTCGAGATTAACCCGTCAAGTTCAGTCTTCACACCCCTTCGTGGTCACTTTAGAGCGCTGCAGAACGTCCCTTTCCAAAGACTCGTTCATCCAACGAACATCGAGACTTTGGACTAGGGAGGTGTTCCCTGAGGCATACGATCTCTTCAGAAATTTAAGAAGAACACCAACTCCTACCTTCTTTCCATTGGTTCTCACAATGTTCTCTGAACATTACAGGATTTCCCGAGGGATTTCCCCTTTTTGTGAGAACCAGAACAAAAAAAAAATGGATAATAATTATTGTAATTGGTGACCTTCGTTGAATAATTGCTTTGATATACTTCAGAGGATAATAAAATGAATGCATTTTCAATGGGTTGCCTACGGAATACGAATAATTATGCAGTGGAATATAACTAGGAATGTACATGTCTGTCGGTTTCAAAAATTGTCAATAGAATATTTGTGAAATTGAAGAAGTCCTAAGTTTTTAGTAGTAAGATTCAAGACATAAAGGAAATAATAACATTTATGCAGAAATTATTAGGGACTGTCATGTCTTGGGGGTAAGATCTCCCATTGGTCAATTTATGTGCTTTAATGTCAGTGGTCACTTACAATGTCTATAAGCTGGCCGTCATCAATATCCATTTTGTCTTTTTATGATCTGATAATTGTGATATTAGTTTAAATAAATAACACAATCACAGATAAAATTACTTATAAAACCATCACAGAATTTGAAACTGATCAGTTTTAAGTTTTTGGTCATAAAAGATGAAAGTTGGACAATACTAATGATACAGATAATTCAGTGAAATTGGCATGAACTGTGTTGACATGAAACAATTTTCAGCTAGCCCTGGTATTTCTCAACTTCAATCAGATTCAAACCTCTGGATTATCTCTGAATGTAGATGATATATTCTTCAAAGTTCACTGAAAAACAAACACATATTTCAGGCTGAATTTAAGATTCAAAAATTGTAATACTCACTGTTCACAATAACTTGCTGTGGCTCCTCAAAGGTTGGAGGAAAGTTTATGTTCAACTGGATTCACTCTGCACTTCGTTGCTAAAGGTACTCCATCTTCCACACATAGTTTTATCACGGATTTTCACAAAGGCTGGTTATTTTGCTCTATATTCCTCTGAGATTCAACTGAAAAACACATAAGAACAAAATAATATTTGGAACTTAGGACTTGCTTTCTAGGTACAACTCATAGAATTTGAGTCAATATCTGTTTAGCAGGAATTATAGGATAATACTTACAAGTTGAAGGCCACTCAGTCAGGTAAAAAGATTAGAATGCTTCACAATATCACAACAGGAACTTGTTCTTCTGCTTCAACAAGTAGGTTAATGGATCTGATCCACAAGAGTACCAGAACAGATTCAAAATATTTCCACCATGTTCAAAATATACAGGAAAATCATTGCTGAAATAATATATCACATGAGTGAATTGGATGATTTCTTCAATATATACCTACTTTTATTTCCAGCCATACCCGGTTTTGATTGAGTTAGGCTGGAATGAAGTTCATTAGTTCATTAAACCATCATAATTATTATAAAAAATTTCAAGTAAACAATGGTAATATATCGAGCAAAATTCACAATACTGGATATAACAATAAAGAATGTAAATAGTGAAGATCATAATCGCTTGTCAGTCGTCACTTTGTCAGTCACTATTCAACTATTGTAGAAGTTGGCCAGTTTCCTATTCTGAACGTAATCCTTTCAACTGACGTCACCGCGTTGCCATCTTAGTGTTTATGCAAATAATGATACATAAATGATATAAAATGATGATGAAAAAAAAGGCAATGATACTATGTTCGATTCGATATCAGCGGATTTTGTTTGAACAACTCATCAAAATGTTGAAATTTGAATTTCGTTACAAAATTTCAAACTGTTTTCATGTAACGAAAATAATCGAATTGAGTCATAAACCCAGTATATGATTTCTATGCATAAACCCAATACAAAAATCTTCAATCGATTTATTGGGGAATAATCAACTTGACAATCTAGGACAAGAAGAATATGTTTCCGGAATGATTCTGCGTGTATGTTCCGGGAGCATCCTCTGTGGAATGTTCCGTGCATATCCCATAGAAGGCCGGGACATTGCGACTTATATGGGACATTAATCGTACGTTCCGGGAACAATGTGTGCTATTAGGGAAGGACCAATATCCATAATCAATAAACGTTTCGAATGTTCAAGTCAAATTTAGGCTCCATATATATCAAGGTTTTTGTGTCGTTTTTCGATCATGATGTATGTAAAGGATGAACTCGAGATTATGCACACGTTATACTGACAACAACACTATAAAAAATGATTGAGAAACTGGAAAACACGGTTTTATAGCAATGTGAACTGAAATTTACATAAAATATTTTTTTCCTACGACAACGTATTTGGAAAGGATGTCACATCACCATAGAATTGCTATTTGAGAGAAAAATCCCACGCTCGCATGTACGTGTATAAACAATCACCTTTTGAGCCCTTTTTTCGATTTTGGTTCTATAATTAATTCATTATGAAACGCAAATGCGTATCGAAATAGCCTCTCTTCTCAATGGTGCTATCATTGACGTTAACGCATAAAAACACATATTATATAAAATTGACACCAAGTTACACCGTGTCATATTGAATAATCATTCGTTGAGTATTGCATCCTGAAAACACTAGAGTTGATAAAAATTAATGAAAATCTTGCATGTAGGCATCTGAATGGTGTGAATTTCATGCGCTCATCTGTTCGATCTTAGAACCTTAGAACTTTTGCCAATAGGTGGCACTGACGTCCTTCCTACCGTACCTGATTTCAATATGTGGCATGATTTATTCGATGATTTTGATATAGATCAGTATCAATTGGCCTAGGCCCTAGTGCCACTGATCAAGATAAATGAGACGAATCAGTTCGTCATCATCCAAATTGTTCCCTAGATTATTCTAGTCTAGTTTATCATCATATGAATTATATTTCAATAGGTAATCCAATCTAGTGATAAACACCGGAGGTGGTGAAGAAAAGCACATGGTATGGTGTTCCTTCACACCAAAAAAGTCTTCGCATGTACCTGCTTAGTGTTTAAACGCACCGAACATAATTTCATGGAGATAGGATTCAGCACCAAAGTGTTAATTCTGCTAAATTCAGCACTAAAACTAGTGTTACTGACAACTGAGTTTGATTATTATGAAAACACCTATGGGAAAGGTCACATAACACCTACAGTGGTGTTTACTGACACTGAAACAATCAGGACCTCAGGGGACACCAGACGGTGTTAGCTGGTGTGAGCTGGTTTAATTTTTTTCACTGTGTGTGTGCATAAGAAAGCCGTACAAGATTTGCATGGTGTGAACCTGCCTATGATGTCCCTGATTTCATTAGATAGTAGTGTACGTACACACAATTTTTGTGACACAAACATGATGAATTTTGACCCTACTTGTCAATGTCCACAAGAAGATTGACAAGCCTGACTCAAAATGGCCTATAACCCAGCAAACACAAATACGTAAAATTTACATAAATGTTACATAACTGATGATACATGTTATGTAACAATGTTGCGTAAAATTTACATTACTTATATGGCGAAATGTCCGCCTCAGAGACCACCTAGTTTTTACATAACATTGATGTAACAACTTCATATATATATTATATTAATTTTATATGTCCGCCACAACATAATACATGTTGATAGGTTACATAAAATTTACATCAGTGTTACGTAGAAATGTCCGCCTCAAAAAACACTTCTTCGTTACATAGCATTTATATAACTACTGAAACAAAATTTTTACGTAAAAGCTACGTCACACTTATATAAAATATAATTTATTATATCCTAGAAATTGCCTAGCTGAACTTGAACGATAGTAATTATAACGAGAACCTTACCTATTATTATATAAGTATCCGAGATCACTTCTTACCTTGAAAAATTCTCTGCTCTCGACGGGTTTCGAACCTCGGTCCCTGCGGTTACAAATCTGACGCTTCTACCACTGAGCTACCAGACCTCTTCAATATTTAACAAGTTTTTTTATGATACAGACATATATTTATTTCGCATTTTTAGCAAAGAAATGTACTATCACCTCATCGAATCATCGTACATCTTATAATAATGTATATAATCGAACGAATGAGAAGCTAAGAGAGCATATAAGTAACACCTTCACATAGGAGTTACATTAATAATGTTACATTAATATAGCAAGTTTTTATGCATAAAATATATTATATTTATGTCAAATATTCACATAAAGATGAAGTTCACATTTTTACATAGTAGTTACTTAATACTTTGTTTATAATATTGACAGCAAGTTTTTATATATTGAATATGTCCTATTCATGTTGAATATTTACATAAACATGTTCGAATTTGTACATAGTATTTACTCAATAACTGTGCTTCTGATATTTTTATGTTCCAACCATGTCATATTAATGTAAACTATTTTATATATTGCCAATTCTGAGTTTACAATAACATCCCACACTCTTTCAACATTTGAGTAATTAGATTCATTGACAATTATAACCATCGGTAATAACTGAAAATTCACCTTCAGATGAAATCTCATCAAATGAGTTCTTAGCTGTTCAGCATGTTATTCATGCTTTCTAGAAGGATATATGGAGCCATTCAAATCCACTACATTTCATTTTATGATATTTTTATATTTTATGAGGCCGTAAACTATGACGTAGGTATACTTAATGTGAATCTAGATTCTAGAGTGAACTTTGGTAACCCCAAAGATGATACCCAACCAACAGACTACAGAGTCAGTTGTCAACATGTTATGGTGTGCTTTTGGATATAGTATAGTCCGCTCACGTGTTATGACACCCTGCTTTATTCAAGTTGGCCTATACAGGGTGATAACAATATTACTTCTTAAACTGGGTTCGTGAATTTTTAAGCAGGAGAAAGAATAGTGGATGTAGACATAAACACACTTATCTCAGAGTACAAATATCTATTTAGCATTTGAATCAATTAGACAGGCAAAGTCGGCAATATAAATAAGATTTCTTACATGTTTGGTGATGGTTGATCACAATTATAGTAACTTTCGAGATGTTTCCTGAACTATAGAACTTAAGTGAATTGAACTGAATACCGGCACAATAAGATGTCTTTTATCTAATTGACGAAAACCGAACTGTCTGATGGAAATCCATCTTTCACTGTTCTGCAAATTCACGTTCACTTGTAACACACTTTACGAGGGCGGCACTGAGATTACGAACTGACGAACATTGTCTGGAGTTGAGAGCTTAACTGTTGGATCTTGGAACTGCTCTCTCTTCTGATTCTACTTTCGGAGAATTTATAGGGACTTTTCATGAGAAAATTATTGGAACCTCCCATCCCCGCTAATTATTCTAAGTAGTGGTTCATGTCGATTTGCCAAATGTAAATCATTTTAAAAGTATTGTCATGTTAAAAACATTTAATATAAACTATTTCAGATATAAATCTCATATTTTTGCGCTTTTTTCATTACTCTTCGATCAAGTTAGTATAAACATAATTTAGTTGAAGGTTACTGGGATAATTAGTTTTAACGGCTGCAGATCTCATGTCCATAAATTATACACGAGCTAACTTGAAGTATAAACAAAACCAACGTTCCTATTGGTTCCCTAATTTCCTCTCCTCGAATGATCCTCCCTTCAATGACTTCGAGTGACTCTATTCAGACTATATTCTTCAGTTCCAAAGTGTTTCACCAAGCTGGTAAGTCCATCCTATAGTCGTATATCGTATTGTGCCTCGTATTTATAAAATGTTTATATTCTATATCATACTTCAATCTCATTATAATATAACATATGATTATTTTTAATAATCTTTAAAATCCTTGTAGACGATATTGCCATTATAATAAATGCATCTAATTCGTACATTCTTTCATGGAACAAAACTTTCCTTGAGTATAAACATAGCTTGGTACTTATAGGAAATATCGGCCGGAGACATCGAATTTGTTTATATTTCGAGCCGAGACGACCTAGGGACCCATATAAATATTAAAAACAGGTGGCCACTTAAACGAATATTTGCTGGTACCTGATATCGAACTCGTAACGATTCATTCATTAGTTTTTCTGGACGATAAAATATATTGACAAAATTTGGCATCATTACACACGCTGTTGCCAGATATCTTGTCAGATACATCTTTCTGTTTCGTGGGAACCAGAACATAAAAAAAATCAGCATTTCAGAAATTGTGTAACATTCATATTTTTCCTACGACCCCGTATGAAAACGTCAATAATTACACCGTTTTGTTATTCAGAAAGTAGATCATATCACCATGGTATTGTTTATTTGAAAAAAAAACTCACTAGTGTTGATATGAAAAATATCACAACTGTCGCCTGAATTGATAGAAATAATTAGGTATATTGTGAAGGTACTCACTGTCAACATAAGCGTTCTCAAATCAAATGCATATTATTTGTTGAAATTTCTGTCTCGTTTCGAATTATACCGAGAACTCTTTATCTATCAATTTCAATGTGTCTTATACATAACCTCTGAATTCACTTTAAAACTGGAAGCTATACTCTTTGCTGGAACTATTTCGATGTTGATGACAGCGGGTTAGATCATTCAGAAGAGTATGGCTACAGTTTCATGTGCGGCTTGCTGCTTGCATCAGTTTGATATCACAGTATCACCAAAGAGAAGATTCTTTGGTATCACAGATGTTTGCAAACAGCCAAGGACGCACTAACTCGTACGTGCTTGCGCACTACTACTTCTATGGTTCTGTATTCCTGGTTGCGTGATTACTGGCGCTAGCAGGCGAATGGTGTCAAGGTTGTTTATGCACGCTGGTGTCAATATCAATAAAATTTGTCCAAACTAAACGAACTCAATCAATCAGTAATTCACATAATGAGGAATTGTCAGAGAAGTATTCAAATATCATCTTGAATATGGAAATAAACAGTACTTGATATCGAATCAGAACCACCTGAAATTAAAGAGACCGCTCAAGGTACATTTTTGACAAGACCTCCCGCGAAATGAAAGTATTCGGAGTCGTAGGAAAAATAGTGTACAAAACTCTTTGAAAAGTGCATTTCCTTCACTCGTTACGTTTCCGCACTCACCGCTACGCGGCTCGTGCTAAACGACTACTCGTGTGAAATATGTCACTTTCCACACTTGTTGCGTAATATACTATTTCACAGCTACGTCATTGACACTGATTGACAATGTTTTTTTCTATTTCCTAAATTCCTGATCAATGAATCAATGATATCGAACAATTCTGTGATTGAAACAGGAGCTTCCTTGTGCCAAAAGGAGAGCGTAATTCAAAATGTAAATAAAAACATTAGGTCAAGCCCAAGTATGACACTTCAAGTTCAAAATTGTTCACGATTATCTTCAGAAGATGTCTCTGCCTTACGAAGAAAGTGACGTCATTTTTTCCAGTGAACAGACAATATTATACCGTCTTCTAGATGTTTATTTATATCGACAATGATACAGTGTTCATAAATTATAAAAGAAATAATCTCAACAATCAAATCCTCATCGACAGTTCCTTCTTATTGATTCTAGCATAATGGTCGTTCCAATCGCATTTCTCTTGATAAATGTTGAATGGGCCAGTCGAAACCAGACCATCTAAAACACGGCTTCCATGCTTGACCAAACATTGGTGATTTGTTCCACTCAACAATCACACGGGACACCAGCTGAATCAAGAGAACACGGTCGGCATAAAAGATCTGCTTTCTCCGATAAAGAGGCGTTGACTATCAATTATTGGCAGGCAGACTATTCAAGGATGCCCTGATTTCGGTGCACTGAAGCTCAATTTATAAACTCCGCGGCCGTAGCTACAGTTGACGCTGTAGTTACTGTACGTAGATGAAATGTTCTAAAAATGAACATCTATGCATAAAATCCACAGCTAACGCAGGTGTCGTCGGATATCTCCGCAATACATTTTGGAACGGCAGCTCAACTGTAGCTACGGCACCGGAGTTTATAAATTAGTCTTAAGAAAACAGTCAGTTTGAATTCAAAAGGAATAGATTTATTTGGGTATGCTTCATGTTCAATCATTCACACTATAACGTGGTCATTGGTAAATGGCACTTGAAACAATGATGATGAACAGCAAAGTATTTGTGAAAAACTCAAGCGGTTTGTTTTGGCATCATGTCTGACAACTAAAAAAATTTGTTACGACTTTTATCACGTGACCTCAGATTTGGCAGGAATTTGAATTATAGTTGGCAGTGGTGCCAAAAAATGGGTCAAATTGATAAGATATCAAAAAAATTTCCCTATCTCAACTTTTCATTCACTATCGATTGATATTTAATTGAAACAAATAGGGGTGGTTCAGAATTTTGAGTTTTGCATCACCCTCTATTTGTCTCTATTAAATGTCAGTAAATAGTAAATGGAAAGTTAGGACAAAAAATTCCTAAATTTGAAAAATCTCGATTTTTCACACCCTATATCTCTGTAATCTTTCTCGCTATACCCCAAGTATGATGAATCGACGAAATCAGCTCTTCAGGAAGAATCTGAAAATGAAATGGAATACAGGGTGTGCCATTTGAAATAACAAAGTAGCTACTACTTTCTGATACAAGCGGCAACACTGTATTGATTAAAATATTTTAGACGGATAGAGAAGTTTGATTATCCACGCCCACAAATGTTCGAAATGATCTGTCTTTCTGTTCTCCAGATACTTCTAATGTTCCATCCACTATGAAACACCCTGTAGACATCATCATCATGGAAATAGAAAGTAGGAATTTGCACACCTCTTGGGAAAAAAATGTGATTTACTGTTCCGTCCACCTCTTTGTGGATTATAGTACACTTCAGACTACCTTTTCCTCTAAGAATCCTGAATAATTTGATGAAGCGAATATTGAGATCTGGCTGGATTTTAAAAATAAGGATAATTATAGTTTCAAAATAATACATCTGTATTCTGTATCGTTTTGCCTTGTATATTTGTCATCAAAAATGTCAGAAACATCTTGCCGGTTTCGCATTCTATCCCCATTGCCCAGTATAATTGAAATTTATATTCTTTGGGTTTTTGATTGGCTCAGAAACTGCCAGCTCAAAAAATAAGAGCTGTTAACAAATATATTCAAATTATAATGCATATTTTAAAAATGTAATGGAATATAGGATGTTACAATCCGAAAAAAATACTCCTGAAACAAAAAAAAACGGTAAACTTGGCAGCGCGGCATAATTTCATAGTTGAGTATACATAATTTCATGAAAATCGAGTAAGAGGTATCTGAAATATTTGGTCGTTTCCATACTTCTTTATACGCTGTTCAAATTTAAAAAGCTATTTATGTATTAATGCCGATTCGGCCGACTGGAAAGGTCTTCGTATGTTTTTCTCAGCGTTTCCATGGAAGAGAGTTTGTTTCTCTTCAGTAGATCCAACAGGATGTGCTGAGACAATTACTGAGATCATCATGTTGGGGATGCAAACTTACATGCCGAACACCGCAAGAAGATAAGCCCTGGTTTAGCAGGAACTGTTCTAAAGCTGTCACTTCCAAACAGACAGCATACCATCGATCGCTAAAGAATCCGGGCCCTGAGACTAGAGAAGCATATGTCGAGGCTAGAGGCATATGCAAAGAGATGATAGAATCTTCAAAATATGCTCACAATGCCAAAATAAGATCAAAACTTGTTGAATGTCCTAACGGATCCCGTTCATTTTGGTCTTTCGCCAAAGCTGTAGGAAGAAATTTCACTTCCAGCTCATTTCCTTCTCTAACCAAGGAAGATGGAACTCTAGCTACAACTGCTCAGGAAAAAGCCAATATCTTTACGCACCTATTTGCTGGAAATTCCCCTCTGGATTCATCGGGAAAACAACCCTCGAACATTACACCTATTGACAATCATATGCCCGAGATCACCTTCCGCCAAATGTACTATCAGAAAGATTTTGTTGGGTCTCAACACTAACAAAGCCTGTGGATCTGACGGAATCTCACCGATTGTTCTCAAGAAATGTGCCCCCGAACTAACACCTGTTCTTTGCAAGTTGTTCGACCACTCTTACAATTTGGGGATATTTCCGTCCAACTGGAAAATTGCAAATGTACAATCAGTTCCCAAAAGAGGCAAAAAGACCTTACCTAGCAACTAAACACCTATCGCACTGCTATCAATTATTTCGAAGGTCATAGAAAAAGCCATCAACATCGAGCTCATGAAATATCTGGAACACTCAGGAATTGTCAACGATAGGCAATATTGCTTCCGTCATCAGAGATCAACTGGTGACCTGCTCGCTTACGTCTCACATTTATGTATCTACTGAAAAATATGGAGAAACTTCAGCAGTGGCATCAGATATTTTCAAAGCATTTGATCGAGTTTGGCACCAGGGACTCCTCGCCAAGCTTCCATCTTATGATTTGCCCCCTCAGCTGTGTTCTCTGCTTGCTAGTTTTCTCTCAAACAAGTCTCTCCATGTAGTGGTCGATGGAGTTCCATCTGATACTCTACTCATAAATGCTGGTGTTCCGCAGGGATCAATTTTAGCACCAACACTATTTCTACTTCACACCTCAACGATTTGTTGGAAGCAACTTCATGTCCTATTCACAGCTGCGCAGATGATAGTACCCTCCATACAAAAAAATCATACGAAAACTTTAGAAAGCTTCGGATTACAAAAAAAATGTTTTCAAAGGCTCATCGCTCTAGATAACGTGCTGGACCCTAATCAAACGTATTCCTGATTGAGTTTTTTCAATTCCAGTTGGCCGGCTTGGGATTCGTCATCATCGGGATCCTGGTGAAATTGAACGTAGGCCAAGCGACTAGTGTTCTTCCCACAGACTTCAGCTTGGCACCCATTCTATCGATCATCATCGGTGCCGTCGTCTTCATCACCGCCTTCCTGGGATGTTGTGGGGCTGTCAAAGAGAGTACTTGCATGTTGACAACGGTGAGTGCATTTTTATCGCAACAAAATTATACCAACATATATTTTTTTTGAAAGAGAAAAATAGTCTATCCAATTGAAAGTATCAAACATAGTTTGAAATGAATGTCTGGTAGACTACGAGCAGAGAACAACAACTTTCCTGGTAAATACCACGCAGAACATTGAAATATATCTGATGCTCGTAGTCCATGCAACGATTTACACTGTGAATGCAGATCGCAAATGTTTCTTTCTTCCTAAGCCGTGACAAATTCACATCGAGACAGGCACGCCTAACAACCTACAGACCGGTTTCGGGCTTATTGGCCCTCATCAGTGCAGGGTAGTTATCCGTGAGATCTCCACTCGAAGCGTTGCTTGTCCCAATGCATTTTCGTCGCGTCTATTTGACCGCACAGAGCCGCGTTCCAACAGACAATTGAAAGTGGCGACATCATGCGGCAGAAGAAATAAACACTCCAGAAACGAATCTCTCAAGTTTTACTGAACCTCGAAGTGGCTAAGAGCTAAGTGGCCAAGTTCTATAAAATTTGGGAGATTCGTTTCTGGAGTGTTTCTTTCTTCTGCCGCATGATGTCGCCACTTTCAATTGTCTGTTGGAACGCGGCTCGGTGCGGTCAAATAGACGCGACGAAGATGTATTGGAACAGGCAACGCTTCTAGTGAAGATCTCACGATCTCTACTCGGATAACTACCCTGCACTGATGAGGGCCAATAAGTCCGAAACCGGTCTGTAGAATGTTAGGCGTGCCTGTCTCGATGTGAATTTGTCACGTCTTAGGAAGAAAGAAACACATTTACGATTTGCATTCACAGTGTGAATCTTTGCATGGACTAAGAACATATATAATTCAATGTTCTGCGTGGTATTTACCAGGAAAGTTGTTGTTTTCTGCTCGTAGTCTACCAGACATTCATTTCAAACTATGTTTTTAATTGGATAGACTATTTTTCTCTTTCAAAAAAAATTTTTTGTCCAATTTATGGCTAATCCATTTCTTCATATACCAACATAGAAAGATAGAGGTCGATCTGGGTTGATGGTCGGGTATGCTGATGCGCTGGCCTTTGGGTTCGAATCCCGGCACGACTGTTCTGCCGTGCTAATCAAGAAGGTCGTATCTGCAGTTTTCATGTTATCGAGATCAAAAATCGCATTTTTATGGCGATACTATATTTTTCCAGGAGAAAGATCTTTGCTGAGTTTTTTTCATCGGTCGTAGCCAAAAAAGTAACAAACCTAGTAATGTTGCTTCGCTATTACAGAAAAGATCTCTTTACTAAAACTGCTTTATTGGAACTGCGAACAGAGAAAAAATTGGCTGTAGTAGTAGAACTGCAATTCTATAAAATTATTTCTGCTACCATGAAAATGTACTTTTCCACGATAGTTAGATATGTTACTGTTGAAGCAAAGAAGATTCAAGATTTATAATAACCGTATTATTCTCTGCTATCCTAGCAGAAAATATTTGCATCACGAAATATTTCTTTATAATTACCTACTGTAATGTTATTTGCTAGCGCAGCAAAAATAAATTGCTGAAAGCGATTCGGACATGCCAAAATCGCAGTTCGGTTGGTATCGTTTTCATTTTATCACCAGTTAATCTCGTCTGTCGTACGTCGTTCGTCCCGTCCACTATTCCGGTGATTTTCTGTTTTCACGGAGTAACAGTAGGTATTTCACCGTATTACCGAAATATTCGTGTTCTTCTTATATACACGGTGGGATAAAGTATGGAACCAAGTAAATATATTTTAAACGAAAAGAACGATATTAATGAAAAATTGCAGGTGAGTGCAATGGAACAAAATGAATCTGCATTTTTTTTGTTAATAATATACCTCCGGTTTAACCGGAAATGTAATCAACTTCTTTAATTCAAATGGGTCACTCTATATTTTACAGATTTGTTTACACTCAACTCAATGTGTGTGAATTCAAAATAAAAAGCTCTTTCAAAATCTTAAAAAATATATAGGGTGACCCATTTGAATAAAAGAAGTTGATGACGTTTCCGGTTAAAAAGGAAGTATATTATTGACAAAAAAATGTACATCAGATGCATTTTGTTCCATTGCACTTACTTGAAAATTTTCATAAATATCGTTCTTTTCGTTTAGAAGATATTTACTTGGTTCCATACTTTATCCCAACCCAACGCTTCAGATGATTTTGGCCCTTATCCAAATCATCAAAATCACCTGAAAATCAATTTTGAATTACCTACATCGTATGATATGTCTTTGAATTCAGCATCAAAAGTTATTTCGAAAAGTGTTATGAAATATGCAGATCCGTATTGAAAAAAATGAGGTTGAGGGTGGCCCAGAGCGTATGAAACGTTGGATACGAAATCTGATTGCGTCAAATTGAGGATAATTTACTGTCGAATAAAAAACCTCTGTGATATTTTTTGATAATATTCGAAATAAAGTGGAAACAAAAAGAAAAATAAAAATGACAGAATTCACTTTTCTTATGATATCTCTCGACCTCAACTAACTCTTATGGTTTTAAAGTTACCAATACAATCCCAATAAAAAAGTGGCCACTCTGTATATACATTTGAGACTCATTACTTCACACATTAGATTTAATAAACTAAGAATGGGTTAAATGAGTATAAATGAAAATATGATTTGTGCATAGCTATTTCATGATTGAAAATGTTACCTTTGTTTTCCGCAATTCCTCAATATTATTGTGATTTTATGAATAGGAATAAGGACAAATTTGGTTGCTGCCGATTTGGATTTATAGTTGATTATTGTTTGTGATAATATAGTTATTTTTGATATACCTCTACTAGTTTCATTATAATCTCGGCTTTTGTGGTTCATTCACATCCTATCGAAATGAAACAACAAAGCAGATAATTGAAAATGATATCCATGAATAATAGGCATAGAAAAAATCTGATTTTGAACATGAAATAATATTATATCAGTCTTGAATGTTGAGTATTTTCCGAGGGGTTGACCACATGGAAATTCCGTTGTTCATTTCTTTTTTACACCAGAAAAAATACGAAATTTGTGTGTTTTATTGATGAAAACACCAAGAAAATCTGATAAATTTTCACTAGAAATGTTGAATAAATTATTTTAATAACTCATGGTCATTGACATTTTTTTAGAAAAGAAAAATTTCTGCTAACTCTGTGATTTTGTAACTTCAGTAGTTTGTATATGAAGGGTATATTTTAAAATTATTCTGAAATGTACAGGATATCCCAAAAAATTGTGGCATATCAATGTTAATTATCTTGTTTCTTTTGGAACACCCTATATTTTATTGCTTTTTCAGATTCTGTCTGGAAAGCTGATTTTATTATCATACTTGGGGTTTAGCTGGAACGATTACTGAAATATAGGGTGTGCAAAATTGAGTTTTTTCAACTTAAGGAATATTTTGTGTCGGACCTATTCATTATTGATCACAACGGCTAACATGTCCCTATATCTTGACTTTTTATTCGCCACCAATTATTTATATTCGAATGAATAAACTACAGGGTGGTTCATAATTCTGAACCACCCGATATGTGATTCAGTTAAATGTCAAGAGTTAGGATAGGGACATGTAAGCCGTTTTGACCGAGGTTTTGACCATTAATGAATAGTTCTGACATAAAAAATTTATAAAGCTGAAGAATCTTGATTTTCCAAACCATATATTTTCCCTATACCCTAAGTGTGATATAAATCGATGAAATAAGCTTTTCAGGGAGAATATAAAAATTCAACCAAATACATGGACTTCCATAAGTATCAATGTAACTTTTATATGCCACAATTTTTGGAAAATCCTGTATATTTCGAAATACTTTCAAAATTTACCCTTTATCAACGTACGAACTGCTGAAATGAGAAAAACTTTGAAAGTTTTGCAGTTTCGCTTTAAATCTCTGTCGCGCTAGTAGTGAACCACCCTGTATGTTGCTATGTAAATTGAATCATGTGTTCGATAGATATGTGTTAACACCCTAGATTTGCTGAATTATTTCTGAATAAAAATGTTTTTCTGGGATTTTCCTTCTTACGGATTCAGATCTTGGAAAAAGGAGGGAATAAAACAGAAAAAAGTGAAATCCGAGGAGAAATCAGACCGAATCAGTCCATCCGTTCCTCGGTATTTTCCGATAATAATATTGATACCATAAGATGATTTATTCTGTTTCCGACGAGGTTTTAGATATAATACAATACAGCCTTTAGAAATTTTGATATCAAGATAATCCGGTATTATTCAGATTCTGATATTTAGTGACATCACTCTGGAGCTAAGTCTGAAGTTTATCTTGAACTCAGAAATCTCCTCAAGAATTCCGAAAGAATTTGTGTGTGATGTTCCTAAATATTTCATATTTCACAAGATTTTCCGTGAATTCCCCTGGAAACTCCCCGGAATTCCAAGTATTATTTACATTTAGTTTAAAAACTTCATCTTTATTTGTTCAAATTGACATATTTCTTTCGGAGCAATTCCGGGGAATTCCAAGGAATACCGGGGAATTCTGTGGAATTCCGGCTTATAGGAATTCCAGTGTAGACATTTTCTCCTAGTGGTCAACTCCTCGGTATTTTATATAAAATTCACAGCCTTCAGTCAGGTAATGGTGGTGGTAATTGATACGATTCACGTTCATTCCAACTTCTTCCCCTAATTTTGATTCACAATTCAAAATTTGAAATTTCATTTATGATTTCTCAGGTAGAATTTGTGAATGCAATGAAATACAGACTATTTTAAAATGGAAAATACAACTTTGATAGGCCACACTCAATCCAGACCCTACGAAACTGGTAAACTAACTTACAGAGTCCGTCCCGTAACTGTATACAGACAGTAATACAGGATGGACAAACTGATCAGACGATCAAATCTCTCGAAATATGTTGATGCTTTGAAGACTTTCTTTTTTTTTTCAGTATGCCATCGTTCTCCTCACAATCTTCATCTTACAAGTGGCAATTGGAATATACGCATTCCTGCAGATCAGAGACAAACCCACGTTCAATCAAGCCATCGAAAAAAACGTCCAAAAAACATTCGACGGGATGTACAAATCTCAAGAGGCGAATGAAACCATGCAGGTCACACAGAGATTCGTAAGTTCTCTTCGACTTTTCAATAATTATATTCTTGTGTACCATAAAAATAGGTCAATTAGTCACCTTTATATAATTAGGTAGATATAGGAGTGACACTTTGTTTGATAAACAAAATTTGCTTGATCCAACTGAAGTAATTGATGACTAATAATTTAATAGCAGATTCTTGTACAAGCCCAAGTACGAGTGAAATAATACTCGTATCGAATTATACATTCTAAACGATTGACGACCAAAAAAATCAAATGAATCAAATAACAATCAGAATAAATATGTAAAAGTGTCATATGTGAATGTGCGCGTATAATGTATGTACGAGTCGTCAGGCATGCAATATTTATTAATTTCATTGCATCTGTCAGTAGATATCTCTTCCTTTTTGCAGGTTGATCAAAACTTCGCATTGATTCAATATTTTCCTCTACAACGCTTTACTTACGGTCGTGTTAATGCGACACTACCGTATCTTGACATTTACATCTGACACTGAAATTTTGAAATATCCACTTTCTGTACCTCGTTCATTGAAATTAATTGAAATACATGCAAAATACATAGGATGCAAGTAGTCATACAAAACGGCTACCAGACCAGAGCTTCCGATTTTCGCCACCATGGGGCGTGGCGGTGGTGGCGCTGGTCTGGTAGACGTTTTATATGACTACTGAAGCAAGTCTTTTCCTCATTCAGGAGTGAGTAATGTTCGTATTATTATATTCAAAAATCATTTCGGAATTTTTTCATTCAGAAATGAACATGGAGAAATATGATATATATACTGGATACCTAATTTTTAGTTCCAATAAGTTGAAATTCAATTTGAGGTCCTAGAGGGGGGGAGGGGTCGTTAAGGCTGTGCAGCCTCTCAAGCACCTCGATCTATCAGATCTTTTGTGCATAACCCTCGATCTATTCAAGGCCCGGGATTCCGAGACGTCGTGCAAAGTTTATTAGTTTCCTGGGAGCTAGGTTCCTGATATCGAAGGGCTCTAAAAAGGCCCCTTCCAGGAACTTGAGCCTCTTGCAGAAGAGCGCTAGGGATTCGGCAAAGCAAATGTTCTGCAGTTTCAGCGAAGTTCTCGCAGTAGCGGCAACTATCACTCTCTGTTTTGCCCATCTTCTTGAGGTGGTACCTTAGAGGGCATCAGTGTCCAGTGAGGAGTCTCGTTACCAGTTTCAAGTCTTTTTGTCCAACTCGAGAAGCTGCTTAGCTTTCCTTGGCGATAAGCTCACTAGCCTTTTCGCTTGTCTTTGTCCTGGCACTTTATTATTTCAGTGAGATTTTATTTATTTCATCTGCTTCCCAACGTAGGAACTCTTCTTTCAGGTGGGCCTTGGAGAGTCCACAAAAGGGTTCTGGGCCGGGAAATTGTGTATTTGCCAAGGCAAGGCAGTCTGCTTCCTCGTTGCCTTTAACTCCTTTGTGACCTGGAACCCACATCAAAGTGACCTGGTTGTGTGCAGGGATTGTTTGCAGTCCCAAGTCAGCTTAGACTCACAAGTGTATAACTTCAGAGCTTTTAGTGCTGCTTGGCTATCTGATAGGATATAGATTTCTGCCCTTCGAGTGTCCCTTTCGAGGCACTCCTGTGCACATACCTCAATAGCATGCTGCTTGAAAGATGGTTGAGGTGTTACCAAGGGGTTTTGAGAGCCTGTAACTTCCACTCCAGCCCTTTATCCATCTTGGATCCATCAGTATACCACACTGATGCATCCCTTATTCCCAGTTGAGGTCCGTTCTTTGTGCAAATTTGGTGGTTGTTTATGACCACTTCAAACTGCGTCGAAGTCGTACCTAACTGGCATGATATCTGTAGGCTTGGACATGGATTCTAGGAAAATATTTTCCAAAATCTTCAAATGTCCAGTCCGATTTCCTAATTTGAGGTTCATTGTCTGGCTCAGCCTGAAGGCACTTATTGCTGCTTCTTTCATTACACACAGATGCAATGGTGGAAGGTTTAGCATTACCTCTAAGGCTGCAGTAGGGCACGTGAATATTGCCCCTGTGATTCCCAGACAAGCTAGCCGATGAGTAGTAACTAATGATATATACCTATATAATATGTCACCTCAGTTTTCTTCATAATTGCAGAAATATTCTCCCGAATAAGTTTGAGCATTCTGGGGTTATTTTTGTTTCACTTTTTTTTTTCAGAATATTGCAACAACGTTTTCATTGTTCTGTTGTAGTTGCATTGTTGCGGAGTGAACGGCTTCCAGGACTACCAAGATATTGCCAAACCCATACCACTTAGCTGCTGCCAAAACCAACATGTCCAATGTCCCAGCCTGAACAACGATCCCTACAGCATTGGCTGTGCGAAACAACTCCAGCACACTTTGGAGAAATACTCGCAGATAATTGGTGGTGTTGCCATCGGCATAGCTGCAGCTGAGGTGAGTGAAATTTGGACAACAAGAGATGATTCCTTCAGGGAAGCTTCCACATCAGACGAACCATTGAGTCAGAAAAATATCGAACATAGCTTGAAGTTGGATGTCTGGTTGACTACGAGCAGGAAACAACTACTTTCCTCGCTAATACCACACAGAACATTGAATAGACTACTTTCTCTTTCAAATTTTTCTGTCCAATTTATGGCTTTTCCATTCATTAGCTTAGTCGAGCTCTTAGCAACTTCCAAGTTCTGTAACTTGGGAGATTAATTTCTGGAGTGTTTCTTTCCTCTGCCGCATGGTGTCGCCACTTCCAACTATCTCTTGGAACGCGGCTCAGTGCGGTCAAATAGACGCGACGAAAATGTATTGGAACAGGTAACGCTTCGAGTGGAGATCTCACGGTCTCTACTCGGATAACTACCCTGCACTGATGAGGGCCAATAAGCCCGAAACCGGTCTGTAGGTTGTTAAGCGTGCCTGTCCTGATGTGAACTTTGTCACGTCTTAGAAAGAAAGAAACATTTGCGATCTGCATTCACAGTGGGAATCGTTGCATGGACTACGGGTAGATATAATTCAGTGTTCTGCGTGGTATTTGCCAGGAAAGTAGTTGTTCCTGCTCGCGGTCTACCAGAAATTCAAACTAAAACTTGATACTTTCAATTGGATAGACTATTTTTCGTCCAATTGATGGCTTTTTCATTCTTCATAGACGTCATGATAAGCAGTCAATAAAGAAATGATTTTGCTACTTTCTTTTCACACAGCTCAAATTGCCGCCAAAGTGATGTAGTTTCAATCTTGCGAAAAAGTTGTTTTTATTTCTTTTGGTTGTATAATGAAGTCATTATGCAACGCATATGCGTGTCGAAATATCCTCTATTTCGATACGCATTTTTGATAATTCGGAGGTTGGTACAATCGAACTGTCAAATGAAAGTCAGAAGAGTTAGGCCCAGCTTACTTCTGAACGATTTTGGATTTGATGATACTAGCAGTGAAAAACTCCATGTTTTTATTGTGTAGTTTGATTCAATTTTAAATATTTAATTTTCATCATTATTACCAATCGAAGATGTTTCTGTTATGTATCAACAGTAAAAACACAAGATCTTTTTATTATCGGATAAATTTATTTATCAACAAATGAAAATATAACCCAAAAACCAGAAAATATTTGAGAAAAATCAAATAAGTATTTCGACAACTAAGTTGTCATCTTCAGTGAAAATACCAATGAAACTAATTTGGTGTATCTCTACTTTATTATATTATGTGTAAATTCCTAGATTTCGCAAAAAAAACTCAACCCGTGTCTTTATATATTATTCCACTGCTCTCAAATTATAGATAAACCAATATAGGCGTCTTTAAGTATTTGCATAGTATATACAGGGTCCGTCATAAAGTTGGCTACACATGGGAAACATTTTTGTTGTTGATATTTCTGAAAAACTCAAATGGCGGTTCATTTCTGCATATCTGAAAACTGAAAAATCCGTTACGACTCATATCACGTGAGCTCAGATTTGGCGGCGATTTGAAAAAAAGTTGTCAGTGTAATGCAAAAGAATGGGTCAAATTGACAAGATATCAAAACATGTTATAGGAAAAATGTTAATTCATCTACCCTTACTGAGAAACATAATACATTTTTACGTGTGTCATACATGATTTTTTCTATTCTGCATTGATTTGGAGTATTTTATTGAAAAATATTGATTTAATATCGATAAATAATAGAAACATCTTCGATTGGTAACAATGATGTTTAGCGATTTTGATTTTTGCGATACCAGCGGCCAGCGGTGAAAAACGCAAAGTTGTTATTGTTTTTATCGGTCAATTTGGAAAATCAACCAATAAAAACATTGAGTTTTTCACTGCTACTATCACCAAATCCAAATGGCTCAGAAGTAAACTGGGCCTGACTCTTCTGACTATCATTTGACAGTCCGATTGTACCAACCTTCGAATAACAAAAAATGCGTATCGAAACAGATGCTATTTCGATACGCATTTGCATTTCATAATGACTTCATTGTAGAACCAAAGTAGAAGAAAGTTGTTCACGTCGTTTGAAAAGTTAATTTTGTCATCAAAGTGACGAAAAATCAGGAATCATAGAAACACAAAGTGGAGCTATGCTTTGAATTGTCCTTGTGAATGACTTGATTTATTATATCTGTTTCAGATCATCGGAGCAATATTTGGCTTGTGTTTGGCAAGTTCCATAAGAAATAGCTACCGAAGACACATGTATGCATGAGAATAGTTACCAGCTGCAAGTAACTTCATTTCATACTTCAATATAATTATGTACCTACGATAAAGCTTTCTTTCGATATTGTTTTTTTTATATTATCCTGAAATTGTAAACTTAATATTTTCTGTCATAGTTGTTTTGAATGTTTTTTTGTGTAACGATATTTATATGGTTAATTTTCGAATCTTATATCATAACTCTATAATCTTGTTACAGTTAAAAGACTGTATGAGTAATACAGACAATGTTTCCAATCATGTTAGTTTTATTTGGATGATTTCATGCTCATACTCGTTGAGCATTTGATGAGTTATTCTAGTTGGTCATGGTTTTTTTCATGTACAGGGTGGCTGTTCTTCTAGGGCAAAATATCTAAGGTGACTCGGTAACCATGTATAATATTTTTTTGGTATAAGAAAAGGCGAAGAAATCATACAAAATCTGGGTTTCTTTGTATAATTGAATTAATTTATATTTATTGTTAGTACCTTCGTAATTATGTTGAATTTCATAATTTCCTATAGATAAATTCGATGATCAAATAATATGTATAGTTATGATTATCATAATAATTCATATACATTGAGTGAAAATTACAGTAATATATTGGATATTTTTGATTATTATTATGATCACAAGTACAATAATTATAAAATTAATTGAACAGTGTTGAATAGTACAATATTATTTAATAATCGGTGAAATATTATTGATAAAATCGTTGAACTATTCTACAAATCGAAAAATAATTTGAAATCTTCGAAATCAAATCAGATACGAATGTCCAAAATAGGTTCACTTTATGTCTTTTTTCGAATCAATCTACTGTTGTACATCCTATAGACGTCCATAAATGTACATTTGTGTGAATGTACAAATCAAATCTGATTCTGTACATCCTAGAGATAATTATACAGGGTCACTCACGGTCGATGGTACCTTAGGCGTTTACGGAGAACGGGACGTAGGATTATTCTGAAAATTTGGTTTATTGGGTAATCAGTTTTGTTCTATCGATCTAAAATACTTTCAGCGTAGCGGCGTTGCCGCTTCTATCAAAAAGTAGCAACAACTTTGTTATTTCAAATGGAACACCCTGTATTTTATTTCATTTTTAGATTCTTCCTGAAGAGCTGATTTCGTCGATCTATCATACTTGGGGTATAGCGCGAAATATTACAGAGATATATGGTGTGAAAAATCGAGATTTCTGCTCAAAACGGCTTACATGTCCCTATCTTAACTTTTCATTTACTATCTACTGACATTTGGTAGAAACAAATAGAGGGTGATGCAAAACTCAAAATTTTGAACCACCCGTATATGTGTCAATTAAATATCAATCGATAGTAAATGGAAAGTTGACAAGCCGTTTTGAGCAAGAATGGATAGTTTCGACACAAAAAATTCCTGAATTTGAAAAAATCTCGATTTTTCTCACCCTATATCTCTGTAATATTTCGCGCTATACCCCAAGTATGATAGATCGACGAAATCAGCTCTTCAGGAAGAATCTGAAAATAAAATAAAATACAGGGTGTTCCATTTGAAATAACAAAGTTGTTGCAACTTTTTGATAGAAGCGGCAACGCCGCAACGCTGAAAGTATTTTAGATCGATTGAACAAAACTGATTACCCAATAAACCAAATTTTCAGAATAATCCTACGTCCCGTTCTCCGTAAACGTCTAAGGTACCATCCACCGTGAGTGACCCTGTATGTATAGATTGTGTGCGAGACATCAAAAATCTGAAATGTGTGTTTTCATTAATTAATTTTTTCTTTGTTAATAACTGGCCAATATTTGAAACTGATTAATGACTAATAGGTTAGTTGATAAGTGAAACGTAGAATGGAAAATTCCATGAAGGGTAAAATTGATCACTCCCGAACTATTTTACCCAATTAAATCAATAACCATTCGCAATACCGAAGTGGATTAATTAAACCTAGCTGTTGAGAATCTTTTGATATTTATTATACAGTGTCTATGTGTATTTTGATTATGGAATTGTGGAATTTATGATAAACCTCTATTCTCGAGTTATATATATATATATATATATATATATATATATATATATAAGTTCGATATAATTTCTAGTTGCGAAATCGAGTTAATTAGAAATTCAAAGAATGGCAATTTATTTCGGAATATTGAAGTGAAATGAAACATCTATCTTTCCAGCTTTGATTGAACTAGATGTTAGGGCTCAGATGCCATCCGTATCCTCGCAGATTCTCTTGATCTGTTGTGGACTTCAGCGGTCCTCAAAGTGATTCCGAAGATATCTTCGTGGTATCTATTTTCGTCCTGAAAAACATTATCTTCGAATAAAATTCCATATGATGTACCTACAGTTATTTATTGTTATTCGCAAATGATATCTATAAAGTCACTATACTTGTTTTACTTTGAGGCAAAAATGAAAAGTTTATCGAACCACATAAGGTGATGATTTCGATTTTTTCCTGCACTAGTGCAACAATGGTATGCTCCAAGTGAACAAATGCGACAACGTGTCTTATAAAACGTATGCCATATGCAATTTTTTCTATTTTGAATTGATTTGAAGAAAAAAATGGATTTAATATCGACAAATAACAGAAACATCTTCGATTGGTAACAATGATGACATTGAAATAATTAAAATCTGACGTACCACAAGCGTAAAGCCCAGTTTACAGTTGAGCGATTTTGATTATTGCAATACGAGCGGTGAAAACTTCAATATTGTTATTGTTTTTATTTGTCAATTTAAATCAAATTACACTCTGAATTGAAATTTACCAATAATTGAAACATTGAGTTTTTCACTGCTAATATCACCAAATCCAAATCGCTCAGAAGTAAACTGGGCCTAACTCTTCTGACTTTCATTTGACAGTTCGATTGTACCAATCTCCGAATAATAAAAAATGCGTATCGAAATAGAGGCTATTTCGACACGCATTTGCGTTGCACAATGACTTCATTATACAACCAAAATAGAAAAAAATCATTTTGCTCTCATCTGGTAGATATTCTACTACAGCATTTTGTGATCATGGCAAACATTAACGCCAGTCGAAACAAATATAAACGTAGAGTAGACCGGTGACAACAGTAACATTCTGTGTATACGTCGCTATAAGATATATGTTATGCTTTATTCAAGTTGGCCTATACAGGGTCGGAACAATATTACTTCTTCAACTGGGTTCGTGAATATTTAAGCAGGAGAAAGAATAGTGGATGTAGACATAAACACACTTATCTCAGAGTACAAATATCTATTTAGCATTCGAATCAATTAGACAGGCAAAGTCAGCAATATAAATAGGATTTCTTACATGTTTGGTGGTTGATCACAATCATGGTAGCTTTTCAGATGATTTCGTGAACTAAACGAATTACGAGTATTGAACTCTGAATACCGGCACAACAAGATGACTATTATTTACTGGACGAAAACCAAACTGTCTGATGGAAATCCATCTTTCATTATTCTGCAAATTCACGTTCACTTGTTACACACTTAACGAGGGTGGCACTGAGATTACGAACTGAGGAACATTGTCTGGAGTCGATAGCTTAACTGTTGGATCTTGGAACTGCTTTGATTCTAGTTTCAGAGCTTTTATAGGGACTTTTCATGAGAAAATTGATGGAACCTCCCATCCCCGCTAATTACTCTAAGTCATGGTTCATGTCGATTTTGCCAAATGTAAATCATTCTACAAGTATGGTCATGTTTAAGAGCATTTAATATAAACTATTTTAGATATAAATCTCATATCTTTGCCCTTTTTCCATTACTCTTCGATCAAGTTAATATAAATGTTAGTTAGTTGAAGGTTACTGAGATAATTAGTTTTTGCGGCTGCAGATCTCATGCCCATAAATTATACACGAGCTAATTTGAAGTGTAAACATAACTAACGTTCCTATTGATTCCCTAATTTCCTCTCCTCGAATGATCCTTCCTTCAATTATCCTATAGTCATCGTATTGTGCCTCGTATCTACAAAATCTTTATATCCTATATGACCTATATCATACTTCATTCTTGTTATAATATAATATATGATTGTTCTTAATAATCTCGTAGATGAAATTGCCATCCCAAATGCATCTAATTCGTACATTCTTTAATAAAACAAAAATTTCCTTGAGTATAAACATTGCTTGGTACTTAAAGGAAATATCGGCCGGAGAACATCAAATTTCTTTATATTTTGAGCCGAGACGATTCCTCTAGCGACCCATATGAATATTAAAAACAGGTGGCCACTTAAAAGGATATTTGTTGGTACCTGATATCGAACTCGTTACGATTCATTCATTGGTTTTTCTGGACGATAAAATATATTGACAAAATTTGGCATCATTACATATATATATAAACAAATTCGGTACCTACTCAAAGATGCAGCATATATTCCTTATTTACAAGAGTACCCCACGTATAAGTTTCAAGACTATCAAATTTGGGGGGGTTATTTTTTTCTGAAGATGGCGGTGCAAAGTGTTACAATCTTCCCGTGTTATTACTATATTTTCCCCGGTCTACCTACGTCAAAAATTCATTCGGCTACTTGGACAATTCAAAGTTTCAAAAGCAGTTAGTAATATTGGAAAAACATTCCTTGAAATGTAAAGGACATATTGTATGTTGTTTTGTCCAATTGTTGTGACAATTCCATGTCTTCCCAGATAGCACTGGACGTCCATTTTATGTACATTTCAAGTCCGAACGTCCAGGACCTAGTTTGGACGTTTTGGGAACGTACATGCGTGGACGTTTCTAGGAAAACACTGTTTTTTTTAGATACAAATGTGATTCATTTCTGCTTCGAGATACAAATGCGATATTAATGAAATAAATGGTAAATATCAGCTGTTGGTATCGTTTTCCTCATCACTGCTCTAACATAAAAAGTTACCAACTTCGAAGATGCGATATAAAAGAAATCGCTATATCAAATTCCATATAAATTTGAGATAGGTGTCCATAAATGAGTATGTCGAAATAAGAACTCAAGAAACCCCAATGTTGAAAAAATATATAACATTTAAAATCTTGTTGGAAACCATGACTCCTGGAAGTGGTTCGGATTCCAGCAGAAGCTGATGTTGGTCTCGCTTCTTCCACCCGTATGAATTTGACTCATGGGGAGTTCCCAAACTCGAAATTGCGATATATAAATACATATATATTATAAATATTAGACAATAATAATTCATATTATAATTATATATGTCAAATTGACATATATAAATGATCAAGTAATATAAACCATTCAAAATTATTGTTGTTCAAATCTCATATTGATTTTTACGAATCGAGATACATATATAATAAATCAATAAGAAGACAGCAGCTACCATACTAGGCAGATTGATTCGATAACGACAGTCAAGCAACGTCAGGCGAGGATAAAACTTGGATGGGTGACCGTATAGTTCGAATGGCTCTTTTTATTTTACTCGGACCTATTATGGACGTCCCCAAGACATTCTGATTAGTAACAATGGACGTCCCCAAAACGTCCATAAGACGTCGGTCGTCCGGAAATGGACGTTTTTAAGACGTCTCGAATGTCCAGAGTGGACGTTTTTAAAACGTCCCTAAGACGTACTTGTGCTGACTGGGTTGTGCAATGAACACCAACTTTTTGCACTTGTTGCATTAATAACTATATTTTTAGCAGAACAAGTATCATAATATAATTTACTGAGTGATGAACAATACTCCTTCCCAAGAAAATATTTGTGGTGAAAATATAAGGTATCATTCGTCAATCATAAGTAGGTTGAGTGTGTGGCAACACAAATTAAAAAAAAAGTAGTAAGTAAACAAAGAAATGGTGTATTTTGAAAATATTCGTAGAAGAATTTCATGAGATTCATAAAATCGATAAAGTACTCGACCGACTGTATATTCATGTGCATGAACTTTAGTGTTCTCGATTGGAATCCATATTGATCCTGTTGGTCACATAATAATGGAAGTAATTCATTTTCTGATAGCAAACTCTCTCTACTCGGATAACTACCTACCCTGCACTGAGTGTTTCTTTCTTCTGCCGCATGGTGTCGCCACTTCCAACTGTCTCTTGGAACGCGGCTCAGTGCGGTCAAATAGACGCGACTAAAATACATTGGGACAGGCAACGCTTCGAGTGGAGATCTCACGGTCTCTACTCGGATAACTACCCTGCACTGATGAGGGCCAATAAGCCCGAAACCGGTCTGTAGGTTGTTAGCCTGTCTCGATGTGAATTTGTCATGTATCAGGGAAAAAGAAACATTTGCCATTAGGTTTCTTTATATCTGTTAATAAAAAAAACTTCCATATGTCGCGAACTTTATGTGTGACACTGTATGTATCGCAACAAAATTTTGAGAGCTTGAAAAGAAAATAGAAACCTAAATTTCCAAATAAAAAGTGACAGCTGAATTCTCAAAATGGCTGCTGAGTGTCATATTGAGTGATTTGCTCTGAATATGACACCTAGTATATTATTTCATTGTCAAAAACTGCTCATGATTCCTAACAATTCTTCTGAAATGAATGATAAGAGAATCCTATTTTATATTCACCAACTCTGCCTATCTAATGGACTCAAATGATAAATATATATTCGTACTCTGACATATTTGTCTTTATGTCTACAACCACCATTATTTCTTCTGCCTAAAGATTCACAAACCCAGTGAAAGAATTACCTAATGTTGCAATAACCCTGTATAGGTCAACTTGAATTCAAGAAAGGTTGCATAAAAAACTCATCTCACCCTTAGTGATAACATGAAATCCTGAACCTGACTTTCTGTCATGCCACCGTATTTTTGGATGATGGTCTTCAATGTTTGGTATACATGCTCTGCCATGGTGCAATCTCCGCAAACATAAAAGTGGCCTTTCTCCATAACAAGAAATCGGTATATTTCTGCTCCTTCTTTCAGTGCCAAGGTCTGCACGTAAGTCTGGAATTTGAAAAAAATCTGGTCAATTATTGAACGATTAGACTCGAGAGACTACAGAGAAATTTTTATTGAAATCATTCCATGAATCCCACTCTTAGACCAATGATGCTGAGTTTCCCATATTCATTCGTATTTGGATACTTAATAAAAACACCAATTTTAGCATGCCTAATTTAACTTTTCTGTGTTTCACATTTACAATTTCTAACGCAGAAACAAACTGATGCTAGTGATGCTAGCTGAAAAAGAGAGCTTTTTACCAATCTATCATAGGTTACCTATATCACATTTTTTTTGCCTCTTAAAATTCACAGAATAATTGAGCAAAAATTACAAAGATCAATAAACAAAAAATACAGTTTGGTGAACTATGGTTGTGCTACAAAACATCTGAACAAAAAAAAACTGTCAATACTTTAAAAAGTGGACTGTAAGAAATACCAAACGAAATATTAACAAATCAAAACAATCAAGCGTTTAATTATTGTTGATCGAACAGTAACATTGTCGTTCTAAATAGAAACCTAGTAGGCTGGATCTATAAATGTCTGTTCACACAAGTTCCAAACACCAAAAGATGAGGTCGCTACTTTATAGAAGTCGCTGCTTATTTGTTCAAGTTTTTTCTCTGTCAGGGACCCAATTTTATGTTGAAGATATGTTCATTTTTTTTTCAAACTTCAGCACATATTATGTATCTTAAATAATCTGACATATTCTTACTTTTATTCATATTTCAACAGTTTTTAGGAAGTCGAAACACTTGTTATAGTAAAAACACAAAACTCGTCCTCCTTTGAACTAAAACACCACAAATGCTTATATTTGATTGTTTTCAATACTTTCTAGTGTGAGAAATCGATATTTAAAAAAATTAAACCTTTTTCGAAAGGAAGAGACTTTGATTTGTCAACTCGTCAGCTCCTTCATGCTCGGTTCTCGATGGGTTTTTAAATGTTTTGAAGGGCAATTTTTTTCAAATATACCTAACAGTTTCTTTTGCTGAAAATTGTTGAAAACAAGTAAATGTGTGTTTTAGTTACCAGAATGACTAATTTTTGTGAGCTTTCTTCAATGGAAACGAATTATGCGTGGAGCAAATAAACAATAACTCAAAGTTAGTGATTGAAATTGTATCAACTATTGTACAGTCGATATCCCAATACTTTCACTTGTCTCTCATTTCAGTCTCTCAATATTGAACATGTTTTTTCTACTTTGTGACATTACACACTTTTCACAGCCACATCACTGACTCTGACTGACGATGTTTTTTTTTTTCTCTTTCCTGATTTTCTGATCAATGAATCACTGATATCGAACAATTCTTTTATTGGAACAGGAGCTTCGCTACGCTAAAAGGAAGTCGCATGATTCAAAATCTAATTGATAACGTTTGGTTATGCCCAGTAGGACACTTCAAGTTCAAAATAGTTCACGGTTATTATGAGAAGATGTCTCTGCCTTACAGAAAAAGATACGTTATTGTTTCCAGTGAATAGACAATATATTATACCGTCTACTAGAGGAGTTCATTTAGATCGACAATGTCTGTCAAAAATCTGCTGCGAGGGTAATCTCGCAATGTCGAATCAGGTATTTGATCCTTCTAGAAAATTACACTGACAATTTAATTCATGCACTAAAAATGCCATATGTCGCGATGTTATGTCATTATGACAGTATTACAGTATTATGTAAATTTTTCTCAAACTTGCGTTGTCAGAAAAGCACCTTGTTTGTGGAAATTTCGCGATATGGAGAGTCTTCGAGTGGATAACTTGCAAAAGCCATCAATCATAATGTACCTCGCAATACTGTGAATTCAACTATGTCAACTTGGCGACAATTTGCGATGTTTTGATTGGAGTTACTACCACCGCTCAAAATACTAGCTTGCAGCAAACTATTAACAAAAGACAAGAAAGTTCTGAAAATCATGTTTTTAAATAATTGTGTTTTTAACAATTGTAATTTTCCGTTGAATCGAATAAACTGATTTATATCTTATTTTTCAAGCTATTGATTCACATATTCATTAAATTGTCTTACCGGTAGTTTTTTTGGGTCGAAGTTAACTTTTAACAACATTTATAAATCGAATTTTGTTGTCATTAGGCAATTCAACTTGAAAAACTGGCAGAAAAAATTACTGGTCCTACGGACCTACGGAGGGATTAAGTCAAAACAATTTTTGCTGAGTGAAAAAACAGATAATCACGATACACACCTTTGGTGTATTCGATGCCCTCGACAAAGCCAGAAACACCCTGTCTAGCACCCCCAATTTCAGCAGACTCGCTTTCTCCTCCTTGTACAAGTCCATGTCCTCCGTTCGGCAACCAAAAAAGAGCCACATCTTGCCCAATTTCTGTTTCTGTTTCAACTGCACCTGCCGATGTTGCCAAAACGCCCTGAACGGAGCGATTCCGGTTCCAGGGCCTACTAGGATCACTGGTTTGGTCAAGTCGTTTGGAAGATGAAATCCTGGTGCACTGAAATGCAGAACGGTACTGTGATTGTTCGAATACTGGGAGAAATATTATTTCATACAGGGATTCCTCGACGATAGGTTTAGATAGGTTTACGAATGATCGAGAGTTGTCATCGACAAAAAGCACCCTGTACATTTTCGAAAGTCATAACATAGTGTTTATTGTACGTTATGAACTCGGAGCTGAACTACGAAACCCTAGATTGTAGATTGTATGGGGTTGTCGTTAAGGCTGTGCAGCCTCTCAAGCACTTAGACCTATTGGATCTTTTGTGCATAACCCTTAATCTATTCGAGGCCCGGGATTCCGAGACTTCGTGCAAAGTTTATCAGTTTCCTGGGAGTTAGGTTCCTGATGTCGGAGGGCTCTAAGAAGGCCCCTTCCAGGAACTTGAGCCTCTTGCAGAAGAGTGCTGAGCATTCGCAAAGCAAATGTTCTGCAGTTTCTGCGAAGTTCTCGCAGTAGCGGCAACTATCACTCTCTGTTTTGCCCATCTTCTTGAGGTGATACCTCAGAGGACAGTGTCCAGTGAGGAGTCCCGTTACCAGTTTCAAGTCTTTTTTGTCCAACTCGAGAAGCTGTTTAGCTTTCCTTGGCGAGAGGCTCACTAGCCTTTTCGCTTGTCTTTGTCCTGGCACTTTATTCCAGTGAGATTTCATTTCATCCAGTAGTGCACCTACACTGGTTCTGGCTCGAGATGGCCGCCATAAAGGCAGGAAATTCAAATTTTGCTGACGTCATCAAAGATGGCCGCCATGACAGCTGTCATATGTCACCTGTCATATGTCAACTGCCATATGTCATATGTCTACTGTTTAGTGTTCCATGCCGCTGTGTCATCTGTCAAGTTTTCCATAGACTACCCGACCAATCAGAAGCCGCCATACCCCCCTAACCCCCTTAGGCCTCCGCTGTACCCACTCAACCGCTCAGGACTTCGCTGTACCCTCTTGGCCCCCTCAGGTCTCCGCTGTACCCCCTTGGCCCCCTTAGGCCTCCGCTGTACCCCCTTGGCCCCCCTCAGGTCTCCACTGTACCCCCTTGGCCGCCCTCAGGTCTTCGTTGTACCCCCTTAGCCCCCTTAGGTTTTTGCTATACCCCCTTGACCCCCCTCAAGACTGCGCCCCCTTAGCGCTCCGCATCCGGAAACATGACGTCATATTTCATTTAAAAAAAGTCCTTCTATCGGCGGGATTTGAACCCCAGACCACCGGATTACGAGTCCGATGCGTTCCCACAGAGCTATGACCACTATATAATTTAATTGCAGTCAATGTCGATGCAACGTTATCGCACAGCGTGACGTAGTCGAGCAGATCCGTCCCAAAGATAAGAGAACGTAGCAACCTCGGCAAGCGGGGAGCAGGGAAACGAACAATGGCTTATTCATTCATTAAATATCAGTGTATTGATAGACATAATCGCATTCAAGGTCAGGTTCGCTGCATTCCATTGATGATTCAACATGATACAATATTTCGCGTGACGTTACAAAGATAAGAGACGACAAAGCGACTGACACCAGACGTTTGAAAAAATAAGGCATTGATGCCAGACGTTTGAAAATATCTGGAAATATACTATAATGCACCTACAGCTTACACAAGTAGAATCCGAACCACCACGTGTGAATACCTTAAATTGATGGATAACGTTTGACATATGACAGGGTGTGGCTGCCTGAAGTTAGGCGTCTGACATTTGACGTATGACGTTAACATTTCAAAATGGCCCCCGACATCTCAAGGTTACCAACTGTTTAGTAATTTTCGTGTTATAAAGTGAATATACCTTCATCTTACACAGGTAGAATCCGAACCACAGCATTTATATCGACGTGGCAGAATCCATGAACTCGTTAATATAAAGATGTCAATAACAAAATGATTCATTTTCTCTACGAATTATCAAAAAATATTCACTTCCGGTTTATTAAAAAGCGACATAGAGATAAACTTATGTTTTATTCGTGATCCCTATGACGTGTAGATTCCAAAAACAACAATTTCCGTTTTCACTTCCGGTTTCCATTTTTCCACTTAACATAGTAATGTGGGTACTCTGAGAGGAGGATTTTTCACTGACATTCCAAATATATCATCTCACCTATGTACAAAATCTCAAGGTTCAAGAGATAATTATCAAAATAGATCGAAATAATGAAATAAGCAATGGAATCAATACATAATCTTTCTGAGTGTTGCTTTCCTGGCCGATCCAGCTTCTCGACAAATTATCACAAAATATCCACTTCCGGTTCATTAAAAAGCTATATAGAGAAAAACTAATGGAATATTCGTGACCCCCATGACGTGTAGATTCCAATAACATCAACTTCCGGTTTCACTTCCGGTTTCCATTTTTCTACTCAACATAGTCATGTGAGTACTCTGAGAAAAGGATTTTTCACGGATATTCTAAATATATCATTTTACCTATGTACAAAGTCTCAAGGTTAAAGAGATATCAATCGAAATTTATCGAAATAATGAAAAAATATATGTAAACAATTCACAATCTCTTCGTGTAATGATTTTCTAGCCGATCCAGCTTTTCGACGGATTATCAAAAAATATTTACTTCCGGTTTGTTAAAAAGCGACATAGGGAAAACCTAATGTTTTATTCGTGATCCCTATCACGTGTAGACTTCAAAAACATCAACTTCCTGTTTCACTTCCGGTTTCCATTTTGTCAGTAAACAGGGTCATGTGGGTACTCATTGAAAAGGATATTTCACGTACATTCCGAATATATTAACTTACCTATATACAAAGTCCCAAGGTTTGCGAGATATCAATCAAAATTTATCGAAATATTAAAACAACAATAAAAACTGTTCACCATCTTTTTGAGTACTGCTTTTCTAACCGATCTATCTCCTTGATGAATTATCTAAATATATCCTCTTCCAATTCGTGAAAAATAGAGATATAGGGGGAAAAATGAGATGTTAGTGATCTCCATAACGTTCGGACATCAAAACAACAACTTCCGGTTTTACTTCCGGTTACAATTTTTTCAGTAAACAGAGCCATGTGGGTACTCTGAGAGAAGGATTTCTCACGGACATCCCGAATATATCAACTTACCTATATAAAAGAACTCAAGGTTTGCGAGATATCGACGAAAATTGGTGAAATAATCGAAACAACACTGTTACACGCAAGAAAGTGCTATAAAGAGTCGATTTGAGTCCACGGTTAACTCATGTTTCTATCTTATTAATCAATATTCTAGTAGGAGACTATAATTTTTATACAACTCATATCAGGGAATGCCATTTACACCATTATGAAAACCTAGTAGGTGAAATGATAAATAGGAAATCGATAATCAATTTTGGAGTAATCGATAACAAATGGAATATGATCGTAACTCTCGAGGTGAATGTTTCAAGGTCATAGAGTTAATAAAATTTCAAAAAAAAAAGCTCTGATCAAGGTATGTTTATGAATTCCAAGGCTATATAACTATTAAGATCATATTATATTGGAACCAGGTACTTCAATCATTGATCTTCTCAAAATATATGTCTCGAAACAGAAATAATTTTGTTTATTCAGGATTGCACTTTCAGCATCGGCAACACATGGAATATTATCGGAAATATCGAAGTGAATATTTCTAGAACTAAGAATTTTCGGAATTACAAAAACGGAGCTCTGATAAAGGTATGGTTATAAATTCCAAAGCTGTATAACTATTTAGATCACATTATATTGAAGCCAGATACTCCAATCATTATTCACCTTGAAAAATATGTCAAGAAACAAATATACTTTTCTATATTTGGGATCGCACTTTCAGCAAAGAGAATATGTGTCAACGTCTGCAGAAATCAATGCTTTCATTCACAATATTTTCGATAGCTCTAACGATGGAACCAACAGGCTGATAAAATACAGGGATGTAAAAACTATCTAGTATGGAAGAAATATACTGGGTGTATGAGAAATTACACTCAATATTTTCAATAGGTGTACGGTTCGAAATATACAAATGTTCTGACTGGTACAGGATGTATCAAGAATTAATGATGACGTTTTACGTTTGATAGGTATAATTTGATAGTTGATGCTTAACGACTGGAACTTGAGAGTCTTGGTCACGTGAGGGTGGATATGGTTATATTATGATCAGTGACGAAAAGAATTTTATATTGATGAATTATTGAAAATGAGTTCCTATATTTTCATGAAAATGCGACATAGGGGAAAACAAATAATACATTTATGATCCCCATGATGAAAGAAGCTCACATTCTTGGTTTTACTTCCGGTGTCATCATTTTTCCAGTGAACGGGGTTATATGGGTACTCCGGAAAAATGATTTTTCACGGACATTTCGAAAATTCGACTTGCATATATTTTGAGTCTAAAGGCTTGCGGGATATGAACCAAAACTGATATTAATTGATAAACATTCAAAACGATGACAAACCTTACGAATACAACGCACATATGTCGCGCAAATATAAAACGTCTAACATATATCATGCTAACGTCATTTATCCGTCGAAGATTTATCAGACAAAGTTATAAAATTTTTGAATACGATGATTCGCATGATAAATTTTCACGCCTTCATTAAACGAGTAGAAAACATCAAAATTCATCACGCATACATCACCAATGCGTCGCATATGCGTCTAAAATACGTATAAAATTTTTGAATACGATGATTCGCATGATAAATTTTCACGCCTTCATTAAACGAGTAGAAAACATCAAAATTCATCGCGCATACATCACCCATACGTCACATATGCGTCTAACATACGTCATGCAAACGTCACACATTCTTCGAAAATCTATCAAACAGCGTGTGAAAAACATAACAACGATCAATAACGTACTGACATCACAAATCCAAAATGGTAGCTGTTAAAGTTTAGCATCTGGCATCTGACATTCGGTGTCCGACATTTGACGCTTGGCGTACTGAGATTTCTGTTGTTCACCAACTTAGAGTTGTAGATATAAAAATAAACATAGGGCAATCATTGAAGAACATTGAATATGTTAAAAAAAACATGACGCATGCGTTGTGCATACGTTGCGCATACGTCATACATACGTCGTGCAAACGTAGCGCCTACATCGAAAATCCATAATACAACGTGTTTAAAACCTTGAAATGAGAAATAGCATGACATGATATCCATCACACATTCATTTTATGACGTTGAAAATTTTGAAAATAAAAACTCCACGCACGCGTCGTACGTACACCACGCTGACGTCGTGCCTTCGTCGGAAATCTACCAAGCAACGTATAAGAACTTCAAAAACAATAAATAGCATGACGAACCGTCAGGCATGCGTCATATATATACTGCATCGACGTCGTGTCCTTGTGAAAATGAAAATGTTCAAAACGATTTATAAATCTAATAACCATCACTTATTCATTAAACAATATCAAAAACTTTGAAAAACACTACACGAAAATTGTAGAGATGTCATTGAAAAATTCAACGACAGACGACAAAGAGTACTAGAAGCAAGAGAAGTGAGTAATTGAAAGATTCGACGATAGGGTCTATAGGAGTGAGTGAGTCATAGACGAATGACCCGGTGTTGAAATTATTATGATACAGGGTGACACATAATTCTCAATGAATCATCACATGGAATATTCACTTCCGGATGGCGGAAGATCTACGTGACCGAATAGCTATGTTCAAAACTTCAATTATAATTATTAACATTAGTTTTGAATTCGTTAAATTATGGTTACATGAAAATAGGACAGTATATGACAAAATACATCAAGAGTATATTCATTTCATTATTGCTTTCAAATTCAAGTTGATCTATGTAATGAAATATGAATAATGAATCATTATTTACCACCACTTTTACAATTATTCACCAACAGATGTCAACTTCGATGAAAAACCCATACACTTAGTTGAAAAACCTCGATATCAATATAATGATGGATTCAGGAATGCTAGTAAATGGAATAATATCAAACCTAACGTCATACATGACGTAGAACCTGACATCACACGCGACGTCTGAGACGTGTGTAAGACGTTAGACTCAGGTTTTCGATCAAGTAAGCTTCATGAATGTGGAAGAGGATCGTTTGGTAGGTCACACATTTCTTTTCAAGTTCTCAAGAAATTCGCAAATTCATTGAATGGATCTGGTGGTAACAATAATCATTTTATAAAAAATAGAAAAATAATCCACTTTCATCTTTCAAATTTGGTAAATGTTATACATCATAATTCCTAGGGGAAAAATAAAAACGAAAAATTATAGATTTTTATATATATTTCTCACACATTATTCAAATCTCTCAATACATTCATTTCATGAAGGAACAAATATTCCCTGAGTGCATTACTTACTAAACTATCATTTGATATTTCACAAAATGAATACAGAGCTTCAAAATAATCAATATAACCAGCATCTTTATTGAAAATCGATTTAATCAAATTCAAAATATTATTATAAAATGTACAGAAGTTCATTTTTTCCAGTAAAATCACCCGATGGCCCACTAAACTTCGATGAACTTGAAGGATCTGCGTAGCATCCTCGACACCGATAAGGAACTCGACATCATGTTTTTTGACGAGTAGACATTTGATCCCATCAAACACCAATTGTGATATTTTGCAGAAATCTCCACATGGAAACGATACTGGCTCATATTCATCTTGGTGGGTTGGTAACTTCTCGTAGAAAAAATTGTCCAATGCTCGTTTCAGTAAATCAGTGAAAGTTTTCCATTCCGTTGTACAAAAGGATTGTTTATTTGGTTTGTATGGTTGTGATAAAATTATAGATGGATTGAATTTTCTCGCTGGACTCAAACCCACTCCTACCTGGAAGGCTCTCAACTGGAATAATGTGTAGAGTAGGTAATGTTTCTCGGCTCGGGCTGCATTTTCGTACATCTCCAACACTTCATCTAATTCTTGATGATATTTCGCATTATTGAAAGATGATTCGGTGAAATATGAATCAATATCGTCTTCTGACACACTCACATAACCACTATCTCGACTTGATGTTGACATGATAGACTAAGTTAAAATATTATCAGACTGAGATCAATTTCATGTATCTATTTATAGTCTCCCTCCACATTCGAGAACAATAGAGTTGAAATCATTATTGCGAGATGAATCTTGACATATCAAATATGAGAATAATGCTGATTCAAGTAGAATAGCAGAAAAACAGAGGTATTACATGAATGCGTTGCTTATCTCCCCACATGATGCCCTGAGGAATGCAAAGTTGCATATCGAATATGAGATGTAATAAACATGATGATTCAGGGAGATAACATCAACATCATCACAATCTTTGAATTATGGTCGTGATTTATGATATCATCATCGACCACCTGCGAACTTATCAAAGATCTCTTCTATATTGTCGATTCATCTGATGAAATACAGAGAATAAGCATGACATTATCATTGCCAAATGAAATCCGAACCACCACATGTGAAAACCCCAAATTGATGGATAATATTTGACGTATGACAGGGCTGCTGGAGTTTGGCGTCTGACATCTGACAGTTAACGTTTGACGATACGTCATGCATACGAAGTCTTTTTTCTATAGAAAATCTATCAATCAACGCACAAAAACTTCAAAAACAATGGAAATCATGACGAAACGTCAAGCATGCGTCATACATACATCGCGCAGACATCGTGTATTTCTAAAAAATCTATCAAACAATATATTGAAACTATAAAAACGAGTAATAGCATGACTAGATATAATGCATTCATCAAATAACATCGACAACGATAAAAAACATCACGAATACGTCATGCAACTTATGTCAACTGTCAAGTATTCCATAGCGCTGTGTCATATGTCAATCGGAAAGTGTTCCATGATGCTGCTGATGACGCCAGAGTATGGAAACGCAACGCGTCATAGACTACTAGCTCGACCAATCAGAAGCCGTCATATTCCAAACCACTTCTTTTTTGGCGGGAAATTAAAGTTATTTTTATGATATCACCCCTTAGCCCCCCCAGGTCACCGCTGTGCCCCCTTTATGCGCAACACGTTAGACTCTGAGTTTAGGTGGGGCTTCGTGACGTTAGATTCAGAGGTTAGGTTAGGTTGGGTCTCGAGACGTTAGACTCAAAGGTTATGTTAGGACACCGTGACGTTCGATTCTAACGTTAGGTTAGGTTGGATCCCGAGACGTTAGGTCGTTAGGTTAGGTTAGGTCGGAGACCTAACCTATCTTCTGAGGCTAACGTGAATGAGAATCGAATCGAATTCGATGTTATTTGATGAATGCATTATATCTAGTCATGCTATTACTCGTTTTTATAGTTTCAATATATTGTTTGATAGATTTTTTAGAAATACACGATGTCTGCGCGATGTATGTATGACGCATGCTTGACGTTTCGTCATGATTTCCATTGTTTTTGAAGTTTTTGTGCGTTGATTGATAGATTTTCTATAGAAAAAAGACTTCGTATGCATGACGTATCGTCAAACGTTAACTGTCAGATGTCAGACGCCAAACTCCAGCAGCCCTATCATACGTCAAATATTATCCATCAATTTGGGGTTTTCACATGTGGTGGTTCGGATTTCATTTGGCAATGATAATGTCATGCTTATTCTCTGTATTTCATCAGATGAATCGACAATATAGAAGAGATCTTTGATAAGTTCGCAGGTGGTCGATGATGATATCATAAATCACGACCATAATTCAAAGATTGTGATGATGTTGATGTTATCTCCCTGAATCATCATGTTTATTACATCTCATATTCGAT
Organism: Chrysomela aeneicollis; assembly: GCA_029955515.1. Classification (NCBI taxonomy): domain Eukaryota; kingdom Metazoa; phylum Arthropoda; class Insecta; order Coleoptera; family Chrysomelidae; genus Chrysomela; species Chrysomela aeneicollis. The sequence goes on along the minus strand of JARUHQ010000026.1, from coordinate 367,981 downwards.
ATGCAACTTTGCATTCCTCAGGGCATCATGTGGGGAGATAAGCAACGCATTCATGTAATACCTCTGTTTTTCTGCTATTCTACTTGAATCAGCATTATTCTCATATTTGATATGTCAAGATTCATCTCGCAATAATGATTTCAACTCTATTGTTCTCGAATGTGGAGGGAGACTATAAATAGATACATGAAATTGATCTCAGTCTGATAATATTTTAACTTAGTCTATCATGTCAACATCAAGTCGAGATAGTGGTTATGTGAGTGTGTCAGAAGACGATATTGATTCATATTTCACCGAATCATCTTTCAATAATGCGAAATATCATCAAGAATTAGATGAAGTGTTGGAGATGTACGAAAATGCAGCCCGAGCCGAGAAACATTACCTACTCTACACATTATTCCAGTTGAGAGCCTTCCAGGTAGGAGTGGGTTTGAGTCCAGCGAGAAAATTCAATCCATCTATAATTTTATCACAACCATACAAACCAAATAAACAATCTTTTTGTACAACGGAATGGAAAACTTTCACTGATTTACTGAAACGAGCATTGGACAATTTTTTCTACGAGAAGTTACCAACCCACCAAGATGAATATGAGCCAGTATCGTTTCCATGTGGAGATTTCTGCAAAATATCACAATTGGTGTTTGATGGGATCAAATGTCTACTCGTCAAAAAACATGATGTCGAGTTCCTTATCGGTGTCGAGGATGCTACGCAGATCCTTCAAGTTCATCGAAGTTTAGTGGGCCATCGGGTGGTTTTACTGGAAAAAATGAACTTCTGTACATTTTATAATAATATTTTGAATTTGATTAAATCGATTTTCAATAAAGATGCTGGTTATATTGATTATTTTGAAGCTCTGTATTCATTTTGTGAAATATCAAATGATAGTTTAGTAAGTAATGTACTCAGGGAATATTTGTTCCTTCATGAAATGAATGTATTGAGAGATTTGAATAATGTGTGAGAAATATATATAAAAATCTATAATTTTTCGTTTTTATTTTTCCCCTAGGAATTATGATGTATAACATTTACCAAATTTGAAAGATGAAAGTGGATTATTTTTCTATTTTTTATAAAATGATTATTGTTACCACCAGATCCATTCAATGAATTTGCGAATTTCTTGAGAACTTGAAAAGAAATGTGTGACCTACCAAACGATCCTCTTCCACATTCATGAAGCTTACTTGATCGAAAACCTGAGTCTAACGTCTTACGCACGTCTCAGACGTCGCGTGTGATGTCAGGTTCTACGTCATGTATGACGTTAGGTTTGATATTATTCCATTTACTAGCATTCCTGAATCCATCATTATATTGATATCGAGGTTTTTCAACTAAGTGTATGGGTTTTTCATCGAAGTTGACATCTGTTGGTGAATAATTGTAAAAGTGGTGGTAAATAATGATTCATTATTCATATTTCATTACATAGATCAACTTGAATTTGAAAGCAATAATGAAATGAATATACTCTTGATGTATTTTGTCATGTACTGTCCTATTTTCATGTAACCATAATTTAACGAATTCAAAACTAATGTTAATAATTATAATTGAAGTTTTGAACATAGCTATTCGGTCACGTAGATCTTCCGCCATCCGGAAGTGAATATTCCATGTGATGATTCATTGAGAATTATGTGTCACCCTGTATCATAATAATTTCAACACCGGGTCATTCGTCTATGACTCACTCACTCCTATCGACCCTATCGTCGAATCTTTCAATTACTCACTTCTCTTGCTTCTAGTACTCTTTGTCGTCTGTCGTTGAATTTTTCAATGACATCTCTACAATTTTCGTGTAGTGTTTTTCAAAGTTTTTGATATTGTTTAATGAATAAGTGATGGTTATTAGATTTATAAATCGTTTTGAACATTTTCATTTTCACAAGGACACGACGTCGATGCAGTATATATATGACGCATGCCTGACGGTTCGTCATGCTATTTATTGTTTTTGAAGTTCTTATACGTTGCTTGGTAGATTTCCGACGAAGGCACGACGTCAGCGTGGTGTACGTACGACGCGTGCGTGGAGTTTTTATTTTCAAAATTTTCAACGTCATAAAATGAATGTGTGATGGATATCATGTCATGCTATTTCTCATTTCAAGGTTTTAAACACGTTGTATTATGGATTTTCGATGTAGGCGCTACGTTTGCACGACGTATGTATGACTTATGCGCAACGTATGCACAACGCATGCGTCATGTTTTTTTTAACATATTCAATGTTCTTAAATGATTGCCCTATGTTTATTTTTATATCTACAACTCTAAGTTGGTGAACAATAGAAATCTCAGTACGCCAAGCGTCAAATGTCGGACACCGAATGTCAGATGCCAGATGCTAAACTTTAACAGCTACCATTTTGGATTTGTGATGTCAGTACGTTATTGATCGTTGTTATGTTTTTCACACGCTGTTTGATAGATTTTCGAAGAATGTGTGACGTTTGCATGACGTATGTTAGACGCATATGTGACGTATGGGTGATGTATGCGCGATGAATTTTGATGTTTTCTACTCGTTTAATGAAGGCGTGAAAATTTATCATGCGAATCATCGTATTCAAAAATTTTATTCGTATTATAGACGCATATGCGACGCATTGGTGATGTATGCGTGATGAATTTTGATGTTTTCTACTCGTTTAATGAAGGCGTGAAAATTTATCATGCGAATCATCGTATTCAAAAATTTTATAACTTTGTCTGATAAATCTTCGACGGATACATGACGTTAGCATGATATATGTTAGACGTTTTATATTTGCGCGACATATGTGCGTTGTATTCGTAAGGTTTGTCATCGTTTTGAATGTTTATCAATTAATATCAGTTTTGGTTCATATCCCGCAAGCCTTTAGACTCAAAATATATGCAAGTCGAATTTTCGAAATGTCCGTGAAAAATCATTTTTCCGGAGTACCCATATAACCCCGTTCACTGGAAAAATGATGACACCGGAAGTAAAACCAAGAATGTGAGCTTCTTTCATCATGGGGATCATAAATGTATTATTTGTTTTCCCCTATGTCGCATTTTCATGAAAATATAGGAACTCATTTTCAATAATTCATCAATATCAAATTCTTTTCGTCACTGATCATAATATAACCATATCCACCCTCACGTGACCAAGACTCTCAAGTTCCAGTCGTTGAGCATCAACTATCAAATTATACCTATCAAACGTAAAACGTCATCATTAATTCTTGATACATCCTGTACCAGTCAGAACATTTGTATATTTCGAACCGTACACCTATTGAAAATATTGAGTGTAATTTCTCATACACCCAGTATATTTCTTCCATACTAGATAGTTTTTACATCCCTGTATTTTATCAGCCTGTTGGTTCCATCGTTAGAGCTATCGAAAATATTGTGAATGAAAGCATTGATTTCTGCAGACGTTGACACACATTCTCTTTGCTGAAAGTGCGATCCCAAATATAGAAAAGTATATTTGTTTCTTGACATATTTTTCAAGGTGAATAATGATTGGAGTATCTGGCTTCAATATAATGTGATCTAAATAGTTATACAGCTTTGGAATTTATAACCATACCTTTATCAGAGCTCCGTTTTTGTAATTTCGAAAATTCTTAGTCCTAGAAATATTCACCTCGATATTTCCGATAATATTCCATGTGTTGCCGATGTTGAAAGTGCAATCCTGAATAAACAAAATTATTTCTGTTTCGAGACATATATTTTGAGAAGATCAATGATTGAAGTACCTGGTTCCAATATAATATGATCTTAATAGTTATATAGCCTTGGAATTCATAAACATACCTTGATCAGAGCTTTTTTTTTGGAAATTTTATTAACTCTATGACCTTGAAACATTCACCTCGAGAGTTACGATCATATTCCATTTGTTATCGATTACTCCAAAATTGATTATCGATTTCCTATTTATCATTTCACCTACTAGGTTTTCATAATGGTGTAAATGGCATTCCCTGATATGAGTTGTACAAAAATTATAGTCTCCTACTAGAATATTGATTAATAAGATAGAAACATGAGTTAACCGTGGACTCAAATCGACTCTTCATAGCACTTTCTTGCGTGTAACAGTGTTGTTTCGATTATTCCACCAATTTTCGTCGATATCTCGCAAACCTTGAGTTCTTTTATATAGGTAAGTTGATATATTCGGGATGTCCGTGAGATATCCTTCTCTCAGAGTACCCACATGGCTCTGTTTACTGAAAAAATTGTAACCGGAAGTGAAACCGGAAGTTTTTGTTTTGATGTCCGAACGTTATGGAGATCACTAACATCTCATTTTTTTCCCTATATCTCTATTTTTTACGAATTGGAAGAGGATATATTTAGATAATTCATCAAGGAGATAGATCGGTTAGAAAAGCAGTACTCAAAGAGATGGTGAACAGTTTTTATTGTTGTTTTAATATTTCGATAAATTTTGATTGATATCTCGCAAACCTTGGGACTTTGTATATAGGTAAGTTAATATATTCGGAATGTACGTGAAATATCCTTTTCAATGAGTACCCACATGACCCTGTTTACTGACAAAATGGAAACCGGAAGTGAAACAGGAAGTTGATGTTTTTGAAGTCTACACGTGATAGGGATCACGAATAAAACATTAGGTTTTCCCTATGTCGCTTTTTAACAAACCGGAAGTAAATATTTTTTGATAATCCGTCGAAAAGCTGGATCGGCTAGAAAATCATTACACGAAGAGATTGTGAATTGTTTACATATATTTTTTCATTATTTCGATAAATTTCGATTGATATCTCTTTAACCTTGAGACTTTGTACATAGGTAAAATGATATATTTAGAATATCCGTGAAAAATCCTTTTCTCAGAGTACTCACATGACTATGTTGAGTAGAAAAATGGAAACCGGAAGTGAAACCGGAAGTTGATGTTATTGGAATCTACACGTCATGGGGGTCACGAATATTCCATTAGTTTTTCTCTATATAGCTTTTTAATGAACCGGAAGTGGATATTTTGTGATAATTTGTCGAGAAGCTGGATCGGCCAGGAAAGCAACACTCAGAAAGATTATGTATTGATTCCATTGCTTATTTCATTATTTCGATCTATTTTGATAATTATCTCTTGAACCTTGAGATTTTGTACATAGGTGAGATGATATATTTGGAATGTCAGTGAAAAATCCTCCTCTCAGAGTACCCACATTACTATGTTAAGTGGAAAAATGGAAACCGGAAGTGAAAACGGAAATTGTTGTTTTTGGAATCTACACGTCATAGGGATCACGAATAAAACATAAGTTTATCTCTATGTCGCTTTTTAATAAACCGGAAGTGAATATTTTTTGATAATTCGTAGAGAAAATGAATCATTTTGTTATTGACATCTTTATATTAACGAGTTCATGGATTCTGCCACGTCGATATAAATGCTGTGGTTCGGATTCTACCTGTGTAAGATGAAGGTATATTCACTTTATAACACGAAAATTACTAAACAGTTGGTAACCTTGAGATGTCGGGGGCCATTTTGAAATGTTAACGTCATACGTCAAATGTCAGACGCCTTACTTCAGGCAGCCACACCCTGTCATATGTCAAACGTTATCCATCAATTTAAGGTATTCACACGTGGTGGTTCGGATTCTACTTGTGTAAGCTGTAGGTGCATTATAGTATATTTCCAGATATTTTCAAACGTCTGGCATCAATGCCTTATTTTTTCAAACGTCTGGTGTCAGTCGCTTTGTCGTCTCTTATCTTTGTAACGTCACGCGAAATATTGTATCATGTTGAATCATCAATGGAATGCAGCGAACCTGACCTTGAATGCGATTATGTCTATCAATACACTGATATTTAATGAATGAATAAGCCATTGTTCGTTTCCCTGCTCCCCGCTTGCCGAGGTTGCTACGTTCTCTTATCTTTGGGACGGATCTGCTCGACTACGTCACGCTGTGCGATAACGTTGCATCGACATTGACTGCAATTAAATTATATAGTGGTCATAGCTCTGTGGGAACGCATCGGACTCGTAATCCGGTGGTCTGGGGTTCAAATCCCGCCGATAGAAGGACTTTTTTTAAATGAAATATGACGTCATGTTTCCGGATGCGGAGCGCTAAGGGGGCGCAGTCTTGAGGGGGGTCAAGGGGGTATAGCAAAAACCTAAGGGGGCTAAGGGGGTACAACGAAGACCTGAGGGGGGCCAAGGGGGTACAGTGGAGACCTGAGGGGGGCCAAGGGGGTACAGCGGAGGCCTAAGGGGGCCAAGGGGGTACAGCGGAGACCTGAGGGGGCCAAGAGGGTACAGCGAAGTCCTGAGCGGTTGAGGGGGTACAGCGGAGGCCTAAGGGGGTTAGGAGGGTATGGCGGCTTCTGATTGGTCGGGTAGTCTATGGAAAACTTGACAGATGACACAGCGGCATGGAACACTAAACAGTAGACATATGACATATGGCAGTTGACATATGACAGGTGACATATGACAGCTGTCATGGCGGCCATCTTTGATGACGTCAGCAAAATTTGAATTTCCCGCCTTTATGGCGGCCATCTTGAGTCAGAACCGGTGTAGGTGCACTACTTCATCCGCTTCCCAACGTCGGAACTCTTCTCTCGAGTGGGCTTTGGAAAGTCCACAGAACGGTTCCGGCCCGAGAAATTGTGTATTCGCATCTTCTTTGGCAAGGCAGTCTGCTTCCTCGTTACTTTCAACTCCCTTGTGACGTGGCACTCACATCAAAGTGACCTGGTTGTTCGCTGCCAGTTGTCACAGGGATTGTTTACTACAGTCCGTCGCACTCTGAACAATCTGAATTCTGTTCACACTGTTCGCTAGTTCAATCCTTCAGCTATTATCTGTCATAATTCAAAACATGAGGTTCTTCAAATGAAATTGCCACAAGGTGTTACCTGAAACTGTGCAAAATGTCGGAATTTTCAACTTAGACATCAGAGGCATAAAGATGATATCATCACCTTGTGATATTTCATGAATTGTCTTCCTATCTCTTCCATTCACAGGGTGATCTCAAAAAATTAACTTTTTGGTTCTGCATCAGTCATAACTTTTTTCCTCGTCAACCGATTTTCAAAATCTCAGTCTCATTATGTCAACATTGAGGAGACCCTTGATCATTGATATTCATTTCGAGTCAATACTGATCTTAATATCCCTTCATCTAACGTTTCAGCTTCAAAATGAGCCTGAGATTTCGAAAATCGTTTGAGGAGGAAAAAAGTTATGACATCAAAACCAAAAAGGTGATTTTTTGAAATCAACCTGTAAATAAAAGAGATTGAAAGACTATTCGTCGTCTTTATGCCTCTGCTGTTAGTTGAAAAAAATCTGCTCTTCATTTGGGATCCTTTTGAAAACTCCGAAATTTTGCACAGTTCCATTAAACACCCTGTAGTGATTTTATGTTGAGCACCTCATATTCTGAATCAAGACAAGATCATAGTTGAAGGACTGGGCTAGCAAGCAGTGTGAACAGATATCAAATTATTCAAAGCAGAAAAAAATTATTTATATTTGAACAATGGCAATATTTTGTTTATGAAAAAATGATGTTGAGGGTAGCCCGAAGAACGAAATGAAAATTGAAAAAAATAAAACGATAGTGTTAAAGATATCTCACCTTCTCACAAACATAGCCACCTCAGAATTCATTGGAACATCTTGCAGATAATTGGAACATACACCATAGTGTGTTTCGCCTTCACCATCTGGGGAAATATAATATACATTGTGGTAAGTATCATTCATTGCCCAAATCACAATATGAGAATGAAATCAGGCTTGCCAAGTTCTCTAAGCGAAAGAAGGCCACCTTGTTGAAATCCAATTGGATGAAAAAATGATCGGAAAAATCAGTTCCGACTTATGTTGTTGTTCCGTTGTCGGCATTGCTTTGTATTCAGATTGGAAAAATTGTAGTGATTCTGTAGGACCATATCTGAGCTGGAAACAGCCAATCTGAGGGATGAGGTCTTAGGACCGTCCTACAAACGGCTCTTTACGCGATAGGCACCCTCGGGGTGAGAACTGAGGTTCGCCCTGTATCATCTTTTGCTCCGTGTAGGTCCTGACATGGGAAATCACTTCTATTTGTTTAGCCCAAGAGACAATACATGCCAAGGTTTGCTATGATCCTGGTCGACCTGACCACGTGAGCGAGGCATTTTATTTCAACTAACAAGGTATTTGGCCGTTACATTGTGAAATTATACTGCCCTGAATTTACCGTTCATACTACGCTACTTTGGTCCAGCTATAGAAGTAGATGGATAGACCTTGGCTAGACCTTATGAGAGAGTTTTTTGCAGGAATGTCTTCTCTGAGAGGTCGAGTTGTCAATTAACACTCCTATGGAATCCCTTCTTCTTCGTCTAGACGCAATAAAGACGCAGGTACATTTTTTCCGGCCATGTTTCTTTACACATGCAAAGCAATTGATGAACAAAAATTATGGTAGTTCTACTCTGTGTTTCACTGAACCCTAAACGGAATATGACTGGGTAGTGATCAAATCAACGTTGTAGGTTGGAATCAAAACAGATTGAATCGTTCATTGATCACGATGACAGCCAAATTTACAAAAATATTACGGACCCAGGGCTGGCCACACCGACACTATATCAACACGAGCTCAATTTATTTTTGTAAACTTGGCTTTCCTTAGAACATCTTGAAGTAAAATAACTAACACATTGAAAAAAACTATTCGAGAAAGGCGAAAAAACTACCTGCATAGATAATGTATATGTGAGGTTCGAATTATGCGCCAAAAATATAGTTTCCTATTTTGGTTGTATAATGTGCAACGCAAATGCGTGTCGAAATAGCCTCTATTTCGATACGCATTTTTTATTATTCGGAGATTGGTACAATCGAATTGTCAAATAAAAGTCAGAAGAGTTAGGCCCAGTTTACTTCTGTGAGCGATTTGGATTTGGTGATATTAGCAGTGAAAAACTCAATGTTTCAATTGGTAAATTTCAATTCAGAGTGTAATTTGATTTGAATTGACCAATAAAAACAATAATAACATTGAATTTTTCACCGCTGGTATTGCAAAAATCAAAATCGCTCAACTGTAAACTGGGCTTGTGCGTCAGATTTTAATTATTTCAATGTCATCATTGTTACCAATCGAAGATGTCCCAGTTATTTATAGGTATTAATTCCATTTTTTTCTACAAATCAATTCAAAATAGAAAAAATTGCATATGACACACGTTTTATAAGACACGTTGTCGCACTTGTTCACTTGGAGCACTCCTCGCTTCGCTCGTCCTACTCCAAACAACGCGTGCGACAAAATAGCGTCTTATTAAACTTGTATCATAATATACTATCATTGTTCGTTCTCAGGATATTCATCAATGATATACACTATCGAGATTTCAATGTGCTGGAGATATTTTAGTGATCTCTTATGAAACAGCTGAACACATGGCAACTTCACAGATTTGAAATATTTTCTCCAAATAAAATAAAAATGACTTGCTAATCTTCACAAATTGAAGTAATTCATGACAGAACATTTATTTGTGTTTGTTCATCTCAAATTCTTCCTAAAACTCTAGTGAAACTGTAAAATATCACTCTAATTTACATTTCCAAAAGGCGATATTTCCTCAAGTATATTTTTTTTGAAATTTCCGCCAAACACAAGAAGACGAACGTCACTGTACAACGGGGTTTCTCCACTGAAATATAACCAATAACTGGAACGCTAATATAGGTAAATGCGCGGGGAACTTATAGCCCAACTATGCGAACTGAGATTTCAGATTATGCGCCGACGCAGTAAAAGTAAAGGTATGAAAATCATGTCTTTGATCACTACAACTGTATACATTTGATGACGTACGTCTGTGATAAGATGAACCAAATCAGACGCGGCATGGCACTTTTTGTTTCGTGTTAATTCTCACTGGTCAAGTGGTAAATGGTCATTCGCCAAATCCAAATCAAAGAGAAGTTGTTGCATATCGTCAATTTGCCCTGTCTGATAGTTTGATAAAATTTTCATAAACAAAAAAGTTTGAAGGTGTATTGCTGCAATGCAAAAACTGCAGTACTAATTCTAGTTTAACCTTTTTTTGGTGAGTTGAGATTGATACTTATACTTGACCTATATCATTTTATCTTAAAATCATCCATTTTCAGTTCAACTAAGAATAGACATTGCTCATGAATGAAAGCTAGATATTGGTAGATATCCATCAAATATCGAGACTTTGAGCCATGGAAATGTGATTTGTGAAGAACATATCATCATTGATGACATCATATAACTTCTGGTGATAAAAAACGACTGAAACGTGATTCAGTTCCCAGACTGAATCTTGGTCCTCAGAAGCCTCTGTCAACTATCCAGCGAACAGTGTAAACAGAATTCAAATTTTTCAAAGCAGAAAAGGATATTCAGATTTCAACAGGGGCAAAATTTCGGGGTGCGACGTTTTTAGTGTTGAGTAGTTTAGAATATATACATATATTATAATATAATGTGCTTTATTCTATATGGAAATTGTTTTTTGCCTGTTTACTTACCATATTGTGTCACAGGAACTAAAATCATTATTACAAAGATTGATTGATCACAAACTTATTTACTGTAGGACATGGATTATAGAATAGAATTTAGTCGTCGCTGAAGAACTTGGAATAGTTAAAGAAAGTTTGGAAACATACAATCAAGACAATATATATCCAGAAAAATACAAACATTTGATTAATTAAAAATATGAAAAAATCTCACCACCAGTTTTGATTTAATTCGGTTGTATAATGCGATTTCCATAATTCGCCCCAAAAATTTTGGTTTCACCCTGGAACTGCTATTTCAGATAATCCTTTATGTAATGTTTCTCCAGAGATGTTAATGTTGATAATTGGTCCCAAAGCACAGTCCAGGTGGTCTGTGTACCAAAGGCTAGACCGGACCTGGTTACAGTAATAGTGCGCATGCTCCCTGCCTGATTTATTTTCAGTCTGCGCGAGATTCAAAAGGGTCTATGCTTGAGAAGTTTCTTTGGTATTCCAGTTATTGGTTATATATTTCAGTGGGTTTCTATGGATGCAAAAGCGATCAAAATTCACCAATGGAAAAAATCCCACATCATCGACCTCACCTTGTGTTTTATAGACGACAACCGCCACAGTCAAGTGCACTTCTCCCTTATGCAGTACCGGACTGGAAGAGATCGAGTAGAATCTTGGCTGCAAGATGCTGAGTTGGGCAATCAGCAGCGGCGCGAAAGGGGTCACAGAAGGAAACTCCTCCAAAACTTCCAGTAGGTGGGGGAATCGCCAGTGCCTCCAGTCTTCGTATGTAGCCGAATCCTTTGCGAGAAGTGAATTTTAAGTATGGTTGAATAGAAACAAGAATTATAAGATTATGATTGACCTGAAGCGTTTTTTATTTTCTTTTTTACCCCCTTCTTTCAATATTAGATGGGGATGATACTCGATGAAAATCGATAACTTAACACTAAACTAATATACTTAGTACACTACAATTAGTGAAAATCTTGTAGTGTACTACATTAGTGTAGTGTTCAAGGGTGGTGTTTGGAGTATGACGAGCGAAGTCCTCTAATTGCAGTCAGTAGCTGAATTGCATACCTCATTTTTCTTTAAAGTCTTGAGAACAAGATTGTTGTTTACCTTTGAAGAACAAACCCACTAGAATAGTAACATCCCAAATAGATTGAAGCCAACATGAAAACAATATTTATATGTTTTTTCCCTCACAGAGGTTGCCACATCTTAACATTTGAAAGTGATAATCATCTCAAGACCACATTTTCTCAAGTTGCCTCATTTATATAGTAGTTTATAGAAAGCACGTCTTTCTGGAGATTGCGACATTTCTGGTGAATTCGCCAACGCCGCTAATTTCGTTCAACTGATAATTGACCGAACGCTGACAGTGACAGTACGGCAAACGGCATATTTCCAGTTTTGTGTGAAATTTTGAATAGGATTTCACTTAAAAACCTCGTTCATTCTGTTCAAGCCGAATTTAAAGGATAGTGAAACGCTGTTAAATGTGTGAGAGACGATTTAAAAGTGTTGACCAGAATGAAACATTCCACTGGTGAGTCACTCAGTGTCGTATCGTTCGTTGTATAAGCATTATCCACCCACCCTGTTATGAAAAACAATTTTTGGTAATTTGAAAACATTCTCGGGATGGAAAGTTAGTGAATATATGTGAAAATGTGATCAAGAAAGATAATATTTCAAGAGACGCTAGAGTTTGCTCGCATCATTTCACTACAAGTGATGAAATGGTTTGACTAAGTGGTAAGAAAATGCTTAGAGCTGTAGATAAGCCTATATTTAGTGGAATAACAACATGTTTGATGTTATATTTCTCAAGTTCGACTATTCGAACCTTTATATTGCCACAAAATGAACAATAAAGTTTTGACAGTGAATTAAATCTACTATCATTCGGGTAATGAATCCAAGAGGTATATTTTCAGAAAACTTTGATATTATACATTGTTTTCATTCAGTCTCATTGATGCGATAATTTTGCTAGTAGGTCAATTTATTCAAATTCAGACCCTTCCAAGATAGTGAGACACTGGTACTGGGGGACTATGTTGTTGTCATCTTTGTTTAAGAACGAGGTAACCCTAGCAACTGATTTAGATGTTGGCTTCAAACAACTACTGTGGTAATGATTGACTCTAGTTTTATGATCGAAGTTGTTAACCAACTTTTTTGGTTTGATGCATTCACTCTGTGTGATGTTATTAATTCATTTATTTCTGACAGTGACATTATAAGCTTATATCGTCATAGTTACGATATCTATAATGAGGGTCATAACTCCCTTGGGATATTAAGGTTCACCTTTTACAGGTGAAAATGATACAAGAAATGCTTATAAACGTTTATATGTAATGAAAACTAAGACCGTTTTATTTCTCAATTCAATACTGTCCTCCAGATACCCCTCTGCCACCGTGGAACTTCTCCAACCTCCGTGTCTTCTTAAGTTTGTCATAGTTGCTCCTGCATTGGCTAGGGCAGTAGCAGAAGTGCGACGAAGGCAATGTCCCGTATAGGTTAGTGGGTTTGGCAATCCTAAATACATTGCGATTTTGCTGGGAATTTTGCCAAACATATTCTTTCCAATTGGCTGAGTTGTACATTTATTTTGTCGGAAGCTCAAAAAAAATCGTTTTGTACCTTCAGGACGCGAGAACATATAAAGTCTCAATAAATGCAAAGCAGAGAACTCTTTTTCATCCACAACTGTAAATTTCTTCGATACACCAGTTTTACTTTCCGGTACGTTCACTACCATAACAGTATCCCGGTCCTCTATATCTGCTATACTCATATTTAGAAGTTCCTGAGTTCTGCATCCTCCAAAATAACCCATAATTAGAACAACCTATAACAAATAAAACGAAATAAACAAACGAAAAAGAAAATTAAGAGAAAAAAATTACCTTATGCAATAAATGAATTTCATTATTATTTTATTATTAATTTGATGACATCTTTAGGAGATAAGACAGTAGACTTTTTCGGCTTATACCCCTTACTTTTCCGTTTCAAAAAAGCGTCTAGTTCGTTGAACTTGGTGATATCTCTTTTCTCATATATGATCACCATCGATTTGAGCATTGACCATTCAGTCCATAACGAATTTGGGCTAAACGTTTCTGACTGCAACGAATAAATACAATTATTACCAAATCTACCAGAAAATACTGAAAATACTTTACCAGTTCTTGAAAATATGCCAGAAAGACAGTTTCGTTGGCATCTTTTGACATAACATTTCTCTGTGTCAGCCACTTCAGATATAAGTTGTATTTTTTTTGATATAGGGCTTCACTTTTCGATGGAAGTAATGATTGTCTTGCTTTTTCCGCTTTTTTTATAATATCCTCCATTATATCAGAAAAAGATCGTCGATTTGTGGTAAAAAATAAACACGTTTTTAACGGAAAAACATTGATTGATAAAGAAAGTTTGCTTATAAACATGTAACATAGCGACAACCTAGCAACAACCAACAATGCTACAATCAACGCTACCTAATTCAAATATACCAGAAAGGTTATGAATTTAAACATTTCTTGCGTTCTAAATATGGACATATTGTTATGAAAATCGGTCAAAAATAAAATTATCTATGTACCACGGGAATTATAGAGCCTTAATAACCTCTGGCAATTGCTGTCCCTCGGGCCAGAGGCCCTCGGGACGCAAACTTTGCCATCGGTAATTAAGGCCCTCATAATTCCCTTAATACATAAATAACTATATCGTGAACAGAAATCAAGAATAATAACCTCAAAACTTGTTTAGTTATGTGGGATTTTCTCAGAATACTCATCATTTTTGGTACATAGTTGCTAAGTGTCAAATGATGTATATTGATTATTCATCAATTTCGTTGCAAAATCTAATGCATTGGACCGAGTTTGGTATAAAGGCATTTGGAAAACTCATGTCATGCGAAGCTAGAGTTGCAAGTCATATAGACAGGTCGATACTTTTAATGAGGATTTGTCTGATATTTTGAAGTGGGGATCTAATTATCTTGTGAAGTTGTAATGCAACCAAGACTCCTGGCTGTGTTTTCTCAAAGAAGGCACACCTCTCAATGCCCAATATGATGATGATTCTATCAAATCACCATTATCACCTCATATCTCTTATAATAACTGAGATCCCATGGTGGAGCCCCTGTATTTTTTGTGGAAATCTAAAATAACTCTTGTGACAGCCAAGTCAATTGGAAATTTAAATTTCATTTGCTTGCCCTGTATTGGCTGTGGTACAAGTAATACATAGTGAAAAAGACACGTGTCGAGGTGATAAAACCATAATTTTGGTGTGTGGTGAAGTTGTGCTCATAGACGAAAATCTCTTTATCCGCATATTTTTCAGTTCAGTGCTGAACTTCATATGCTCGAGTGTAATACTTTTATATCACCAGAGCTATCAAGTACCAATCTTTCATCTTTTTCTCCACAGAATGTGTTCTAGCACCGTAAAAGGGGACTATGAAGCTGAGCACATGTGTTATTGCTTTCGTAATTGAATTTTCAAGATCACATATTCTTGTAGAACTCATAATAACATCGCAAAAATGGATTTTTTCATATCATGCTTGACTTGTAGAGCACTCACGATGATTCGAAAAATATATTTCAATTATTGAATTATACAGTATGACACAGTTTTCAGTTCTCAAACAACTTTACAACTTTTATGATAGATGGATTTTGAAAAGGCAGTTTCGTTCAGTTGAAACAAATGTACCTACATCACTTAACAAGTGTGTGCAAGTTTTTTCTTCTGAGGCTATATACCGGAGGGTGTAAGTATACAACTCACCTCTGTTCTAATGGCATATTATATCAGCTATTTTGACAGATGAATGATTGGGATTCTCACGATCTGTTGTGCATTGAAACTTTGGCAGTATAGATCCATATATGTAATAACAACTATATGGATAACACCTATTCTTCTCTTCACTCGAAAGTGAAGCCAGTTTTGGAAAAACAAAAGACTGTCTGTCTTGCTAATGATGAATTGTGCGCATGCGCGGGTTTTGACGAGTTGAATTCCACTGACGTTTTCGGAATTTCAAAAGTTAGGTATATTTGTTAACCTAAATTATGTAGAAGAGCGTTAATATGGTTATTAATATACTTTTTTACAGAAGTGATTAGTGATTGATAACAATGATCGGTTAAAAATTAGCCCACGAATCTTTTTCCGATGACTTTATCGTCACAGGTTTCTCTGCAAATCGCAAGTATCGCTTTGTAGATCACATCCATTTCTGCAGCTATCATCAACTATTATCCAATATCGTCCAACAATCCATCGATAAATGAATATTTGAAAAATATATGTTATGATAAAATAAAAACATCGAATTGAAGGTTACGTGACACATTTGATTGAATCAACCACATTAACTATTTATGCTAATTGCAATCATCCCTATCAACATAAAGTTGCAGCCTATAATAGCATCATGATCCACAGATTGATCAATGTCCCTTTTTCATTAGAGAATTTCAACAAAGAACTTAACATTATAAAACAAATCGCAGTGAACGATGGGTATGAAGTCAACCTAATAGATGAAATTATTGCTAAAAAACTTCATTCAAGAGCTACTAGTCAAGTTTCATCTAGTGATAAAAATACTGATCGATATCATAGAACATTAACATACCTTGGACAGACTACTCAAAAAGTAGGTTTATTTGAGACAACAAGACATAAACATTGCTTACAGAACAAATTACACGTTGGAGAGGTTTATCAAAAAAGAGATTTCAAGACGAAGTATTTTGAAATCATTCTTCGAAATAGAATTGATACAATTTCAAATTTGAAAACTAGTATGAATGTTCCTTCATGTTCATGCAAATGTTATTTCAAAAAGCAATTATTCTCGAGTGAAGTTGATATTACAATGAGTTTTTCTGATTTTTTCAAAATTGCAGACAAACTGTACGTTCGAAGATTTCGAAAAAAGTTATGATTGATTCTTATTATAACATTGAAATGCCTTGATATTCTGAATGGAAACTGTCGGATAGTTATTGAGAAAACTTGAAAAATACCCAAAAAAATTACGTTTTGATTTTTTTTCCAAAAACTGTTCGACAAAAATTTTTCAAAATCTCAAGAATTTTTTTATCTGAATGCCCAAATATCTTTGACTCTTTTCAGAATGATAGGACGTGTCGTTGATTTTCTATGGGTTTATATGAACCTTGAAATTGTAACTTGGGGTAACCTTTTGGAGGACAATGTTCATTATCTTATATAGGGTGCAAATGTTGTTGTTCATTGTATTATTTCCCCAGTTTATCACATGTCGAAAAAGTAGATCTTCATTTATTTTGTGATGCCAGTGATAAGGCGTATGCTGCAGTTGCCTTTCTCAGGACAGTCGGTGATAGAAAGATATACACAGCGTTCGTGACAGCAAAATATAAGATCGCACCTTTGAATCAGCAAACGATTCCTAAATTGGAATTACAAGGTGCGGTACTTGCATGCAGAATGGCAAAAACTATACGTAGAGAGTTGGAATACGATATTGAACAAGTTCATTTTTGGACGGACTCCATGGTAGTTTTGCAGCAAATCAGATCCGAATTCAGAAGATTTCCTATTTTCGTAGCTTGCAGGCTGGGAGAAATCCATGAGGATACTGATATTTCACAGTGGCATTGGGTGCCTTCGGAAATGAACATCGCAGATCAAGCAACGAAAGAAATCAAGAATATCAATCTCCTACCAGATGGTGATTGGTTTTCTGGACCAGATTTCATTAAATCTCCTGAAACAGATTGGCCAGTAGAACCAAAATGTTCCAGTGAAAGTGAGAAGATTCTTGTTGTGAATTTGGATAACGATGAAAGTTTTCGGATGGAATTCCCAGATATTTCCAGATTCTCGAAACTGAATCGACTCATTCGATCGACAGCATGGATTTTGTATTTCGTGAAAGTAGTCAAGATTCCAAAACTATTACGTCCAAGTACACTACAATTAGATGTAACAGGAACCGAAGAAGCCAAAATGTTATGGGTTAAGAAGAGTCAGGGTGAAACTTTCAAAGAGGATATAGTTATTCTCAAAAGAAAGAAATGTTTACCGAGATCAAGTCGGCTTCACAAGTTGTCTGTTTTTATGGATGAAAATTCCATAATACGATTGGGAGGTAGGATACCAGATAACGAGAAACTCAATATACCTTTTGAATCCAGGAACCCAATTGTTTTGGATCCAAATCACAAATACACAAAATTATTGATTGATCAGTATCATGAGGAATCCGGACACATAGGATTAGAGACAGTAGTCAATAATCTTCGTTTGAAGTATTGGATCATCAATGTTCGAGCAGCTGTAAAGAAAAGTTTCAAAAATTGTCAGGCATGTAAGAATAGAAAATGCAAACCACAGGCTCCTGAAATGGGATTGTTACCACCGGAGAGATTGGAAGCATTCACATTTCCTTTTTCTTTCGTTGGGATTGATTTTTTCGGGCCTATGACAATAACAGTTGGACGCAGAAATGAAAAGAGATATGGTGTTATTTTTACCTGTTTCACAATACGAGCAATACACATTGAATTAGCTGCATCTTTGGATACGAGTTCTGCCATTCTTTCTATTAGACGGTTCATGTGTCGAAGAGGACAGCCAAAGGAATTCAGGACAGATAATGGCACCAACTTCGTCGGAGCTGAACGGGATCTTAGAGAGTGTATCCAGGGTTTGGATCAGAACAAAATTGCCGACGATCTTGCTTCAAAAGGAATCATTTGGAAGTTTAACCCACCAGGAGCTCCTCACATGGGAGGAATTTGGGAGCGGATGATACGTTCCATCAAAACAGCTCTGAAGATAAGTCTCAAAAATACTAAACCTAGAGAAGAAGTTTTGGTAACCTTGTTAGCTGAAATCGAATACATAATCAACTCAAGGCCCTTAACACACATTTCTGTGGATCCGTGTGAGCCGGAAGCAATAACCCCGAATCATTTTTTGTTGCTGCGGCCAGGAAATGTCAAATCTTATGGCGATTTTCAACTTTCAAGTCGAAAACAGTGGCGGATCGCTCAGGCATTAGTAAATTCATATTGGAGGCGATGGGTACTCGAATATAGACCCACTCTCATCCAGAGGCAAAAGTGGCATGATGGAATAAATCCTGTCAAAATAGGGGACGTAGTTTTGATTGTTGATGAGAAGGCTCCAAGAAACCAATGGGTGATAGGACGCATTGAAGAAACATACCCTGGGAAAGACGGTATTATAAGAGTTGCGAAAATAATGACCAAAAAAGGAACATTTGTTAGACCTGTCACGAAGTTGTGCATACTACCTTTATCAAATAGTTGATGTTTTCAGATACACTTTGTCTAGGGTGGAGAATGTTGGAGACAGTTCAAGTATTAATGACACCCTATGAATCATTATATGTTATGTTGAAATGAAATATTATTCTGACATATGTTATATATTTGTCAAGTTCAATAAAGTCGAATATTGCTCTAATTCGTAATCAATTTGATATATAGCTCTAATATTGGTCCTTAATCAATTTGATATATAGCTCTAATACATTGTATGTTGAGTTATAAAATGAATTTGGTTGCATTTATAGCAGTTAGATCATACTTCAAGTATACTGATACCTGTGTGCTGCTGGGCACGGATATAATGCATCATGATTGTGAAAAGTAATCAAAGATGAAATGTCAAATACAGATAAACTAATCACGTCCAAAGAAGAATTATTACTGCAGGTGGCCTATATCAAGTCATAAACAGATGAATCTCAAAAGCGCCGAAAATATAAGTTATGGTCAACTTCGATTATCAACTAGAATGATAAAGCCAAGAATTTATGTAAAAATTACCCAAAAGGGCACTGATAAAAGGAGTAAATTCAGATAAGGGCGTATAGACATTGTAGTTTATGGGCATAAAACACATTAAAGGCATATCACTGATATCGATGAGAAAAATAAAGCCATTAATTCGAGGCTCGGTGACAAAATATTGTGCATGTGTTCTTTTGTCGAATTACCGGTTTGATAGAAACAAAAGGTAGATTTCGATATAAAAATGACCGAAAGTCAATCGAAAGCAGTCACAAACATGGCTCGGAGGAGCTAAGTTCCTTAATACCGTGGTCACCACGGTTTGTTTTGAGGCTAACGGACTTTTAAGTAGCTGATTCTTCGTCGACAGACATCAGAACATACTTTGTCCGTTTTGCAAGTTGTCGCTAGACATTGCAAAAGTTAGTCTCCAGGCTGAAAGTGAAGCTCAACAGTGTTTTTAAAAAGTAACTTGTACAGTTGAAAGTTTTCTCAGTTTAAACCAGTCAAATTGCAAGTGTCGCGAATTTCCAAACGAAGTGAAAAGTGAACCAGATACGAAATATGTAAGTTGCCCAAACCAGTTTATATAAATGCACGTAGGAAAAGATTTCAGGTCATTGACCCAGAAGTTAAAAAGGCACATGTTAGGGAATTATGCCATTCATATCAGAGGGTGTCGTTTGTCGGATAGTATAGTCAGGGTTGTACTTGAATATATTGAAGTATTTGACGTAGAATTTTCTGATCACAAAAGAGTGACTGACAAAATAGCTTTGTGTATTGAACTTGATGGGATAATTACTTGTATGATTGTAAATTTTATGTTGTATTCTTTTATGTGAATTAATATGATTATTTCAGGAGTACTTATAAATCTTGATAATATTTCTATGTCAGTAGACCACCATAGATATTTTTTGAATAAATACTTCATGTTCATATTAAGTAAATCGATTCCATTGTTATTCCATCCGCCTGTAAAACCTTACCCTAATAACATCTGTAGCTTACCACCTCACATATAGGACAAATCCGCTCGGCCTATTCAAAAATAATTTGACATCTTATCAACTAGTGAGGTGTGCAGCACACCTGAAGAAGCTACTGTGTTAGCGAAACATGTAGAGTTGAATATATATAAAATATATTTTGCGAAAATTTACAATGAATATGGATTTTCATCAAGTAACAGCCGAGTCAAGTGTAAATTAAATTATAGAACAAAAATATTAGAAATGAATGGCAAAAAATCATGTGGACGCTTGCCCATGACTATCACTAAGAACTCACTGTGGCTAGAAGATTGAGTTTCTTCTGTTCTTCATCGTTCGTTGCCATGGAAGCAAAGTGTTGTAGTAGATTTGGTGTAGGTGGCGTGGTAATGTCCAGATATCTACTGAACAACTCCCTCACCGAACACGATGGTAACCTCTCGTGTGGCTTCCAGTTTTTGATGATTCCTGAAGAATATAAGATCTGCTGGGTGCGCATAACGTGTGGAATACGAACGGTTAACAAAGTAGCCTTTGACACTTTAAAATCTCAACACGGAGTAAACGTTTTCCGAGGAATGTCATTAAGTGACAGCATTGTCGCTCGTGCTCGAAAATAATGTCATTAGTGGCGGCATATATGCGCTCGCATCCATCGTTGTAGAAAACGAACTCATTATTCCGTTGCATGATGAAAAATAATAGTGACAGTGAATTATCATTGCTAATTAGATCCTTTTACCAGAGGAATCGATAAAAAGTATTTGATGTGATATGATAGATTCATGACATGTGATGCTTGAATGGTGAAGATATCAAAGTGAGTATTCTAAACTAGTCCTCATTCTCAAACACCATTCCGTTGAATATAAACCAAACATGAGTTAGGCTGTGTGATAGACATAACTTTTCAAGTAGCCTCAATAGCCAACGGATTCAAAGTGCGACTTCTCAAGGAGTCAGCCTGAGTTCGATCCCTGGGCATGGCAATTCTTTTTCTTCGCGGATGATAGTACCCTCCATACCGCTTTCTCTTCCAGGGCTCCTATATATCTGCCCGTCAAACCAGCAATGAAGGAGGAAGAAATGTTAACAAAATAAATATGGACTTCTCTAGAAAAGCCGATCTCACTGTGCCCAACATAATTCAGTCAGGAGTAACCATACCATTGAAGTCATCCAATTCGATGCTTTGCGTTACTATCAGCAATAACCTTTCTTATGAAAATCACGTAAGGTCCATTGCCAAAAGTGCATCTCCAAAAATTTGGTTTGCTGTTTCGAGCTAAGAGCTATTTCACTCCCAGTCAGCTGCTTATGATCTATAAGGCACAGATCCGACCTGTCCTGCAATACTGTTTCTATATTTGGAGTGCGGCACCTAAACATATCCTGAAACTATTAGATTCTGTCCAAAAATGGGCAATTCGTCTCGTCGGTGATGCCTCGCTTACAAATTAGCAGTCTCTTCGAGATTAACCCGCCAAGTTCAGTCTTCACACCCCTTCGTGGTCACTTTAGAGACATGCAGAACTTCCCTTTCCAAAGACTCGTTCATCCAACGAACATCGAGACTTTGGATCTCATTGCCTAGGGAGGTGTTCCCCGAGGCATACGATCTCCAGAAATTTAAGAAAAACACCAACTCCTACCTTCTTTCCCTTGGTTCTCACGATGTTCTCTGAACATTACAGGTTATGCCATTTCGTGAGAACCAGAACATAAAAAACTCACGCAAAACATTGAATCATATCTACTCGCAGTCTAAGCCATTTCGTTTTCATTATCAAAAAAGAGAAAATTTACCATTCGATGTATGTGTCTCTTGTAGAAATTGCAGCTCCACAGGCACATCTGGATCAGTGATGCCTTTCAACCTCCTGATGACGCCATCAACGATTTCCGGTCTGTTCATAGCGAATACACCTAGGTGGTCTCCCGGTTGGTATGACAGTTCGTTTTTGAATTCCAGCAGCAAGGTGGCTTTGGCGGACTTGTCTCCATGTAGGTTGGTACGTCTCAAAAGTTTTGAACTGGACACCTGCAGTGAATGTGGATAATTAGATTTGGGTAGAGATTCTACTGACTAGAGGGTGACGATGAATGTTTTTCCCACAACAACAATCGAATTCTGAAGAATAATCAACCATGAATTCAGGCCATATTCTTTTCGAAAAGTACAAGTATGTGGGGGTACTCAAATTATCATATTGTCACAAATATGAATATATTGTAGACATTTCCATAATCTCAGAGTAATCTATAATTATAGGTCGATCATGTCTTTGTTCATGCTTCAATCTAAAATCTAATGAACTGAGAAATTTGGAAAAAGTACATGAACATAAACAAAGGCATAATGCCATTAAGATTTGGTGACCTCAGAACATCGAACTTTTGTGGAACACGAGAGTTATGAAAATAACTACAATATAAAAAGACGCGCACGGAAATAATAATCAAAGATCAAATGTCAAATACAGAACAGCTATATAATAAGAATTACTGTAGGCGGCCTATATAAAGTCATAAACAGATGAATCTCAAAGGGGCCGAAAATATAAGTTACTGGTCAACTTCGTTTATCAACTAGAATGATAAATCCAATAAGAATTCACGAACAAATGTACCTAAAAAAGGGCCGATCAAGAGGAATTAATATCATTGATATCAATGAGATATCAATGAGAATAACAAAGCCATTAATTTGAGGCTCGGTGACACAATATTGTGCACGTGTTTTTTTGTCGAATTGCCGCTATGAGAGAAATAAAGGGTTAGATTTTGATATAAAAATAATGAGCAAAAGTAAATCGAAAGCAGTCACAAACATGGCTCGAAAGAGTTAAGTTCATTAATACCGTGGTCACCACGGTTTGTTTTGAAGCTGACGGATTTTTAAGTAGTGGTTTTTTTGTCGACAGACATCAGAACATACTTTGTACATTTTTGAAAGTTTTCGATAGACATTGCAATAGTTAGTCTTCAGGCTGAAAGTGTTTGTAAAAGTATCTTGTACAGTTGAAAGTCTTCTCAGTTTAAACCAGTCAGTTTGCAAGTGTCGCGAATTTTAAGTATTTCATACGAAGTGAAAAGTGAACCAGATACAAAATATGTGAGTTGCCCAAACCAGTCCATATAAATGCACGTAGGAAAAGATTTCAGATCATTGACCCAAAAGTTTAAAAGGCACATGGTAGGGAATTATGCCATTCATATCAGAGGGTGTCGTTTGTTGGAAAGTAGCTAGGGTTGTATTAAAAAATATTGAAGTATTTGACGTAGGATTTTCTGATTACAAAAAGGTGACTGATAAAATAGCTTTGTGTATGACTATAATACTGATTTTGTGTTCTTTTATGTAAATCAATATGGTTCTTTCAGGAGTACTTATAAATCTTTATAATATTCCTATATGTCAGTAGACCACCATAGTTATTCGTTAAATAAATACTTTATGATTATATTAAGTTATTCAATGTCGTTGTTATTCATCCGCCTGTAAAACCTTACCCTAATAACATCTGTAGCTTACCATCTCACATATAGGACAAATCCGCTCGGCATATTTTAAAATAATTCAACATCTTATCAACTAGTGAGGTGTGCAGCACATTAGTTGGAGTAAGTAGTTTATTTAGTTAATTTTCTATAGATTTTAGGTTATGACAATACGAATAAGATCGTTCGAGAAGATCAAGCTGTAATATGCAGTCATATCCAACTACCTTTGACAGTTCAATAAGTGAAGAAGGTTTCATCAAGGGCAAGAGGTAGCTTTTTGTTAGTATGAAACCAATTAGTTGCATAGAATTACGCATTATTGACAAAAAAGTCATAGTCTTCAAAATCAAATCACATTCGAATCCATGTGTTATCATTGAATGGAATCCTACCTTTTTATTGTGACATTTCGATAGTCCGATGGATGCAGGTGTTGCTTGGGATTCCATGAATCTTACATTCTGTGCAGTAAGAGATTCACTTTCCAGAGTCATGGTCGCTTCCAAAAAAGTATCATCATCGTCTAGGCAAAATGTTTCACAGGCAACCTAGAATTGAGTATTCGAATTGGAACTAATGAAACGAATCATATGATCAAACACTTGTTTGCTATGACTTTCTCAAGCTGTAGTCAAAAAAATCAGTCCTTAAAACAAATTAGCTAAATTATTTCAGGATAAAAATACTAAAGTCCAGAGGAATGAAATCGAAAGAGTCAGTGACAACTTCAGGAATATTGATGTGAACACTATTAAGACAATATCTGATGATGAATATTACTCATAAGCTGGGAATCACTGTATAGATATTCACTATTCTAAAGGATAGATATGAAAAATATTAAAACTCTCAGAGTTACCTGATAGACAACCCACCTGAAAAATTTGTGGTGCCCATTTCCTGAAAGCCTGGTCCTGTCCACACATTTCATCCCCCGTCGCTAACTTCGATAGCCTTTCACCCCCCAACTCTCCCAGTAGATTATCCACGTATTTCCCGAAAGCACAAAAGTTGGGGTAGGCACTGGATCCGAGGGCGAAAACAGCAAACCTACATCACAATAGTCCATTTCAGTTCCTGTATTGTCTTGATATTCTTGATTCATTCGCAGAAATGTCGGAATAGCGTCTAGATAGCCAAGAAAGATTTTATCATTCAGAAATTCATAGCCATAGCCTTATCTGTCTTCAATCAACGCTTACAACTTGATATAAACTATAGTTTTCATCAAACGTCTATACTGATGCATTCTGAAAAGCATCTAAGAGGTTAAAAAAAGGTGGAAAACGAGCAGAAAATGACTACTTTCCTGGCTAATTCCACGCAGAACATCGAATTATATTCACTCGCAGTATTTTCGCTAAGTGAATACAAGTTTTCTATCGCCAATTGGTAAAGTAGTTCTAATTCGTTGCTTTTGTATGATGAAAAGTTCGAAAAAGAGTCCATCCTTGATATTCTGTTTCTTCTATGGGGAGCCAATGAATCCTGGATACCTTCTAGTAAGTTGGTATTCACTGATTTGAAATGGATGAACATTTGATATGTATCTCGAGAAAGAATGTTTTCTTATGGTGAATTGGTTGGTAGTTGGACATAAGTGAGTAGTTATCTTTGCTTGTTGTTTTTTCTCAGATATATCAGATCAAATTTAGAAGAAGATAGGATAAACAAGACTTCAAGGGACCGCGGGACAATGTTGCCATATTTCTCAGCATGGCTTGGGAGATAGAAAAGGCTTTGGCATTTATTCCTGATTGTATTAAGCTGAAACAATCATGCGTTCACAAAGAGATCATTCATTCATCTGTTGAACATGCTCCAAGTATGACGCTAAGCTCCCAAACCTAGACATGGACATCATGCGTATTGTTTAGTTGAAAGTTATTGATATCTCTAATAATAATTGGGATTGATATGTTCTTCAGCAATCCGTATTTATAAAGAAATAGTATATACAAATAAATGTTCTATGAACTTCTGCTGCGATACGATTTTGTTTCTGTGCTATAAACATAACCTAACCATGACGCAACTTGAGCACGATGATGATAATAATTATTGCACTGTTTGAAAGATCATGTGATTCATAAAAAGGTGGCACAATGAATTAGGTTTTTTTATCACGCTGGTGTACTTAGAAATGTTATATCATCTGAACTTCGGAGTATTTGACCATTTATTCGTATTCGTAATTTACCGAATGTCTTTGGACAATTGTGGAATCTCACCAACTGAGTGTTGTCAGCATTAAGGCATAAAAACGAGTCGATTCACCAGAGTTTCCTTGCCTATTTCGCCTACAGAAAACTTCTAGATTAGCTTTAATTATTGATTGATGAGTTCAACTATTGATACCTCTTCAATGTTTGAATCAATAGTTATTATATTTCTGGAGTGGATAGGTCGATTATTTTTTTACCAGAAGCATTTTTCGAATCACAAAAAAATTTTACAGGGTGATTCGCCTTCGAGAATCACAGATCATGCTGCAATTCGGAAATTTGTGAATGTATTGTATAAGTGTATAGAAATCCTATTCATCTTGTTCTCCGAAGTCACATGACCTGAAGTTCCGATATATTGCGTTCAAGATAATGACCATGCAAGAAAAATAGACATGCGGAAAAGTGGCATGCAATTGACCAATGGGTATTCTAGTCTAAGATTTGAACTGGAATCATCCTACAACCATCTGCTCTTCTATTGTAAACAAATCCAATGGTAGATTTCCTAGTAGACGAAAATAAATTGTTTCTCATGAACTTTTTTCTCTATATAGATTCTTGAATTCCAAGGTCCATCATCATCAAAGTTTTCGACAAAAACCTGGTTCTTTTCAATTCACGAAACAAGTATTCTTTCTTAACTACGCAACAATAATTACGTCGCACCCCGAAATTTTGCCTCTGTTAAAATTTTAATAAATCTTTTCTGCTTTGAACAATTTCAACACAGTTTTTTTTCAACTTTAACAGCAGATGCATGAAGATTATCTAATTACCTTTGGCCATCTCCAAAATTGTCTTCTTTTCAATTTTATTTACAGAGTGATCTCAAAAAATCAATTTTTTGGTTTTGCAGTCATAACTTTTTTCCTCTTCAACCGATTTTCAAAATCTCAGGCTCATTTTGAAGCTGAAACCTCATATGAGAAGAATTAACTCAAGATGAACATCCAAGATCGAGGGTTACCTTAAAGGTGACCCAAATCTGAAACACCCTGTAAATCCCGATTGGAAGGAGAATTAAATGAAAATCTACTTGTTTTCGGAAGGATCTTTAATTCTGGACACATCCAGATATCTTTTCTTTCAGTAGTCAAAAATTGTGCGTGAGAAAACCAAATTGAAACGCCATGTTCTCGAAAAAAAAAATCAGCCCAAAAAAAAAGCATGGTCCGTAACAAACGTAACAAGAATCATAATGAGTGACTAACAAGACAGGTTGAAAATCACCTTCTCGTGAAAATAAAGACCAGAACAGAAAAAACTATTCGTAGGTCTTTCTCTTCTGAAGATATAAGACTTCATAAAAAAATTCTGAATACAACGAAATTTCAGCCCCTATAACAAGTCTTTCATGATATTTTGGATTTTTTTCAGAGAATTTATTTTTTTAGACTCCCAAAGAAATGTTATACGTACGCCTACGAAAAAAATTTCTTTATCTCTTTGATAAAATTTTTCCGATGAACACAGCTATGGGTACCGCTTGTCTTGATTCCGAAAAATAACTTTTTTCGCCCTGTACATCAAACTATGATACTTATAGAACTCGAGTTTGGGCGATTCTTAGTAGTTTTGTACGAAACGAAAACGAAAATTATATGTAAAAAAATCACAAAAATCTCCTTCCCCTTCATCCGTACCCAAAGTACCCCAAGGGGGCAGGGGGGGCGAAAGAATAATTTTTTTTATTATCCGATCCCGATGTGGGGGTCAGGTGAAATATGTTTACCGATATATCTAACCGTTTGACCAGCAAAAATTTCACCCGCAAAAAAATTTTTGGGGGGGAAGTTCTACAGTCTTTCAGGCGGTGATATTTTCGTTTCGATCAAACAACGTTTTGGATATTTTTCTTTTTTAATCGGCATTTCGAGGGGAATTTAGATTTGGGTCACCTTTGCAGAAACCCTTTATCTCTGATAATTTTTCATGTCTGTTCATCTAACATTTCAGCTTCAAAATGATGCTGAGATTTTGTAAACCGGTTGAAGAGGAAAAAAGTTATGACTGCAAAACCAAAAAAACGATTTTTTGAGGTCACTCTGTAAATTGATGATAATGATTCTATTCTTGGATTTTCACATTATTAATGATATATCCTGTATACGAACAAAAAAATATCGAATGGGTTATCATATGAAATATGTTCGTGACTACCCTTTGATACAGTGTACGAGGGTGTACTATAATATTTGAGTTTCACCATTCCTGAATGTTCACATAATATTTTCACATACACATTTCAACAAGATTCGTTATATGTGTAATCAAAAGAAGAAATAAATGATCGCCAAAGCCACAGTAGTTATTGCGACGGTTTAGAACACCCCACCCTACCACTTCTATGGGGCGTGTCCTGCTAAGGGAAGGGATGTGGAAAGGGGTGTGGTATGTCAGGAAAGAAGGTGTCGGTCTGGAAGGAGTGGACATGCCCTCGACTCTCATTGGCCATGTGTTGAAATTACAACTGACTTATGATTGACAGCTTGTGAAGGGTGCTTCGATAGGCATAAAGGTTGATAGATCTGCTGTGGTTAGTTCAATTGAGTTGTAGCGGAATTGGCGGAGAAAAGTGTTGAAAGCTAGATCTGTGTTGTGTAATGCTTTGCAGTAAAGGTACAGTATCGATGTTTTACCTGAAATTGAAAATGTTGATAATTTTGTATTGTCGATGATTCAACGGGATGATTCTGACTTTGTTATTCATGTTATCCTTTGTGCTTTTGACTTGCAATTGGTTCGGTATGCATGTGAATTAAATTATAACACTGTTTCAAGTGAGGGTGGCCATTGACATGTTTCATTAGGTGAGCCATTGGCGATATATTTCTCATTTATAATATATGATTGAATAACATTTTCAAGCAGATGGGTGAGGGACAATTCCACTGATCTCGTACTATGCCAATAATTGTACATAACAGCGTGCTCTTCCTTACCTAACGTTACTCAGAGGACCGAACGTATCCTCAATCAGCGGCTCGCTATGCAAGGAGCCTCTCAGTGAATTCAATCTATCTAGTTTCTTGTTCATTGGCGATTTTTCCGTTTGGCTATTGGCTTTTATGAAAGACTTCGAAGAAGCCATGCTGAATACCAAGAATAGGGGTTCAATATGCTTACCGTATAATAGATTGTTATCGAAATTGGGGCAGTATATTCACTCGGTAATGGGTTCCAAAACTTCGCGGTTCGATAAAGACTTTGATGGACAAAAGTTTGGCAAGGCTTGAGCCCGTAATAATAGGGTGAGCAGTGTTTGGAAAAATATAAATTATTGCGGATTAACATCCACAGGAATCTGAGACCGTGAGTGCAGAATCAACAAAGAGACGAGCTGCTCTCTTCTGGATATAATCCAGGAGCTTCAGTTCATTTCAGGTAGAATCTGAATTTCGCAGATCATGAGAAGTTATTGGTGTGTGAAATAACTCTCAGCGCGAAAGAAAAACTCATTTTCATGGAACAGTTTCGGCAATGGACCCCACCTGATCATTCTTCAATAGGTTATTGTTGATGGTAGATTGTAGATTGTAGGGGTGGTCTTTGAGGCTGTGAAGCCTCTCAAGCACCTCAACCTATTAGATTTTTTGTGCATAACCCTTGATCTATTCGAGGACTGTGATTCCGAGGCTTCTTGCGAAGTATATTAGTTTCCTGATATCGGAGGGCTCTGAGAAGGCCCCTTCCATGCGCAAAGCAAATTTTCTGCAGTTTCAGCGAAGTTCTCGCAGTAGCGGCAACTGTCACTCTCTGTTCACCAATTTTTTTGAGGTGATACTTCAGAGGGCAGTGTGCTTTCCTTGGCGAGAGGCTCACTAGCCTCTTTGCTTGTCTTTGTCCTGGCACTTTATTCCAGTGCGATTTCATTTCATCTGCTTCCCAACGTCGAACCACTTCTCTCAAGTGGGCCTTATTGGAGAGTCCACAGAAGGGTTCTGGGCCCAGAAATTGTGTATTTGTCCCTTCTCTGGCAAGGCAGTCTGCTTCCTCGTTGCCTTTAACTCCCTTATGACCTGGCACCCACATCAAAGTGACCTGGTTGTTCGCTGCCAGTTGTCTTAAAGATTGTTTACAGTCCCAAGTCAGCTTAGACTCACAAGTGTATGACATGTCTGTCGGTTATTTAGACATGAATTCTATGGTACTACCGAGCTGTCTTATCTGACAACATTTTATCATTATAGGCATTGTGAGGTATACTATAGTAGATACTATTTCACCATACAGCATGTATTTTGTTGATATTATAATGGTTATCATCAGACAAATAATCGAACTTTGTACAAAATCTATTGAACCATTATGATTGTTGTTATATTGTGTGCCTTCGATTCGAGAGTATTTTATATCCATATATCGAGTTTTTGGCAAAACTGCATTCATCGGTCTGAATCGTCCTCAGAATAGTAATTTTTCGGCAATCGTCCGGAAAGTACGTACTTTCCAGACGATTTTTTTTGAGAAAGTGGCATTTTTCCGGCCTAGTCCGGGAAGTACGTACTTCCCGGACTAGGCCGGAAAGAATCACATCGTTGTTGTCATTGTAAATATGAAAATCTTGGTAGTATGGTTTTGATAAATGCAGTTGATCATTACCATAGCAGCAAAATAACGACTGACAGCTATCTGACATAAAATTAGCTAACATTTCAATTTTTGAAAGAAATGTGTTTCTTTGATTTGTTATTCTACACGGTTGCCGAAAAAATTGTGTACGCAACACGCCCGAAAACAGTTTTTTTGGACTCGCAGACTTCCAGGACTCGCTACGCTCGTCCTAGAATTTTGTCCACTCATCCAAAAAAACGGTATTTTCCGGACTTGTTACGTAAGTTACTATTTCGGCAACCGTCCGGAAAGTACGTACTTTGCAGACGATTTTTTTTTGAGAAAGTGGCATTTTTCCGGCCTAGTCCGGGAAGTACGTACTTCCCGGACTAGGCCGGGAAGAATCACATCGTTGTTGTCATTGTCATCCGGACTTGTTACGTAATAGTAATTTACGTAACAAGTCCGGAAAATACTGTTTTTTTGGATGAGTGGACAAAATTCTAGAACGAGCGTAGCGAGTCCTGGAAGTCTGCGAGTCCAAAAAAACTGTTTTCGGGCGTGTTGCGTACACAATTTTTTCGGCAACCGTGTAGAATAACAAATCAATGAAACACATTTCTTTCAAAAATTGAAATGTTAGCTAATTTTATGTCAGATAGCTGTCAGTCGTTATTTTGCTGCTATGGTAATGATCAACTGCATTTATCAAAACTATACTACCAAGATATTCATATTTACAATGACAACAACGATGTGATTCTTTCCGGCCTAGTCCGGGAAGTACGTACTTTCCGGACAAGGCCGGAAAAATGCCACTTTCTCAAAAAAAAATCGTCTGGAAAGTACGTTCTTTCCGGACGGTTGCCGAAAAAGTAATTTTTTCCTATTCTAGGACGCCAACTCCAAAAAAATCATCAATAGTACGAATTTCTAAAAACTGCTAATTAGTTCATGGGTCTATCTGGGTATTTGGTACCGAAGAGTCCAACCACTTCTTGTTGCATTAGTACTTTGCCAAGGCGTTTTCAATCATCGAATAACTATCTCAAGTTTGAATTCACTGCACACAAGTTCTGCACAGTTCTCGATCGTTCCTGTGGGATTAGGAAATGAAAAAAATATGGGCTTGAGAAAACGTGTCACTGTTTATTGGGCACCTATACTGAATACAGCCCTGGGAGCTAAATTATTGGTGATAGAGGATTGGCCCATGAAAATATTTGATCAGAATTTCGATACCAATTATATTCAAATTTCAGACAAATCCCACTATGTGCAAATTTCGTATGCTATCATTTATTATAATTCATCACCACCCACAACCATATTTGGTATAGGAAACATTCCAATTATAAACCGGAAAGTTTATTTTGGAAAGTTCTCTATTATCTGTTTGAAGTGATATCAATGATGAGTTTGTTGCATCCCAAGTAACTGAATTCGCTTAAAAGTAGAGCTGGAAGCTCAGACGTGTGAAGAACCCTCCTGTAAAGTGCTCGTTGTCCAATGAATTGGATCATCCACTTCACACTCATCATCGAACAAAGAAATAGAAACTCACCTTAATTTTGAGGGATCTCCGTTGGATATTCCATTCTCACTCATTTTCAGTGTGTAAAGATTCCTTGCGAACTCCTGGAATCAGAAGTAGAATTAAGTAGAACATCATTGGAAATACATAAAAAAATGTCGTGGTAGAAATGATATCACAAATGCGTGAATACATGCGAAAGACGTTATAACAGAGCTAAGTTCCTTGAAAAGTAGTGATTATGTCACCTATTATACAATTGTGATGAAATTAGTTGAAACATATTGTTCCATTCATGAGATGAGTACTTTTTCTGCAACAACTTCGAAAGTTGTCCATTTTTTTTTCTTAAACTAACTCTGGAAGTTGATGTATCTCATACTGACGAAATAAAATAATTATTTTATATGTTGCTGAGCAAATCTCAACTCTCAGGATTGTTAGCATTGTAATTTGATCATTATGTTCCACAAGAATATCTGATACGAATGCGTACGTATATTTTGATTTTTCACACACTATACATCTGTAATCTTTCTCGCTATACCTAAGTAGTAAATCAATAGTAATTTCAATATTACACACAAAACATTACACACAAAACACTTTACAAAATTATAATTTGATATCCCATTCCATGATCTCATTTCTTCCAGGTTGAGTTTGATATGCTTTGTTGGTTTCTTTTAATAAATGGTATTGAGCATTATCCATGAAAATGAAATATTCAGTTGAATTCATGTATTTCTTGTATTATACATAATAACAATAATCATAATGTTGGTATTTCATTTCTATGGACAAAAGCGAGAACTGTTGCAAGAGTAGCTTTTTACTCAGCTTCATCCAATGCTTGCAGAAGTATCCCTTTGGATTCGCTTCTTCCTTGGGATGCAACAATGCCTTCAGCCTATATCTCAGCAATAACTTTCAACATGATTGATTCCGAAAAGCTACCTCAGCTGCTGCAAACTTAACACTGAGTGTTTCTGTTCTATATGTCTGAGAAACACACTTCGTACATGTTTACCACAATGACTCTTTCTGGCGCTGGCACTATACACAGAGAAAAACGTCCCAGGTATACAAGTACACTTGAGAAAAATTTAATAGCCATAAATACATTGATGAACTTTCGTACCATTACAACAAGTACAAAAATGTTTCTGATATCGAGTTCTAGTGGTAGCTGAACAATTATTCTGTTACAGACAATATTTCTTCTGAGTGATATATCTTTATCAATGTGTTTAATAATCAGTATTCAACATATCCACCTAGCATTAGTATAGTTGCTTCTCAATGCTAGATTCCGATTAGTGAAAGAAATTGTTTTGCCGTTATTACCAGTTTAATAATAACAGGTAATAGTCTAGTAAATATCAACTGTTTCGTCATCGTTCGGCTATATTCGGTAACCAACACGACGTTTTGCGCTGACCGAGCATCACCATTCACACAATGTATGTTGCCTCGTCAAGAGATACATTGCTGATGTGGCTTATGCGTGCCTCTCTTCACCACGTTTTTTTTTTCATTTGTGTGAGTTGTTGTGATTGTGTGCTCCAGATTGAAGAAATATATGCAGTTTCTCAGCACTGTTATGGCGAAGTTCTTACTAAACCTTATCGGTAAGTTGAAAATGTACGAATTTTCAGTTAATAAACAGCTTTCAATTATGCCGAATTGTGTACGCGCGACTTTTGTCACCATTATAGAATATCACAAGAATTCATACAATCATGAATATCGAAAAATAGATAGTGTTAATTACCTGAACTTTTTCAAATAGAACAAGTAATTCGAAAAGCTCCAACGTCTCATTAAAAAAATTGAGTTTCATTTAAAAACTTATTCTTTTCATGAAATACCTATCTCTATTTTGGAAATTTTTCGGGTATGTCATTCGGCAAAGAATTTTGCACATATTCTGAAACTGTGACTCTTGCTGTTTTTAACATTATATAAATAGGTAAATCATAATATAAATGAAATATGGAGAAAATACTTAATTTTAGGCTCCCAGATTGACCTACGACCTTCGGCACTTGATCTTTTTAATCCAAGTAGACGTGGATCTAATACACCTGCAGAAATACATATATTCATGAGCCGTATGGAAAACGACTGAAGGATTTAGAAGAGCCTGTCTAACATGGAACCCTAGCAAACAAACAACGAATAGATATTTTTGTCGTCATCCTCGAAGATATTGGACCAGGAAAGATGATTATGATTTCTGTTTTCCAATGTTTTTTGTAGGAACACTCGATTGGTACTAATTGTATTATTTAGTGGTGGTGATTAAATTAATTTTCTGCAACAGTTTCATTTTTTGCCTGTAGCTACTATAACGTATTGAGAATTCATTAAAATGTTTAGTAACCATTATCGAATTGTGAACCTACAACAGGTAAAGAACACTCCAAGATGATGTAGCAATATTTCAAAGGGAGATATCTAGTATTCAATGGTTATTAAACTGTTCAGTAGATGTTATTAAACACTTCAACAATGGTGAGTTGAGTGGAAATATATTCATTCATTAACGTCCAATGAACTACTCAACAGAGTTTCTGCTGCAGGTATACCAATTCAGGAAAAAAAAATTATCTACTATTATTAAACTGTATATCTGTCCCATATAGTATTCAAGTTTCTAATTACAACTATTGAATGTTTAATAACTGGTATTCAACTTTTTTCTCTGTGTAATATGTACTCATGCAGATTGCATCAGGACCTGGTTCTGAGTTCTTTGCCATAATTATTCAATTTTCGATGTATCCAGAAGTTAAATAATGGTGAACTAAATTGTTGATCACAGGTTATTACCATAATTTTTCGAAATGGTCATAATATATTTGGTCGCTGGTGAACCGTATAGCGGCAGACTATGAAAACTGCCAGGTGTTAGTGATAATCATATTTATGTCCGGCGATTAATGAAATCATACTCCTCGATTAACAAAACTCACGGTAAATATAATAGAAATAAGACTTTAACATTCAATCTCGTCAACTTTGGATTTTATTTCACTGTTGCGGTGTCGCATTATTTTACATTGTGTAAACTTGTCTGGCTTCTAGACCAATGAGAAGCGAGGAAAAACCTTCCCTATCTCTTCAACGCTGTATTCTTAACTAAAATGGACTATAGTATTGTGAACATTGAGATTCGTAGTGTAGTTATTTCGAGTGTTTAGTGAAATAAATTGTTAAGTTTAGTACTGATTGCTTCAAATTCACGAACCCGAGTAGAAATATCGTAACAATATGTAGGGTGTTCCATTCGAAAATATATTCTTGGTGTCCATCACTTCTTTGTTAGATCTTCAACTGTTTTTTTTGTTGAAATATATGAAATCTACAAGAGAAGCTACGACATTATTTTCTTGAGATAAAAATTGAACAAAGGATAAAAAAAGTTAATGCTGCGAAGCGCACGCGCTTCAGTTGTCGCACAAAGTGTCACTTCTCGTTTGAATGCGAGAAAAGTGGCAACACACTGACCAGAGTCACCAACTTGGGCGATTTTTCGCAACCCAGTCAACCAAAAAAGTTAGTCGCAGGGAATGAAAAATATTGTAACAATGATAATCATCTTGGCGAATTATCAAAGATTTACTGAGAACTTCGCTACGTGGACATCAACATCCGCTTATTGTTGGCACTGCGAATTCTACGAATCAATTTCTATAGGAATCGCATGCGACAATATATTGAGAAGTTTCGATGAAGTGCACATTGCTAATACTATACGACATATTTCTATTCACTTTTATCGAATATCGAACTCGTGATTTTATTCGAATTTCAAATAATGTATCATAAGTGAACTTCCTTAAAATATAGCCGAACAACTACTTGAGGAAGTATTTCTGTAAATGTTTCAGGATGTCCTATTTAATGACACGTTGCGACAACCCAACGATCGACTTCATGCGCACATTTTATGTAAATTGATGGTTCATCTGAATATGCATTATGCATTCCATAATTGCCAGTACCCATATAGCTTTAATTGTTATGTTTTGGTAGCTACTGAACTCTATAATATTGATGTAAAATATATAATTGAAAACATTTATCATATGGGAAATGATCAAATGATATTCGAATCGTGAATATACAGTGTGGATTAATCCAAATGGAATGAATTTATCAGTATCTCAATAATTGAGCATACTGTTGAAAAAATCAGATTTTTTATTTTGAAATAACAATCTCTCGCAATGCATGAATTTTATCCCTAAGATAATCAAAGTTTAAATTGATGCTATGTTCCACATTCTGGTGCCCAATAAAATGCCTGGATCATGAATTATCGCGAGATATCAACGTTTTCAGGACTTCAGGAGACCGAAAGACATAAATTCAATAAGATGGCAGAGGTCATAATCATGTTGAGAATGTTGTGTCCCATCTTCTCGCAAAATATAATCGGTAGAAAGTAAATAACCGATTTCAGATCATTTTTATAATGCACCAAGAGTAGGTACAGCTTTTTCTCTTTAAAGCTCAGCTGTATTTCATTTAGTTTACGAAAATGTATAATCGAATTTGTAACAGTACTACCCGATATCCGAAAATGCTTATCGAAAGCTCCATAACCAGAAATAAATTATATCACCTGCAGTGCCTATTCAAATAAGTAATTGGGTACCTTATCGAAAGATGACGCTCCTTACCAACAACCGCAGATAATCTTCCCAAATGTAACAAATACCTCACATAAGAATTACCATTTACACAAGAATGGAACTATGACTGACTGTCACCAGTGATATTCAGTAAACTTCACAATATCAACATTATGTTGATATCCATTATAAAATGAAAAATTAATTTACATATTCGAAAGCGATAGTAGTCATTCCATTCACGTATTCATCAACGTGAAATGGAATGGCCATCTGCGATATGACTGGTAATTCGCGAATTCAACGTCCACGAAAGTTTTATTGGATTTCATTTCGATGTTTGCACTATTGTTCCATGGATGTTTAATTCTCTACCATAAAGAGACTTCGCATAATTGCAGTATATGGTAACTGAAATAGATATTCATTGCGATATTCTGGCAACTTATTGGCGATATGTCAGGTTGCGGACATTAAGCACTCGCCAATAAGTACTGTAGCGCCTTTTTTATATCAACATTGTGAAGTCGCATCTCCACGATAGTAATTCCCTGCAACTTCCCTGCCACCGAAACTGGTTAGCTGGGAAATTGGGCGATTTCAAAAACAATTTTGCGACAAGAATCTTGAATTTGCGACTTGCGGTTATTTGGGCGATATACAAATCACCTTGAGATAATACCTTTTTAACTTCCGTGTTCCGTGAGTGTGAATTGGTATGATCATAGATCTTACTGCTTACGCTAGATCCGGTATCTAGGTTACTTGTTTTGTTTTTTTAGCAATAAGATCTATGGGTATGATTGTGAATGGATCGTGAGCTGTGAGCTCGTGTTTGGTTTCATGGATTATGACATAATTGACGTATGACTTCTGTCACTTCCATGACAGAACTATCGTACCATCATAGGATACTCACTAGATCTGACAGTTATGACACCTTTATGGATGAATAACAATAGGTTTGTTTTGGTTCTTCTCCGAACCGCTCTGGCTAATATCGATACAAATTGGGCGATATCTTGCGGTTTATTTTTCGAATGGACCGAAAAAGTCGTGACGTCACAAACTTTGTTGGTGTTCCTG
Organism: Chrysomela aeneicollis; assembly: GCA_029955515.1. Taxonomy (NCBI): domain Eukaryota; kingdom Metazoa; phylum Arthropoda; class Insecta; order Coleoptera; family Chrysomelidae; genus Chrysomela; species Chrysomela aeneicollis. The sequence continues at coordinate 329,997 of JARUHQ010000026.1, read as the reverse complement.
AATGTTTCCAATAGAAAAAAAATTACATGTAAATCTCCATAAGCAAATTTTTGAAGTCTATTCTAATATTTATTGTGAATATTAAACGTATTTCAAGATTATTTACGGAAAGAGGGAGGTTCGATGTATCTTAAAAAAATTAGAAACATGTATTAACCATTGATAGTTTTGAATAAATCTCAATCAAACTGAAGTGAGGTTAGGATTTTGCTTTATTATTGTATTTATTCTCTAATATTATTTTATTTTCTATCACAATCGTGATATAAAATAAGAATGAAAAGTGTTTAAATCAAGATATGGTTACTAGACATAACAAAGGTATTATTATATCATTATTTGTTGTAGATTGAGGAAAGATATACCTACTAAGGTTGATGCTGTCAGCAGAGATTTTTTTTGTCTTCTTTGGAATATGTAGAAGAATCTGAAAGCTTACCTGGGAGTTTATTAGCAACATCATGAAATAATTATAAGTTCTCCCAGGAGATATAAATTCATAAACAACTTTGAGAACTGTCCCTAGGCACTGTACTACATTGATAAGTGCTCAAGAAGAAATAAAATGACTCTTGAATGTCAGTTTTTCATTATAACACTTCGAGAGTATGATGTCGATCGATATTCACTTTATTTTATAATTAATATTGTATAATATAATGTATATAATTCTACATTTGTGTGACTGATTTCTCTTCAAATGTTGATGGTGCATTTTCTTTATTACTCCTAGTTCAAGCTTTGAAGGTACTCGTACATTATAGTGTGCAAATATTGCTAAAGCTGTCAATGTGATGGCCAAGAAACTATCCTCTTGAACAGGGACTCACATACACTGGTAGAGTTTATCTACAACAAACATTTCAAAACGTTCAATTTATCCAATATACCCTTTAATATTATAGCTCACCTGTACTTTATATGTTTTATCATGAATATTCGCTTGAATCATGCAACCACATTAAGATCTTGAGATCAGCATCAAATACCATGTTCTCAACATGGCCTTTTAGCCCCTAGATATCAGTTTTTCCTCATCTCTAGAGAAATGTACCATTGTTGATAGCTTCAACTGGCTTCAAGACATATTTTCCATTCACTACACTGATATAAAATATAATATTAATTGAAAATACAGTCGAAATATCAGGGCCTCAAAAGTAAACACTGAAAAAACATAACCTCAATAGATTTCAATATAATCTCATTCAAATTTGTTAGCGTTTCTCACCTGTTTCTATTTTTCTAATAGGAACTAGTATATGTCCTATTTTCCATAAATGGTATCGAAATATGTAACTTTTTCACTATAAATGAGATAATCGATTTTAAAAAATCTCTTATGGAGATTTACATGGGAAAATAATTTGTTTGGAAGCAAATCAAATAGCTTTGACGTCACACTTTTTCGGTCCATTTGGCGCTGTTGGAAATCAAAAAGTTGGCAACTCTGAGTCACTGACTGACCTCCCCATTCTCCGGCGGATCGCCGTTACCAAACGTCGACGTCACAACCACCAGTAGCGCTTCGTGCTCGATGCTCGACACGTCGTAGTCGGCCATGGAGTAGACTTGCGCATTGAACGCATGTCCGAACAGCTCAACCAGCTTCTTGGCGTACCCCTCCGACTTGCCTGTCTCTGTCGCATACAACACGGTCGCCTTGATGCGACGCGACAAAGCGCGGCCGAACAGCTTTGAGGTGAACTTGACGGCGCTGAGGGAGAAAAAAAAACATTTTTTTTGTGTGAAAACGGTAGGAAGTTTTGACATTCCAGTCAAAGAAGAAAAATTCGAGGTTTTCTGACTGGTTAGGAAATATTCATCTCCTTACTGTAAGGAAACGATATTTCCTTACAGTTGTTAATGTTTTACATAATAGTATATTGTTTACCGGGTAGGAAAAGCTTAACATTCCTGGGCGACTGTGAAGATTGCTAAGTCGAGGCGCAAGCCGAGACTTAGCAACACAGAGTCCAGGAATGTGGCTTTTCCTACGAGGTAAACATACTATTTTTCCGCAAATCGTTTAAAATTCGACAGATCTTGATTGATTTAAAAAAAACGCGATAATTTTATTCCCAAATAAATGGTGCTTTGAAATTCCTAATAAAATTACTTGGGCTACTATGGAAACGTATTGAGGTTGAATTGTCAAACTTGACGCTTATAAATTTAATTGCTGGTGTTCTCGAAAGTAAAATGATAAGTGATGATGAAGTTTCCATTCCTGAGACTCCTCCAGAGCTGGTTGAGGCAGTGAATACTGCTTCATTAGAATTATTGCCAAAGAAATCAAGAGGAAAGTACGAAAATGCATACAGACGTTTTATGGATTATCGCATGAGTAAAAATACGAGTTCTTTCTCGGAAAATGTTGAAATGGCATACTTCCTAGACCTTTGTTTTCAAGATGAAATCTTCAACATTATGGGCCAATTATTCAATGCTGAAGTCAACCCTTGCAATTAAACACAATGTAGATATATCTACATACTCAAAACTTCGTTCTTTATTGAAACGGCAAGCTCAAGGTTATAGGGCAAAGAAATCTAAGATTTTAACGAAGGAAGAAATTGAAAAATTTATCCAGGAAGCTCCAGATAAAGAACATTTAATGATTAAGGTAATTTACAAGGTTTTAATTTCTATTTAGATTGTACCTTTATTTATTTTTTAGGTGGCTGTAATATTTGGTATTTCTGGGGCCTGTAGAATGGATGAGTTAGTCCGAATGACTGTACACGATATAGAATTGAGACCTAGAATCTAAGCTTTTAATCAGCATACCTGATTCGAAAACCAACAAACCAAGATCATTTGTAATTAATCAGATCTACTTGAATGTTTATCGAAAGTATGTTTCGTTAAGACCAGATAATATGAACAGTGACCGATTTTTCTTTAAATATCAAAGCGGAAAGGGTTGTAGACAAGTGGTAGGAATTAATCAATTTAGAAAAATGCCCAAAATAGTTGCTACTTATTTGAACTTGGTAAATCCTACAGAATACACTGGTTGGTCACTGCTTTCGTCGGTCTTCTGCAACAATATTGGTTGACTCTGGTGCCGACATAACAAGTTTAAAGAGGCATGGCGGATGGAAGTCATCAAACGTTGCTGAAGGATATATCGAAGAATCGCTTAACAATAAGGTTGAGGTGGCAAATAAAATTTTCACAGTACAAAATATTCAACAAAATAACCCTACCACCCCGCATGTTGTCCAAAATGTTTCTCATAGTTCTAAAGCAGTGTTCCTCCAATGTTCAATAATTGTACTAACTGTCAAATTACTGTAAATATAACAAATTGATCTTAAAAATGTATTCAGCAATGACTTGATGTTTTTAAAATATAAATTGATTCCTTATAAGCAATGTGTTTTCAATCATTTATGTAGAACACTAACAACTGTACGGAAATATCATTTCCTTACAGTAAGGAAATGACATTTCCTCACAGTAAGGAAGTCCTGACTTTTTCTTCAAGAAATTTTGACAGGAATGTCAAAATTTCCTAGCGATTTGCGGAAAATGATTGAAAACACGTTGTTTATATAGAATTGAGGTAATTTTGCACTTATTATGTGATGCGACAGCGCTTGGCCGAACAGCTTTGAGGTGAACTTGACGGCGCTGGGAGAAAAAAAAAAATTTCTTCCGTGAATCGGTAGGAAGTTTTGACATTCCAGACAAAAAAGAAAAAGTCAAGGTTTTCTGACTGTTAGAAAATATTCAACCCCTTACTGTAAGAAAACGATATTTCCTTACAATTGTTAGTGTTTTACATCAATGTTTGAAAACACACTATGTCTGTTCGCTGTTTATGCATAAAATTTATATTGTTCACTACATTTTCCTACACCCACTGGTCGTTGTAGATGAGTGTAGTGAAGTGGAGTGTAATTAGTTCAACATCTGTTCGGTGCTTTTATTCTGCTTTCTGCTAATCCTAGGATTTTGATTTGGTTATGGAGGTTATGCTTATAATTATTTTGTATTTATTCATGGCTTGTGAATCAATTTTGAATCAATTTTGAATCAATTTTGAATGCGGACGATGAATTGTTGACAAGTTTCATCTGACGAGGATCAATCAATGGCATTGATGTCAATTCTTTTGATGCTTTCGTAAATGGACAAATGATTCCCGAGTAACGAATATAACCATTACGTACTTTGTTGAAGAAGTTGTTTTTTTTCAAATCCATTTGCACTACACTTATCACACCTCCTCTAAATCGAGTGTAACACCTGGTTTCTTTGTGCTACAACTACAACATTTTAACAACGAACATAGTGTAAGTGTACACGGGAAATCACCGAACGGTATCAGTGTTACACAATCTACTATTCTGTACAATAGTGTAGTTAATGGAGACACAGCGAACAGACCTAATGTTCATATCAAATTAAGGTAATTTTGCAATGATCATGTGACGCGACAGCGCTCGGCCGAATAGCTTCGACGTTAACTTGACGGCGCTGAGAGAGAAAAAAAATAGTATATTACACAACAAGTGTGGAAAGTGACATATTTCACACGAGTAGTCGTTTAGCACGAGTCGCGTAGCGGTAAATGCGGAAACGTAACGAGTGAAGGAAATGCACTTTCCAACGAGTTTTCTACACTATTTTTCCTACGACTCCGAATACATTCATTTCGCGGGAGGTCTTGTCAAAAATGTAACTTGAGCGGTCTCTAGAATTTCAGGTGGTTTTGATTCAATATCAAGTACTGTTTATTTCCATATTCAAGAGGATATTCGAATACTTCTCCGATAATTCCTCATTATATGAATTACTGATTGATTGAGTTATTTTAGTTTGGACAAATATTATTGATATTGACACCAGCGTACATAAACAACCTTGACACCATACGCCTGCTAGTGCCAGTAATCACGCAACCAGGAATACAGAACCATAGAAGTATGTAGTGCGCAAGCACGTACGAGTTACTCGAGTTAGTGCGTCCTTAACTCTTTGCAAACATCTGTGATACCAAAGAATCTTCTCGTTGGTGATACTGTGATATCAAACTGATGCAAGCAGCAAGCCGCTCATAAAACTGTAGCCGTACTCTATTGAATGATCTAACCCTCTGTAATCAACTACGAAATAGTTCCAGCAAAGATTATATGTTCCAGTTTTAAAATGAATTCAGAGGTTATGTATCAGAAACATTGAAATTACTAGATAAAGAGTTCTCGATATAATTCAAAACGAAACAGAAATTTCAATAAATAATTGACAGTGAGTACCTTCACAATATACCCAATTATTTCAGGCGACCCTTGTCATATTTTTCATATCAACACTAGTGCTTTTTTCATTTTCAAATAAACAATACCATGGTGATTTGAGCTACTTTCTGAATAACAAAACAGTGCAGTGATTATTGACGTTTTCATACGGGGTCGTAGGAAAACATTTTTTATGCACTTCAGGGGTTGAAAGGGTATTTCAAATCATTTGCAATGAATGCTGAGTACAGAAATTAATTTTAAATAGTTTCATTAGAAATATGATATGGATGCAAAAAAAGTGTAACATGTTCAGAACAATATGAAACTATATAAAACAACTCAATTTCTATTGATCAACAGTTAGGAGGTTCACCCTAATGTAATAAGCAAAGTGAAGAAGAGGTGAATTATTATTACTGGAGCTGTTATTTATGTCGTTCATGTTTCATTTCGTACAATATGACTCGATACATTTTTTTCGTTATTTCCTCTTTAACTTTTTACCTATCCTCAAGTGCATAAAATAGTGTATATAATTCAGGACCAAAGTGTTCTTAAATCCCCCGACAAATTATGTATATGGGGATTTGAAATACCACTTCAATATATAATGTTATAACGTACTTGGTACATAAATAACTATTTGTTGGACACGGTTCAATTGGGGGCAGTTTCCGAATTCTTTTTTGGTTCGTAGCATGTCAGTTTCATTCTAACTCCTTTCTAGAATAAGTAAGTATACCTCTCAAACATTTTTCTACGTTGAATCTAGTACCTAACACATAATTATTCATGTTCTTCAAATCCAAAATGATGCATGCATGGAAATTAAACATCCCTAAATCTTTTATCGCTGTTCAACCAACACTTGATACCCTCTACGATAACGAAGAGAAAACTCTTCCAATTCGTTTCACTTGTTGGATATATCAGCACTTATCTTCTTGCTGAAAGTCTCAAAATATCCTGCAATAAATTACCGTGCTATCTGTTTGAAATGGAACTTCCTCCGGGGCTTCTTGCTCTTTCCGGAATCTCTGCCCTTTTTCCAAACGTGGCTTTTCCAGGCCGGTTCCTGCAACAGAATAAAACGCGTTCTTATCGAATTCAGAAGTGGGATGATTTAGACACTGAATGTGATGATTTAGAAATCATTTTTGATTTCACAGAATGTGAACATTATCCAAGTGAAATGTTTTACTGAGTTTTCTTGACTTGCTTTCAATACTATATAATACAAGAAATTCTCTCGATCACTGTCCACATGTCTGTGCTTACGCTTCAAAACACTTTTTTCGCTTTAAATAACGTTACTTCGACCATATTATTATATTACTCCAACATTCAATCGATATATCAATGCCTTCGTCTTCTATACATAGTATATATCAATCAATCCTTTACTTCTGAATGCATCAAATACACAATATAATTCACGAGACATTTGTATGGTTCTTTTCAGAAGGAGGCATACATCACTCTAACATGCATTCGTTTCCATTCACTAAAAGACCTGTTTTTTTAAGGATTGATGGAAAAAATACGTTTCGATATATCACAAAACTGTTGGATGTGATCAATGTTGAACAATAAAAGCCTCACAGGTCGTTTCATTTGAAGTGGTCTCAAAAGGCAATAAGTGACTTGACAATTCTGCTATGTCAAGTATGAATCAATTCAATAAACGTTTTCCACTTTTTGAATTCTTCATTGGAAAAAAAAGTATTTAATTCCTGACAGAAGCAGCTATTCACATGGTCAATGCACAGATTCAAAATGTTCTCCAAATAGAATGAAAATAGCTTGTTGTTTAAAATATAACCGTTGGCTTACATAATGTGTTTTCAGCACTGAAATATAACCAATAACTGGAATGCCAAAGGAACTTCTCGAGCATAGACCCTTTTGAATCTCGCGCAGACTGAAAATATATCAGGCCGGGAGCATGCGCACTATTACTCTGTAACCAGGTCCGGTCTAGCCTTTGGTACACAGACCACCTGGACTGTGCTTTGGGATCAATTATCAACATTAACATCTCTGAAGAAACATTACATAAAGGATTATCTGAAATAGCAGTTCTAGGGTGAAACCAAAATTTTTGGGGCGAATTATGGAAATCGCATTATACAACCGAATTAAATCAAAACTGGTGGTAAGATTTTTTCATATTTTTAATTAATCAAATGTTTGTATTTTTCTGGATATATATTGTCTTGATTGTATATTTCTTAACGTTCTTTAACTATTCCAAGTTTCTACATGTATGTATCGTTTTATGTGTATGTTAAATTCTTCAGCGACGAATAAATTCTATTTTATAATCCTTGTCCTACAGTAAATAAGTTTGTGATCATCCAATCTTTGTAATGATGATTTTAGTTCCTGTGACACAATATGGTAAGTGAACAGGCAAAAAAAACAATTTCCATGTAGAATAAAGCACATTATATTATAATATATGTATTTATTCTAAACTACACGGGACTGATCACGTCGCACCCCGAAATTTTGGCCCTGTTGAAATCTGAATAACTTTTTTCTGCTTTGAACAATTTGAATTCTGTTTACACTGTTCGCTGGATAGTTGACAGAGGCTTTTGAGGACCTAGATTCAGCCTGGGAACTGAATCACGTTTCAGTCGTTTTTTATCACCAGAAGTTATATGATGTCATCAATGATGATATGTTCTTCACAAATCACATTTCCATGGCTCAAAGTCTCGATATTTGGATATCTACCAATATCTAGCTTTCATTCATGAGCAATGTCTATTTTTAGTTAAACTGGAAATGGATGATTTCAAGATGAAACAATACAGCTCAAGTATAAGTAACAATCTCAACTCACCAAAAAAAAAGGTTAAACTAGAATTAGTACTGCAGTTTTTGCATTGCAGCAATGCACCTTCAACCTTTTTTGTTTATGAAAATGTTATCAAACTATCAAACAGGGCAAATTGACGATATGGAACAACTTCTCTTTGATTTGGATTTGGCGAATGACCATTTACCACTTGACCAGTGAGAATTAACACGAAACAAAAAGTGCCAAGCTGCGTCTGATTTAGTTCATCTTATCACAGACGTACGTCATCAAATGTATACAGTTGTAGTGATCAAAGACATGATTTTCATACCTTTACTTTTACTACGTCGGCGCATAATCTGAAATCTCAGTTCGCATAGTTGGGCTAAAAGTTCCCCGCGCATTTACCTATATCAGAGTTCTAGTTATTGGTTATATTTCAGTGGTTTTTAGACATATGTATTTCTTCAAAATTGAAACTCTATTTTAATTGCATTCCAGTTTTTGTTCATCTAATGCTTTCTACTGCACTGTAAGTATTTTCTGGAGAAATCCTCCGGGGCAGATCTAACACTGACTCCCTGATTTAAAAATCTTGTCTTGTCTTTCCACTAACTCAATTCGCGAAGGAAAATACTGGCGCTAAAGACAACCTCTCTAGCGTGAAAGGAGTGTCAAAAGTTCATCGGTTTTCTCAAATATTTCCAGTTAACTTCGACGAAACGATTGTATTCGAGGAAAAAACACTCGGAGCTTATTGGAACATATTCAATCGAAAAATTTGATGTGGTTAATCATTCGGTTGGCAGGTCATCATTCGAGAGTTTGGTCAATTATCTCCGTCAGGGAATTTCATTTATGGGGGGTTGATTTTACGGATAAGTAAGTAAGGGATTGAGGGGTGAACTTGCAAAGGGTGAAGCTCTTAATGTTCCACCCTCGGATACAAACATCAGAGTTGGCGAGTGGTTGCTGGAGAAATATCTAGTTGTTTAGGATAAGCCGCGTAGGGGCGAGTGCGAAAATGTACTTTGCAACGAGTTTTGTACACAATTTTTTTACGACCAATAATATTTTTTCAATTCACTGAAAGTATTTTCAATGATGTGATTTGCGCGGTCTTTATCTTTATATTATTGATTACAGGGAAAACAACAAATAATGAAGAAGAAATCGCCAATATTTTCAATGACTACTTTGCGAAAGTGGGTGAAAATCTTGCAAATAAAATAACAAAACCAGATTCCGAAAAACCAACAAGAAACCCATTACCAAACTCGTTATACCTCGAACATGTAGATAAAAAAGAAATATTAAATATCATAGAAGATCTGAAACAAAAAAAATCACCAGGACTTGATCAACTCCAAACTGAAACATTGAAAATGTTGGCTGATTTAATTGCGGAGCCACTGGTGTTTTTAATAAATAATATATTTGACTCAGGTATTTGCCCAGATGAATTTAAAATAGCAGTTGTCACACCGGTATTCAAGAAAGGTGAAAGAAAAATAGTAACTAACTATAGACCTATATCTGTGATTTCTGGAATAGCAAAAATATTTGAGAAAAGTCTAAAGGTGAGATTACTGAGATTTATTAATAAATATGACATAATATCTAACAAACAGTATGGATTCAGGGAGTCCTTATCCACATGTGACGCAACAGCTACACTCTTAGGTGATATTTATAAGGCGGTGGATGATGGTACACCCGCACTATGTGTTTTCCTAGATCTAGCCAAGGCCTTTGACACTGTTAATCATCAACAGCTGTTGGAGGCATTGGAGGATGTAGGAATGAGAGGTATAACACTAAAGCTCCTAGGAAGTTATTTAGACAACAGGAAGCAAGTAGTGAAAATAGTAGGGAAACTTAGCGGTGAGAGGCATTTGAAATATGGTGTTCCCCAAGGTACGGTTCTAGGACCTTTACTGTTTTCGATCTACATCAATAGTTTACTTACTATGAATACTGTAGGTAAAGTAATAAGTTTTGCTGATGACACAGCAATTTTATACACAGCTGACAATTGGATTAAATTAAAAGAAACAGCGGAAATTGACTTACAGGACATCATGTGCTGGTTCAGACATAAATTACTAACCATAAATTATGATAAAACTTATTACATGCCATTCTGTAGTTACAAAAATGGGTTACCAACATTTGATGCCATGCAAATTGAAAATGATCAAACCATAGTTGAAATAAAATCAATAACAAAAATCAAATATCTCGGTATCACAATTGACTCCCACCTGAAATGGGATAGCCATATTTCAACTGTCTCAAATACTCTGAGAAGCATGATGCCTAAATTCAAGTATCTAAGAACAATATTAGACATAACTAGTCTTAAAACCATTTATTATTCATTAGTAGAGTCTCGGCTACAATATGCAATTTTGAGCTGGGGAGGGATTACGAACACACACTTGAAAAAATTAGAAATCATTCAGAAAAAAATTCTGAAAATTATATATAGCAAATCATATACTTTCCCGTCCGGTAGACTTTTTTCTGAACTCAGATTGATGGATATTAGGCAGCTATACTATTATAACAACATAATATATTTATACAAAAACAGATCTAACTTGAAAAAAATTGACCACAAATACGCTACACGCAATAAAAGCAAAAATCTAGTGCAAACCACCTTCTTCAAAAAATCCATAGGTCAGAGATGTCACTTATACCTGTCACAAAAAATTTACAATTCCTTGCCTGATATGTACAAAATATACTTGATGCAGATAAATTCGATTCAGCTCATCAAAATGATTTTCAAAAACTACTTATTCACCACCGATCGAGAACTGATCCATATTTTAGTTAATAGTTAGTTGTTAGAAATTTAGTCAATAGTTAGTTGTTAGGAATTGAGTAGAGAATTTCAATGATCTTCAATTATATTAAACAGTTTAAAAAATTTATATAAATAATACTTAGATCTGTGATTTATGTAAAATAATAGATACAAGAACAAAATGAATATAGGCAAATTAAGACAAATTGTTAAATATGCCCATGCTCGACCATACCTGGTTCTAATGGGTTATCTTCAAGTTTGTTTATTTTTTATGTTTATATGCCATATTTCACACAATATATTTGTAAATCTTAGTAATTTTGAATAAACTTATTATTATTATATTATTATATCACTGCCTATTTCGATATTCCATATAATCATCGAAAACTTTTTTGACAATTCTAAATCATTTCTTCGATGATGAAACAGAGTAGATGAATAACGCTCAAATATTATCGCAGTAATTGTTTGAAGCAACATCTAAATCAGTTACTAGGGTTACCTCATTCTGAAACAAGGATAGCAACAACAGATTCCCACAGCATCAGTGTCTTGCTATCTTGGATGGGTCTGAATTTCAATAAATTGACTTACTAACAAAATTATTAAACATAAAAGTTTTCTGAAAATATACATATTTTATTAATTAGCCGAATGATAATAGATTCAATTCACTGTCACAACTATTTGAGAAATATAACATCAAACATGTTGTCATTACTTTTAAATTCCTTTAAATATAGGCTTATGTAACTACTACTCTGAGCATTTTCTCACCACTTGGGCCAACCATTTTATCACTTGTAGTGAAATAAGCAAATTCTCTCTCTTGATCATATTTTTACAAATATCCACTTACTTTTCATCTCGGGGAAACCCGAGACTGTTTTCAAATTACCAAAAATCGTTTTGCATGAGGGTGGATGAATAATGTTTATACAACGAATGATACGACACTGAGTAACTCACCAGTGGAATGTTGTGTTTTGGTCACCACTTTCAAATTGTCTCTTACACATTTCACATCGTTTCATCATCCTTTAAATTCGATTTGAACAGAATAAACAATGGTTTTGAGCAAAATCCTATTCAAATTTCCACACAAAACTGTAAATATGCAGTATAATGAACCATCAAACAAAATTTGATTTGAAAACGACACGTTTCGCGCTGTTACTGTCAGCATTCTGTCGATTATCGGTTGAACGAAATTAGCGGCGTTGGCGCATTCACCAGAAATGTCGCAATCTCCATAAAGACTTGTTATCTATAACCACTTATATATTAATAATTATTATATGACTAACATTGAAAACATAGCTTTTGATACACTCATATGACTCATATAAGTACCAACAAAATGATGTATATTATATACTTTCAAATGTAACGATATGGCAACCTCTGTGGGGGATAAAACATATAGATATGAATTTCATGTTGGCATCAGGCAATCTGGAGTGTTGATACACAAGTGGGTTTGTTGTTCGGAGATTATTTTTGTTTGAGGTAATATCTCATTGACACATTGAAATAAATTACGAAATCTCCTTTCAATCCAAAAAGAAACAGACACTCCAATGTATATAAATATCGATATTATTGATAGAAGAAACAAAAACACCTTTATGAATGCAATTTTGATAAAGGTTCTTGATTTGATACTCGCGAATACATTTATAACAAACTACATCCACAACTGGCATGTATCTAATGACTCCTCAATGTCGGACCATCAAAACACAAAGTTCAACTCGAAGAAATTAAAAATACGCTTCGAGGGATACGGAGTACCAAAGTTGATCAACTGGGAAAAAAGGCAAATGTCATACATCAAATGAAGACCTGGGCACGCACAGGTTCTAGACAACTTCAAAATGATATATTGAAAGCATTTGGATTTAGCTGTCCTGAACAACAGAAAACAACTACCAGAGATGTGCCTTGTTCGAATAAAGAACTAAGTAGCGAAACTTCGAAAGAAAGTCAGGAGACTTTCAATAATTGAGCTAAGAGTCTGGCATATTCGGCGGACTAGACATGACCTTGAAATAATTGAGCTATTCTTGAAAAGGCCATCCATAGCTAATTTATACACCGCAAGCTTGAAGAGAAGCAGTGGTGGCGTTTATGCCAAAGACTGGGAGACGTCCAATAGATAAACCAATCCTTATCAGTCCCACATATTTCCACTTGAAAGCAATGGAAGAAATGACAGGCTGTTACATCAGGAGATAACTCTCTCTGACTGGCACGAAACTCGAATAAACAAGGGTCAGACTAGAGCAACGTGCTTGAGAGGCTTCACAGCCTCCACAATCTCCTCTTGAATCTATTAAATATAAGGCAGCTTCTCTCTGGCGAATCAATGAGAATGTGCGATGATGTTTCACCATCTGCAGAGGAAATCGTATTTGATTCCGATTAGCTCCCAGGTGCCTATTGCGATTGTTGTGTCCTCTTAGGTGAGCTTTTCCAAAAGTCCTTCCACATGCAGCTGGTTTTCTCATTTCAGGCGTATCCTGCCATGATTTTAGGAATTGGTTCATGAAGGATACAGCCATGCTTCTGCAAATTTTCAGTAATGATTCCTAGTTATTGGTTTGAAATCCAAGTTGGGTGTCGCTTCGATTATCATGTTAGAAGAGATAATTTATTATTTCCTTGCATACCAATTCAGTTTCAATAAGCTTGATATACCATCTCACAACTGATAACATCATCTGGTATCTAGTGTTGAAACAGTCATTTTATTCACCATCATATCACATGCACAGCACATGATACCGTGCATGTGATGTTTTCTATAGTTGTCATGAGTAACATTATAGTGGTTCATGCGATAAACTAGGATCACAAAATTGATATGCCAGTTAGGTACGACTTCAGAATGCAGTTTGAAGTGGTCATTAACAACCACCAAATTTGCACAGAGAACGGACCTCAACTAGAAAGGGATGCATTAGTGACTTATACTGATGGATCCAATATGGATGAAATGGCTGGAGTGGGAGTTACTGGGCCAAATTTCAGGCTCCCAAACACCCTTGGTAACACCTCAACCATCTTTCAAGCAGAAGTACATGCTATAGAGATATGTGCCCAGGAGTGCCTCGAAAGGGACACTCGAAGGGGAAAAATATATATTCTATCAGATAGCCAAGCAGCACTGCAGGTCATAAGGGAGTTGAAGGCAACTAGGTGCCAGGACAAAGACAAGCGAAAAGGCTAGTGAGCCTATCGCCAAGGAAAGATAAACAGCTTCTCGAGTTGGGCAAAAAAGACTTGAAACTGGTAACGGGACTCCTCACTGGACACTGCCCTCTGAGTTATAACCTCAAAGATGGGTAAAACAGAGAGTGACAGTTGTCGCTACTGCGAGAATTTCGCTGAAACTGCAGAACATTTGCTTTGCGAATGCCCAGCACTCTTCTGCAAGAGTCTCAAGTTCCTGGAAGGAGCCTTCTTAGAGCCCTCCGACATTAGGAACCTAGCTTTCAGGAAACTGATAAACTTTGCACTAAGTCTCGGAATCCCGGGCCTCGAATAGATTAAGAGTTATGCTCAAAAGATCTGATAGGTTATAATCGATGTATGCTCTGAAATTCATTTGATTGAAATCAAACCAATTTTTTCACCCTTTAGTTGGTATTAGTGCTTTCAGACGATAGTTGTAGGGTTAATCAGTATTACCTTCTTCGGCAGTGGTCCTATAATGAATGTTTGGCTTTCGAGTTCCTCAGGGAATATTTCTGTTTCGAATGATTTTTTTCAAGTGTAATAATATCGACAGAGCTTCATTAGGTAGGGTTTCCAATTATATCGATCGAAATTAATTGATACTACACATTCACTAACTCTTGATTGTCTGAATCTACTCCAATCCAATAACTTCCATTGATTCAATATCAAATCTGCTCCACGGCATGTTAAAATTGCCATCTCTAAAGCACATGATAAATTGGATTATCAGTACATTCGTTTTCTGAAAAATCTGACTGCAGTTTGAATTCAGCCATGTGTGAAGTTCTGTTCATAAATAATCCCTTCGTGCGTTAACAATGTTTGCTCGAAATAATAACTGAATATTCACCCCAAAATGGAGTTGGTTGTAATTAAATTTGGGAACGAGTCGCAGACTGTCGAAATATTAACGTCCATTGAATGTACCAGATTTGATATTTGTTGTTACAATCAGTTTGTCACAGTTGTGAATGAAACTATTCGCAGGAACTTCGTGGATAATGTATATTCATATTTGGGTGAGTTGGAAATAGAAAGGGAGACACAGATAGTATTATATTCAGCTTTTCCCTCACAGTTGTAAATAGGAGTTTGTGTATGCCCAATCATACAGTGTGCCCCGAAAAGTCGGTGAATCATGTACGATGATACGAAAAAATCTATCATCTTGAATTATTTTCATCCGAAACGATCGATTTTTGTTTTCGGAAGAGACACCAAATATACGTGGTACGCCGAAGTCGACGTCGAATGAGAAGTACCCAGGCTTTTCACTTCTGCACTGTTTTCAATTCTAATTGAAAAAAAAATTATGTAGTGAAAATGGTATTCTTCTATACAGATAAATGTGATATATTCGTTATGATATGAACTCGTTGAATTTATGTGAACGATATTTAGAAGGAAATCTCAGATTTTAGAGAATTATAGCTTTGGGAAGCCTCAAGATATCTCTATTTTATTCATTGAATAAGTCAGAGGTCCATAATTGAGAAAATCCAAGTTGATGATGATTGCTAGAAGACGAAACGTCGGATTTAAAAACTGATAATGCCATCTTGTATGAAATCTATTTTGATCCTTTCCTTCGGATAACGCCAAAAGAAAATAAAGAAGGATTGATGAAAATCTGTTTTTTTTTTCGGATTATCTCCGAAAGTATTCGGGATCTTTCGAAGAAGGCACTGAACCACGCGACTTTGCCTAGACGCGAGCCGCCGAGATAATGACTTCCGGTGTTCTTGGAACACAGCACAATCCGTAACAGTTACCATAGCAACTAAAACAATTTCCGAAATTTTTTTTTGTCCCTTAGGGAAAGGAGCATGGTATAACACTGACAATTTGATTCATGCACTAAAAATGCTATATGCTGTCGCGATGTTTTGTCATTATGACAGCAAAAAAGTTTTCCAGCGACAAAACGGAACGTAACTTTTGAAAGCATGACAACCAGCATTGTAAACAAATTTTTGATGACGCTATGTAAATTTTTCTCAAACTTGCGTTGTCAGAAAATAGTCTTATTTGTGGGAATGTCTGGATTTGGAGAGTCTTTCGAATGGAGAAATTGAAAAAGCCATCAATGAAAATGTGCCTCGCAATACTGATGTGAATTCAACTACGTCAATTTGGCGACAATTTGGGGAAGAAATATGAACTCATTGCAGAAACTTTCACTGAAGAGTTAGCTTCTATTTTATGTGACTGGGCGTTCAACATGAAGAAGAACAATGGGGAAGATTATAGAGAGAGTACAGTCAAGACGATTTGGAACACTTCAGCAAAAATATCACAAGAGAAGTCTTTATAGATTATGAAAGAACTTTTAATCCGTTCACGGACATAAAGTTTAAGAAAGCGAGAAATGCACGCGACAGAAAACGTAAAATTTTGTGAGGAATCCCAGAAAAAAGGAAGGTAAGTTCTTAAGCTCCTATGAGTTCGGAAGAAATTTTGGTGGAACTTACGTATTCTGACCTCCTGATCACGAATCTGAAGTCAAAACGCGGCGGTCTCAAGTATTTTCAGAGATATGGCCTCATTTTGTCTCAAAAATGCACCATTTCAAATCTCCATTTTCTGCTGATAAAAACACACAAAATTAATCCTACTTGGAGCCAAAACATCACACATGCTCACATTCACTTGATTCCAACACTTTTTTGCAAAAAAAAACTGTTATTTTCACAAAAATTCGCCCTTCTTCAAAACGTAAAGAAAACATATTTTTTTCACTGATTTTCTGGTTATTTTTATTAGAGATGTTGGCATCGTCTTACCATGAGCCAAACAATCACGTTGACAAAATCATAAATACAAATTACCAGAAATTCAGTGTAAAAAGTTGTTTTGTTTACATTTCAAAGGAGGGGGAATTTTTTGAAAAATAATCGTTTTTTCTGCTGAGAAGTGTTGGAAACAAGTGAATATATGCGTGTTTAGTGTTTTGGTTCAAAGAAGGGTGAATTTTGTGTATTCCTGATAGCAGAAATTTGACATGTCGAATGGTGCATTTTTGAGACAAAATGAGGCCGTATCTCCGAAAATACTTGAGACCGTCGCGTTTTGACTTCAGATTCGTGATCAGGAGGTCAAAATACGTAAGTTTCACCACAAATTCTTTCCGAACTCATACACACATAAAAACAAATTCTCAAATGAAAACGATATATTTGTTCAACGTCCAATTCTTGTTTTGAAAAAGCGCACTCTTCTTCTGAAATAATTTATTTGAAATGAATTTATTGAATATATCAATTGTAGAAAATTATTTCACTGGAATATTCATTTGGTATAACAAAATGTTCTCAATTCAAGAAATTCAAAGTATCCAGAAAAAATAATTAAGTTCTTAAAAAATATATCACGGAATGTCTTCTTTCAAAATAACATTCAACATTTAATCTCTGAATGAGTTAATCTCTGAGAAAGTTTCTTTGGATTGACCATAACATTTTCTTGAATATAATTGCGATCCCTTCGAGCCGAGAATGTTGCCAAACGGTGTGAGTGTGTTGTTTCGGTGCTCGTGTCGTTGCCATCATTGTTCAACCAGTTCAACCTATTTTATTGGCATAGAAATATTGGCTTGCCATGAAAGAAAAACTAAGGTCTTAGGAGATATCTGAGGATATAATTACCACTTTTAGAGGTAAGTTACATGCCTATATCTTATCGACGTTCATTCTTGGGTAGGTATTATTTGTGTATCTAATCAATTAACGTAGCTATATCATCTCGAAAACTGATAATTCGTGAAAAACTTGAATAACCAGGATCGGCATAGTGAGTGAAAATTGGGGTTAGGTACCTATGTGCGGATGAACGTTTTAATTTGTCCAAACACTGATTGAACAGTGGAAAAGAGCTTCTTGAACTTGTAGACGGTATTTGTAGATGGTATTTTGATATTGCATATTATACCTAACATATTTTTACATTTTTTTACCAAATTTCGATCCAAGGAAAATGAATTCAGTAGTAAGAATGTGAACCCAGATTTGAAGAAATATAATAACCATGCATTGTGCTAAGTCAGATTATCTCTCACATTGTACCTACGTGGAGTTGTGAATGATACATTTTTTATTTTTCAGTCATTTGAAACCAGATGAATACAACTTTATTGCGAGGTAAACTGGTGGACAAGTTCAGAAATAATCTCTACGAATAGGGGAAAAGGTTGTCAAGAAGAAGGTCTGCAAGTGATGATATGATTGATGAGAGCCCCAATAAGAGAACGGAAGTTGAGGATGATTCTCATTTCAAAAAATCGATATAATTCCTCTAATTTGATAAAGTTCTTGATACAAAACAATCTACAGCTAAAACTGAAAATCTGATTCTTTTCGTTCGAGAAAAATGCGAGTCATTGAGAGATTATGATTGTCTTGATTTGAATATATTGTGTTATCAATCTGAAATATTGTATTATTCTCACGAAGAACTCCATTCATTTACGATTCAAGAAATCTATAACATTGGTATGAGTGAATTTAGTTGGAAACATAATAGTCTTGAATTGAGCAGACATTTATTCCAGTATATATAAACAAGCCATACTCTTGAATCAAAGCATATCAAATCAAATCAAGTAATTCTTTTTATGTGTGTAGGAGTGTGATAAATGAAGTTTTGCCCTGTCCTTTATATATAATGATGGATCCAAGATGGATGAAAGGGCTGGAGTAGGAGTTACAGGGCCAAATTTCAAGCTCTCAAAATCCCTTGGTAACACCCCAACCATCTTTCAAGCAGAGGTACATGCTATAGAGATGTGTGCCCAGGAATGCCAGGGACACTCGAAGGGCAAAAATATATATTCTATCAGATAGCCAAGCAACACTTAAAGCTCTGAAGTCATACACTTGTGAGTTTGAGATGACTTGGGACTGTAAACAATCCCTGCGACAACTTAGATGTGGGTACCAGGTCATAAAGGAGTTGAAGGCAACGAGTAAGCAGACTGCCTTGCCAAAGAAGGGGCAAATACACAATTTCTCGGCCCAGAACCCTTTTGTGGAGTTTCCAAATCCCACTTGAGAGAGAAGTTCCGACGCTGGGAAGCAGATGAAATGAAATCTCACTGGAATAAAGTGCCAGGACAAAGACGGGAATCCTTACTGGACACTGCCCTCTGAGGTATCACCTCAAAAATATGGGCAAAACAGAGAGTGATAGTTGCCGCTACTGCGAGAACTTCGCTGAAACTGCAGAACATTTGCTCTGCGAATGCTCAGTACTCTACTGCAAGAGGCTCAAGTTCCTGGAAGGGGCCTTCTTAGAGCCCACCGATATCAGGAACCTAGCTCTCAAGAAATTGATAAACTTTGCACGAAGCCTCGGAATCCCGGGCCTCGAATATATTAAGGGTTATGCACAAAAGGTCGAGGTGCTTGAGAGGCTGCAAAGCCTTAACGACCCTTCCTACAATCTACAATCTACAACAATAAATAGGAAATCATCAAAAGGGCTTTGATTTCATTCATGAAATAATCTGAACAAATACAACTTGTGTTATTGATGATTATCTAAAATTCCTTCTCTTTTTCGAAACAAATCATGTTGCTTTGGGAAACCATACTCTGTGCGCTCGTGTAGTTTCCAAGCAACATGATTTGTTTCTCAAAACCGAAGGAATTTTTGTTTCGATAATCATCAATATTATGTTGTATTACATAATAATTGTATTACATGATAATTTTTCTGTCAAGAATGAAGCGCCTTATATTTATTGACAAACGTCACTAAGAATAAAATCTGGGTAGACATGTGGTATTAGATGTTATGATTGAGAACGGATTACTGTTTTGAATGTTCCTGAAATATTAGTAATAAACATCAGTTCCTATCTACAGTATCTACGCAGAATAGGTCGTATAGGGTTCATCTTCTCATCATATTAACAGCAACTCCAATTTATGAAATTTTCTTACCGAATCTCAAGATTACAAGTGAAAATTTTCCTCTTCTTTGGCTCGGGAAAAATTTCAAACAATATTGGTGTTTTAGAAAAAATGTTTGCAATAATTGAAGCTCTAGTGGTATTATAAGTGGAAACACATCACTCTGTATAGTCTCCATTCAATGAGATAAGATTAGTTTTCATTGAATCACGCTTGTTACATTCATGGGTCCGTAATAATTTTTATAGTGCGACGTATGACTCGTGAGGCGTAGGTACCTTATCTGAAACAAATATTGGCTGGTGAATCATGAAGAACCTATGTGCTATTTGTGTGGTGCTATTGCATTCTGTTTGTACAGCCAATTATCCGGAATACACCGATTACGGCTATGAAGATGGATATGAGGATGAATATCAAGCTCCTGATATTCTTGGAGTGGATGAAAATGAGGAAAAGAGAAAGGGTGTATCGACAGAATCGTTGATTGGTAATACTGAGGGTGATAGAGAAGCAAAAGTCAAGAAGGATGGCACTGTTCGAGGACTCATTGCTGGATCGGATAAATCAACTGGGACAAATTTCTCAACTGACAAGTTTATATGCATAGTTTTTTATTTTTCTAACACGATTTTCAAATTTTTGTAAATGAATATTCAGAATCTCGAATAATTAAAATTAATGAAATAAATAGTGGGAATAAATATAATTATGTATGATATCAACAGCAGATTTTGTTCACTTTTATCGATTCCTTTCAGCTTCATTAGGTAATTTGATTTCATTGAGAGGTGAAAATCAATCATTATATTCGTGATTGTTCAGATTATACATGGCTGTGAAGGAGAATATCAATATTGCAGCCATGAAGAATGATAATAACAATGTGTGATACATGGATATGTGAGCTCAATTTGATGGTATTGTGGAAAAATTTGGTGTCCATAATAATCTTAATAAAGCAGTGTGAAGAAAGCAAAAGTCTACCTATAGTGAAAGATTTACCACTAGTATAATACGAGGCAAATAAAACTCATTTACTTTGTTCGAGAGAAAAATTTGGCTATTCAGCCTTCCATTGGATGCTTTAAAAAATTTGATATCAACGATTGAAACAAGTCTTTCAAGAAAGTTACCTAACCAGTAGTGTTATTCTAAAAATTTAGATAGATACTGGTCAATTTGTATTGTTTACAACATTTGTTTTGTGTTAACAAATTGTAGAATTTTTATCCACTTCAAGCGAAAAATACCACGCACGGAAATATCTCGTGGTTGTCTACCTTGATTCATTACTTTGATTGCTATAATATAATTCTGATATAGCAGCACTTATTTTGTTGAATAAATATTATTATTACCTAATTAAGGAAACTGGAACTATTGAAACTTGTTTTGTTGAATAGGTATTATTATTACCAATAGGAAAACAAAAATTCAATGGCATATCTCTGAAACTATTGAAGTTAGAACCAACTCCTTGGTCAATTACCAACAGTTTCCTCCAAATAAAACTGAGTGATTAAATCAAAACAAAATTAACGAATCTCATTTTTTTCGAAATATCTCAACCACGGAAATTTTTCCAGTTTTCGAAACAGCATATTGAAGTGGTTCAATTCACGCAATATTTTTCTTATTCAAACGTCTTTATTTTTGTAACAGTTCAGCAAATAGCAATACTGTCCCTATGAAATTGTTTCACCTTGTATAGTGAGGGTGGGAATGGTCAATAAGCGGTTGAGGAACCCTTTTTTTTATTCAACCAGGGGTGAATTATAATCAATGTGAAAATATATACAGTGTCCCAAGATTGCTCTGGGATACAGAGCTACCACGTTTGAAAGAGGTTAAAATAAGTTGATTGGAACTGGAAGTTTCATATCACGATAAAATGAAGATAACTGATCAGTCTTCAAGCTCAGAAAATTTGAGAACCGTATTACTTTTTTTTTATATGTTCTGCTTCTCACGAAAAGGGATATCCTGTAATGTTCAGAGAACATCGTGAGAACCAAGGGAAAGAAGGTAGGAGTTGGTGTTCTTCTTAAATTTCTGGATATGAGTTCCAAAGTCTCGATGTTCGTTGGATGAACGAGTCTCTGGAAAGGGACGTTCTGCAGGTCTCTAAAGTGACCACGAAGGGGTGTGAAGACTGAACTTGACGGGTTAATCTCGAAGAGACTTCTAATGGAGGAACGATTATTGATATTTCAGATGAAAATATCTATAAAATGAAGATAAATCGCCAACTTTCCTATGGTGTTCCAGAGAAGTGAGCGAGTTTATAAGCGAGGCATCACCGACGAGACGAATTGCACTTTTTTGGACAGAATCCAATAGTTTCAGGATATGTTTAGGTGCCACCCTCCAAATATGGAAACAGTATTCCAGGACAGGTCGGATCTGTGCGTTATAGATCATAAGCAGCTGACTGGGAGTGAAAAAGCTCTTGGCTCGAAACAGAAAACCAAGTTTTTGGGATGCACTTTTGGCAATGGACGTCACGTGATTTTCTCAAGAAAGATTATTGCTGATAGTAACGCCAAGCATCGAAATGGATGACTTCAATGGTATGGTTACTCCTGAGTGAATTATCGGTTCCAATCGACTTGTTTTGACCTCTTTCACACGTGGTAGCTCTGTGTGCCAGCAATTTTCCGACACCCTGTATCGTTTTGTTGAGACTTTCTCATCGGTAGCGTTTTTCACAACTCTTGAAACGGCAATAAATTTCTGTGATTGAGAACAGGCCCAAACAGCTACTGGAATATATTCTCTCCGAATTATCATTACGTACTTCAACTTCAACTCTCCGCTGGTCAACCTAGCAAACCACACCAGAGATTCAATGACTTTCCCTTCAACATCCGAGTCCTCCTAATCTCGGCTTTCACGTTACAATACCGCTCGCCAGGAATCATATGCAATAACTGTCAGCGTATAAGCGAGAAATACGTGTGGGCTGGAGATATTATAGCCGCATATTGTGAAGAAAGTTATTCAAGCGACTGTAGAACGGAGAGACGAACCTGCCTCAATGAAACTGAAACAGCTTCCCGAAGGTGAGCCTATATTATATTACATCGCAGTTAAACAGTTTCGGTGGCAGGGAAGTTGCAGGGAATTACTATCGTGGTGATGCGACTTCACAATGTTGATATAAAAAAGGCGCTACAGTACTTATTGGCGAGTGCTTAATGTCCGCAACCTCACATATCGCCAATAAGTTGCCAGAATATCGCAATGAATATCTATTTCAGTTACCATATACTGCAAACATCGAAATGAAATCCAATAAAACTTTCGTGGACGTTGAATTCGCGAATTACCATACACATCGCAAATGGTCATTCCATTTCACGTTGATGAATACGTGAATGGAATGTCTACATAATGTTGATATTGTGAAGTTTACTGAATATCACTGGGGACAGTCAGTCAGAGTTCCATTCTTGTGTTCAAATGGTAATTCTTATGTGAGGTATTTATTACATTTGGGTAGATTACCTGCGGTTGTTGGTAAGGAGCGCCATCTCTCGATTAGGTACCCAATGACTTATTTGAATAGGCACTGCAAGTGATATAATTTATTTCTGATTATGGAGCTTTCGATAAGCATTTTCGGATATCGGGTAGTACTGTTACAAATTCGATTATGCATTTTCGTAAACTAAATGAAATACAGCAGCTGAACTTAAATGAGAAAAAGCTGTACCTACTCTTGGTGCATTATAAAAATGATCTGAAATCGGTTATTTACTTTCTACCGATTATATTTTGCGAGAAGATGGGACACAACATTCTCAACATGATTGTGACCTCTGCCATCTTATTGAATTTATGTCTTTCGGTCTCCTGAAGTCCTGAAAACGTTGATATCTCGCGATAGTTCATGATCCAGGCATTTGATTGTGCACCAGAATTCACAGAGCATCAATTTGATTTTTTATTATTTTAGGGATGAAATTCATGCATTGCGAGAGATTATGTTATTTCAAAATAAAAAATCTGATTTTTTCAAGAGTATGAAGTTGATCGTTGGGTTGTAGCAACGTGTCATTAAATATAACATCTTAAAAAATTTACAAAAAGACTTCCTCAAGTAGTTGCTTGGCTATGGTTAGAACTTATGATCCATTATTTGAAATTCAAATAATATCACGAGTTCGATATTCGATAAAAGTGAATAGGAATATGTCGTATAGTATTAGCAATGTGCATTGCATCGAATCTTCTCAATATACCTATTGTCGCATACGATTCCTATAGAATTTGATTTGTAGAATTCGCAGTGTCGACAATAAGCGAAAGTTGAGGTCCACGTAGAGAAGTTATCAGTAAATCTTTGATAAGTCGCCAAGATGATTACCATTGGTTCAATATTTTTCATTTCCTGGGATTTCACTTAAAAATCTTGTTTATTCTGTTCAAATCGAATTATAATAATGGTGAAACGCTGTTAAATGTGTAGAAGCCGACTTGAAAGTGGTGAACAGAACACAACATTCCACTGGTGAGTTACTCAGTGTCGTATCATTCGTTGTATAAACATTATTTACCCACTCTAAAATGCAAAACCATTTTTGGTAATTTGAAAACATTCTCAAGTTTCCTCTAGATGGAAAGTACTGAATATATTGCAAAATATGACCGGGAAAGAGAATATTACAAGAGTCGCTAGAGTTTGCTCGCATCATTTTACTACAAGTGATAAAATGGTTGGCGAGTGGTAAAAAAATGCTCAAATTAGTAGATAAGCCTATATTTAGTGGAATTGAAAGGTAATAACAACATGTTTGATGTTGAATTTTTCATAACTTTCAAACTAACATTACCAGAAAATACACAAATAAAGTTTGTCAGTGAATCATATCTATTATCATTCGAGTAATAGATTTAAGATGTAAATTTTCAGAGAATTTTGATTTTAGATTGTTTTCATTTACTTTTAGGAAGAATGGATATGATAATTTTGTTAGTAAGTCAATTTAATCAAATTCAGACCCATCCAAGATAGCAAGAATGAGGTAACTCTAGTAACTGATTTAGATGTTGGCTTCGAACAATTACTGTGATAATAATTGAGCGTTATTCATCTAGTCTGTTATATGATCGAAGAAAATAATTGAGAGATATAGAATTGTAAAAAAAGTTTTCGATGATTATATGGAATATTGAAATAGGCAGTGATATCTAATCAATAATACATGAAATTGATAAATACCGCTCAAATCACATCATTGAAAATACTTCCAGTAAATTGAACAATAATTATTATTGGTCGTTAAAAAAATTGTGTACAAAACTCATTGCAAAGTACATTTCCGTACTCGCCCCTACGCGGCTTATATATGCTAAACAACTAGATATTTCTCCAGCAACCACTCGCCAACTCTGATGATGTTTGTATCCGAGGGTGGAACATTAAGAGCTTCATCCTTTGCAAGTTCACCCCTCAATCCCTTACTTACTTATCCGTAAAATCAACCCTCCATAAATGAAATTCCCTGACGGAGATAATTGACCAAACTCTCGAATGATGACCTGCCAACCGAATGATTAACCACATCAAATTTTTCGATTGAATATGTTCCAATAAGCTCCGAGTGTTTTTTCCTCGAATACAATCGTTTCGTCGAAGTTAACTGGAAATATTTGAGAAAACCGATGAACTTTCGACACTCCTTTCACGCTAGAGAGGTTGTCTTTAGCGCCAGTATTTTGCTTCGCGAATTGAGTTCGTGGAAAGACAAGACAAGATTTTTAAATCAGGGAGTCAGTGTTAGATCTGCCCCGGAGGATTTCTCCAGAAAATACTTACAGTGCAGTAGAAAGCAGTAGATGAACAAAAACTGGAATGCAATTAAAATAGAGTTTCAATTTTGAAGAAATACATATGTCTAAAAACCACTGAAATATAACCAATAACTAGAACTCTGATATAGGTAAATGCGCGGGGAACTTTTAGCCCAACTATGCGAACTAAGATTGCAGATTATGCGCCGACGTAGTAAAAGTAAAGGTATGAAAATCATGTCTTTGATCACTACAACTGTATACAGGGTGTCCCCACTAAGATCGGCGAGGTACGATATTATGGAAACCATAAACCTAAGTGCTACGAGGAAAAAAAAACGAGGACTAAATCGGCCAAGAGAAATTGATGGAAAATATCTTCAAGTTCCTAAAATGACCGCTAGAGGGCACAATTACTGTGAAATAACTGAAAATTCCATTTTTTTCTGAAAATCACCAAATCAAGGTACTGTTTCAATGACGGAAATGGAGAGTTCAGCAAACTTCGCGTCAGTTCGTTCTTATCCTTTTTTTCATATCTCGAAAGATAATGCCGCGGAAGCTGTTAAAAAAATTATTTTTGAAATCGCTGTATCTCCTGAACCCTTGCTCCAAATTCGATCAATTTTGGCTCGTTTGAAAGATAATTTCACAATCATTCGAACGCCCGATTCGATGTTGATCTCCAGTTCACACCACGTCTACTAGAGGGCGTTGTTCACCCAAGGTTCAGTTTTTTCTGATTTTCTCAAAAAATCCGAATGGAATGCTACAAATTTGTATCATTTTATCTGAAGAGAATGAAATCAGCTATATTTTGGTGAAAACCGCGATTCGATATCTCCATCCGTTTTTGAGTTATTTGCAAATAACTAATTCCACCTGAAAAAATCTAGTTTATTGTTGAAAAAAAATTCTACGATTTCCGTTATCTTCCATTGCATGCAAAATATGAGGTAATTCAATCCTATTTGCCTGTGCTAGTGATTGAAACGGTTATTATTCGAATGTTCAGCATTTTGGTGCATTTGTGCGTTGATCTAATATTCCGTACTATACGCAAAATAACAATTGATGCAAAGCCACTTAGTGGAAATGAATATGTGGATCCGAACTATTCAAGAACTAAACTGCGGTATTGGAAACTCACATTTGAGAATTACAAATGAAATAATATCAAATACCCACTATATTCTGAAGCCATTTCTACTCAGCAATGTCATTACGGAAACACATTTTTATCGAAAGTTGAAACCAAAATATGTCCCTACAGATCTTCAAGATTCATTCCATTATTTTCAATGAAACTAGCAGGATTGAAGAACGATTTCCATAGATATCACGATGAAAATAGAGGAATAGTTTGCATCATTGTTATTTTGCGTATAGTACGGAATATTAGATCAACGCACAAATGCACCAAAATACTGAACATTCAAATAATAACTGTTTTAATCACTAGCACAGGCAAATAGGATTGAATTACCTGATATTTTGCATGCAACGCAGACTTACTGAAGATAACGGAAATCATAGAATTTTTTTTCAACAATAAACTTAATTTTTTCAGGTTGAATTTTTTTATTCGCAAATAACTCAAAAACGAATGAAGATATCGAATCGTGGTTTCCACCAAAATGTATCTAATTCCATTCTCTTCAAATGTGGTGATATAAATTTGTAGCATTCCATTTGAATTGTTTGAGAAAATTCCAAAAAACTGAACCTTGGGTGATCAACGCCCTCTAGTAGACGCGGTGTGAACTGAAGATTAAAATCGAATGAAGCGTTCGAATGATTATGAAATTCTCTTTCAAACGAGCCCAAGTTGATTTGGAGCAAGGGTTTAGGAGATACAGCTATTTAAAAAAATATTTTTTCAACAGCTTCCCCCACCATTATTTTTCGAGATATGAAAAAAACAATGAGAATAAACCAACGCAAATTTTGCTGAACTCTTCATTTCCTTCATTGAAACAGTGATTTTCCGAGAAAAATCGAATTTTCAGTTATTTCATAGTGATTGTGCCCTCTAGCGGCCATTTTAGGAACTTGAAAATATTTTCTATCGACTTCTCTTGGTCGATTTAGTTCTCGATTTTTTTTTCACGGAGCCCTAAGGATTATGGTTTCCATAATATCGTACCTCGCCGACCTTAGTGGGACACCCTGTACATTTGATGACTGCTGCTGGGGGATTATGTTGCTGCTATCTTTGTTTCAGAATGAAGTGAGGATTCCCTAATAGCACAACTCAGTCCAATGGATGTTCAATGGATGTCCTTCTCAGGACATCTCAGACGTCCACTGGACATCCAGTTTTTGTACACCGGATAACGTATGGACATCCATAGGATGTCGCATTTCCAACTTTTTGACTATCCATACGGTATCCATCATGGACATCAATATGGTAACATGTATGGACAAATATAGGCCATTGAACATCCACTTTCCACCGCTTTGGACATCCATGGAATATCCATAGGATGTCCATATTTTATGACAAATAAATGAAAAAGCTTTTAGCATTCAAGCGCGGTTACCCATCCAAACTCTAACCTCGCTTATCGTTGCTTTACCTCTGTGATTCATCCTTTCTTGCATGGCGGCTGCTGCTATCTTCTTATTTATATTATTAAATTCATGAAATTTGGTCAATAATGAGAACGATTCAAATTAATCCATCAGTGTAAATTCTTGCATGTCAATTTGACATATTTTTCATTTTAGAAAAAATTTAGGTATTGTACGATGATGGAGTAGACAATGTGTGGTATTTTGATATCTCTACTTCTATGTTGTGAGAGCCCAATTAGCCAAATTCGTGCATGGTGGAGAGAAGCGAGACCAACAGCTGATACTGTAATCCGAACCACTTCTATAGGAGTAAAGTAATTTAACAGAATTCCCATTGGTTTATATTACTCGAACATGAGGGTTTCTTTCGGTGTCAATTTTGAATACTTTTTATGAATGCAATGGTATGTATGTATGTGTATGGAAAAAATTCAAAATAAGAACGTGGGGACATTGAATGTACGCCATATGTTCTGAATATCCAAAGAACGTCTCAATTTGGACCTAGAATGGACAACATATAGTCTATTTGTAAGCCATATGGACTACCTTAAATATATGTTCAATGGACATCTCCATGTGGACATCGATTGGACAATGGATATCGATATTTTGAAGAAGAGGTCATTAAATGGACACCAAATGTCTGGACGTCCATTGGATATCTTCATGTGTATATCCTATGGATGTCCAAAATATATCCATGGACACCTTGGACCTATACTGTACACAAAACGCATGTCCAATGGACATCTTGTGCTATTAGGATTGAGCATGCATTATTCATCTAGTCTGTTATGTGATCGAAGGTTTGAACCCTAAACACAACAGAATCCACCCACCTGGTACTCATACGACGGCTTCAGATAGTACAACGCCATCTCCTGGTGGAAAACCGGAGTGGCTGATCCAGACAAGGGCGGTACGATCCACACCCAGTCGGCTGGGCAGCCGTTCCTGAGCCTCACCTCGTTCTCCAGGTGCTTCATGAAGGATTCGGACGCGGTGTGGTGGTCCACTATGGTGACCTCCTTCTGCTGGAAGCTGTACAGCACTGCGAGGTTGGCTTCGACCAGCGCCTTGTCCTTCCACAGGGTGACGGGCGTTCTCGTGTCCAGGCCCATGTTCAAAGCGATGGTCTGGAAGCGAAGTATAATACCACTAGAGCTTCAATTATTACCTACAGTCCAGTTAGGAATACATAAGTTCTGTGGAATACAATGTTGAAGGTTCTACCTCGCTTCTAATTGTTCTTTCGATGGAAGTGGTTAGTTGACCGTACGGCTGTGTATAAAATACAAAGTTGACGAGATTGACTGTTTAATATTTGTTGCTATTATAATTCGTGAGTTCCGTAAATCAAGATGTATAATTTCAATAATCGCAGGACACGAATTTGATTCTCATCAACACTTGACAGTTTTCATAGTCATCCGCTATCGGTCCACTAGCCACCAAATCTTTATCGGCTATTTTGAAATGTTATCGTACATTTTTCATTATTATTTACTGATACCGTTTGGATACATTGAATAATCATGGCAGAAAACTCTGAAAGTTAGTAGAAATATATTGACCCTGAATATTTGAAGATTGTAGATTGTAGGGGGTAGGGTAGGGTAATAGATCTTTTGTGCATAACCCTTAATCTATTCGAGGGATTCCGAGACTTCGTGCAAAGTTTATCAGTTTCCTGGAAGCTAGGTTCCTGATGTCGGAGGGCTCTAAGAAGGCCCCTTCCAGGAACTTGAGCCTCTTGCAGTAGAGTGCTGAGCATTCGCAAAGCAAATGTTCTGCAGTTTCAGCGAAGTTTTCGCAGTAGCGGCAACTATCACTCTCTGTTTTACCCATCTTCTTGAGGTGGTACCTTAGAGGGCAGTGTCCAGTGAGGAGTCTCGTTACCAGTTTCAAGTCTTTTTGTCCAACTCGAGAAGCTGCTTAGCTTTCCTTGGCGAGAGGCTCTCTAACCCTTTCGCTTGTCTTATTTGTCCTGGCACTTTCTTCCAGTGGGATTTAATTTCATTCGCTTCCCAACGTCGAACCTCTTCTCTCAAGTGGACCTTGGAGAGTCCACAGAAGGGTTCTAGGACAAGAAATTGTGTATCTGCCTTTTTTTGACAAGACAGTCTGCTTCTTCATTACCTTCAACTCCCTTTTGACCTGGCATCCACATCAAAGATACCTGGTTGTTTGCTGCCAGTTGTCTCAAAGATTGTTTACAGTCCCAAGTCAGCTTAGAGTCACAAGTGTATGACTTCAGAGCTATTAGTGCTGCTTATTGGCTATCTGATAGAATATATATTTTTGCCCTTCAAGTGTCCCTTTCGAAGCACTCCTGGGCACATATCTCTATAGCATGTACTTCTGCTTGAAAAATGGTTGGAGTCTTACCTAGGGATTTTGAGAGCCTGAAATGTGGCCCTGTAACTCCCACTCCAGCCCTTTCATCCATCCTGGATTCATCAGTATGCCATACTGATACATCCCTTTCCAGTTGAAGTCCGTTCTCTGTGCAAATTTGGTGGTTGTTTATGACCACTTAAAAATTCATTTCGGAAATTTTTGAAATATTTTCTAAAATCTTCAAGTGCCTAATCCGATTTCCTGATTTGAGATTTATTGTCTGGCTCAGTCTGAAATTTTCGTTTCAAAATGGAACCAAGTAGTCTGGAACCATGGTGGATATAGGATGGTGAAACACCTCTTCAATTGTTTCTGCGAAAAACTTGTAGACCGTTTGAGGTATTAATATTTCAGCTACTTGAATGAAGATCGATCGATTATCGAAGAAAATTTCTGTTGCTTACGTATTTCTGTGGTTCGCATCTGACAGACGTGACTTGAAACGGCATTAAACAATATATTTCCTATAAATCTGGAATGAATATTGATATTTTGACTCTTCTCAGTCATTTTTCATCTAGAACAGACAAAACTGATAAAAAGATGACAGAAGCACAGTTTCTATTTTACCGACACAAGGTATGTCGCCATCTCTGTTAATTTCAGGAAATATTACTACGGTATGAAATCAAGTAGGCAAAGGTCTACAGTTTATTCTAGTGCTTGTTAATAGGAAGCTGTTTCACCATCCTATATCCACTTTGGGTCTGACGAATGCTTGACAGCTTTCTGGGATTACCCTGCATAAAACAGCAGAATTTCATCAGCTGCATCTATACGCAATATGCAATTTGAGTTGATGAAACTGATGGATATATACTCGGAAAAAATCCAAACTGTCATACTAATCAGTCTTGGAGCTTGGTGGTCGCGGCATGAGTGTCTGTTGGTGGTGACAGTTGCCATTTTTTTGTGGCAAGTTTCCTTCGTCACACATTGGGATATAAACGAAACAAATCATTTCAGGTAATCCTCGTGAGTGTTTTATATGATTATGTTGCTTTATGAGACGAATTGATGCTCGGCGACTGTAGCGTGAATAAATATTTTATAGCCACTTTGCCAGTATATTATACGACATACCTATACATTCATGCTTCAATAGTGCAATACCGAATGAGGTTTCCAGAACTCGTCAAAATCTGACAGCCGATGACCCAACTGGAGCAATATTTCTAGATCGTCAATAAAAATGTAACCCCATCACTACACTAACTCATTTCAGACCTATATGAATCGAGGATCTAGTAACTAGTTCATTTAACAGTAGTGATATTTTTACCATGATATTTTCTTCTCCCACTCCAATAATAGTGATCATTACCTGAATTCATTGAAAAATCTTGGAGTTTCCATTTCATTCTGTAAACTATATCAGGAAACCGAATGATACGAAATTTGCAATAGCTGGAAAATTCAACATTGCGGAAAGAAAAAGTCTGTAAAATCGAGTATCAAGAACTCAATCGAATAAATCTATCAATTTAATTTTTCAACACGGATACCACGAAATAAAAAGTTTATGAATGGAGTATTGTACCAGGTGATGCAGTAACGGTAACGAGATTTTTTTACATATTATTCTCGAGAGTTTCGTACAAAACTACTAAGAATCGCCCAAACTCGGGTACTCCAATTATCATAGTTTGATGTACAGGGCGAAAATAAATATTTTTCGGAATCGAGACAAGCGGAAAAAGTTGATCAAAGAGATTAAAAAAATTTTTTTGGAGGAAATTAAATTCTTTGAAAAAAATCCAAAACATGATGATTTTTTTTATTTTCAACTTTTTTATGAAGTCATACCTCCAGTGTCTTGTCAGTCACCCATTATGATTTTTTTTACGTTGGTTAGGGACCATGCATTTTTTCGGTGCTGATTTTTTTTCGAGAACATGGCGTTTCAATTCGGTTTTCTCACGCACAATTTTTGACAACTGAGAGAAAAAAATATCTGGATGTATCCAGAATGAAAGATCCTACCGAAAACAAGTTGATTTTCATTTAATTCTCCTCCCAGTCTGGATTTATAGGGTGTTTCAGATGTGAGTCAACTTTGAGGAAACCCTCTATCTTGAATTCTCATCTTGAGTTAATACTGATATCTATATCTCCCCATATCAGGTTTCAGCTTCGAAATGAGGAGATTTTAAAAATCGGTAGAAGAGGAAAAAAGTTTTGACGGCAAAACCAAAAAATTGATTTTTTGAGATCACTCTGTAAATAAAAGAGATAAGATGACAATTTTGGAGATGGCCAAAGGTAATGAGATAATCTTCATGCCTCAAATCTTAAAGTTAAAAAAAACTGTTTTTCTTCATTTGAAATCCTTTTGAAAATTCCGAAATTCTTTACAGTTTCAAAAAACAATTTCATGGAAATAACCTTATGTTTCGAAAAAGTACGCTGAAGGACTGAGATAGCGAACAGTGTGAACAAAATTCAAATTGTTCAAATCAATATTCAACGGGGGCAAAATTTCGAGGTGCGACGTAATTAGTGTTGCGTAAAAAAAAACAAGGTAGTACACATAGTCAACTGGTCATGGAGTAATGATTCATGAGTTGGCCGGTTGAGAGTTTGTATCGAGGGTTGTATTCTTGTGTCTATGGTGTGATAATTCAATTTATCCAGATCTCTAAAAACCGTAAGAGACATAAGGAAGTTCAAATTGGGGCAACTTTGTGTAGAATATTATGCTCATCATCACGATGAAAAATAATCTAGGATTACTTTTACCTATCTCGAAATATTTGTATATATAAACTCACACTGAATAAGAACGGGAGCCATCAGATGAACTGTCATTGATTCAGTATTGCATAATCTGGATATAAAATGTTCTCACCTCTAACATATTCAGTCGTTGGGTATCACAAAGATCCCTGCAACCGATTTCTGTGCTCATGTACCAACCGTTGAAGGGAGCAGCTGTGAACTGAATACCTCCACAGTCGAACATCATGCTGGAGACTGCTGGTACAGCATACCA
The DNA here is from genome assembly GCA_029955515.1 of Chrysomela aeneicollis. Taxonomy (NCBI): domain Eukaryota; kingdom Metazoa; phylum Arthropoda; class Insecta; order Coleoptera; family Chrysomelidae; genus Chrysomela; species Chrysomela aeneicollis. Next base: position 296,189 of record JARUHQ010000026.1, on the reverse strand, counting down.
CTTCAGATCGAGGCCTTCGAACCATTCGTAACTATGAAAAAGAATCTTGTGTTTATGAAACCTGACAATGATCATGTTGCTCCTTGTTGCATTACGAATCAGCTTCCAAATCGATGAAGCAACTTTGATCGTAGGTCAACAACTTCGTATATAACTGACCTGACTACGTGAATCAGTATTGTCTTCGCTGTTCAGGAACTAATTCGAAATTTGATATTTTCATCGTTCACATTCTGAGTAGATATATGCAACCAAAACTCTAGCTTTAAATTTTCCAGGAATTAGTTTTTTTTCGTTGATGTTGAACTTTTCGTCTCGTATATGTCAGAAGTTGCCATCTCATGAGTTGTGCCTCGCACGGAAATAATATATCATGATTGTAAAAAAATAATCGAAGATCAAATGTCAAATACAGATAAACTAATCACGTCCAAAAAAGAATAATTACTGCAGGTGGCCTAGATGAAGTCATAAACAAATGAATCACAAAAGCGCCGAAAATATAAGTTATCTTCAACTTCGTTTATCAACTAAAATGATGAAGCCAAGAATTCACAAACAAATATAACCAAAAAGGGGCCGATCAAAATACATTAAAGGCATATCACTGCTATCAATGAGGAAAACAAATCCATTAATTTGAGGCTCGGTGACAAAATATTGTGCACGTGTTCTATTGTCGAATTACCGCTTTGAGAAAAACAAATGATTAGATTTTGATATAAAAATGATGACCGAAAGTCAATCGAGAGCAGTCACAAACATGGCTCGAAAGAGTTAAGTTCAGTAATACCGTGGTCACACAGTTTTGAAGCTAACGGACTTTTAGGTAGCGGATTATTTGTCGACAGACGAACATACTTTTTCCAAATTGCAAGTAGTCGATAGACATTGCAAAAGTTAGTCTTCAGGCTGACAGTGAAGCTCAACAGTGTTTGTAAAAGTAACTTGTACAGTTGAAAGTTTCCTCAATTTAAACCAGTCAGTTTGCAAGTGTCGCGAATTTCCAAACGATGTGAAAAGTGAACCAGATACAAAATATGTAAGTTGCCCAAAACCAGCCCGTAGGAAAATATTTCAGATCATTGACCCAAAAATTTAAAAGGCACATGTTAGGTAATTATTATACCATTCATATCAGAGGGTGTCGTTTGTCGGATAGAGTTGTATTTGAATATATTGAAGTATTTGACGTAGAATTTTCTCATTACAAAGGTGACTGATAAAATAGCTTTGTGTATTGAACTTGATGGTATAATTAGGTACCTGTATGATTGTAAATCCATTTTTGTAAATCTTTTATGTGAACTAATATGGTTCTTTCAGGAGTAAATATAAATCTTGATATTATTCCTATGTCAGTAGACCACCATAGTTATTTTTGGAATAAATACTTCATGTTTATATTAAGTTATTCGATGCCGTTGTTATTCATCTGCCTGTAAAACCTTACCCTGATAACATCTGTAGCTTACCACCTCACATATAGGACAAATCCGCTCGGCCTATTCAAAAATAATTTAACATCTTATCAAATAGTGAGGTGTGCAGCACAGAGAATATTCAATATTCCCCAGGAATAAGGGGAGAGAAACAGCGGAGAAATAGGAGGTGTACCATGAGCCTGTGTCACTCGGTAGGTATACAATATAGGAGCTTCAGAGTATATTCCAGAACCGGACAATACAATAGCGTTGCATATCTCTTGAACCGAGTATTATCCCATGATGAATTGCGTATTGGCAAATGGCTCTAACGAGACATGATTCCGGAAATCACCGTATTGTATGCAAATGGCGACAATCATACGACCTGGACAACACAACAAAATGGTGGTCACTGCATCATATGCAGACAGTGCATCATTATTTGAATGAACGATGTATGGTTCGGCTGGTGCCGAAAACTCCATAAAAACATCGTCATGGTTTGCTGGTTGAGAAAGACTACGTCAGGCTTATTGGCTTTAATCTCTTTGACAGTGGGGAATGAGAAGTTTCAATAAAGTCGACACCTCTGATTCTCCACAACGGACTCAATATTTTCAGGAGCATAACGCAGCACTGGAGTTTCGTGGATACCGTACGAGTGCCTCAGATGGTGATAGAGCTAAGAGCACTCGTAATGCCGCATTATGTCCATGGATATATGCCGAAACTGCATACACCGTGTGTGTTGAAAGCAAGTGCATCAGCGTTTCCGGCGCCCTACGTCTGGCCCTGCATCTTACATCAGGGACCTCTACCCAAGTAGCATTTTGGCGACGATAACCGCACATAATACACCAAAATTAACGTTGTACTTGGTGTAGAAATCAATCATTTATGAAACGACGCTCTCTAAACCACATGACAACGTTGTATCAGTGTTGAACATGACTTTAGTTAACCGACGACGTTGTTACAAGGTTAAACCCAACCGATTTCATGTTGTGAACATTTTGGGAATGGGAGAAACGTTCTAAAAACGTTCGAGTAATAACTCTAGTTAGGTATATGTTCAACGTTTTCCCGACGTTGAGCCGACCTTGTAAAATTTAACTTGACAGTGAGCAATTTTTTATAAAAATTGTAAACGTTTTCGTGGAAGCATATCTTTGCAATTAACTTTTCCAAATACTCACCATAGAGGACAAGCTCAATTCAATGACAACAAGGACATACTGTTGGCTAAAATGCTTCGAAGAAAGAATAAATACCTAGTAAGAGAAGAAAAACTTGATCCGACCTAACCTCAAAATTGAATCAATTAAATTATGCCTGAAGGCAGGCAATTTGGAGAACTTCAGTTATTTTGGAACAAATGCTAACCTGGATGCAGAGATTGAGGAAAGCAACTGATTTTTCGAAGGACACTACTGACAATATTGTATGACACAAAAAGCCCGTTTTGAAATGTGGAGCAAGGTGGAGCAAATGTTCGTTAGTTGGACTTCGTTCAGTTTTTGGTCGGATAGCCAACTTCAATCGCGCTTTGGTTATATTTAGTTGTCTGGATGACTAAGGTTGAAAGCAGTATATTTTTCAGTTATCTGATATCCTATGTCGTATTGACGCCTATTATAATACTACGCCATGTTTGATGCGTAATTATCTTCGGAAACATTGTCGGCCATTGAAATTTGGGACATAAACAAACATAAACAAAGGTTAACAGTACTCTAGAAACAATTAATATATTATTTTATCCTCTATAGTTCGCGTTTGGATAAATATTATCTTTGAATATTATATAATATATCCAAATTATTTTTTTTGTTTTTTTTTTCTTCGAGTTTTGAGAAATTCGCAACGGATTGAAGGCGCGCGTGTTTTTTGTCGTAAAACAATAGTATATTTAACAATAAACTGAAATGCGTTGATAATTTCTGTTTGGAAATCTTCATTTTCTGGCAATACAAATAGAGTAGGTACCTGTCATGAGCACACGAGTAAAACATTAGTAGTCGTCAGAAAGTTTTTACCAAGTGTCCTTTTTGGAAATCAGTAATGATTTGGTTGGAATATTTACTAATTTCTGAACACCGTGGAAAGTGAACTGTCATCGCTGCGCAAGAGGGCGCAAGTGTGTAGTTGTTTTCTTGGTAAATTTAGCAACGTTTAGGAAACAACCAACTGCTACCTACAGTTGAAAGTGAAACGTTTCAAAAACCCAAAAATTATTTACCAAATTGGTGCAAAACAGGGTCGTAACAACGTTGTATTAGAGTTGGTTGCGCAACTTTTTCAAACACATCCTGTTTCTGATTTAAGCCCACCTGTCCTCAGGAATGCAAAGATCAGCTCTTCGGTGTTATTGAAGAAGACATAATGTGTGGGTTTATCTATGTGGCGTTGAAGAGTTTCATCAACTTCTACAGCTTTGATGCAGGACTCTGAGCTTTATCAAGCTCAGTGAATGAGTCACCACTTAGAGTCGAAAATCAGAGGGATTTCATCGGCTGCTTCATATGCTGCCTTGAAGAAAAATGCTCTTAATGCTGCAAGTCCTGCATCATCATGGCTCTTGACCAAAGCAACTAACAACTGAGTCTTAAAAGAAGAAGAGGTGAGCTGCAGGACTCAGTATAATACCTTTCAAATTATTTCTACATAGGAAATCATAACATCAACGATAGCAGATATGTAAAAATATCATTCAAGAATAGTACTGGCTACTTTTTATTCTGATAGCCGTCATTTCAGAATTGCTGGCATAATATATCATTGGAGAGCTTTCAATTGAGCAATTGTACCAGATGCACCTCCAATATAAAATGGTATTTCCCAATGGATCTGGATTCATTTCGATCTCCTATTTCCTGAATTTATCGCCTAATAAATTGAAAGGAGGGTAGGATATGCGAACAATTGAATGTATAATCGAAATAACGTTACATTTTGTGATTGCTTCAATGTGACTACATTAGGACTGCGGTAGAGTGGCTGGGATGCCTTTATTGTATTTTTTGTTATTTCGAGGGAAACAGTTAATATCGATGATATACATAAAGGATTGGAATGTGATGTTCCATAATTCAAGGAAATAAGGAAAGCAAAGTTCAAGAAGGAAAAATGTACTCGAATTAAGCGCAAATACTCTGGGAGAAAAAAAAACTACCATTCACTTTCACAAACTTGGCTGAATTTGCAGATAGGCCAGTGCGTTTAGGAAATGTTATATAGGAACTTCGGAAATTTTGGGCACATTTTTTCTTTCGTCCCTCGATCGAAACAAACTGAGGTCGTTGTACATTTATCGAGATCAGATAATAAAAAAAAAGTCGAGTATATATTATCCAAATATCTCTCACTGTTTGTGAGCGTAGCTCTAGTTTGGCGTACCCTACATAATAAAGAAAGCCAACGTAATTTCTAGCACTCTGAAAAAAATTTCATCCTTACTGAGCTTTATTGAAGCTTCTAAAATGTCTCCTACGTCAATATTGAGGTAGATTCAAATTAAAAAAATAACGACTCACAACTAGGTGAATTTGTAGAATAGAAAAGTAAATTCTATTATATACAGTGTCACACATAAAGTTCGCGACATATGGAAGTTTTTTTTAATTATTGATAGGTATAAAGAAAATTTGACTTCGCAGTTAGTTCGTGCTTGAAAAATGAGTTTACTACAGCATCTTTCCTTCTTCAATGTGCTTCTCTAAACCTGTCAAATTTGACATTTTTTTCGAAAATGGTGCCATGAAATGCTTGAATGCTAAAAAAGATATCAAATAAAGCAAAAATAAGTTGAACTATATCTTTTTCGTTTATAACGAATTTTAACTGTGGTATCGACATACATTTTCAAGTAGCCCCAATAGCCGACGGGTTCAGAGCGCGACTTCACAAGCCGCCAGTTCGATACCTGGGCAGGGCAAATTTTTTGAATCTACGAGTACTTTTGCCTGCCTTTCTGTTAGGTTAGGAACTGTGTTGGTAGAAAAAATATTGTGTGTGATTCGAGCGCAAAGAGTCTTGCCATTCTCGAAATATCATAGCGCTCCGCTACGAGTCGTCATTACTCATATCTCCATGTGACCTCTCATACAAAAATGAAAAAAAAAAATCTCACTCACGTGGGATGTGCCAACGGCACCTCCAGCACATACTCCTTGGGTATGTCAAAGTAGTCGGGATCGTGTCCGTTGGCGCTGAGCACGAGGGGCAGCACGTCCCATCGACCGCCCGTGCCGCGCCATCCCAGCCGAAGACACAGCTCGGTGAAGTCGGCGTTGACGGGGTCACCGAGCACTGAGCCATCCGGCTGCTTGTAGCCAGCGTAGCCAATCAGTTGGGCGTTCCACACGCGGAAATCGTGCCGGCCGTCGGTGCGTTGCGGAAACACTGTGATGGCCGATCTGGTGGAACGTATCGAGAAATTATGAACAGCAACACATATTTATATAGCTATTATTACAACTAGGGAAATATACTGTTCATATTTCCCGTGGTGTAATCAATAGTTTTTTTTCTGATTGAAATAATCTGATATGGGGAAATCATTATTAGATTGTATATTTTTGTAATAATTATAGTTATTTATGTATTAAGGGAATTATGAGGGCCTTACTTACCGATAGCAAAGTTTGCGTCCCGAGGGCCTCTGGCCCGAGGGACAGCAATTGCCAGAGGTTATTAAGGCTCTATAATTCCCGTGGTACATAGATTTTCATAACAATATGTCCATATTTAGAACGCAATAAATGTTTAAATTCATAACCTTTCTGGTATATTTGAATTAGGTAGCGTTGATTCATGTAGCATTGTTGGTTGTTGCTAGGTTGTCGCTATGTTACATGTTTATAAGCAAACTTTCTTTATCAATCAATGTTTTTCCGTTAAAAACGTGTTTATTTTTTACCACAAATCGACGATCTTTTTCTGATATAATGGAGGATATTATAAAAAAAGCGGAAAAAGCAAGACAATCATTACTTCCATCGAAAAGTGAAGCCCTATATCAAAAAGAATACAACTTATATCTGAAGTGGCTGACACAGAGAAATGTTATGTCAAAAATGCCAACGAAACTGTCATTCTGGCATATTTTCAAGAACTGGTAAAGTATTTTCTGGTAGATTTGGTAATAATTGTATTTATTCGTTGCAGTCAGAAACGTTTAGCCCAAATTCGATTTAGGAGAAAAGAGATATCACCAAGTTCAACGAACTAGAGGCTTTTTTGAAACGGAAAAGTAAGGGGTATAAGCCGAAAAAGTCTGCTGTCTTATCTCCTAAAGATGTCATCAAATTTCTAAAGGACGCCCCTAATGAAATTCATTCATTGCATAAGGTAATTTTTTTCTCATAATTTTCTATTTCGTTTGTTTATTTCGTTTTATTTGTTATAGGTTGTTCTAATTATGGGTTATTTTGGAGGATGCAAAACTAAGGAACTTCTAAATATGAGTATAGGAGATATACAGGACCGGGATACTGTTATGGTAGTGAACGTACCGGAAAGTAAAACTGGTGTATCGAAGAAATTTACAGTTGTGGATGAAAAAGAGTTCTCTGCTTTGCATTTATTGAGACTTTATATGTCCTTGCGTCCTGAAGGTACAAAACGATTTTTTTTGAGCTTCCGACAAAATAAATGTACAACTCAGCCAATGGGAAAGAATATGTTTGGCAAAATTCCCAGCAAAATCGCAATGTATTTAGGATTGCCAAACCCACCAACCTATACGGGACATTGCCTTCGTCGCACTTCTGCTACTGCCCTAGCCAATGCAGGAGCAACTATGACAAACTTAAAAAGACACGGAGGTTGGAGAAGTTCCACGGTGGCAGAGGGGTATCTGGAGGACAGTATTGAATTGAGAAATAAAACGGCGCGTATGCTGTCTACTTTGCCATCAGAAGAGGCAGGCACCTCGACTGTAGTGAACAGCAACAGCACCACCCATAAAAAAGAAGAAATTGTTTCCAGCGGCGGAAGTAATTTTCAGGGAACATTTGAAAATTGTACATTTATTATTTGTAATGACGTGAATAAGGAAAATATGTCTTAGTTTTCATTACATATAAACGTTTATAAGCATTTATTGTATCATTTTCACCTGTAAAAGGTAAGAGGGAGTTTTTGAACCTTAATATCCCAAGGGAGTTATGACCCTCATTATAGATACCGTAACTATGACGATATAAGCTTATAATGTCACTGTCAGAAATAAAATTTTTAACGTTGCTATGGGCCATGTTTCTGAAAATCATGGTTGACTGGTTTCATTTTGACGTCTTGTCAGAAATAAAGTTATTGAAATAATGTCGAACTACGTCGAAACTCAATCGGCAAAAGCCCGTGAATCTTTGGTTCCGGCCAAATCTCAAGCTGTCTACAGTAAAGAGTACGATTGCTTTCAGGAGTGGAAAAGAAAAAATTTGGTGGACGGTGTGAGCGATAATATTTTGTTAGCATATTTCCAAGATTTGGTATGTTGCTCTGATTCTTGTTATTCTTGATGTATGATTAATTCATTCGATCCCCAGTCGCAGAAATATTCACCGAACACGTTATGGACGAAACTATCGATGTTAAGATCCAAGGATGGTTCATTGCCATAAGACGCAATGTTGGCACATCCAACGACGCGATCGTGACGTCACTGGCGGCCCTCAAGCTTTGTTTACGTTTATGTTTCGATATTCATACTGTGGATTGTGGCTGTACAAATTGTTTTTTTTTCAAACAGAGTTCTTCAATAATTGTAGGTATAATCAAATTACTCAGTAAGAAGATTTTGTGGTGTGGATAAATATTAATAAATTATTACATCACCTCCATTGAAAAGTGTGTACCTAGTGTTTATGAAATCATTTCAATTTCATATACCATATATCTGATAACCAGTATGCCAGGTAGCAGATTTGCTATTTTTGGACAAAAACCAAGAGGATTCCAGTATTATTTACAACATATTTCCAAAAGGCACTGATTTTGTTTGAGATACTTATTTGAAAAGGTGGATGAGTTGTGAACATGCAGATGTTGTGAATCCCGATACAAGTCGCATACATCAGAGCTGTGATTTGTCCAACTAAATTTAAGAAAGAGATCTACAAAATGGGTAGATGAAAATGTGTTATGAAAAAGGAGTACCTATTCTCATTATTTTATGATGTTCCATGTAATCAGATTCAGGAATTTTGTATACTTTGAGCTATAATGAGGAAACCTGCAAATAAAGAAACAACCTGGATTGCATCTATAGTAGAGTCCAATGTATAAATGAAGAGAATAGTCAGCTAATGAGAAAATCGAAATTGATGTCAATATATTTATATACCTATTATGTATAATGATGTAAGGTACCCATAATTCAAATTAAAGAATGTATTTTATTTTCACCATTCACTGATAATTGTTAAACTTGATAAAATAGGTAGGTATATCAATTTCAATTCAAACTATGAACTTTCAATAACCCGTGCATTGAATAATATATATATGCACAAATACATATTACATGCATCATTCATCAGTACCTATGAATTCTTCATTGAAATTTCTCTATTTTCAATATGAAATTGTTTTCAAGGTAGGTATTAGGTACTTACCTATTTATGGAATAGGTATATTCCCTGTTTTGTAAACGTTAAATTATCTCAAGTATTATTTCCTGGGTGGACATTCAGGAATTTTTGTGAATCAAGGAGTTTTTGCTCACAAAAATCACAACAAGAATTGGTTGAATTAAACTGGACGGTCATAGTGACCTTCATCAGATGGTCGCAGAGGTTCGAAAAAACAACTAGTGTTGAGAGAGCATGTAGATAGGTATATTAATCATATCTTCGAACAGTAACCAGATGGCGGATAAAAAAATCAAAAATTGCAGTTTATAATTAAGGTCCGATCCTATTGAAAATAAGTATGTATGGTTTCAAAAAATTATGTCGTTTGCTTCAATCATCTGAATCCTCACATATACTTTATTTGGATATCTTTCTTATCTTATATCGTCAGTAAACTCAACTCAATACTGAGGTAAGTAGTTGAATTCAACCAACTTTAGAATTTGTGATGCACATATGCTATTTACGAACCAAATTTCAAATTTCGTTTCAAGCGCGAGTCATTTACAGCATCCAAGATTATATTGCCTGATAACGCAAAACCTTGCATATTAACGTGATTAATAAATTGTGCATGAACGTTATCCAATGCGATTAAAATAGTTAGATGAGTTTCTAGGAAGTTTCAGATTTGCTATCCATGGAAGCATAATCCAATGTGGAACTCATATGTACCAATCGCCACTTCCTAACCACATTTTCAAGAGTTTCAGTGAAGCGTGAAAGTGAGAGGAACTCACCAACTCGACACTGGCAGGAAATGAATTCAGTTTGTGAATCAAAGTAGTGTTCGAGAAACTGAAAATAAAAACTGAAAGCGAACAAATAACGGAGAACGTCAAATAGACGATGTAGATCAACCTAACTTGAAGTCATCTGATTTCCTGAAAGACTGAGCAGCAGGAGACACAAAAGGTATAACACCCCTATCGAACAGAACAGAACAACCTGCGTATCAACTCTAACCAATACTGTTTGTTGACATGAGTACGATGTTATGTATACTATACTATACAAACTGGGTGCGTTGAGGCGCTGGCCTTCGGGCCCAGAAGGTAGGTAGGAGGAGATAGGTGACCAACCGAACATTCTTGGTACCTAGATTTCAATTCTTCGGACTCTCAACGATAACCAGCCAAGTAGTGATTCGGATGACACTTGAAAAGCTAAGGTCCCCGTCTTCCTTACTCACACAAGTCTCAATGAGACTTCGAGGGTTGCTTTGCAACTAAGTTTGCATTCATAAACAGTTTTCATAAAAAATCCTTCCAAGAAACAATGAATGACGGTTCAGGTTCCCGTTTTCCCGTTCCATTCGTGAATTAGAAAAAAATAGCCTCTGATATACCTAAGTAGTCGGTTATCCTTGATGAATTCAACTAGGTTTATCCTATGCAGTGTGACTCAGAACTATAGTAATCTCCAATACCCCCGTATTATATGAACTCTCCTGTCTGGCAGAAATGTTTTTATGGATCGTGTGTTCTGGAAACTTTTGTAGGTACATGAATGTTAGGCTAGAGCATATTGTTGCGATATTTCTACTTGGGTTCGTGAATTTAAAACACTCGTACAAAACTGAGCAGTTAATTCCACAAAACACTCGAAAAACAATTCAATGAACACTTGATTAAAAATCACTTCGATATTTGCTTAGATACAATTCTCTATGTTAACAATACTAGCTTTCTGTCTAAAACTAACTGACCGCGACACTGCGGTATTTTGTATAGGTACAAAACATTCATTCTAGTAAAATCACTCATTCTTATGAATATTCCGGAAGTTCTCGGAAGTATCTTTGATTTTCGATGTCAATAAATAATCCGCTAATTAGGTACGTCGGCGACCGATGTTATCGCAAAGCCATAAATAACAGCCAGTCGCGGGTTCCGGTCTTCTCGGAACACAGCACAGTCCGTAACGATAACATGTGGTATATTTTTCCTAGATACGTTGCCAGCATGCATATACAGGGTGAGTCGTTGATATGGGAAAGCTCGATTGCATCTACACCATTGATGATATCGAAATAAACCAAACGGCACTGCAAATGGGAGGTTGAAGTGCAGTTTGTAAAATTATTTTCTCCTATACAAGGTGTAATATTTTTGCGGAGCACATTCGAACATGTTATTTTTAAATGACACCCGGTATATTTTTACACATATTTGAATTTGCTCTTTGTTGAACTTCATATATATGTTGAGTTTTTGCAATTCGCTTCAACCGTTTAGATGTTATTAAAGTTTTTCTAAAAATGGCAGGTGTTTGCAGGCACTGTTAAAAAAATCGCAGTGCACTCCGTTTTCGGAATATGAAGTTGAGACTTTGACTATGTTTAAGCAACTACCTCAGGTATATTTTAGCGGCAAGTCAGTCTATTTTCATTGAGACATCACCTTGCTGTGACACATTGACTTTGGTGAACTTTGAAGGACCATAACCAGATTTTTTCAAATGGCACCCTATGTATTTAATCACTCAGTCGTATAGAGCGTTTGATTTCACATATTTTTTGACTCCTATGATTTCTTGCTTCAATTTTTAAAAAAACCTCAATAACTTCTGAACGGTTGAATCGAATTGAAAAAATCAAACGGATTTATAAAGACTAACAAAGGGCCGATTCAGATATGTATAAAAATATATAGGGTGTTACTCAAAAAAACTATGTTAAAATTTGCTCCGCAAAAATGGTGCACCCTGTATTCAACGAAACAATTTTAGGAACTGCACTTTGATCTCTCGTTTGCAGTTTCGTTTGGTTTATTTCGATATCATCAATGGTGTAGGTGCAATCGAGCTTTCCCATATCAATGACTCACCCTGTATAGCGCAGACGTGAATAATCCTCTTCCTCCTATCATCTTTTGATCTGATCGATCAATATTTCCCAATATTTCCAAAACACACTTCTACGAGACTATAATTACTACTTTTTATGATACTTGTCTTTTTTATGACGTCATTTGGGAACATAATAAAATATTCATTGGTTTAAAGCACTGTATGATATTTTATAAACAGAAGAACTGATTTTAAAGTTTGTGTTATTAAAAAAGGCAGTATAATGATTTTTTCATCAATTTTATGAGGTATTCCATAGTTGATATACAATTTTTCGAATAGCAATTATGAAATTCATCTTATGAAAATCACAAACAAGAAGCCACGATTTGAAGAAAGTAAAGCTCAATTTATAAACTCCGGTGCCGTAGCTACAGTTGACGCTGCCGTTCCAAAATGTATTGAGGAGATATCCGACGACAGCTGCGTCAGCTGCTTAGTTTATAAACATATGTTTATTTTTAGCATATTCCATTTACGTACAGTAACTGCAGCGTCAACTGTAGCTACGGCACCGGGATTTATAAATTGAGCACAAAAGTGTGTCATAAAAATTCATCATCGAGGAATTCACCAGGAAATTTTCAAAATAAAAATGTGTTTCTTTGGGGTTTCACTAGATGGAACAACAGCGTCAATCTGATGATTCAATTTACCATATGTCGTTTATTTGAAGGTTTCCATATGTATAATAATAATAATAATAATATAATAATAAAATTTATTCAGTAAGATCATCAAAGATGATATAGAATACGTCAATGATTTACAGTTAAGCAATACAATAAATACACAGAACAATAAAAAAATGCAATATATAAAGCATTGTCATTGAAACATAGTTACAAATATATATATATAAAAGTACACTAATAAAAATAATAATAGAATAAAATTAATTTAGTAAGACCATCAAAGATGATATGGAATGAGTCAATGAATTAATGAATAGGTCACAGCTCAGTTTTTCAATAAAGTATAATCGGAAGAATTGAAATCGTGGCATCTCAGTATCTGCAACTATTTGTGGTTAATCAATGAATCTTTGACAGAATTCAAAATTGTTGTTCTTGAACATGAAGCGAAACAAAATGTGTATAAAATGCCTATTGATATTCAGATTCTCTCCATTCAGTTTCCAGAAAATGCAATCAGCTTTGTAATTAACTGTTATTTGCTTGGCAAATAGAAACGTACCTATGTTTTAGTTCCTCGCTGGGATTTGAATTCAGAATCTGGGTAATGGGAAAGATCCACGAAAATGTTCATTCTCCAATGGAAATGGGAAATGGGGGTATCTATTACTCCTATCACTAACGTTCGATGCTGAGGAAAAAGTCTTTCTGAAATTCAATCACCCAGTATGCATAGTTTTCCCATCGAAATATGGCACATTGAAATCAACAATCAACTTGCAAGAGTTCCCTCGGAAGTGAATACTTTGACTGAAAACCAATTCATTCCCAACTGAAAATAAATAGCTACCAGAAGGAATAATTTCAACCAAGTTATTCAAGAACTTTGATTTTATAATTATCACAAATTAAACAGTCACTGTTGCATTCAAGTATTTCCGCATTAGCTACAAAGTTCCTGAAGTTTCGAAATATCCAGTAAAAGCAGAAATATTCCAGAGAATGAGATCCAACTATGAAAAGGGACGGAGTTTTCCTGAGAAGTGATAATGAGAGGATTATTGAATATTTGCATGATTGATATTCTGTTACCATAAATTCATGTTGATTTTTATATATTTTCACTGTTCCTTCTCAATTATGCTGATCCCTAACACGTTTTACTGAAATAATACGAAAAACCAAATGTCAAAAACGCCCTTAACATACGCTGAACAGGTCTATATAAATCGAAATAAATTAGGTACATCCTGAATAACATGGGCAAGATAGGCATCATAATATGATCAGAAGTGGAGTATTCAAAGACTTTTCAAGAATTTCAACGGTGTATTTTAGTGATTGAGTAAATGCATGTTTTAAAACAACAGACATTTTTTCCAATGAACATCTACCATCCAACTGGTAGTTAAATTACAACAGAAAGAATGTTAGTGCCAAAACAGATCCTAGTGACCTATTCTAAAGAAAGCTTTCCAGTAAACTACACAGTTGTGACTGGAAACCATATAACTGGTAATTCTCAAGAAGGCCTTCATGCAAAACTCTTTCAAATGCTTCAGATGAATCAGAGTCAGTCAGAGACTACCCTTGTTTTTCAATGGAGGTCAATGTATTATGTATTAAGTAGGCAAATAAAACTCCAGTTGATCACCGATTACTAAAGTTATATTGTCGGTCGTTTACTATTCTAGATTTCTCCAGATATTGTATTAGCTCAATGTGGAATGCTTCCTCATCACTTTGGAGATGACAGATAGTAGCGCAAGTAGTTGCCAGGAATGGTTTTCTTGTCTTTTTTAGGAATTGGTTGAACTCTAGCTGTCTTATAATTCGAGGAATATATGAAAGTCTGAACAACTTGCAAACGGCTAGTTTCAAGTTTCAATCATTCTGGCTTCGTTTATGAGTTGCTTGAGACCATAGATGATGGTGAATGCCTCAGCCTATCATGCTGATTCATTCGTCTTGATGAAGAGCTTCAGCAGAGGTCAGTTGTAGACACAGGAATCTTCAATTTTGATTATTAGAGTTAAAAAAAAGGAATTCAGAGAGTTCATCAAAATCTAGTTTGTTTAGTGATAGAGTAAAGGCAGCAGATAAATTCACTGTTTGTGGATATCAAGCTCCAACCACATTATATCGAATTCACTCGGTTCTGAATTTTACCTACCATGGCATAGACGATTATTTATGGAATTGAGAAAAGCTTCCATCTTATGGCTTGCCTCCTCAGCTGAGTTCTATGCTTGCTAGTTTTTTCTCAAACAGGTCTTTTCATCTGATACTCTACTCATAAATGCTGGTGTTCCGCAGGAATCAATTTTAGCACCAACACTATTTCTACTTCACATCAACGATTTGTTGAAAGCAACTTCATGTCCTATACACAGCTTCGCGGAAGATAGTACCCACCATACCGCTTTCTCTTCCAGGGCTCCTATATCGGCCCGTCAAACCAGAAATGAACAAGGAAGAAATGTTAATAAAATAGATATAGACGAATTCTCGAGTGGGGATCTAATAATTTGGTAGAATTCAATGCAAACAAAACACAAGCATGTCTTTTATCTAAAAAAGCCAATTTCACTGTGCCAACATAATTCAGTCAGGAGAAACCATACTATTGAAGTCATCAATTGGCGTTACTATCAGCAGTTAACTTTCTTGGAGAATCACTTGAGGTCCATTGCCAAAAGTGCATCCCAAAAACTTGGATTTCTGTTTTGAACCAAGAGCTATTTCACTCCCAGTCAGCTGCTTATGATCTATAAGGCACAGATCCGACCTGTCCTGGAATACTGTTACCATATTTGGAGTGCGGTACCCAAACATATCCTGAAACTATTGGATTCTGTCCAAAAAAGGGCAATCCGTCTCGTCGGTGATGCCTCGCTCACAAACTCGCTCACTTCTCTGGCGATGTATCTCTATTTTATACATATTTTCATTGGCGATGCTCTTCTGAAATATCAACAATCGTTCCTACATTAGCAGTCTCTTCGAGATTAACCCGTCAAGTTCAGTCTTCACACCCCTTCGTGATCATTCAATAGACCTTTCCAAAGACTCGTTCATCCAACGAATATCGAGACTTTGGAACTCATTGCCTAGGGAGGTGTTCCTTGAGGCATACGATCTCTTCAGAAATTTAAGAAGAACACCAACTCCTACCTTCTTTTCCTTGGTTCTCATGATGTTTTCTGAACATTAAAGGATATCCCTTTTCGTTAGAGCCAGAACAAAAAAACTTCACTTTTTCCCAATAAAAGTTCCGTTCCAGGTTACTTCATTCTGAATTCCACTTGTTATTCAATAGAAACAAAGAGAAATTATAGGGATGAGGCATTTTTAGGAAACGTAGAGGATGAATGTAGCTTGTTATAAGAGTAGAAACTCTTGTTTATTTGAACACACTCGACTGCTTTATTTTTCTAGGTTGCTGTGAAGAAGTGAACTCTCGGTCACATACTTCTAATTACTTACTTGATGAAGCCAATGGCCAAGAAGAAATAAGAAATAATCAAAGGATCGCTTGCCTCAGGATACCAATTATCTGACTGGGTTTCGTTTATTATTGAATCAGAGGAAATATCCAATCAATCGAAACGGCCGCTAATTCCCAGAACGAAAGAAAACTTCTACGATGATTGTTTACCCTTTATTCGCTCAGACACTTTGAGAGTTATGGTTGATTTTATATTTGGAAAGCTATCAACCTATAGACAACTGACTATCCTTCTCCTGGACAAACGATACCAAGGAAATATACTCCATATATTCAGGCTGACTCATCGAAAGTTATTTTTATTTGTTGGTTGTTTTTGAATTCAAGGTTGAATAGGGAAGCTACTGACACCGCTAACGATTAAACATGAGCAACAAATATATATAAATAGTGTGTCTCCCTCAAATTGAGAATATGGGTATAGATATAGTAGTAATAGAGTATAGTAAATATACTCTCTATTGAGAATAATATATTCTCATTGAGCAATTAAAAGATTATAATAAAAATTGAACATGAGTGATAGATGCATCGCCTATATTTTTTAGTTCAATATCATTAGCATATAGAAAACTTTGTATGATACGGAGTTGGTTGAATCAGACGAAAGTTGAAAGTTTGTGGCTCAAGAATATACAGCAAATGAAAATTTCACCTGAAAACCACAAAAATAGTAACGTGGAAACTTAGTGAAGTTTAACGTCAATTAGGCTGACCAATATGAAAGAGGGGATCGGACTGTCATTGATTGGGCCTCTACTACGATTAATGTAAATGCTTTCAAAAATATTCAACTCCTTATTGTTCACAGTAATGGGGTGGCGACTACTTCAATGTTATAGTCATCAACATGGTACCTATCTGATAAAATCTTGACTTGTCTTTATTATGGATCTTTTCAGTTGAATAATGAGAACAGATTGTAGATTGTAGGGGAGGTTGTTAAGGCTGTGCAGCCTCTCAAGCACATCGATCTTTTGTGCATAACCCTTGATAACCCAACCTAACCTCTTGCGAAGTTTATCAGTTTCCTGGGAACTAGGTTCCTGACATCGGAGGGATATGAGAAGGCCCCTTCCAGGAGCCTCTTGCAGAAGAGTGCTGGTGTTTTCGAATAATACAATCTTTGGATTCATTTGGTACAAACGTATGTGTAGATGTATAGCTCAAAAGACCTTTAGGAGATATGTTCATGAGATATTTTCTCGAAATGGAACAAAAAATATCTTCCTTCATTCATATGTGGTTCGAATAGTAACATACCTTATATTTCCCTTGTTGGTACTGTATTTGATGTGGTTGCACAGCGCTTCAAACATTCCACTAGTTGTAGTGACATATCGGCAGTCGAAAACCTGGAGCAAATACATTTTATTATCATTTAGAAAAGAAATATCTAGAATTATACTTTCATAAATATTGTCACACCTTCGCCGTTTGATGGAAAAAATATTTTTGGTACAAAAATGTTCAGCCTGTCTAGAACCCGAATACGTATGTTGTTGCAAATGAAAATAATTAAAGAAAAAAAGAAAAGATCGAAGGCACAAAAAATAAGAAGTGATAATTTGAAAATAGCAAAACAAGGAATAGATCATGGATGTGCAGGTTTTGAAAGTGAAACCCTACCACTTCCTAAAATTCCTATTTTCGCAGGTGTACATGGTGTTAAAGAAAGTGGAGGTTACTGCTACGTTTGGGTAGAATTCAGAAAGCATTAGGTACCGTAAAATATCTTTGTTCTTTGTAACCTACCAATCGATACTGCCATCAGTGGAATATTGAGTCAGATCTTGAACGACTGCAAAGATTGGTTGAAAATTATAGACGGCGTAAAGTATTGTAAGTTGTTGTTTGTAACCATGGCAATGCTCGCTAGTTACAGGGTTAATCCCACGTTAGTTAACAGAAGGCTTGATGAACTTTTATGCAACCGGCACTGAGACAATCAAACTATAAATATGAAAGCGATTTTTGCTGATGATGCAGCAACATGATTTTTCACAACGCATTCAGAAATAATCCTGATGAATCTTCTTTGAAAACATTTGAAGATAAATACAATGGAAATCCAAAAGAAACATACAGTCGAAAATGCATTTGTGTCAGTATAAAATGTTGAGATTCAACAGAAATAGCATTTGGATGTACGGAAATAAAAGACACCATAAGGGAATGAGAAAGCTAGAGGAAAAAAAAATTATTACAATTACTCTGTTGTTGTAAAAAGTCCTAATCTATTAGGGCGTTCGAATAATAGTATATTACACAACAAGTGTGGAAAGTGACATATTTCACACGAGTAGTCGTTTAGCACGAGCCGCGTAGCGGTGAGTGCGGAAACGTAACGAGTGAAGGAAATGCACTTTCCAACCAGTTTTGTACACTATTTTTCCTACGACTCCAAATATTTTCATTTCGCGGGAGGTCTTGTCAAAAATTTAACTTGAGCGCAACGTAGTGCGCAAGCGCGTACGAGTTAGTGCGTCCTTGACTCCTTGCAAACATCTGTGATTCCAAAGAATATTCTCTTTGGTGATACTGTGATATCAAACTGATGCAAGCAGCAAGCCGCGCATAAAACTGTTGCCATACTCTGTTGATTTCAGTTTTTAAGTGAATTCAGAGGTTATGTATCAGACACATTGAAATTAATAGATGAAGAATTCTCGGTATAATTCAAATCGAGACAGAAATTTCAATAGATAATATGAATTTGATTTGAGAACGCTTACATTGACAGTGAGTACCTTCACAATATACCTAATTATTTCTATATCAATTCAGGCGACCGTTGTGATATTTTTCATATCAACACTTGTGCTTTTTTTCTTTCAAATAAACAATACCATGGTGATATGAGTTACTTTCTGAATAACAAAACAGTGTGATTATTGACGATTTCATACGTGTCGTAGGAAAAATACAAATCAATTTTTAAACGAACTAAACAATTGGAAGCAAAAGAAATTTTACATTTTGTAACATCAAACAGACGAATAAACAACAACTATTGTTAATCCATAAGTACCATGGTCAATGGTGACATATTGTAGGAAATATCCTGGATTAATAACTTCAGCGATATATGCAGCGCAGCATTCTTGTAACAGAATCACCCTGTATTTGATTCTGTTAACATTTCGTCTATAGAGAAATGATTGTATCGAAAACTAAACGAAAGCGCAACGTGCTATCGGGGCTCATGTAACTTGATACGAATCATAACAGATTTAACGGATACATTAATCGTTGGGAAAACTAAATATTTGGCTCCGAGAAGAGACATTTTTATTATGCAACACTTGCGTCTGAGTCTTCGTTCTCGAAAACCATCAACTACAATGTATTTTGTTGAAGTCATCGAAAAAACTCTGGGAACCGCTTGCGAGCTCTAAAGAAGTGCAACATACAGAAAAAAATTGAGATGAATATTCGAGTTGGAGAAAGATAGTAAGTTTTCAGCATTCAGTTTGGGGCATTCAGTTCAGACAGTCAGTTGCGAGAGTTCGGGAAAGGCACCAGCGGGAACTGGTCGCCTCGGACGAGGGTTTCCTCCCCCTCGGGGATGGAACCCTGGTTTCGGGAGTGTTTGGACACGGGTCGAAAGGGGTCGCCATAATTTGAAATTTAAAGTCATACCGTGCATTTGCTTTGGGGTAGTATATCGATGGGATAATTCAATCGAATCGGGAATAAGAGGGTTTGATTTTTGTGGGGAGTTTTGTGAACAATTCGATATTTTGAAACAACGCAGTCACAGGACTGGTCATTCTGTCTTAAGGGTAAGTCGATATTGCATTGAGGGTTTTCAGGATATATTGGCCAAATGTTAGATATTTTGCGTTTTTGCTCTAGGTCACGAGACAAGCGAGTTCCTTTCAAATTTCAAATGTTAGGTGGAAATGGTTTTTTTTTTAAGGGTTTTATCATTGGGATTTGAAACAGAGTTAATTACAAGTTTATTAGGGCGTTATCTGGGATACTTCACAAACAAACTTTTGATATGATGATTCAGAGATCTATCATGGGTTTTCAATGATAAAAGTTCAGACAGTTTCTTGTACAAAGGACACAGATTCCATATAGTTACGCAGTTCCCAAAGTTTCAACAAATTGATTGGAAATACGAAGGGTCCGTATTTCTTGGTATTTGTTTTTATATTGAAATGATAATTTTGTTCTATTACTTTCTTTTTGGTTTTGGCATAATTTCTGATTTTGTCTTGTTGTTTTTCTTTATTTAATCGCAATACATTTTATACGTAAAAGTTGATTTGAGTTTTATTTTGTATCTACTAAATTGCACATTCCCTATACTGAAGACTACGCATTTGTGAAGCCGTAGCCGTTCTCACCGTCCCCGAGGATATATGGTGGTCTAGTTTAACCAGTAGCCTATTTGGAGTTTGGATAATCAACGTCAAAGAAATTCATATTTATAATTGAACAAAGGAAACATCTTATTATACAACTTGTTTGGTCAGTGCGAGTTGTAAATCAAAAATCTGACCTGGTGGCAGCGCTTCCATTCCATTCCTATTTTATTATTATAAAAATGATACCCCAAATTAATAATTTTTTGTTACATTCTGTTGAAAATAATGAAGTATCCGTTATTTTTTCGATTCACAGTTGAAGCAGATCAATGTCCCTCTCTCTGATGAAGAACTAGCGTACGAAAAGCCATCATTTCGTTATGAAGTGGGCCATTCAGCAGTTTCCATTTGACAGATATTGCTAGGATTTATTCGTCATTAATGCGGTTGCAATTCCATCTGAAAAACGACAATCCCATTGAGATGATCCCCATCATATTCGTGGAGAGCATGAAATCTCACAAAAGTATTTCTTTTCGTAATTTATTTGGTCAGTCCGACCAAAGGAAAACCAAGATTTTCACTCGGCATATTAAGAAAACTTCCTTTTAAGAAGGTATCCCAGATGAACTTCTCAATAATTTTTTTCTATTGACCGTTACTATCATACTATGATAAGCTGCAACTTTATGTTGATAAGGATGATTAGAGTCAGAATGGATCGAAAGTGATATCGGTGTAGAAAGGTTTATGAAAAATTGAAAAATCATGTCTTTTGTTCATAGATTGGTTAATGTAATAATAATAAAATTAGGTATCAATATTCACTCTGAATTTTGCATCTTGGAAACACCAAATTTGATATAAATAATGAATGTGAGCATGTGAATTGGTGTGAATTTCATGCGTTTATGTGTTCGACATTGAAACCTCAGAACTTTTGTGACAAGATCGCACTGAAGTCCTTTCCAACATACTTGACTTCAATATTGGGCAGATATTAGATTGTGATAATAATCAGTATCATTCAGTCTAATGCCACTTACAGCATCAAGAAAATCACAAAAGGAATTCACAATAAATGTCAAATTACACTTGAAGAAATGCATGATCAACGCCCCCAAAGTGTCAATTCTGATGTATTCAACACCAACACTAGTGCACTGCTGGGCACGGATATAATGCATCATGATTGTAAAAAGTAATCAAAGATAAAATGTCAAATACAGATAAACTAATCACGTCCACAGAAGAATTATTACTGCAGGTGGCCTATATCAAGTCATAAACAGATGAATATCAAAAGCGCCGAAAATATAAGTTATGTTCAACTTCGTTTATCAACTAGAATGATAAAGCCAAGAATTTATAAACAAATGACCCAAAGGGGCACTGATAAAAGGAATAATTTCAGATAAAGGGGTAAAGACATTGTAGTTTATGGGCATAAAAGACTTTAAAGGCATATCACTGATATCGATGGAAAAAACAAAGCCATTAATTTGAGGCTCGGTGACAAAATATTGTGCACGTGTTCTTTTGTCGAAAGTCAATCGAGAGCAGTCACAAACATGACTCGAAAGACTCAAGTTCAGTAATACCGTGGTCACCACGGTTTGTTTTGAAGCTGACAGACTTTTAAGTAGCTGATTCTTCGTCGACAGACATCAGAACATATTTTGTCCGTTTTGCAAGTTGTCGCTAGACATTGCAAAAGTTAGTCTTCAGGCTGAAAGTGAAGCCCAATAGTGTTTGTAAAAGTAACTTGTATAGTTGAAAGTTTCCTCAATTTAAACCAGTCAGTTTGCAAGTGTCGCGAATTTCCAAACGAAGTGAAAAGTGAACCAGATACAGAATATGTAAGATGACCAAAACCAGTCTATATAAATGCCCGCAGGAAAATATTTCAGATCATTCATCAAAAGTTTAAAAGGCACATGCTAGGGAATTATGCCATTCATATCAGAGGGTGTCGTTTGTCGGATAGTATAGCCATGGTTGTACTTGAATATATTGAAGTATTCGACGTAGGATTTTCTGATTACAAAAGAGTGACTGATAAAATAGCTTTGTGTATTGAACTTGATTGGATAATTACATGTGTGATTGTAAACCCGATTTTGTTTTCTTCTATGTGAATCAATATGGTTCTTTCAGGAGTACTCATAAATCTTGATTATATTTCTATATGTCAGTAAACCACCATAGATATTTTTTGAATAAATACTTCATGTTCATATTAAGTAAATCGATTCCATTGTTATTTCATCCGCCTGTAAAACCTTACCCTAATAACATCTGTAGCTTACCACCTCACGTATAGGACAAATCCGCTCGGCCTATTCAAAAATAATTTCTGATTATTTCAAATACCTACAGAAGAAATCAAATTAATGACAATCAAGATGGTGTGACCAATCATTACTTCAGGGGATAACGTTGGTGTATTTTAATGGTTTCATTGGCGATGGTTCATAGAATCAAGTAAATATATAAAAAATATTTGTCGACATTTGGTATTTTGATTTTTAGTTCACTATAATTTAATATCGATGTGTTCAAATAATATGCATGACAGAATATGCATCGTTTTTTTTTATTTGCCAAAGTCTTTCGACAACACGAAAAGAAACACTAGAGCTAGCAGAGAAATACTGGGTGATCAGATAGAAGTCAGAATATTAGAACTAGTAGGCACAGGTAACGAAAGTCGTCACAAGGTAATGCTTTCCAAAACTTTTGCGATTGAAGGGTGGCCTTTCTCAGATCATCTAGTCTGCCACCCGAATTACGTGATTTCGACCATGAAATATCCGTATAAATAACAGGGATTGATGCCTACTTCTCTACGATGTTCTAGCAAGGTCAGTGAAGGGCAAAATCGCCAGCTCTCCTCTAGAGTGAAGATCAAGACCTTCAGGGCATGTTTCATGGATGATTGCATCTGTGCATTGTAGAACAAGAGTATTTATCGAAGTGTTAACAAGGAGGTTCAAATACAGAAGGGCCAAATTATTTACACTAGATTGTGAGGCCCAAAACATGAGGGTCAGTTAAATAGTTACAAGTTTACCCAGTGAACTTCTGCCGAGGGTTAAAAAAACTGCTTGAACTGATTCCACAATATCATCATGGTTTCAGATCCCAAAACGCTTTCGAGGTAATGATGGGATGGATTGGATGGAAGATTCGATCTGAGATAATAATAAAGAGCGGATAGATAACTGAAATCCACATGTAGAAGCGGAAGTCTATGAGAGTTTGGATTACTGGATTATCTAACAGGGAAACATTTCGTAGACGTACGAAACTCCATTTAAGTTGGGAATGAAATGTGCAAATATTTTTTGAGTCAACTGAACCAGAGGAAATATGTGAGGTGTTTAATAAAATTCAATGTTGGGTTAATATTCGCCTGGATACTACGTTCTGAATTCATTTCGATATAGGTTCTATATTGAACTTTTGAATTCTACATTGAAAGTATAAACTTCCTTCAATATATTCTAGATAATTCTATTTGAATCAAAATTATGAAGTCGATCGATTTAAAACTGATATCATTCAACAAGGAATATTCCAACTCATTCATTGATGTCAATGATGTGTGAATATAGCCTACTATATGAAAAATCATCTTGAACGAGTATATTACACAACAAGTGTAGAAAGTGACATATTTCACACGAGTAGTCGTTTAGCACGAGCCGCGTAGCGGTGAGTGCGGAAACGTAACGAGTGAAGGAAATGCACTTTACAACGAGTTTAGTACACTATTTTTCCTACGGCTCCGAATACTTTTATTTCGCGGGAAGTCTTGTCAAAAATGTAACTTGAGCGGTCTCTTTAATTTCAGGTGGTTTCGATTCAATATCAAGAACTGTTTATTTCCATATTCAAGATTATATTTGAATACTTCTCCGACAATTCCTCATTATGTGAATTACTGATTGATTGAGTTAGTTTAGTTTGGACAAATTTTATTGATATCGACACCAGCGTACATAAACAACCTTGACACCATACGCCTGCTAGCGCCAGTAATCACGCAACCAGGAATACAGAACCATAGAAGTATGTAGTGCGCAAGCGCGTACGAGTTACTCGAGTTAGTGCGTCCTCGACTCTTTGCAAACATCTGTGATACCAAAGAATCTTCTCTTTGGTGATACTGTGATATCAAACTGATGCAAGCAGCAAGACGCGCATGAAACTGTAGCCGTACTCTTTTGAATGATCTTACCCGCTGTCATCAACATCGAAATAGTTTCAGCAAAGAGTATAGGTTGCAGTTTTGATGTGAATTCAGAGGTTATATATAAGACACATTGAAATTAATAGAAAAAGAATTCTCGGTATAATTCAAAACGAGACAAAAATTATATATAATATAATAATATGAATTTGATTTGAGCACGCTCATATTGACAGTGAGTACCTTCACAATATACCTAATTATTTCTATCAATTCAGGCGACCGTTGTGATATTTTTCATATCAACACTTTCAAATAAACAATACCATGGTGATATGAACTACTTTCTGAATAACAAAACAGTGTGATTATTGACGTTTTCATACGTGGTCGTAGGAAATAGATATAATCAAAATATTACATCTTTAATGCTGATAATGAATCGTCTTTATAAGTTAGTTGAATTGAAATAGAAGGACAGGGTAGCAAATGGAGCTGGTTCATATAAACCTTGAAAAAAAGAAAATGAAAAAAAATAATCATACAACAAAGGCTGAAGAATGAGAATCATCAGAACAGGGAAATGATTACTTGTGAGAGTCGAAACCAATAATTATCTATCTATTGATTGGAAACAAACTGTTTTCAGGTCCTTTTTGAGGTTGATGAGATTATAATAATTCTTGAATCGATACGGCAGCTACTTATATACCAAATGAGGGCAATATAATAATCGATCAATATGAAAAGAAATTTCAAGAAAACGAAATTATAATATCAAACAAACAGAATATAGCAATGAAAAGTTTAATACCTAACAGAACAATATCATAAAATGACATGCAAGCAAAAATATGCAAGCAAAATCCTTGTTTGCCCAAAAGTATAGTATAGGTAGGTGGGAACACTAGTTTTAACTATAGTTATCACAAAATAAATGATTATTGTCGCTGCTGAAAGAAGTATTGATTCAATATTTACCTCTTTACCTTATATTTGAATATATTTATTTTGAATTAATACATTTGATGTTTGATAAACTGTAGGATCATCTGAATAAATAATCAAGTTTGTATGACATAATTTTAATAATAAAGTTTACATGTTCTTTGAATTTCAACTGCCGGTTCATAATTCTAAACCTAGCTATTTCAATGTTTCTATCATCTTCATTGTATTTTCATCTATCAATCAACATATTTCTTCATTCACAGTAGATAACTGCAGCATAATCATTGATGTATATTTTTCAACGTGTCATTGACAGTTCTAACTAGAGGTTACACTGACCTCTGACATTAACAATGTCATTTATGTGAATAATAAAAAAGTGGATCAAATACACTACTCAGTGGTACACTTCTATGACTGTTGGTCTCATCAGATATGATGTTCAGTTTCAGTTCCTGTTTTCTATTCGTCATCAGGTAATCTATGCACTATTTCAAAGCCATTACCACAATTCCTATACTGTGTAACTTTCAAACCAGTCTATCCCGATCTTCTTTCTCGAAATACTTGAGTAAATCAATGAAAACTGCCAGGGTACGAATCTCCCAGTCATTTAATACGCATTGAATAATGCTATATGCAGAACGTATGCATGCATTCTGAATAAGCTCGAATCTGATGGTGAAATTGTAGAATATAATGTGCATATGATTCTAAGCTTGCGATTGGGAAAAAAAGGAAATTATCCTTTTGTTTTAGCGCATCTACATTGGTGATTTTTTTGTTATCCATGAATTTCTCGTCAAAAGCTTTATAAAGTCATCAGGATAATTTACTATTCCTGTTTACTCTTCATTTTGTCACTCTTTTCGTTTTCGAATGAATACGAACAATAATACTGATGATATTCATACTAATCCTAATGTTAACCCTACAAAACACCGTTTCATCAGATCGAGCATATCGATTCCAACGTGAACTCTGTAATAACATCGGGAATATTCAATTATCCCGAAATGCGATAATATCAAGCTCACTCGATCGCCCTCCCAAAAAGCCGGCTCGGATATCAAATTAAAAATTAGAACGAAGTATTGCGAATTCCGGACCAAGTATCATCGAAAATGTTCATCACTCTAATGACACCCCCGAACTTTGAGAACAAGATTGAAGTGGCCAATTTCATCTCGAGATTGAACGCTTATTGCTTGAACGCAGCGAAGCGGTACTATCCATATTTCCGCCTATATATAATCAAGAATTTGCATCTGTTGAGTGGTGGAGTATACACCGTAGAAAAAACTTGGGTGTGATTTCAATCGAATGAATTTAAGTGGTATCGGATCCCACTATTAAAGGTAAGCTCCCCGCTATCCTAACTCGTACAAGTTTACTCTGTAAACTTCTGAGGGTTGCCAAGGCAACTAGGATAGTGGTGAGAAAAAAAAAAGAGCAAATTCTGAAGAAATCAACACATTTCGCAATGGAGTATTCAGTGGTGTAAATTTCGATCTTAGTAGTCAGAAATGACACGGATGTGGTGAAGTAGAACGATATTGAAACATAAAATCATAAGAAACACCAAATGCTTGTAATTTGATATTCTCAATGGTGCTGTCATCGACGTTAACGCTTAAAAATACCTATTATATAAAATTACCACCAATAT
Source organism: Chrysomela aeneicollis (assembly GCA_029955515.1). Taxonomy (NCBI): domain Eukaryota; kingdom Metazoa; phylum Arthropoda; class Insecta; order Coleoptera; family Chrysomelidae; genus Chrysomela; species Chrysomela aeneicollis. The sequence goes on along the minus strand of JARUHQ010000026.1, from coordinate 269,001 downwards.
ACACCTTGTCATATCACGATGGAATCAAGGCGGTGTCTGAATCATCAAATTTATAATCATTCGTTAAGTATTGCATCCTGAAAATAGCAGATATGATATAAATTAATGAATATGGTGTTCCTTACCACCAGGATGGACCTATATTATGATATACAAGTTTTATAAGACGCTATTTTGTCGCACGCGAAGCGAGGATGAGTGCTCCAAGTGAACAAGTGCGACAACGTGTCTTATAAAACGTGTGTCATCTGTAATTTTTTCTATTTCGAATTGATTTGAAGAAAAAATGGATTCAATATCGATAAATAACAGAAACATCGTCGATTGGTAACAATGATGACATTGAAATAATTAAAATCTGACGCACAAGCGTACACACATAAAAAGAATTACTTGATTTGATTTGATATGCTTTGATTCAAGAGTATGGCTTGTTTATATATACTGGAATAAATGTCTGCTCAATTCAAGACTATTATGTTTCCAACTATATACACTCATACCAATGTTATAGATTTCTTGATTCGTAAATGAATGGAGTTCTTCGTGAGAATAATACAATATTTCAGATTGATAACACAATATATTCAAATCAAGACAATCATAATCTCTCAATGACTCGCATTTTTCTTGAACAAAAAGAATCAGATTTTCAGTTTTAGCTGATTGTTTTGTATCAAGAATTTTATCAAATTAGAGGAATTATATCGATTTCTTGAAATGAGAATCATCCTCAACTTCCGTTCTCTTATTGGGGCTCTCATCAATCACATCATCACTTGCAGACCTTCTTCTTGACAACCTTTCCCCCTATTCGTAGAGATTATTTCTGAACTTGTCCACCAGTTTACCTCCCAATAAAGTTGTATTCCTCTGGTTTCAAACTACTGAAAAATATAAAATATATCATTCACAACTCCATGTAGGTACAATGTGAGAGATAATCTGACCCAACACAATGTATGGTTATTATATTTCTTCAAATCTGGGTTCACATTCTTACTACTGAATTCATTTTCCTTGGATCGAAATTAGGTAAAAAAATACCTAAGATGTCTAATAATACAAGTTCAAGAAGCTCTTTTCCACTGTTCAATCAGTGTTTGGACAAATTTAAACGTTCATCCGCACATAGGTACCTAACCCCAATTTTCACTCACTATGACGATCCTGGTTATTCAAGTTTTTCACGAATTATCAGTTTTCGAGATGATATAGCTACGTTAATTGATTGGATACACAATAATACCTACCCAAGAATGAACGTCGATAAGATATAGGCATGTAACTTACCCCTAAAAGTGGTAATTATATCCTCAGATATCTCCTAAGACCTCAGTTTTTCTTTCATGGCAAGCCAATATTTCTATGCCAATAAAATAGGTTGAACTGGTTGAACAATGATGGATGCACGACAAGAGCACCGAAACAACACACTCACACCGTTTGGCAACATTCTCGGCTCGAAGGGATCGCAATTATATTCAAGAAAATATTATGGTCAATCCAAAGAAACTTTCTCAGAGATTTACTCATTCAGAGATTAAATGTTGAATGTTATTTTGAAAGAAAACATTCCGTGATATATTTTTCAAGAACTTAATTATTTTTTCTGGATACTTTGAATTTCTTGAATTGAGTACATTTTGTTATACCAAATGAATATTCCAGTGAAATAATTTTATACAATTGACATATTCAATAAATTCATTTCAAATAAATTATTTCAGAAGAAGAATGCGCTTTTTCAAAACAAGAATTGGACGTTGAACAAATATATCGTTTTCATTTGAGAATTTGTTTTTATGTGTGTAAAGCCCAGTTTACAGTTGAGCGATTTTGATCATTGCAATATCAGCGGTGAAAAATTCAATGTTGTTATTATTTTTATTGGTCAATTTAAATGAAATTACACTCTGAATTGAAATTTACCAATTAAATCATTGAGTTTTTCACTGCTGATATCACCAAATCCAAATCGCTCAGAAGTAAACTGGGTCTAACTCTTCTGACTTTCATTTTGAGAGTTCAATTGTACCAATCTCCGAATAATAAAAAATGCGTATCAAAATAGAGGCTATTTCGACACGCATTTGCGTTGCACAATGACTTCATTATACAACCTAAATAGAAAAAAGTATTTGCATGTGTTTGCATGATTCAGCATCAAGAAAATCACATAATGTGGATCTAGCCACTGCGGTGTCAAATCGCACAATCGGAAATGCATAAACAACACCATCAAAGTGTTCATTCTGCTAAATTCAGCACTAACACCAGTAGGAAAAGTTACATCAACGGTGGTGAATAATATGTCAATCAATCAGGACCTCATATGGTGTTAGCTGGTGTGAGCTGGTGTAGGGTGGATATTTCATGCAATAGAATACGCCCATTGAGATCTTGTGGGTTTTCTATTATTATCATTCTTGATGATGTTAAAGTGCTACCTATATAACATTGGTAATGATCCTATTGAATCCAGATCAAGTGAAAAAATAGTTTCATCATGGAAGTACAATAGTATATTATTCAACGAGCGCATAATTATGGCTATTACCCACGAAGATGAAAATTGCAGTACCCATTCGAAGTAGTGCTGAAATCATCTTGAAACAAATAATTGGGGTGAACTTTCATCTCTCCGAACTGGATTCAAAAAATATTTTTTATTGTAAATATAAGGCCAAAGAAAAATCCCGATCACCCTAGATATTCACTTCGTTTTCAAATCAATTTCAATCAGTAGACAGATTCAGGACCCTCATAACATGATATCAATTAAAAATATTTACGTCAGGTGTAGAAGCGCAAGTGGATGAATAATTGGGACGGCCTGAAAGATCTGCTTTCTTTTTTTCATTCACTATGACGAATTGACTTCTATTCAAAATGGAATTGGTAGGGGGTAGGTTTGAAGTAAGTGGATTCGTTAGGCCTTTTATAGTGGCCCTCGAAGATCTATTGAGACTCACATCAATCAGTTTTTCACCATATAATTTCAGCTTCTCGATGAAGCTGATTACTTCAGTTGGTGCAGCAGTGAGAAAGACACATAGTATATGTTTTGTTATTTCCTCACCAAATTTTCGATAGACCAAGTCTTGTAATGTCATGATTCAGACGAAAGTGACCTGTGATAAGAACTGTTAGACAACGTATCTCATCCTTGTTATAGTTTAACAATTCTTTGGCTCCGAATAAGTCAATCTTGGTGATGTTGTCAGAAGTCTGACTCTTCTAGCAGTCCAGGCATTCAGTGTTTGTTTGGTAAAATGGGATGCAAATGGCATGACGTTCTATAGATATAAATCCAGACCAGAGATAATTTGTTGAGTCTCTTCAGGCAGTTCTACCTATGTGAATTGAAGTTATTTCCTCTGCTACGCCTGTTCTGTACAATCAACAAGATTTCTGTTGTCCATCTTGCCAAAAAAAAAAGCAGGTTTGAAAGGATTCGTATGGCTTCCATAGATCACCAGGCGATCCTCTATATGTGTACTAAAGAGTTTTTCTGGACCCTTTAATTGCAATGGAGCTTCAGACTACTAAGTTTAGCACCAATTCGTACATTAGTTTAAGAATTATCACATATATCTAGTTGAGTGAATTGTAGATTGTAGAGGGGGGGGGGGGTCGTTAAGGCTGTGCAGCCTCTCAAGCACCTCGACCTATCAGATCTTTTGTGCATAACCCTTAATCTATTCGAGGCCCGGGATTCCGATATTTCGTGCAAAGTTTATCAGTTTCCTGGGAGATAGGTTCCTGATATCGGAGGGCTCTAAAAAGGCCACTTCCAGGAACTTGAGCCTCTTGCAGAAGAGTGCTGGGCATTCGCAAAGCAAATGTTCTGCAGTTTCAGCGAAGTTCTCGCAGTAGCGGCAACTATCACTCTCTGTTTTACCCATCTTTTGAAAATGATACCTTAGAGGGCAGTGTCCAGTGAGGAGTCCCGTTACCAGTTTCAAGTCTTTTTTGTCCAACTTGAGAAGCTGTTTAGCTTTCCTTGGCGATAGGCTCACTAGCCTTTTCGCTTGTCTTTGTCCTGGCACTTCATTCCAGTGAGATTTCATTTCATCCGCTTCCCAACGTCGAACCACTTCTTTCAAGTGGGCCTTGGAGAGTCCACAGAAGGGTTCTGGGCCGAGAAATTGTGTATTTGCCCCTTCTTTGGAAAGGCAGTCTGCTTCCTCATTGCCTTCAACTCCCTTGTGACCTGGAACCCACATCAAAGTGACCTGATTGTTCGCTGCCAGTTGTCTCAAGGATTATTTACAGTCCCAAGTCAGCTTAGACTCACAAGTGTATGACTTCAGAGCTTTCAGTGCTGCTTGGCTATCTGATAGGATATAGATTTCTGCCCTTCGAGTGTCCCTTTCGAGGCACTCCTGTGCACATATCTCTATAGCATGTACTTCTGCTTGAAAGATGGTTGGGGTGTTACCAAGGGATTTTGAGAGCCTGAAATGTGGCCTTGTAACTCCCACTTCAGCCTTTTTATCCATCTTGGATCCATCAGTATACCACACTGATGCATCCCTTCCCAGTTGAGGTCCGTTCTCTGTGCAAATTTGGTGGTTGTTTATGACCACTTCAAACTGCATTTCGAAGTCGTACCTAACTGGCATGATATCTGTAGGCTTGGACATGGATTCTATGGAAATATTTTCCAAAATCTTCAAATGTCCAGTCCGATTTCCTAATTTGAGATTCATTGTCTGGCTCAGCCTGAAGGCACTGGAAGGATTGATTTGTAATGGATCTGAGTTTTTTTCAGGAACAATGTATAGCCATTTCATATGTGTTCGTGCGCTATTATTTCAACCATTGAAGTCATCCATTTCGATGCTTGGCGTTAATATCAGCAATAACCTTTCTTGGGAAAATCACGTGAGGTCCATTGCCAAAAGTGCATCTCAAAAACTTGGTTTTCTGTTTCGAGCCAAGAGCTATTTCACTCCCAGTCAGCTGCTTATGATCTATAAGGCACAGATACGACCTGTCCTGGAATACTGTTCCCACCTAAACATATCCTGAAACTATTGGATTCTGTCCAAAAAAGGGCAATTCGTCTTGTCGGTGATGCCTCGCTTACAAACTCGCTCACTTCTATCGAACACCGTAGAAAAGTCGGCGATTTATCTCTATTTCATAGATATTTTTATGTGCGATCTCTTCTGAAATATCAACAATCCTTCCTACATTAGCTGCCTCTTCAAGATTAACCCGCCAAGTTCAGTCTTCACACTCCTTCGTGGTCATTTTAGAGACCTGCAGAACGTCCCTTTCATCCAACGAACATCAAGACTTTGGAACTCATTGCCTAGGGAGATGTTCCCCGAGGCATACGATCTCCAGAAATTTAAGAAAAACACCAACTCCTACCTTCTTTTCCTTGGTTCTAACGATGTTCACTGAACATTACATCAGGATATCCCTTTTCGTGAGAACCAAAACTTAAAAAAATAACAATGCTTGGTAATAAGAGGCGAGTACTTTCGAAACAACAAAACAGTGTGCCTCATGACGTTTCCCTACATGGTCTTAGGAAGATAACAACACTATTGTAGTCACGAAATTGCAATAACATTTATCTTCAGATCCTCCACAAGTAGGTATTAAAAGTTGCAAACAAACATGATGAACTGAGTTCACACACCCAAATCTGGTTGAACATTCCGCATACTCTCTAGCATTCCCTCCACATTCCGCATTACACGGCGAACTTCTGTGTACCCTTTTAAATTCCCCTTAATCCCCAACAAACTTTGGGGGGAGCGTATATCGCAGAGTAGAAATATACAGCACAGTATCCACGTGAATGCACATTACTCCTCGAGAGGTATGCTATAGTGGGAGGTTGTTAGATGAGGAGACTGGGAAAATATTGTTACAGCGCAGGTACCTCGAGAAGCTTAATGGAATGGCTAGATGTATATGGTACAGACTACAGAGACGCTAATGAGGGGTGATAATTATGGTTATGTTTGTCGTACGAGCCACAATAATTGTGAGATGAGTATGCACAGGGTGATTTGCTATGGATTTCACGACTTTAACATCAGCTAATATCTCGAAAACAAAAAGAGGATCATTTTATATACAGTAACTTCAATTTTTCAAATGGAACCCCCTTTTTATTATCATAGTTTTCTCTAGTGCTTTCGTTCTCAATTTCATAAATATACACTTTCTATATATTCTATGGAGTTATTGGAGTGATATCAGCAAAATTTATGAATTACGAAGATCATCTTGGTTCAAGTATGCTGGTGTTGATCTAGAAGGAGATGATCAATGAGTGAATTAAATATCACTTTTTGATGACATGAGTGCGCTAATTTCCAAATATTTTTTGAGATGTCACACCCTCTGGAACAGAGAAGATATATTTTAGAGAGCTGATATCTCTTCAATGCCTTCATAGACTATAACGAATAGTATATTACACAACAAGTGTTTATAACCAAATATCCATTCTAACTCAAATCATCCTTATCAACATAAAGTTGCAGCTTATCATACTATGATTCATAGAATGGTTAATGTTCCACTTTCAGAAGAAAATTTCAATAAAGAACTGAGCATCATAAAACAAATTGCAGTTAATAATGGATATAAAGTTTACATCATAGAAAATATTCTCAAAAAGAAACTCCATTCGAGAGCTATTAATCAAGTTTTTCCTTTTAACAAAAACACCAACCGAAATTACAAAACATTGGCCTATTTTGGACAAGCAACCGATAAAGTAGCTTCATTTTTGCATAAACAAGACACTAACATTGCTTATAGAACAAATAATACTCTGGGAAAGTTTATCAAGAATAATAAAGACATAGTTCCTAAATATGAAAAATCAGGAGTATATAGACTGAATTGTGGAACATGCCCAAAGGTATACATTGGTCAGACTGGGAGAACTTTCAAAAATCGCATCCATGAGCACCACATGAGTTATGTAAATAGGAAAACAAATTCAACATATTCCAACCACCTTTTAGAAGAAAATCATGATTTTGATGAAGAATTTAAAATATTACATGTTGAAAACAAAGGAGTGAAACTTAACTATTTAGAAACACTCGAAATTAATAGACTCAAGAATTCAAATATTTTGCTTAATGACCATTTAGATTTGAATAATTCTCCTTTGTTGAATTTGTTTTCCTAAAAATAGCTTAATAATTAGATATTCATTTTATTTTTGTTATTTACCGCAATAAAGAGGATAAACATTCTTTAATCCCTACAGGTACAAATATTGTTATAACTGTGTAATTAGGTATGAATATGTTTTTTTTGTGGTTTGGCATCAAAACAAAAGTTTTTTTTGCCACAGACTTTTTATAAATATGAATATGGTTGTTATCGTAGTAGTTAGTTTAGTGTACTTATACCTGATGAAGTTACAGTGTTAACGAAACGTGTTGTGAAAAAGATATATAAATATATTTGTCGTGAAAATCTTATCGTTTGTCGTTTGTTTACAATAACTATGGATTTTCATCAAGTAACGGCCAAGTCAAATGAAAAAAAAAGGCGATGTCGTTGTTATATTTTTCAATGAAGTCCATATTTCTTCTCTGATTGTGTTTGAATCATACTCACTGGTTGTGTAGCAGATACAGACTGTTACTCGTTTAGAATGAATACATTTTTTGATCCCCCCAACCTTGTTACATAATTTGATGATATATGGTGTTATTATACGTTTTTTTTTCTTCTCGTTCTAATGCTATATTTGATAATGCTATATTTGATAGCCTCATCAGTTTGAATATCATTGGAAAATGAGACCTCGAAAGTTTTTAACAACTTGTTATGGAATAGGGTCATAAACCTCTAAAGCTTTAGCAGAATTAATAATCGTTTTCCGATACCTTACTAAACTACTACCGATATGGCAACAAAATTAAATCGGAATATTCTTTTATGCTCGAGAAATTCGAAATCAAAAATAATTTTTTGACAGCACCATATTTCTGCTGACGTCACCTGGTAGATCGGGATGGTATCGTAAAAATATCGAAAATAATAGGGAAGAAGAATTTTTTGACATAAGTGATGGCAGTTAAGTCAGATGACAATATGTCAATTTTTAATTCAAATTTTTTTCGATAACGAAACTTATTCAAAATATTCAAAAGGGCGCATTAATTGATTGTTTATCATCTATATAACGCAAGTCAGGTATTTTATATGAGTTAATACTATTTCTATAGGATTTTCAATACTACCTCAGCGAAAACAATGAGACGATTGAACTTAAAGACACTATAAAATAGAGAAATGAAAATTAGGAATTGATTCAATTAATAACTTTATTGCCTGGGAAAAGTATTTAAGTGTAGTGGTGCATCTGTTATTATAATTACATATTCACAATATAATGTGAAGAAGAAATCTCATATACAAACTCACATCATAGATAGAGTACGTACTAAGAATAACTGAGGATTTAGGAAAATACATTTATTATTTACAGAAGTGCATGACAATTAAGATTTGGTTTATTTGCTCATTCCTATTACTAGAATACTTTGTGCTCACACTTTACAGGTTCTTATGATGTTCATGTACAAAGATTCGAAGAATAAGGATAGGAATTTTACTCTTAGATCAAAATTATCTTCACAGCAATTACTTGCAGATGTAGCTGATGATATCTGTTTTCATACAGCAAAACACCAAGTTTGTCTCACATATTAACACTTGGAGTACAAATATGTATTTCGAGAATCCACATTCGTGTTGTTACATGAAGCACAAGTCTTTGAATGCTTTAACTTTCTAAAAAAAGTGGTCAGTGAGGGGTATAATGAACGCTGAACAATGAAATAAAACTCAATAGTAACTTACCTTGAATCATCCGAATATATTTTCACAGGAAGAATTAAAATCGCCCCCAGTAATTTTTTACCGCCATCTGTCAAATATGACAGAGATTGTCAATTCTTCTTTCACTTCGATTAATGAAACAGAACCTAAACCAATCTACCAGGTGACGTCAAATTTTAAGAAAAGGATGGAGAATTTTCGATTTTTGAATGCCGATTTGGAAAAAACCATTGAAAATAAAAATTCCAAAAAAATATCGACATATTCTCTGGAGACCCCCGCGTTTCACATATATAATTTATGAAAAAAAGTGTACAACCCTATTCATCAAACATTTCATATTCCCCATTAGGAATGCAATAAGTTATATAATGTTCATATGCACTACCGGTTTTACCAGAAAAATGATACGCCACTGATTATCATTCATGATTTTTTTCTGGCTGGATACATCAGAATGCTTCAATGAACGAGTCACGTGATCTCATTGATCTGATTGAATCCGAAGCATCCCCGCATGTTCGGGCTTCGTTCATAAAAACGTATAAAACTGCAATCTGAAGTTGGCTCGGCAATTCTACGTTTCTTTTCCCGACGAATTTGTTGTCCTCAGAAACGCACATACACTGCCAGTCTACCAGACCATTAATACCTTTCCAGAAGAAAAACAGAGCTTTCCGACCCAAATACGACGGCTGAAAGATGTTTTCATTTCGTTTCGTGACATTTATATCCATAGAGGAAATATTCGACAGAAAGCTCTGCAATGAAAACAACGTAACAAATGACTTTGCCGCCTCAGAAGCATCTGGAATTTGGTATATGCATGCACACTGTTGAGTGCCATGAAATAAGCCACGAAAAGTGGAAAAAATACACACTGATCTGATGTGTATTGCCATTCTCATCGCGAAGGCTAGTAATATAGTATACAGGGTGTTTGGTAGCTGGGTGCAAACCTTTGAGGGGGTGATACACTAGCCCATGTAGAACATATTCATACAAACATTTTTATTTTCTAGCGCGTTTTTGATTTTTAATGGAACTTTCACGATTTTTAGTACAAAAACCCAAAATTGGTCAATTAAATGCTAATAACTTCTAATCTCAACAGAAATGTCCGGTTTTTTTCATTCATTTTAGTAGTCTTATGTGTCCCCAATCGTACTAAAGTAGTTTGAAGCACCATCGTGTCCAAAAAAGTTATGTACAGAGCATTTAAACTTTACAAAAAAAGAAAGAAAATAAAAAATCTGACCTTTGATGCCAATTAAAAAAATTAATAAAATACATACAGGTGTTCAGATACTTTTAAAAACATGCGTAGTTATTACTCTATCATTTGAGGTATCATTTATCTAGCTGAGTCCTAAACTTTTTTAATTAGGGTGCCGGAACCAGTTAAGAGTCGTAAATATGGATTTTTTTGGAATTGAAGAAAAAAATGTTTTGTACGTTTTGTAAGAATTTATTGTTGGTGTTCAAAATGTCTTCCACCATTGCGTATACACTTTCTACAACGATTTCGTACTTCAGTTGTGGTTACTTTAATTTGCATTTCCTGTTTCATAATTTCAAACGCTGCCTCTATTCGCTGAAGTAGTTCTTCTCTCGTGGTGATTTCTGTTTTGTATACGAGTTCTTTCGCCCGACCCCACACAAAAAAATCCAACGGAGTCAGGTCGGGCGATCTGGCAGGCCAGTGGATGGGTCCGTCTCTCCCGATCCAGTTGCCAGGAAAACAGCGGTTCAGGTGTTCGCGGACGCTTACTACCTACCCAATGTGCTGGGCATCCATCTTGCTGAAATGTGATCGGCCTGTCCATGTCCAATATTGGCACTTCGGCATCATAGAGTAACATTGGCAAGTCGTTTATCATGAATTCGAGGTAATTTTGTCCATTCAAAATGTCAGGCAAAATGTGTGGGCCAACCAATGTGCGTCCGATGACCCCAGCCCACACATTTATTGAAAATTGTCTTTGGAACCGGCCTTCGTTCAGTTTAAAAATAATATCGCATATTGCTTTAGGATTTCAGTTTGAAGGTTTTCGAGCTAAAATTCATTTAAATTACTTCTTTTTTTAATTTTTCGAATATCCATATTTACAACCCTTAACTGGTTCAGGCACCCTAATTAAAAAAGTTTAAGACTTAGCTAGATGAATGATACCTCAAATGAAAGAGCAATAACTACGCATGTTTTAAAAAGTATCTGAACACCTGTATGTATTTTATTATTTTTTTTAATTGGCATCAAAGGTCAGATTTTTTATTTTCTTTCTTTTTTTGTGAAGTTTAAATGCTCTGTACATAACTTTTTTGGACACAATGGTGCTTCAAACTACTTTAGTACGATTGGGGACACATAAGACTACTAAAATGAATGAAAAAAACGGACATTTCTGTTAAGATTAGAAGTTATTAGCATTTAATTGACCAATTTTGGATTTTTGTACTAAAAATCGTAAAAGTTTCCTTAAAAATCAAAAACGCGCTAGAAAATAAAAATGTTTGTACGAATATGTTCTACATGGGCTAGTGTATCACCCCCTTAAAGGTTTGCACCCAGCTACCAAACACCCTGTATAACACAACAAGTGTGGAAAGTGACATCATATTTCACACGAGTAGTCGTTTAGCACGAGCCGCGTAGCGGTTAGTGCGGAAATTTAACGAGTGAAGGAAATGCACTTTCCAAACAGTTTTGTACACTATTTTTCCTACGACTCCGAATACTTCCATTTCGCGGGAGGTCTTGTCAAAAATGTAACTTGAGCGGTCTCTAGAATTGCAGGTGGTTTTGATTCAATATCAAGTACTGTTTATTTCCATATTCAAGATGATATTTGAATACTTCTCCGACAATTCCTCATTATGTGAATTACTGATTGATTGAGTTAGTTTAGTTTGGACAAATTTTATTGATATTGACACCAGCGTACATAGATAAACTTGACACCATACGCCTGCTAGCGTCAGTAATCACGCAACCAGGAATACAGAACCATAGAAGTATGTAGTTCGCAAGCGCGTTCGGATTAGTGCGTCCTTGACTCTTTGCAAACATCTGTGATACCAAAGAATCTTCTCTTTGGTGATACTGTGATATCAAATTGATGCAAGCAGCAAGTCGCGCATAAAACTGTAGCCTTACTCTTTTGAATGATCTGACCCTCTGTCATCAACATCGAAATAGTTCCAGCAAAGAGTATAGGTTTCAGTTTTAAAGTGAATTCAGAGGTTATATATCGGACACATTGAAATTAATAGATATAGAGTTCTCGCTATAATTCAAAACGAGACAGAAATTTTAATAAATAATATGAATTTGATTTGAGAACGCTTATATATTGACAGTGAGTACCTTCAGAATATACCTAATTATTTCTATATCAATTCAGGCGACCGTTGTGATATTTTTCATATAAACACTAGTGCTTTTTTTATTTCAAATAAACAATACCATGGTGATAGGAGCTACTTTCTGAATAACAAAACAGTGTGATTATTGACGTTTTCATACGTGGTCGTAGGAAAAATACATTTTTATAGAATATTACTGAAATTCTCATCATCTTATCATTACCATGTAATTGTATGCGATAATCAGCTTATTTTCTCATTCATGATATTACTTGTGAACAAATTCGAATTATAAGTGCGGATATTAATAGTACTGTACGATAGTACGATATTTCTCCTTGGGTTCGTGAATTTAAACACTCAGTACAAAACTGAACAATTCATTCCACTAATCACTCGAACACAATTCGATAAACACTTCGATATTTGCTATACAAATCTCTGAGTTCACAATACCTGCTCGCTTACGTCTCATATTTACGGCAGCTATCTATTGAAAAATATGGAGAAACTTTAGCCGTGGCATCAGATAATTCCAAGGCATTTGATCGAGTTTGGCACCAAGGATCCCTCGCCAAGCTTCCATCTTATGGTTTGTCCCATCAGCTGTGTTCTCTGCTTGCTAGTTCTCTCTCAAAAAAGTCTCTACATGTAGTGGTCGATGGAGTTTCATCTGACACTCTACTCATGAATGCTGGTGTTCCGCAGGGATCAATTTTAGCACCAACACTATTTCTACTTCACATCAACGATTTGTTGGAAGCAACTTCATGTCCGATACACAGTTTCGCGGATGATAGTACCCTCAATACCGCTTTCTCTTCCAGGGCTCCTATTTCGGCCCGTCAAACCAGAAATTAACGAGGAAGAAATGTTAACAAAATAAATATGGAATCAGCAACAACTCTCAAGTGGGGAACTGTTAGAATTCAATGCAAACAAAACACAAGCATGTATTTTCTCTAGAAAAGCCGATCTCACTGTGCCCAACATAATTCAGTCAGGAGTAACCATACCATTGAAGTCCTCCATTTGGATGCTTGGCGTTACTATCAGCAATAACCTTTCTTGGGAAAATCACGTGACGTCCATTGCCAAAAGTGCATTCCAAAAACTTGGATTTCTGTTTCGAGCCAATAGCTATTTCACTCCCAGTAAGCTGCTTATGATCTATAAGGCACAGATCCGACCTGTCCTGGAATACTGTTTCCATATTTGGAGTGCGGCACCTAAACATATCCTGAAACAATTGGATTCTGTCCAAAATAAGGGCAATTCGTCTCGTCGGTGATGCCTCGCTTACAAACTCGTTCATTTCTCTGATGGAACACCGTAGAAAAGTTGGCGATTCATCTCTATTTTATAGATATTTTCATGAGCGATGCTTTTCTGAAATATCAACAATCGTTCCTAAATTAGCAGTCTCTTCGAGATTAACCCGTCAAGTTCAGTCTTCACACCCCTTCATGGTCACTTTAGAGACCTGCAGAACGTCCCTTTCTGAAGACTCGTTCATCCAACTCATTGCCTAGGAAGGAAGATCTCCAGAAATTCAAGAAAAACACTAACTCCTATGTTCTTCCCCTTTGTCCTCATGATGTTTTTTTAACATTACAGGATATCCCTTTTCGTGAGAACCAGAAATTTAAAAAAAAAACTCCAAAACTTCCATTATGACAATTATTCCAAAAGAAGCAGACCAATACTTTGTTGAAGTTATTGGAGTTGAGAAAAAATTTATGAATGAAGAAATTATTTCTATGTGTGCAGGCTCAACAAACTGCCTTCTGAGACTCTACCCAATGTACGCCGCTGTAGTCATCCCAAACGACCCGTAAAAGAATAGTTCCAATAAAAAAAAAGCAAACAAGGAATTTGTCCCCCTGACGATCGTTATTGTTGGAACTGATTACTCTGCGTCAGCATTTTGACAAGTCTCGTCTCTGAGATAAAATACTGATGTTCCTTTTTTCGTTACTGGGGGGACAGTCGATATGCTAGTCATGGAAGGTAGTTGGTTATGAGGGTCGAAAGTTCAGCTAGAAGAAATTGGTGGGGTTAATTCAAGAAGGGCGATCTTTTAAGAATACTACTTCAAGAGTAGGTCTAAGTAATACAGTTATAGTAACAAGACGGGCTTTGACGCAAAATGGGAATGCACAGGGTGAGCAAATGAATAGAGTATTCTCTTTCAATATTTACCGAACCATTGAATGTATTTTTTTATACAAGAGTTATAGTGTTTCATGGAATCTATCACCTTGAAGTGCGTCTAATGATTCATCTGGAAAACACAATATCCTACATAAACATCAATTTGGTCTATCAAAAATAGGTCTACAATTGCTGCAGTAGGAACCTTCTTGAAGTTATTAACCAGATAATTAGATGGAAAACCTCATTCTTGTTGAGAAACTTGAATATCATGGAATTAGAGGAAGAGCTCTCAATTTCAAAAGGCAGTATTGGTGAATCGTCATTCATCGGATAGCTTGGATGTATATACCACGAATTAACTCGGGAATCTATCTCATGGGACCTTGTCTGTTAATTTTATATGTAAATGAATTTTTTCGCTACCTTTTACCCAGCATAGTCATTTGCTTTTCAGATGACACCACAATGTATTCAAACTCCAAACTTCTTGCTATAATACCAATCGAATTGAAAATAAAGCAGGGAAATGGGTTTTATAAAACAAGTTGAAATCGAATAGAAACAAATATATAAAAAAATATTTTCTTTCAACAATTTTAGATATAACTAAAAATGAACATGATAAACGATGACTCCCTTGGATGATGGTACTCTTACCTCTTGCTATGCAATAAATTATGAACACAGTTTTTTCTCCTTCGCCAATTGGAAAAAATGTTTTCCTACGACCACGTATGGAAACGTCAATAATCACACTGTTTTGTTGTTTGAGAGGTAACTCATATCAATATGGCATTGTTTATTTGAAAGAAAAAAAGCACTAGTGTTGATATGAAAAATATCACAACGGCCGCCTGAATTAATAGAAATAATGTCACTGTCAATATAAGCGTTCTCAAATCAAATTCATATTATTTGTTGAAATTTCTGTCTCGTTTTGAATTATACGGAGACTTCTTTATCTATTGATTTCAATATGTCTGATACATAACCTCTGAATTCACTTTAAAACTGGAACCTATACTCTTTGCTGGAACTATTCCGATGTTGATGACAGCGGGTGAGATCATTCAAAAGAGTACGGCTACAGTTTTATGCGCGGCTTGCTGCTTGCATCAGTTTGATATCACAGTATCACCAAAGAGAAAATTATTTGGTATCACAGATGTTTGCAAGAAGTCAAGGACGCACTAACTCGAGTAACTCTTGCCCACTACGTACTTCTATGGCTCTGTATTCCTGGTTGCGTGATTACTGGCGCTAGCAGGCGTATGGTGTCAAGGTTGTTTATGTGCGCTGGTGTCAATATCAATAAAATTTGTCCAAACTAAACTAACTCAATCAATCAGTAATTCACATAATGAGGAATTGTCGGAGAAGTATTCAAATATCATCTTGAATATGAAAATAAACAGTACTTGATATTGAATCAAAACCACCTGCAATTCTAGAGACCGCTCAAGTTACATTTTTGACAAGACCTCCCGCGAAATGAAAGTATTCGGAGCCGTAGGAAAAATAGTGTACAAAACTCGTTGGAAAGTGCATTTCCTTCACTCGTTACGTTTCCACACTCACCGCTACGCGGCTCGTGCTAAACGACTACTCGTGTGAAATATGTCACTTTCCACACTTGTTGTGTAATAAGTATGCTATTTTCCTTGAAGCACTTCTCATTTTATATCATTTCCTATTCTATTCTTATAAGTAGAAATGTCATTGAGAAATTCACTACTTGATGTCAAGCTTTATGATATCCTACCAAATGCTGTGCAGCAATCAGATGAAAGTATGTTTAAACGGATAGTTCGAGAACTAGTATTAAAAATTGTTTTCTGGTCTACAACTGCTTCTAGGAATTGTGCATAAGTGCCCAGAACTATTTCAACGGCCATTTAACTGAATCATATTCATCTATACAGAAAACTCCAATTTCAAGATATCGACTCCTAATGAGATTTCACTGCATTCAATTGTATTTCTGAATGCACAATTCGAATTGTCACACAACTGTTGTTTGATTTTCTAATTTCACCGCACGGTTACCAAGATATTCAACTTTTCCTGCGATAAACTTATTTTGCTGAGAAAATGCTAAACGTAAGCAGCAGGGCCTGTCCAGATATAAATATACAACAAAACCACAAGAATAACTGATAGCATCGAAGAAACAAACCTCATGCATAAACTTTCCAGAGTGCAGCGAAGAAATAATCTCAGATAGAGAGAGAGAGGGACAAAAGAGTCTTAAAATCGGGATGTAACAAAACAACACCCTGGTCTGACTCTCAAACTCCTTTAAAACTAAAGAGGAGAGGACCAGGACCTCTTGTAGCAAAGTAACTATAGGGGCAAACCTTATTCGTACTCCATAGTACGCCATGCTTCTAAAGAAATGGACTCAGCCAATGAAAGAACAGTAAACAGGTTGAGAAGAATGACTTAGCGCCTTTTTTCAGTTGATAACAGGGCACATGAGAAGAAGAAGAACCGAAAGAGGTATGGCGACGTCTTCTGATCCAGGTTCCAGATCTGAGAATCCAAGAGTGGACACTTTCACGAGAGGTTTAGTTCTCCATGTTCATGCAGGATTTCAACCACATCACCCCAAGTAGCATTTTGGCGACGATAACCACAGAATACACCAAAATTAACGTTATACTTGGTGTGGAAATCAGTCATTTACGAAACGACGCCCTCTGAACCGCCAGACAACGTTGTATCAGTGTTGACCATGACTTTATTTAACCGACGACGTTGTTACAAGGTTAAACCCAACCGATTTCATGTAGTAAAAATTTTGGGAATGGGAGTGACGTTCTAAAAACGTTTGAGTGATGAGTTATGTTCAACGTTTTCCTGACGTTGAGCCGACCTTGTGAGATTTAACTTGGCAGTGAGCAATTTTTTATAAGAATTGTAAACGTTTTCGTGGAATCATATCTTTGCAGTTAACTTTTCCAAATACTCACTATAGAGGACATGTCCCAGAACAACAGGGATATAATGTTGGCTAAAATGCTTCGACGAAAGAATTAATATCTAGTAAGAGAAGAAAAACTTGATCCAACCTAATAACCTCAAAATTGTATTGATTAAATTATGCCTGAAGACAGGCAGTTTGGAAAACTTCAGTTCTTTTGGAACAAATGCTAACCTGGATGAGGATATTGAGGAAAGTAACTAATTTTTCGAAGAACACTAATGACAATTGTATGTCACAAAAAAGCCCGTTTTAAAATGTATAGCGAGGTGTGTTCGTTAGTTGGATAACCAACTTCAGTCGCGCTTTGGTTATATTTAGTTGTCTGGATGACTAAGGTTGAAAGCAGTATATTTTGTAGTTATCTGATATCCTAAGTCGTGTTGACGTCTATTATAATACTACGCCATGTTTGATGCGTAATTATCTTCGGAAAAATTGTCGGCCATTGGAATTTAAGACATAACAAACATAAACAAAGGTTAATAGTACTGTAGCAACGATTAATATATTATTGAATCCTTTATAGTTTGCGTTTAGATAAATATTAACTTTGAATATTATATATCAAAATTATTATTTTTGTTTTTTATTTTCTTCGAGTTTTGAGAAGTTCGCAACGGATTGAAGGCGCGCGTGTTTTTTGGCTATAATAATAGCGGATTTGACAGTAAACTGAAATGCGTTGATAATTTCTGTTTGGAAATAGTTTTTTTCCGGCAATATAAATAGAGTAGGTACCTACCTATCATGAGCACATGAGTAAAACATTAGTAGTCGTCAGTAAGTTTTTACCAAGTGTCCATTTTGGTGATCAGTAATGATTTGGTTGGAATATTTACTAATTTCTGAACACCGTGGAAAGTGAACTGTCATCGCTGCGCAAGAGGGCGCAAGTGTGTAGTTGTTTTTGGTAAGTTTAGCAACGTTTAGGAAACGACCAACTGCTACCTACAGTTAAAAGTGAAACGTTTCAAAAACCCAAAAATGATTGACCAAATTGGTGCAAAACAGGGTCGTAACAACGTAGTATTAAGGTCGACTACGCAACTCATTGCAACTTTTTCAAACACATCGCCGCAACGTTAAATTGCTGCTTGGGATAAATACATGACGTTCCAGAAATCAAAATGCGGACACACAAAAATAATCCTTCTCTAGTCAAGACTAGACGCAAAGTCGAAATGGAAAAAGATCAGGAACCTTTTCTCACGCCATGAGGTGAGGGATCACTCTCAGACCAAAAATCAATCTTCTATTTTGAAATTATTGTTGACGTACCTGTAATTTGGACCACTGGATTCTTCCAATGCAGCGAACAGAGTTCCTCCATGCCAACTTGGCACCATATATGAGTTCTGTTTCTGTTAGCTGATAGGATCCGGTGACAGATATTTCTTTTTGCACTTGTTCCCATCTGGATTCATGAGCAGGACTTTGTGCCCTGAAACGAATAATCAATGTCTTATTCTCAATTATTATAACACGCATTATAATGAACTGAAATAAACTACGCAACACTAATTACGTCGCACCCCGAAAATTTGCCCCTGTTGAAATTTGAATAACTTTTTTCTGATTTGAACAATTCCAATTCTGTTTGCACTGTTCGCTAGCTCAGTCCTTCAGCTATAATCTCGTACTTCTTCGAAACATAAGGTTATTTCCATAAAATTGCTACAGGATGTTTTTTGAAACTGTGCAAAATTTCGGAATTTTCAAAAGGATCCCAAATGAAGAAAAACAGTTTTTTTTCAACTTTAACAGCAGATGCATAAAGATTATCTCATCACCTTTGACCATCTCCAAAAATTTTTTCTCATCTCTTTTATTTACAGAGTGATCACAAAAAATAAATTTTTTGGTTTTGCAGTCATAACTTTTTTCCTTTTCAACCGATTTTCAAAATCTCAGGCTCATTTTGAAGGAAATAAAAAGATCAGAATTAGCTCAAGATGAACATTTAAGATCGAGGGTTTCCTCAAAAGTTATCCAAATCTGAAACACCCTGTAAATCCCGATTGGGAGGAGAATTAAATGAAAATCAATTTGTTTCCTGAAGGATCTTTCATTCTGGATACGTCCAGATCATTTTTCTTTCAGTTATCAAAAATTGGGCGTGAGCTAAATTGAACGCCATGTTCTCGAAAAAAAAATCAGCCAAAAAAATTGCATCTTCCGTAACCAACGTAAAAAGAATCATACGAGTGACTGACAAGACTGGTTGAAAATTCCTATACAGAGTCTTCCATCATGTTCTGGATTTTTTTCAAAGAATTAAATTTTTTGGACCCCAAAAAAATGTTTATTCGTACGCCTATGAAACAAATTTTCTTATCGATCAACTTTTTCCGCTGAACACAGCTATGGGTACCGCTTGTCTCGATTCTGAAAAATAAATTTTTTCGCCCTGTACATCAAACTATGATAATAGGAGTACAAGAGTTTGGGCGATTCTTAGTAGTTTTGTACGAAATTCACGAAAATAATATGTGAAAAAATCACAAAAATCTCCTTCCCCTTCATTCGTACC
The DNA here is from genome assembly GCA_029955515.1 of Chrysomela aeneicollis. Classification (NCBI taxonomy): domain Eukaryota; kingdom Metazoa; phylum Arthropoda; class Insecta; order Coleoptera; family Chrysomelidae; genus Chrysomela; species Chrysomela aeneicollis. Next base: position 249,121 of record JARUHQ010000026.1, on the reverse strand, counting down.
CAAAGTACCCCAAGGGGGCAAGGGGGCGAAAGAATTTTATTTTTTTTCAATATCCTATACCGATGTGGGGATCAGGTGAAATATGTTTACCGATATATCTAACCGTTTGACAAGCAAATATTTTACCCGCAAAAAAAATTTTGGGTGGGAGGGGAAAAATTTTTTTTTTCAGTATTTTTGGTGGAGATATTTTTGTTTCGATCAAACAACGTTTTGGATATTTTTCTTTTTTAATCGGGATTTCGAGGGGGATTTAGATTTGGGTCACCTTTGCAGAAACCCTTGATCTTTAATAATTATTTCTAGTCAATTCTAATCTTCATGTCTGTTCATCCAACGTTTCAGCTTCAAAATGATCCTGAATTTTGAAAATCGGTTGAAGAGGAAAAAAGTTATGACTGCAAAACCAAAAAATTGATTTTTTGAGGTCACTCTGTAAATAAAAGAGATAAGAAGACAATTCTGGAGATGGCCAAAGGTAATGAGATCCCCTTCATGCCTCTGCTGTTGAAGTTGAAAAAAAAACTGTTTTTTTTTTCATTTGGCATCCTTTTGAAAATTCCGAAATTTTGCACAGTTCCAAAAAACATCCTGTAGCAATTTTATGGAAATAACCTTATGTATCGAAGAAGTACGAGATTAATGCTGAAGGACTGAGCTAGCGAACAGTGCAAACAGAATTCGAATTGTTCAAAGAAGAAAAAAGTTATTCAAATTTAAACAGGGGCAAATTTTCGGGGTGCGACTTAATTACTGTTGCGTAGTTCATATAAGAACACAAGTAGGATTGAAACAAATGTAAGGAATGTACGTGGATATTTTTCCTTCATCCCTGTTTCAACACCTCACTGATGGTCTTGAACAATTCCATCTACCCAACCACACATAATTCAAACTGTTTTCCTTCAATTCCAGACGAAGAATTATCATTCTCCTGACCAGAAATACACGAGGATTAGCCTGAGTGACTGATTCCAATCTCCCGCCTTCTCAGTCTTATACGTTATTTTCGCAACTTTTTCTTGTTAAGTGCTCCATAGAGCATTTACTCTTTCCTCGAATGCGAGCGAGTCCGTCTGCTATTTTTTCATTTAATCTGGAACATTTCCGACGGATGTCTCGAAAAGGAGAAATAATTCACAGCCAAGAGAAAAAAGGGCAGCCTCAAAACAGGGTATATGTTGTAACCAATATGGTACAACTTATCTTTATTTTAGCCTATCAGCTGCTCTAGATTCGGTGGGTCGTGGATAAGGGAAAATTGTTGAATTTTAAGTGAAGATATTAATTCAAGAGAATCAGGAAAAATACAAATGTCATCAAAAATTGAGCGCCATGTATTTTATCAAGGTTAAAATACAAAAACCTGGGATCTATGCAAACTTTCGAACAGTAAAACTACTAATTATAGTTTACAAAGTATAATAACAAAAATTTGGATACAAACTATACGGATACACCTGGAATTTTAGCAAAATAAAAAAAAGTCTTAATATAATCCCTATATATCAAGGAAAACCAGTGCAATTCATAAACAATGAATTTGGTCAAGAACCTGGCTCGAAATTTGAGTATCTCTGGATCCCAAATAGAGAGACTTCACTTACTCTGGTCTGGAATATAGGTACCTGGATTTCCTCTAACAGGGCAACTCTTCTAGCAGACTCTATCCAGTATGAAAGTCCAACTACTCAGTTCATTAGACTGCATCCATACCTGGAGTCTCTAGCAGAAATGGAGTTGCTCGTAGATCAGGTCATAAAACCTCCTGGTTCAAGTCAGGTAAACAGGATACTTCCTTTCAGGTCCAGGAATTCAGGATATCTTGTTCAAATCCAGACAGCAGTATATGTCCCTTACTAGAGTGTCAATTTGTTCTCTTTATATCATATGTTGAGCATAAATGTGATTGACCTCTATTCAGAATTTTGCACTAAATTCCAAAGAAAATATTCAGATAATAAATATCCCTATATATTATATTATCCAGTAGATATCATAATAATGTTATGTAATAAAAAAAATGATTCAGATTCTAAACATCAGATATCAAAAATCTCTATATACAAAAATAAGAGATGTAATTTTCTACAAAATCTCATACTCAAACAAGCAAAGATATCAAAAATAAAGGAACATTAGGACATTCTCATCATCTTTAGATAAACATATTTCTTGGAGATAAGTAAATGCAGAAACAATAGTTATTAATGGATTCTGTAACTTATTTTGCTTTATTATTGTTAGAAATATTCAAGATCGCCAGATTTGTTCACATGAATTTATGATCTCTTTGTATGATGTTAATTAATGTGTTGACTGTCAGGGTTTGACAATAAATAAAGTAATTTTGCAGTTTGAGTTTCTAGAAGGTTTTTATAACAAAATAGGACTGTTCTTCCATCCATCTATTAGGTTATGGGCCCAGTAGTTGCGTAAGACAGTCTGAGTAAAAAGAAAAGTAAAGAGGAAACATACAGCTGCAGTAAAACCATTCAGTTATGGAGTCGTTCTCTGATAACTCAAGATTTGGAATCGCCAAATTGAATAACAATAATTATCAACCATGGAAGTTCAAAATGAAAATGATAATGATAAGAGAGGGAACATGGAAAGTTGTAGACAAACCAAAACCAGAGACACCAGATGAAATTTGGTTAAGTTTGGACGAAAAAGCACAGAGTTCCATATCTTTATCTATAGAAAATAACCAAATTATTCACATTTGCAAATGTACATCAGCTAATGAAATGTGGGATATTCTACAAAGGGTTCACGAAAGAGCTAATTTAACCAATAAGCTTTATTTTCTGAGAAAATTATACCAAACCAAACTCGAACCTGGACAAAATATGTCAGAATACATAAGAATAACTCTCGAAATGGTCGAATTGTTGAGAGGTATCGGGGAGGAGATAAAAGACTTTCATGTGGCAGCACTTTTATTAGGTGGTCTCCCAGAAAAATTCGAAACTCTAGTCACAGCACTAGATGCTCGACCTGACGATGAACTCACTCTTGAATATGTGAAAGGAAAATTAATGGATGAGTTCAATAGAAAGCAAGGAAATGACAGAGAAAAAGCAAAAGAAACTCCATTAAAGACATTCAGCAAGAAAGAGAAACCAAGTAAATTCGATAAAGAATGTTTTATTTGTAAGAAAAAAGGCCATATCCAGAAGGACTGTTATTTCCGTAAAAAGAATTTCCAAAGCAACAATGACAAAACTGATAAAAATAATGGAAGTGCTAAGAGTGCAGTTGAAGAATTCTGTTTTTGTGAAGGTAGCCGAAATTCGAGTGAATGGTACATCGATTCGGGAGCTTCCAATCATATGACTGCTGATAAAAATTTCTTCGTCAACCTCCGGAGTGCCGATGGAAAGAAAATGTTTGTTGCAAATGGTCAAGGAATGTTATGTTCAGGAATTGGAGATGGATTCCTTGAATGTCAAGTTGATGGAAAATGTCAAAATGTTCATGTTATGGATGTTTTATATGTACCTCAGTTAAGAAGCAACCTATTATCAGTTAAGAGACTTACAGAAAAAAGATTTAATGTTGTTTTTGATCAAGAACGTTGTTTGGTGAAAACTGGAGAGAGAATTATTGCTATTGGAATGATCAAAAATGGTATTTATAGATTATGTTTGAAGTCAGATGAACAAGCAAATATAACAACACACAGTCGGCATGAAAATTGCATCCATGCATGGCACAAACGACTAGGACATAAAAATCCTGTTGATATCAACAGACTTGTTTCACATAATCTAGCTTCAGGAATAAAAATAGAAGATTGCAATGAAATGTTGAATTGCGTGAGTTGCATAAAAGGTAAACTGACGAAGAAACCATTTTTGAAGAATTGTGAAAGACGGTCAAATCGATGTCTAGATTTGATCCATTCTGACGTTTGTGGCCCGATGAAAACAGAAAGCCCAGGAAAGAAACGATATTTCCTGACATTTATTGACGATTACTCCCGTTACACTACATTATACCTCCTGCATTCCAAAGACGAAGTTTTTCAAAAATTTGAAGAATTTGTCGCTCTCGTTGAGAATAAATTTGGAATATTACCAAAAATGTTCAGATTTGATAATGGAGGAGAGTATTGTGGATCAGCAATTCAGGATTTTCTAAAGAAGAAAGGTATTTCTTTTCGAACTACAGTTCCGTATTCGCCTCAACAAAATGGCATAGCAGAACGTAAAAACCGAACCTTATGTGAAGCAACGAGATGCATTATGTTTGAGGCAGAATTACCAAATAAATATTGGGGTGAAGCAGTTGTAACAGCAAATTATCTTCAAAACCTCCTCCCAACAAAAGCTATCGAATGTACCCCATATGAGCTGTAGAATTCAGAAAAGCCACGATTAGATCATCTCAGAGTTTTTGGCAGTGTTGTATATACCTATATATAGTAAATCATATTTTATATAAGTATGACGTAACTTTCACATAAAAATGTTGTTGCATATGTTATATAAATGCTATGTAACGAAAATGTGGTATTTGAGGCGGACATTTCGCAGTAACAGTGATGTACATTTCACGTAACATTGTTACATAACATGTATCATCAGTTATGTAACATTTATGTCAATTTGTGTTTGCTGGGTTACAGACTGTGCATTTCCATGAAGTCATTATATAATAGCAGATGATTCATCGCTGTATTTCTAGGTATTTCCTATTCTTTCTGGACAGTGGATGATTTCACGAGAATAAAAACCTTCGCCTATATAAAGGAGCGGATTGGCGCAAACAGTCAGTTATAGTTTGGAAAGAGTGGAGTTTAGAAAAGAAGCTTGTACAGTGAACATTGAGATTTGTAAAACGAATATCGTTGTGATTTAACTAAGTGTTTATCGAGTTGTATTTAGTGTGTTTAGTGAAATAAATTGTTCAGTTTTGTACTGATTTTTTTAAATTCACGAACCCAAGTAAAAAAATCGTAACAATATTCTCAATGGTGCTATCATTGACGTTAACGCATAAAAAACACCTGTTATAAGGAATTAACATCAAGTTGCACCGTGTCATATCACGATGGAATCGAGGCGGTGTATAAATCATCTGATTTCGTGGCAATAATCATTCGTTGCATGTATCTTGCAAAGAAAGATATGGTTGATCAAATATTGATCAATACCATAATTTTAGCCTTCATAATTCACACAATAAGTCCACAAGCTTTCTAATTTTCAAGACATTTTGGTGTACTCATATAACCTCATTCAGGTATAGTCAAATCAATCTGTAGTTCCATGTCAACAGATTCCACATTTGGAGAAAGATAAATGTCTTTAATTCATGCAGAAAATGTATTTGCTGGCCCTGTATAGGTAGGCGTGAAGATCAGGTACCTCTGATGAATATGAATCGCTTCAAATTTTGCCAATATATTTAATTCGAATGGGTTGCTGTAGGTAGGTATTTGTATTTTATTCTGGTTTTTGCTTTGAAACTTTGATTATCCATAAAAAATTGAATATATAGGATGCGAGGAAGTGTTCAGTTGACGACTGGCATCCTCTTTTAACCAAAAGTCCTTCAAAAAATCATCCTTTTGCACCATAAAGCGCTTGATCGTATCGAGTATGTATCCATCTAACTTGTGTGACGTCACCGCGGAATATTCAGGCCTTGTATATCTCGTAGGTAACGGCTCAGGCCTTGTATATCTCGTAGGTAACGGCCCAGGCCTTGTATTTCTCGTAGGTAACGGTCCGCCTCACATGTGTGACGTCACCGCGGCGCGTTCAAGCCTTTTATATCTCGTAGATAACGGCTCAGGCCTTGTATATCTCGTAGGTAACGGATCAGGCCTTGTATATCTCGTAGGTAACGGCCCAGACCTTGTATATCTCGTAGGTAACGGATCAGGCCTTGTATATCTCGTAGGTAACGGCCCAGGCCTTGTATATCTCGTAGGTAACGGCCCAGACCTTGTATATCTCGTAGGTAACGGATCAGGCCTTCATCAGGCTCGACCACCAACCCAGTGAAATATTCTATCATTGCGCGAATGATTTTGAAACAACGTGTCACATATGCTCACAGTAGGTAACTATTGTGCCAAAGGTTTCAAAATTCGTGATTCAACAATTAATACTACCACAAAGAGAAAACGATCACATAGTGAATATACAGTTCAATAAGCTGCTACTTTATTCTTTTCGATCTTTCGCCTAACAAAAGTTATTATCTGCCGCATGCATTTCAAGTTAGGCACGTATTCGATTGCTCTTCAGGAATACCTCACTTGTGAAATATTCAATTTCGTGCTCATACCCAAAGTCGAAAATGCAAGGTGTTGGATATTTGAATCCATAATTCGCCGCAGAAGGACTCCTTTATGATGATAATTCTGACTCGCTCTTGAGGTGCTCATCGAAGAAGAGCGATTCGAGATTGAACTTCGTTACACCAGAAATGAATATTGGGTCACAATAACGGATATTATGATGGATGTTCTTTCTTTTTTCCGAAGGAATCATAGCTGGTAGTATTTCAGAATACGGTTCTCTTGAATTTTTGGAAGAAGTTCGCTATCCTCTTCAGATGAAGACCTTCCACTAATTAGTTGGGTTAGAAAAAAAAATGAAAAGACGGAAACTTTTGAACTGCTGCGTCAATCGAAAGAAACACTTGAAAGACATTCAGAGCTCAATCAAAAACTTTCACTCACACGTGTTTGATGTTTCGAAATATAATGAATTTCAATAAGTTTTTTTAAATGTATGAAGCTCTGAAGGAGACATGGTATAAAGTGAACTATTGTAAACAAACCAAAAACGATAAGATTTTCACGATAAATATATTTATATATATTTTTCACAACATGTTTCGCTAACACTGTAGCTTCATCAGGTATAGTACACTAAACTAACTACTACGATAACAACCATATTTATACCTAATTACACAGTTATAACAATATTTGTACCTGTAGGAATTAAAGAATGTTTACCCTCCATATGGCGGTAAATAACAAAAAATGAAATGAATATCTAGTTAATTTATTTTTAGGAAAAAAAATTAAACAAAGGAGAATTATTTAAATCTAGTTGGTCTATTAATTTCGAGTGTTTCTAAATAGTTAAGTTTCACTCCTTTGTTTTCAACATGTAATATTTAGAATTCTTCATCAAAATCGTAATTTTCTTCTAAAAGGTGGTTGGAATATGTTGAATTTGTTTTCCTATTTACATAACTCATTTGGTGTTCATGGATGCGATTTTTGAAAATTCTCCCAGTCTGACCAATGTATACCTTCGGGCAAGTTCCACAATTCAGTCTATATACTCCTGATTTTCCATATTTAGGAACTATGTCTTTATTATTTTTGATAAACTTTCCCAAAGTTTTATTTGTTCTATAAGCAATGTTAGTGTCTTGTTTATGCAAAAATGAAGCTACTTACTACTAAATATGGTTTTTATCGTAGTAGTTAGTTTAGTGTAGGTACTTATACCTGATGAAGCTACAGTGTTAGCGAAACATGTTGTGAAAAATATATATAAATAATTATATTTATCGTGAAAATCTTATCGTTTTTCGTTTGTCTACAATGGATTTTCATCAAGTAACGGCCAAGTCAATTGAAAAAATAAATAAAGTGAACTAGGTAAGTAATTTCGATATATGAAATGTTTTTTAAGGGATAGGGAATCTTTTTCGTATCGAAACGTCGATAAACAATTGGCGTATTATGTTTTTCAGTTTTATTTTCTGAATATGGAATGAGGAAAGTTCATATATTATCTATAATAACAAACATGCAGCTGAGCAAGGATAATGCGTTCAAGTACCTACATTGCATAATTACTTCAGTCTAACTTTTGAAAGCATATACATTATTCATTCATCCCAAATGAATCATGGAGAGAAAACCCTCCAGTAATTCAGATTCGAGAATTTTTTTTCGTTTTCATTTATGCACTCATTCGAGTTTTTTATCATAACTACTACAGGTACAATAAGGTATTCCATTAATGATTCATAGGGCTGGTAATGAATACGATAACGAATATCTTTCATTTTCCTCATTTGAGCTCCACAGGAATTGAAATTGGTCTTGCCCGACGTCAAATTCATATACAGTGTCCGCCATAAAGTTGGCTACATATGGCAAACAAATTTTTTATTACTATTTCTGGAAAACTCCAATGGCGGTTCGTTTCTGCGTGTCTTACAACTAAGAAATCCGTTGCGACTTATATCACGTGACCTCAGATTTGGCGGGAACTTGAAAAAAGTTGTCAGTGGTGTCAAAATATTGTTCAAATTGACAAGATATAAAAAAAATGTATTTAAAGAATGTGCTTGGAATCCAACGAGGACATATCAATTTTGAACCAGATTGAAAAAAAATCAAAAATACAATTTTTATTCCTCTAACCTTTCTGAGAAACAATTTTGTTTTATCTGAAAACAGCTTCAATAACCTGAATTATGTGAGGTTGTATCGAAACTGATTAAACATTTGTGGAATAGATATTTTTCGGGATGTTAATTATAAAATTACGGTTTATTCTTGTCGCCAGGTGTAGTCATGCCCTGTATATGGATGCACTTGAGGTTATTCAATATTCTCAACTTGTGAATAGAATTGAAACCATCTAAAATTCTTAATTGGAACTTGATTGAAGCTTAATATATTTTGGTCTTTTGATCTTCTCTTTTTTATCATTTGTTTTATAGTGAAATAATGGTCATGTGTGCTACTTCCTTGTCTGAATCCACTTCGTGGTTCTGATAGTTGTGGTTCTATTTTGTTTCTTAGTTTATCGTTGATTATTGCAATTTTTGTATTCTCCCTTTCTGTGTATTGGTATTATTAGTGATGTTCCCCATTCTTCTAGTGATCAAATCCATTTGGTTTATTATTTCAGGAAGGAAGACAGGATATTAACTGATATTGGAGAAAATATCATCGATACCATACCAAATATACCAAATCTTCTGCATAAACCGTTGAACATGCTTAATGGGGTCAATTTCAATAATTTTGACCAGTCACGGTATAGTTGAATAAATACATGGTGAAAAATTTGAGAGTATTTATATCATGCACATCAAAAAATATGTTTGGCATGGTAAACCCATTAGTTGGAAGGTCCAATAAAAATTTTACACTTCAATATCACGGGGTTTGCATGTAAGAAACGTTGTTTTAGGTCATGTTCTTATGGTTTGCCTCCTCAGCTGTGTTCTCTGCTTGCTAGTTTTCTTTCAAACATGTATCTACATCATGTAGTGGTCGATGGAGTTTCATCTGATACTCTACTCATGAATGCTGGTGTTCCGCAGGGATCAATTTTAGCACCAACACTATTTCTACTTCACATCAACGATTTGTTGGAAGCAACTTCATGTCCTATACACAGCTTCGCGGATGATAGTACCCTCCATATCGCTTTCTCTTCCGGCCCGTCAAACCAGAAATTAACGAGGAAGAAATGTTAACAAAATAAACATGGACTTAGCAACGATTCTCGAGTGGGGATCTAATAACCTGGTAGAATTCAATGCAAACAAAACACAAGAATGTATTTTCTAGAAAAGCCGATCTCACATTGCCCAACATAATTCCGTCAGGAGTAAACATACCATTGAAGTCATCCATTTCGATGCTTGGTGTTACTATCAGCAATAACCTTTCTTGGGAAAATCACGTGAGGTTCATTGTCAAAAGTGCATCCCAAAAACTTGATTTTCTGTTTCGAGCCAAGAGCTATTTCACTCCTAATCAGCTGCTTATGATCTATAAGGCACAGATCCGACCTGTCCTGGAATACTGTTCCCATATTTGGAGTGCTGCACCTAAACATATCCTGAAACAATTGGATTCTGTCCAAGAAAGGGCAATTCGTCTCGTCGGTGATGCCTCGCTTACAAACTCGCTCACTTATCTGGAACACCGTATAGAAAGGTTGGCGATTTATCTCTATTTTATAGATATTTTCATGGACGATGCTATTCTGAAATATCAACAATCGTTCCTCCATTAGCAGTCTCTTCGAGATTAACCCGCCAAGTTCAATCTTCATACCCCTGCGTGGTCACTTTAGAGACTTGCAGAGCGTTCCTTTCCAAATTCTCGTTCATCCAATGAACATCGAGACTTTGGAACTCATTGCCTAGGGAGGTATTCCCCGCGGCATACGATCTCCAGAAGTTTAAGAAGAACACCAACTCCTACCTTCTTTCCCTTGGTTCTCACGAAGTTCTCTGAACATTACAGGATATCCCTTTTCGTGAGAACCAGAACATAAAAAAATGTAGCAATTGATCTGATCTTTGAGGCCTAGTAATTAGGACTAAGTCGAGAGAGATGATCTCAAATATCCTTCAGGACTTGCTGAACTCCGCATATGGACCAATACTCACAAAATGGACATTGTTTCATGTAACAAAAAAAGCTGGAGTACCTGAAACGTCCTTCCATACATGGTGGAATTATTTCCATTTTCGAGTGAAGTGAATAGATTCTGGAAAAGACAATACGCAGAACGAATTTGTAGTAAAACATGGTACATATCCCTTCAAAAAATGTAAAATATTCGTCCGAATGAAGATGAACTTCTTGATATTAATTTTTTCAAATTGGTTTAGATTTGCGTATTCTTCGAAGATTCGAAATTGGAACCTATATGACATAAACTGGCCCATTCTTAATTGTTGTGTTAGAATTTTGATCAAGACATAGTGAGTCTCGTCCAACCTTGTATAGTATAAGCACTACTCTGGAGGTATGATTTAGGACGTCATACTTTTCAGTCGAATGCAGTGAGACGAAAAAACAAAGAAAAAAATTTTCATTCAAATCATATTTATACCTTTTGAAATCTAATGGAGTGAAAGAGCAGGGATATACAAAGGAAAGATAATTTAAAGAGTCCGAGATGAATAATTGAATCAAAAGAACAATTCCGATTTTTTGAATCAGATGTAGCCAGTGAGAATCTTAAGGATATCGATGAGATAAGAGAATTAGCAGCTGACTTTTTTTCTCTTTCAGTTCATTTTAAATTGAAATCTAGTTCGTAGCTTTTTTTTCTTGACACTCCATTACTTCAATCAGTTAACGTATCATCTGATAGAATGATTATCAACGCGAGTGTTCCACAAGGATCTGTTTTGACATGTCAGCGTGGAATGTATTTTTAATGAAGTAGATGATGGTTTGGAATTTTATCATTCATCAGCTTATTTCAAGCGAGTCACAATTTGGGATATTCATGGGAGAAATTTCAACCAATATTCTACCCTTGTACATTTGATCATCAATTTCTCAATCCATTTGAATCTGCTAACAAGGGGATGTAATTCCAGAAATGGTTCAAAGCGTCACACAAACATGGCGATAAAAACATCATCATGTTTGCTGGTGGACTTGAAGCCTGGTGATCTAGAAAATAGTCCGTTGTTGCATAATCCAGGACTGAAGCTGAGTATGTTTCAGCTGCCCACTGCTGCCAAGAAATGAAGTTCATCAAGAATCTATTTAAAGAGCTTTTGAACAAGCCATGAGAAATGACACTTTACATTGATAATCAGAATGCAATAACAATTATAAAATCTGGACAAACAACTAGAAAAAGTAAATATATTGATCTAAAGTATCATTTCATTAGGGATTAATTGAGTAAGGGTTGGTTTAAAATCAAATGGGGTAGGTCTGATGAATAACTTGCTAATATTCTCACAAAACCTTAACTCAACCAAACATTGATGAGAGTTCGAACCATTTGTAATTTTGTTGTTGTTCACAATATTTTATTTTGTTTCAGGAAGTGTTCATTTTCAACTCAGGTGCTGAATATTGTTCACTTTCCAATTTGTAAAATTACATTGTTGAGGGAGTGTGTTGAAACCATATATATAATAACAACTATATGGATAACACCTATTCTTCTCTTTACGCGAAAGTGAAGCCAGTTTTGGAAAAACAAAAGACTGTCTGGCTTACTAATGATGAATTGTGCGCATGCGCGGGTTTTGAAATCCACTGACGTTTTCATAATTTCATAGGTTAGGTATATTTGTTTACCCAAATTATGTAAAAGAGCGTTATTAATGTACTTACTGATTGTTTACAGAAGTGATTAGTGAGTGATAACAGTGATTGATCAAAAATTAGCCCACGAATCTTGTTCCGATGACTTTATCGTGACAGGTTTCTCAGCAAATCGCAAGTATCGCTTTGTAGATCACATCCATTTCTGCATTTATCATCAACTATTATTCAATATCGTCCAACAATCCATCAATGAATGAATATTTGAAAAATATATGTCATGATGAAATAAAAACATCGAATTGAAGGTTACGTGACACATTTGATTGATTTTTAATAATTATCATACGTTTGTCGCTCACTAGAAAGCTACTCTCCTTCATGATGAAAACGAATGTCGATTCTTAATTCAAACTTGCGCATGCGCATATTCGCGATTGGTCCCGCAGACTGTCATTTGTTTTATTTTTCGGCTTCAGCTCTGGTATCCATGTTACCTATATAGTTATTATTAGATATATGGTTGAAACTGAGATATAACAACATAATTTTGACCTGGCAACACTGTATCTATATTTGACACTTGACAGTGTAATGCAGTGTCAGTGTCATGTCAATTGTCTAATGTCTGTTAATATACGAATGTATTCTATTGAGTCTCAATAGTTGTATTCAGTATTCATCGTATAAAGTTGCTACTTATATGAAATTGAATTTCAAACTTCGTATCACTTATTAATGCAGAGGTAGTGTTAACGTTTTTATAATGAGGAAAATTAGATTTTGATATACCCTGGAATCAACTCATAAAAGTTAGTTCTGAATTCTGAAACTCAATTCTGCATATTCCAGATGAGCCATTATTAATAGCTAATTTCAGCAAAAGTTTCTCAGGATAAATTCCTCTAGAGTACGCTCGATATAAAAACATATCACTTGATGAACATTTGATTGTAGAAAATACTATCGATAATAGTGGAATTAACCAACACCTTTGAGGCATTCGCGAATTTAAGTTCCTATGAAATTCTCTGTGCATTTTCATAGGTTCTTTTATCCGCAAGATGTGTTCTTGATTGTCATCTTGAATCAATTCGATCATGAATATCTTCATATAGGGTAAACTTCGGTATAAGTGAAGCTGCAGAAATTGCAGGCGGCTTGTCTGCTGTACTGCAGCAGTAGAATTGATAATGAACCTTCTGCCACCATACCAGTTCATGTCTATAAACAAACATATTGTTACGCGCTGTGCTTCCAAGAAGACCGGAAGTCAAATATCTCGGCAGATCGCGTCTACACACATAAAAAGAATTACTTGATTTGATTTGATATGCTTTGATTCAAGAGTATGGATTGTTTATATATACTGGAATAAATGTCTGCTCAATTCAAGACTATTATGTTTCCAACTAAATACACTCATACCAATGTTATAGATTTCTTGAATTGTAAATGAATAGAGTTCTTCGTGAGAATAATACAATATTTCAGATTGATAACACAATATATTCAAATCAAGACAATCATAATCTCTCAATGACTCGCATTTTTCTTGAACAAAAAGAATCAGATTTTCAGTTTTAGCTGTAGATTGTTTTGTATCAAGAATTTTATCAAATTAGAATAATTATATCGATTTCTTGAAATGAGAATCATCCTCAACTTCCGTTCTCTTATTGGGGCTCTCATCAATCACATCATCACTTGCAGACCTTCTTCTTGACAACCTTTCCCCCTATTCGTAGAGATTATTTCTGAACTTGTCCACCAGTTTACATTGCAATAAAGTTGTATTCCTCTGGTTTCAAACTACTGAAAAATATAAAATATATCATTCACAACTCCATGTAGGTACAATGTGAGAGATAATCTGACTCAGCACAATGTATGGTTATGATATTTCTTCAAATCTGGGTTCACATTCTTACTACCTACTGAATTCATTTTCCTTGGATCGAAATTAGGTAAAAAAATTTAAAAATATGTTAGGTATAATATGCAGTATCAAAATAACTAAGATGTCTACAAATTCAAGAAGCTCTTTTCCACTGTTCAATCAGTGTTTGGACAAATTTAAACGTTCATCCGCACATAGGTACCTAACCCCAATTTCCACTCACTATGCCGATCCTAGTTATTCAAGTTTTTCACGAATTATCAGTTTTCGAGATGATATAGCTACGTTAATTGATTGGATACACAATAATACCTACCCAAGAATGAACGTCGATAAGATATAGGCATGTAACTTACCCCTAAAAGTGGTAATTATATCCTCAGATATCTCCTAAGACCTTAGTTTTTCTTTCATGGCAACCAATATTTCTATGCCAAAAAAATAGGTTGAACTGGTTGAACAATGATGGATGCACGACAAGAGCACCGAAACAACACACTCACACCGTTTGGCAACATTCTCGGCTCGAAGGGATCGCAATTATATTCAAGAAAATGTTATGGTCAATCCAAAGAAACTTTTTCAGAGATTTACTTATTCAGAGATTAAATGTTGAATGTTATTTTGAAAGAAGACATTCCGTGATATATTTTTCAAGAACTTAATTATTTTTCCTGGATACTTTGAATTTCTTGAATTGAGAACATTTTGTTATACCAAATAAATATTGCAGTGAAATAATTTTCTACAATTGACATATTCAATAAATTCATTTCAAATAAATTATTTCAGAAGAAGAATGCGCTTTTTCAAAACAAGAATTGGACGTTGAACAAATATATCGTTTTCATTTGAGAATTTGTTTTTATGTGTGTAGGTTTTGTGATTTATGGCCTTGCGATAACATCGGTAACCGACGTATCAATTAAAACGGATGATTCATTGCTCTGGTTCAAGTTTTTTCCTGTTAATTCTGGAGATTGGGTGATTTTACGAGAATGAATGACTCGTGCCTATATAAAAGGAACGGATCGGCACGGACAATCAGTTTTAGTTTGGGAAGAGTCAGTTTAGAAAGAAAGCTAGTATTGTGAACATTGAGATTTGTGAAGTAGGAATATCGTAACAATTTTTCGCATAATATGATAATATAGATCTACTGAATGCTATCCATATATCTAGGATAAAAAAAAAGACAAAGACCATGTCATGATCAATTAACGAGCATCATTCAATCCCAAACATATATGTTTGAAAGCATATAATCTCACCTTCTGATTGATGTGAAATACTGATTCAGGAAATCTTTGGCATATTTGAGAACTTCTGAAGTGGATCGTATCCCATTTCGTAGAGGCAAGCTCATCATGCTGCCCAGGCATACTTGATTCGAACATGTCGTATCCTGGAAGAAAAAATTGATTAGATATTCTGAAACTGAACTATTGATAATTTTGCTGAAATATTTTCAACCATCACAATAGGAAATCCTTGAAAGAGAAAATAGTCTATCCAATTAAAAATATCAAACATAGTTTGAAATTGAATGTCTGGTAGAGTACGAGCAGAAAACAACCACTTTCCTGGTAAATACCACGCAGAACATTGATGAGGGCCAATAAGCCCGAAACCGGTCTGTAGGTTGTTGAGCGTGCCTGACTCGATGTGAATTTGTCACGTCTTAGGACGAAAGAAACATTTGCGATCTGCATTCACAGTGGGAATCGTAGCGAGTTTAAAAATAACCATAATGCAGCTTGGTAATGAATTTATAATTCATGCAAAAAAATTAAATAAGGGTTTGAAATATATTTCAGCCATCAAATTTCATCGAAATGTATCGTGATGTGAATAAAAAATTCGATTCAAAGTAACCCTTGGGCATCATCCACCCTTCCGCGGAAGTGAAGAAGCTGCGGATATATGATTTATCTCAATTTTTGATGCCTTGGTCTGGGAAATGGAAACAGCTGAACTGGATAATATCATATTTACATCTCAGATGAAAAAATCTGACTTTCATCTCTTCGTTCGTTCAAGCTAATATATAAGTATATATATTGGGTTTTTGAAGTATTACGTGAACATCGAAAGGGGGGTAAAATTTGTAGAATGTGAATTGTAGGGGGGTCGTTAAGGTTGTGCAGCCTCTCAAGCACCTATTAAATCTTTTGTGCATAACCCTTAATCTATTCGAGGCCCGGGATTCCGAGGCTTCTTGCGAAGGTTATCAGTTTCCTGGCAGCTAGGTTCCTGATTTCGGAGGGCTCTAAGAAGGCCTCTTCCAGGAACTTGAGCCTCTTGCAGAAGAGTGCTGGGCATTCGCAATGCAAATGTTCTGCAGTTTCAGCGAAGTTCTCGCTGTAGCGGCAACTATCACTCTCTGTTTTGCTCATCTTTTTGAGGTCAAGTCTTTCTTGTCCAACTAGAGAAGCTGCTTAGCTTTCCTTGGCGATAGGCTCACTAGCCTTTTCGTTTGTCTTTGTCCTGGCACTTTATTCCAGTGAGATTTCATTTCATCCGCTTCCCAACGTCGAACCTCTTCTCTCAAGTGGGTCTTGGAGAGTCCACAGAATGGTTCTGGTCCAAGAAATTGTGTATTTGTCCCTTCTTTGGCAAGGCAGTCTGCTTCCTCGTTGCCTTCAACTCCCTTATGACCTGGCACCCACATCAAAGTGACCTGGTTGTTCGCTGCTAGTTGTCTCAGGGATTGTTTACAGTCCCAAGTCAGCTCAGACTCATAAGTGTATGACTTCAGAGCTTTCAGTGCTGCTTGGCTATCTGATAGAATATATATTTTTTTTCCTTCGAGTGTCCCTTTCGAGGCATTTCTAGGCACATATCTTTATAGCATGTACCTCTGCTTGAAAGATGGTTGGGGTGTTACCAAGGGGTTTTGAGAGCCTGAAATTTGGCTTAAGGCGTTTCTTCCCAGAGGGTGGGAAGTATTTACATCTCTGGTTCTTGATCACAAAGAGGTTGCGGGATGATTGAATGATGACATTTGCTCAAGAATAATAATTATGAATTTTTTAATCGTGCAATTAAAGCCCGATTACCATAATATTTACCAAAGTTAGTCATGATTGTCATGAAATAGGCATGACATCCTGTGCATAACCCTGTTATCATCACTAGCCCAATAAAAGACATGTCCATCCTGGAAAATCAAGGGGTGGTGGAAATGCAACTGATCATCCTGTACCATAATGGTTTGTCACTTTGATGTCAAATCAACTTGGCATTATCTCCTCTCCGCATCAAAGTGATATGATATAGTTGTTGATTCTTCAGTGGGGTTTGGGGGTAATGGGTGAAAATATAATCGTGGAAAATCAGTTGGATGTAAATCAACAGTGTGAATGAAAAATACCCACCGATCGAAGCATTCTGAAAATCCACAGTGAATATGGCCTACCCGAACAACAAAACAACTACCCTGACTGCCAAAGCTAATATTCAACTAACCAAATTCAAGGATTACGATGACTTTCTGTTGTCTTGGGGTACAGGGCAAGACCAGTGTTTTTTAGGTAGCGATGAGGTGACTCAACAATTCGTGGAACTAGGCTACAGGTAATAGGGATGTACACTCTTTTTCAAAAATCAATTATGTGAAACGCGGGTCTCCAAAGAATAAGTCGATATTTTTTTGAAATTTTTATTTTCAAGGGTTTTTCCAAAATCGGCGTTCAAAAATCGTAAATTATCCATCCTTTTCTAAAAATGTGACGTCACCTGGTAGGTTGGTTTAGATTCTGTTTCATTAATCGAAGTGGAAGAAAAATTTACATCTTTGACAGATGGCGGTAAAAAAAAACTGGGCGATTTTAATTCTTCCTGCGAAAATATATTCGGATGATTCAAGGTAAGTTACTATTGAGTTTTATTTCATTGTTCAGCGTTCATTATACTCTTCACTGACCACTTTTTTCAGAAAGTTTAAGCATTCAGAGACTTGTGCTTAATGTAGCAACACGAATGTGTATTCTCGAAATACATATTTGTACTCCAAGTGTTAATATGTGAGACAAACTTGGTGTTTTGCAGTAGGACAACACATATCACCAGCTACATCTGCAAGTAATTGCTGTGAAGATAATTTTGATCTAAGATAAAATTCTTATCCTTATGCTTCGAATCTTTGTACATGAACATTTGAGAACCTGTGAAGTGTGAGCACAAAGTATTTTAGTAATAGGAATAATAAACCAAATCTTGATTGTCATGCACTCGTGTAAATAATAAATGTATTTTCCTAAATCCTCAGTTATTCTTATAGTACGTACTCTATCTATGATGTGAGTTTGTATATGAGATTTCTTCTTTACATTATATTGTGAATATGTAATTATAATATCAGATGCTCCACTACACTTACCTACTTTTCCCAGACAATAAAGTTATCAATTGAATAAATTCTTCATTTTTATTTCTCTATTTTATAGTGTCTTTGAGTTCAATCGTCTCATTGACTTCGCTGAGGTGGTATTGAAAATCCTATAGAAATATTAACTCATATAAAATACCTGACTTGCGTTATTTAGATGATAAACAATCAATAAATGCGCCCTTTTAAATATTTTGAATTAGTTTAGTTATCGAAAAAAATTTGAATTAAAAATTGACATACTGTCATCTGACTTATCTGCCATCACTTATGTCAAAAAAATCTTCTTCCCTATTATTTTAGATATTTTTACGATACCATCCCGATCTACCAGGTGACGTCAGCAGAAATATGGTGCTGTCAAATAATTCGATTTTCTCGAGCATAAAAGAATATTCCGATTTAATTTTGATGCCACATCGGTAGTAGTTTAGTAAGGTATCAGAAAACGACCATCAATTCTGCTAAAGCTTTAGAGGTTTATAACCCTATTCATGAGAGTGGCTGATTGTGTTTCATTCATCTGCCGCATGGTGTCGCTAATTCCAAGTCTCTTTTGGAATACGGCTCACTGCATTGAAATAGACGAACAAATATTGCACCGCTTCGAGTGGAGATCTCACGGTCTCTACTCGGATGACTACCCTGCACTGATGAGGGCCAATAAGTCCGAAATCGGTCTGTAGGTTGTCAGGCGTGTCTGTCTCAATGTAATCATGACCGCGTATTAGGAAGAAAGAAACATACGCGATCTGCAATTACAGTAGTTGCATTACAGTAGTTGTCATCTCCAGTGGAAATACAAATGATTTTTTTATGGTCAATTCATCATCAAAAAGAAAACAATGGTAGATTACCTTTCTTGGATACCCTCGTAATTAGGAACGATAAAAATAAATTGGAATTTGATATTTATAGAAAAAGAACATCTACACATACCAAATGAATCCCAACATTGTATTCAACATAAAAATTCCGCTCTCAATTTTCCTTTGTCAAGAGAGAGATTTTGATTGAGTTGGAATACATAAAAATTTATAATGGTTATGAAATAAAGGTAGTAAATCAAATATTGAGGAAATTTAGGCATAGGAAATATGTTCGAGAAATCACCACTTTGGGATTAGAAATAGATAGGAAGAAATTTGTAAAAATTCGTTACCATCCGATCATTTAAAAAAAAATTAAATGGTATCTTCAAAACACAAGAGGCCTCCACTTAGCTTTCACAGCTGAAAATACCATTCGAAACCTTTCAGGTAATCCAAAAGACAAAATCGATGATAAGGAAAAGTCAGGAATTTATAGAATACAATGTAGAGGCTGTGAAATGAAATATCTTGGACCAATACGAAGAAACATAGAAACTCGCTTCAAAGAACATATTGCTCATTTCGAAAGATCGAGTGTTGCCCAACATATTCTTGAAACAAGTCACTCCATCACTGTAAACAACTAGACATGTCGCAAACAATAAGGAGTTGGATAGTTTATAAAGCATTTTATTTCTGACAGTGACATTATAAGCTTATATCGTCATAGTTACGATATCTATAATGAGGGTCATAACTCCCTTGGGATATTAAAGTTCAAAAACTCCCTCTTACCTTTTACAGGTGAAAATGATACAAGAAATGCTTATAAACGTTTATATGTAATGAAAACTAAGACATATTTTCCTTATTCACGTCATTACAAATAATAAATGTACAATTTTCAAATGTTCCCTGAAAATTACTTCCGCCGCTGGAAACAATTTCTTCTTTTTTATGGGTGGTGCTGTTGCTGTTCACTACAGTCGAGGTGCCTGCCTCTTCTGATGGCAAAGTAGACAGCATACGCGCCGTTTTATTTCTCAATTCAATACTGTCCTCCAATACTGTCCTCCAGATCTGCCACCGTGGAACTTCTCCAACCTCCGTGTCTTTTTAAGTTTGTCATAGTTGCTCCTGCATTGGCTAGGGCAGTAGCAGAAGTGCGACGAAGGCAATGTCCCGTATAGGTTAGTGGGTTTGGCAATCCTAAATACATTGCGATTTTGCTGAGAATTTTGCCAAACATATTCTTTCCAATTGGCTGAGTTGTACATTTATTTTGTCGGAAGCTCAAAAAAAAAATCGTTTTGTACCTTCAGGACGCAAGGACATATAAAGTCTCAATAAAGGCAAAGCAGAGAACTCTTTTTCATCCACAACTGTAAATTTCTTCGATACACCAGTTTTACTTTCCGGTACGTTCACTACCATAACAGTATCCCGGTCCTCTATATCTGCTATACTCATATTTAGAAGTTCCTGAGTTCTGCATCCTCCAAAATAACCCATAATTAGAACAACCTATAACAAATGAAACGAAATAAACAAACGAAAAAGAAAATTATGAGAAAAAAATTACTTTATGCAATAAATGAATTTCATTAAGGGCGTCCTTTAGAAATTTGATGACATCTTTAGGAGATAAGACAGCAGACTTTTTCGGCTTATACCCCTTACTTTTCCGTTTCAAAAAAGCCTCTAGTTCGTTGAACTTGGTGAACGAATTTGGGCTAAACGTTTCTGACTGCAACGAATAAATACAATTATGTATTACCAAATCTACCAGAAAATACTGAAAATACTTTACCAGTTCTTGAAAATATGCCAGAAAGACAGTTTCGTTGGCATCTTTTGACATAACATTTCTCTGTGTCAGCCACTTCAGATATAAGTTGTATTCTTTTTGATATAGGGCTTCACTTTTCGATGGAAGTAATGATTTTCTTGCTTTTTCCGCTTTTTTTATAATATCCTTCATTATATCAGAAAAAGATCGTCGATTTGTGGTAAAAAATAAACACGTTTTTAACGGAAAAACATTGATTGATAAAGAAAGTTTGCTTATAAACATGTAACATAGCGACAACCTAGCAACAACCAACAATGCTACAATCAACGCTACCTAATTCAAATATACCAGAAAGGTTATGAATTTAAACATTTATTGCGTTCTAAATATGGACATATTGTTATGAAAATCGGTCAAAAATAAAATGATCTATGTACCACGGGAATTATGAGGGCCTTAATAACCTCTGGCAATTGCTGACGCAAACTTTGCCATCGGTAATTAAGGCCCTCATAATTCCCTTAATACATAAATAACTATAGATCAATCGTGGTAAAAGCCCATTGATGAACCAAGATAGCGGCCCTATCTCCTCTTCCATATTGTTCGACCTAAATGACGTTCCACTTCATCGACGTTCCACGTCAGTGAAGCGGGAAATCCAGGTATAAATAAGGTGTCCAGTTAGGGACAAATCAGTTTCATTATGGTATCTTCACTGAAGATGACAACTTAGTTGTCGAAATACGTATTTGGTTTTTCTCAAATATTTTGTGGTTTTTGGGTTATATTTCAATTTTTTGTATATTCTTGAGCCACAGTCTCCTTTTTAACAGTGTGATTCATTGCATTGATTACAAGCAGCAGACATAATCCAATGGTCTGCGTGGTATTTGCCAGTAAAGTAGTTGTTTTCTGCTCGTTGTCTACCAGGATCATTCAAACTGTCTTTGAATTTTCATTGGACAAGTCGGGATATGCCTTTCTTTCAACTTCGAAACAATTATGCCACGTTTTTCTTAATTTTTCAGAAGTACCCACGAGCCAATGACCAGAGAAGAATTCAACGAACGGGTAGCGACCGTCGAAGGATTTCTCGGTCCACGGTATGAACCTTTCGTGATGGCCAGCACCATATTGCCAGGAGATTCAGAGCCGGTTCTAGTCGAGTTATCACTGAGAGAACGAGCAAATAGAGTTGGAATCTTGTCGGTAAATTAAATTTTCCGCAAATCGCTAGGAAATTTTGACATTCCTGTCAAAATTTTTTGAAGAAAAAGTCATGACTTCCTTACTGTGAGGAAATTTCATTTCCTTACTTATGTAAGGAAATGATATTTCCGTACAGTTGTTAGTGTTCTACATAAATGATTGAAAACACATTGCTTATAAGGAATTAATTTATATTTTGAAAACATCAAGTCATTGCTGAATACATTTTTAAGATCAATTTGTTATATTTACAGTAATTTGACAGTTAGTACAATTATTGAACATTTCGAGGAACACTTGTTAGAACTATGAGAAACATTTTGGACAACATGCGGGGTGGTAGGGTTATTTTGTTGAATATTTTGTACTGTGAAAATTTTATTTGCCACCTCAACCTTATTGTTAATCGATTCTTCGATATATCCTTCAGCAACGTTTGATGACTTCCATCCGCCATGCCTCTTTAAACTAGTTATGTCGGCACCAGAGTCAACCAATATTGTTGCAGAAGACCGACGA
Source organism: Chrysomela aeneicollis (assembly GCA_029955515.1). NCBI lineage: Eukaryota > Metazoa > Arthropoda > Insecta > Coleoptera > Chrysomelidae > Chrysomela > Chrysomela aeneicollis. Next base: position 226,462 of record JARUHQ010000026.1, on the reverse strand, counting down.
AAGCAGTGACCAGTGTATTCTGTCGGATTTACCAAGTTCAAATAAGTAGCAACTATTTTGGGCATTTTTCTAAATTGATGAATTTCTACCACTTGTCTACAACCCTTTCCGCTTTGATATTTAAAGAAAAATCGGTCACTGTTCATATTTTCTGGTCTCAACGAAACATACTTTCGATAAACATTCAAGTAGATCTGATTAATTACAAATGATCTTGGTTTGTTGGTTTTCGAATCAGGTATGCTGATTAAAAGCTTAGATTCTAGGTCTTCTATATCGTGCACAGTCATTCGGACTAACTCATCCATTCTACAGGCCCCAGAAATACCAAATATTACAGTCACCTAAAAAATAAATAAAGGTACAATCTAAATAGAAATTAAAACCATGTAAATTACCTTAATCATTAAATTTTCTTTATCTGGAGCTTCCTGCATGAATTTTTCAATTTCTTCCTTCGTTAAAATCTTAGATTTCTTTGCCCTATAACCTTGAGCTTGCCGTTTCAATAAAGAACGAAGTTTTGAGTATGTAGATATATCTACATTGTGTTTAATTGCAAGGGTTGACTTCAGCATTGAATAATTGGCCCATAATGTTGAAGATTTCATCTTTAAACAAAGGTCTAGGAAGTATGCCATTACAACATTTTCCGAGAAAGAACTCGTATTTTTACTCATGCGATAATCCATAAAACGTCTGTATGCATTTTCGTACTTTTCTCTTGATATCTTTGGCAATAATTCTAATGAAGCAGTATTCACTGCCTCAACCAGCTCTGGATGAGTCCCAGGAATGGAAATTTCATCATCACTTATCATTTTACTTTCGAGAACACCAGCAATTAAATTTATAAGCGTCAAGTTTGACAATTCAACCTCAATACGTTTCCATAGTAGCCAAAGTAATTTTATTAGGAATTTCAAAGCACCATTTATTTGGGAATAAAATTATCGCGTTTTTTTTAAAATCAATCAATATCTGTCGAATTTTAAACGATTTGCGGAAAAATAGTACATTGTTTACCTCGTAGGAAAAGCCACATTCCTGGACTCTGTGTTGCTAAGTCTCGGCTTGCACCTCGACTTAGCAATCTTCACAGTCGCCCAGGAATGTTAAGCTTTTCCTACCCGGTAAACAATGTACTATTTCCTACAGTCACGTATGAGGACGTCATAAAACACACTGTTTTGTTATACGGAAAGTAGTTCATGTCACCATGGCATTGTTATTTGAAAGAAAAAAGCTCACGTGTCGACGTGAAGAAAATAAAAATGCACGCTTGCATGTAAGGATATAAATAATTCAGTAGGTACCTATATGAGTTATTGTTACTCACTATCACCATAAGCACTTTCGTTACTAAAAATTCGTATTGATTATAAGCTGAGGCCTTCGCCATCACTCATGGTCTAGAACAACTGGTTGAGCAACCAACTCGCATTTCTGATGTGAACAATCAGTCTACCAACACTCTAGACCTTTTCCTCACCACCAATACTGATCTATATAAAATAGAAGTTTGTGCCCCACTTGGAAACTCTGATCACACCCTCATCTCCTCAACCTGCGCTTTCCATATACCATCAAGCAGCATAATACCGAAGGTCTTCGTATGTTTTTCTCAGCGTTTCCATGGAAGAGAGTTTGTTTCTCTTCAGTAGATCCAACAGGATGTGCTGAGACAATTACTGAGATCATCATGTTGGGGATGCAAACTTATATACCGAACACCGCAAGAAGATAAGCCCTGGTTTAGCAGGAACTGTTCTAGAGCTGTCACTTCCAAACAGACAGCATACCATCGATCGCTAAAGAATCCGGGCCCTGAGACTAGAAGAGCATATGTCGAGGCTAGAGGCATATGCAAAGAGACAATAGAATTTTCAAAAGAGGCTCACAATGCCAAAATAAGATCAAAACTTGTTGAATTTCCTAACGGATCCCGCTCATTTTGGTCTTTCGCCAAAGCTTATTTTTTCCTCTAACCAAGGAAGATGAAACTCTAGGTACGACTGCTCAGGAAAAAGCCGATATCTTTGCGCACCTATTTGCTGGGAATTCCACTCTGTATTCATCGGGAAAACAACCCCTGAACATTACACCTATTGACAATCATATGCCCGAGATCACCTTCCGCCAAACGTACTATCAGAAAGATTTTGTTGGGTCTCAACACCAACAAAGCCTGTGTATCTGACGGAATCCCACCGATTGTCCTAAAGAAATGTGCCCCCGAACTAACACCTGTTCTTTGCAAGTTGTTCGATCATTCTTACAATTTAGTATTTCCGTCCAACTGAAAAATTGCAAGAGTACAACCAGTTCCCAAAAGAGGCAAAAAGACCTTATCTAGCAACTACAGCGCTATCGCACTGCTATCAATTATTTCAAAGGTCATAGAAAAACCCATCAACATCGAGCTCATGAAATATCTGGAACACTCAGGAATTGTCAACGATAGGCAATATTGCTTCCGTCATCAGATATCAACTGGTGACCTGCTCGCTTACGTCTCACATTTATGGCAGTTATCTTTTAAAAAATATGGAGAAACTTTAGCCGTGGCATTAGATATTTCCTAAGCATTTGATCGAGTTCGGCACCAGGGACTCCTCGCAAAGCTTCCATCTTATGGTTTACCTCTTCTTGTGTTCTTTGCTTGCTAGCTTTTTCTCAAATAGGTCTTTCCATGAAGTGGTCGATGGAGTTTCATCTGATACTCTACTCATAAATGCTAGTGTTTCGCAGGGATCAATTTTAGCACCAACACTATTTCTACTTCACAACACAGCTTCGCGGATGATAATACCCTCCATACCGCTTTCTCTTCCAGGGCTCCTATATATCTGCCCGTCAAACCAGAAATGAAGAAGGTAGAAATGTTAACAAAACAAAAATAGACTTGGCAACATTTATCGAGTGGGGATCTAATAACCTGGTAGAATTCAATGCAAACAGAACACAAGCATGTCTTTTCTCTAGAAAAGCCAATCTCCCTGTGCCCAACATAATTCAGTCAGGAGTAACCATACCATTGAAGTCATCCATTTCGATGCTTGGCGTTACTATCAGCAATAACCGTTCTTGAGAAAATCACGTGAGGTCCATTGCCAAAATCGCATCCCAAAAACTTGGATTTCTGTTTCGAGCCAAGAGCTATTTCACTCCCAGTCAGCTGCTTATGATCTATAAGGCAAAGATCCGACCTGTCCTGTAATACTGTTCCAATATTTGGAGTGCGGAACCCAAACATATCCTGAAACTATTGGATTCTGTCCAAAAAAGGGCAATTAGTCTCGTCGGTGATGCCTCGATTACAAACTCTTTCACTTTTCTGGAACACCGTAGAAAAGTTGGCGATTTGTCTCTATTTTATAGATATTTTCATGGGCGATGCTCTTCTGAAATATCAACAATCGTTCCACCATTAGCAGTCTCTTCGAGATTAACCCGCCAAGTTCAGTCTTCACACCCCTTCGTGGTCACTTTAGAGACCTGCAGAACGTCCCTTTCCAAAGACTCGTTCATCCAACGAACATCGAGACTTTGGAATTCATTGCCTAGAGAGGCAGACATTTAAGAAGAACACCAACTTCTTCCTTGGCTTTCACGATGTTCTCTGAACATCACAGGATATCCCTTTTCGTGAGAACCAGTACATAAAAAGAATCCAGGTTGCGTGATCACCTACTGGTGACAAATGATATTTGGTGACCTTTGTAATAAGGTATCAACATGAAATAGCGTTGGTGAATCACTTGAAAGATATTGTCTATGCAACTGCCATTAAAACACGTGATAACCTGCTGCTGCGAGTTGGAACAGAGTTGGAACAGTCTAGTAATTGAAAACATTTTTAACAAAAATTTGGATTTTCTCGCTTCCTCCTTGTGTACCTTGAAAACTAATTCAACTGAACTATAAAGAGCAATTTTGATTCGATTCAACACAGAAAGTACAATATGACATTTGATGAATTAACTGCCTGTAAGAGTATCACGGTACTCACCAGCGTTGATCCATATTAAAAAAAAATATGTGCTTTGAACCAAAAACCATAATGATGAACTAGATGTGATTTCAAATTTTCTAGCATCATAGATGAAGAATGGAATTAGAATAGAAATTATTGTTTGAAATGTCACTTATATGTTTTCATTGGATTTAGAAAATTGTGCATAATCCGAATATGACCTAATATACAGGGTGTTCCATTTGATTATAGCATGACTCCGAGTGCATAAAACGTTTTGTTATTCTTCTAAAAGGATAAATTTGTGTTAATATATACTCGATATGTACTGATGGGTTTAATACTTTCAACAAAATCCTATTTTATTATTATTATAAACCGCCTGGATTCGTATAACTATTAACAAAGATCCTGCATGGGAAAATCATATTTAAATCTCCTTCTCTTCGTCTTTCCGCTGCTTCTATGCTGTAGACATCAACGAAAACCAGCAAATGGAGATAAAAAATTGATCAGCCACTTCGTTGTCAGAATCATTTATAAAAATCCCATAGTATATGGTCACCATTTTGGGATTGATGGAAGTAGATGGTGGTTTGTCAGTTTGAGCGATCTTACTTCCACGTTGAAATTCCGGTGGAAATGATATTCCAAAGAGGTTTTATGATAGCCATGAAGAATGGCCGTATGTGCATCGTCCATCGAGTTGCTTGTACTTCGAAGTGGGTGACCCAAGAAATGATATACTGTGTGTTGATATGGTATGGAACGAATTCATTATTTCTCTCAGATATCTCGCAGATGCATCAGCACAAAAAAGAAAATATAATAAGGTTTTATCGTTGGTTTTGTCATTATTTCAATAAGTTTGACAGGGGACACGTATTCCCAACATAATAATTATTATATAGTTATTTATGTATTGAGGGAATTATGAGGGCCTTAATTACCGATGGCAAAGTTTGCGTCCCGAGGGCCTCTGGCCCGAAGGACAGCAATTGCCAGAGGTTATTAAGGCTCTATAATTCCCGTGGTACATAGATAATTTTATTTTTGACCGATTTTCATAACAATATGTCCATATTTAGAACGCAATAAATGTTTAAATTCATAACCTTTCTGGTATATTTGAATTAGGTAGCGTTGATTGTAGCATTGTTGGTTGTTGCTAGGTTGTCGCTATGTTACATGTTTATAAGCAAACTTTCTTTATCAATCAATGTTTTTCCGTTGAAAACGTGTTTATTTTTTACCACAAATCGACGATCTTTTTCTGATATAATGGAGGATATTATAAAAAAAGCGGAAAAAGCAAGACAATCATTACTTCCATCGAAAAGTGAAGCCCTATATCAAAAAGAATACAACTTATATCTGAAGTGGCTGACACAGAGAAATGTTACGTCAAAAGATGCCAACGAAACTGTCTTTCTGGCATATTTTCAAGAACTGGTAAAGTATTTTCAGTATTTTCTGGTAGATTTGGTAATAATTGTATTTATTCGTTGCAGTCAGAAACGTTTAGCCCAAATTCGTTATGGACTAAATGGTCAATGCTCAAATCGATGGTGACCATATATGAGAAAAGAGATATCACCAAGTTCAACGAACTAGAGGCTTTTTTGAAACGGAAAAGTAAGGGGTATAAGCCGAAAAAGTCTGCTGTCTTATCTCCTAAAGATGTCATCAAATTTCTAAAGGACGCCCCTAATGAAATTCATTTATTGCATAAGGTAATTTTTTTCTCATAATTTTCTTTTTCGTTTATTATTTCGTTTTATTTGTTATAGGTTGTTCTAATTATGGGTTATTTTGGTGGATGCAGAACTCAGGAACTTCTAAATATGAGTATAGCAGATATAGAGGACCGGGATACTGTTATGGTAGTGAACGTACCGGAGAGTAAAACTGGTGTATCGAAGAAATTTACAGTTGTGGATGAAAAAGAGTTAGTTAGGTACCACAAAACGATTTTTTTTGAGCTTCCGACAAAATAAATGTACAACTCAGCCAATTGGAAAGAATATGTTTGGCAAAATTCCCAGCAAAATCGCAATGTATTTAGGATTGCCAAACCCACTAACCTATACGGGACATTGCCTTCGTCGCACTTCTGCTACTGCCCTAGCCAATGCAGGAGCAACTATGACAAACTCAAAAAGACACGGAGGTTGGAGAAGTTACACGGTGGCAGAGGGGTATCTGGAGGACAGTATTGAATTGAGAAATAAAACGGCGCGTATGCTGTCTACTTTGCCATCAGAAGAGGCAGGCACCTCGACTGTAGTGAACAGCAACAGCACCACCCATAAAAAAGAAGAAATTGTTTCCAGCGGCGGAAGTAATTTTCAGGGAACATTTGAAAATTGTACATTTATTATTTGTAATGACGTGAATAAGGAAAATATGTCTTAGTTTTCATTACATATAAACGTTTATAAGAATTTCTTGTATCATTTTCACCTGTAAAAGGTAAGAGGGAGTTTTTGAACCTTAATATCCCAAGGGAGTTATGACCCTCATTATAGATATCGTAACTATGACGATATAAGCTTATAATGTCACTGTCAGAAATAATAGCTATTTATGTACCAAGTGCGTTATACAGATCCTAACGCCCGGAGGGTAACATTCACCCGAGGGCCTTTGGCCCGAGGGATGAATGTTGCCCGATGGGCGTTAGGATCTAGTAACGCTCGTGGTGCATACAAGATTTTATTTTTCACGAAAAAATTATCTTAAACGACGTTGTTTACTTCATAAATTTTTTCTCATAGTATTTACTGCGTTCTGGTCGGCAACTGAGCACAAGTGAGCTTCTATGCAATTGCCATGGAAACATTGAAGAGGTTGCTAAGGGTTGTTTATTTAATATTACAGAAAAAACATTTAGCGGGCGTTATGATTCATAATGCCCTCCATAACGCCCCGGGCGTTATGGGTCTGTTAATAGCAACCGTTGCCAAGGTATTATAAAGCAGTAACGATCAAGTGAAAAATAAATATCTTTATTTCTCAAATTGGAAAGTATAGTTTTGCTGCAATAATGTAACAATGTACAATAATTGGAGGGGAGCCGTCAAAAACATATGTCTACGGTTATGAATACAAAAATGTCGAGTCGGACAAAACTAAAGAGTAATTGGGTGAATATAAAATTGATTTAGTGATTTATCATCATAGCATTGAGGATGATAAGTCTGTCTATGATTTATAGTTGTTCGATGAATTCCTGAAAAGTATAACAGTTGATTCGAAACAGTTTCTTCAGCCTATATTTAAACGCATGAGAACTGGAAGAATCCTTGATATCTTCAGGAAGAATATTGTAGAATTTACAGCCATTGAAATCTACACTTTTTTTTATACAATGCTGTTCCATGAGCATTTGACATCAAAGGCACTTGTAACGAGTATTGTGGTTATGTAGGTATGGTTGAAAGTTGAATTTATGTCTAAATACATATGTACAAGATTCTAATATATAAGTGCTGGCGACTGCCAGAATATTCAGTTCTTTGGATGCATTTCTGCATGACTTCCTGTATCCTAGCTAGGCAATTATTCTTGTCACGTAATTTTGAATTAGGAATACCCTTTGCACGGCTGCACAAGTGCCCCAGTTTAGAATCCCATAACGAATGTAGGAATGAAAATTGGCGTGGTACAAAGTTCACAATACATTGCTACTGCAGTGACTACACATAAACCTATGGAGAAGCATAATTTTTTTTCAATTTAGTATGTATAGTAACAGATGTTGTGGTGTTATTACTAATGAATGTTATGAAATTTGTCCAATTTTAAATTCACTGCTAATACATTTGCCTATTTCAATCCTTGACCTTATTTTCATTATATGTGATGAAACTAAGACATGTGGTATTTCTCTCAAAATCCCGATTTGAATAGTTTCGAGATTAACAATTCATGATCGAAGGTCTATAAAGATACCCAAAACACACTTATTTTGGTCCAGGTAATTCTGGTTTGAAACTCACATAATGCTGATTATGTCCTTCAGGTCTTTATAAACCCGTCGACAGAGTGTTATTATTCTCAAAGAAGCTAGTTGATTGTCTTTTTATGTTTACTTTCAATTGTTTAGAGAGACTTGACAGCAGACCGATTGCTCTATAATTATTTGAATTGTTCCTTTTTCACCTTTTGTATATATATGGCATACAGTTGCGAGGAATTTTATAAGTAGATTGTTTGTAATATAATCATAGCCACAAGCATTAGAGTTTTCTAGTTCCAAAGGACATCCCTAGGACGTCCTCCTGTTACCATTCTTTTTACAAATAACGTCCCATCATATCAATACAAAGTATTCTGCGACATTCCCGAGATATTGACTTTAGACTCTAGTTTTTTCTTTTAACAAAAACACCGATCGAAATTACAAAACATTGACCTATTTTGGACAAGCAACTGAAAAAGTAGCTTCATTTTTGCATAAACAAGACACTAAGATTGCTTATAGAACTAATAATACTTTGGGAAAGTTAATCAAAAATAATAAAGACATAGTTCCTAAATATGGAAAATCAGGAGTATATAGACTGAATTGTGGAACTTGCCCGAAGGTATACATTGGTCAGACTGGGAGAACTTTCAAAAATCGCATCCATGAACATCACATGACAAATTTAACATTTTCCAACCACCTTTTAGAAGAAAATCACGATTTTGATGAAGAATTCAAAATATTACATGTTGAAAACAAAGGAGTGAAACTTAACTATTCAGAAACACTCGAAATTAAAAGACTTAAGAATTCAAATATTTTGAATGACCAATCAGATTTAAATAATTCTCCTTTGTTGAATTCGTTTTCCTAAAAATAGCTTAGTTAGATATTCATTTTATTTTTGTTATTACCGCGATATAGAGGATAAACATTCTTTAATCTCCTCAGGTACAAATATTGTTATAACTGTGTAATTAGATATAAATATGGTTGTTATCGTAGTAGTTAGTTGTACTTATACCTGATGAAGCTACAGTGTTAGCGAAACATGTTGTGAAAAAAATATATATACCCAATTATATTTATCGTGAAAATCTTAACGTTTTTCGTTTGTTTACAATCTATAGTATCGTTTAGCGGAAGGATAGATGACCAACCGAACACTCTTGGTACTCACCTAGAATTCAATCCTTCTGACTCTCAACGGTCACCATCCGAGTAGTGCTTCGGATGACACTTAAAAAGCTAAGGTCTCCGTCTCCCTTACTCATACAAGTCTCAATGAGACTTCGAGGGTTGCTTTGCAACTAAGTTGGCGGTTAAAAACACTTTTCAAAGTTTTCTATTGTCGATAATTCAAACCATTTTTGTATGCACCATGGATCTGGTGGTAGAATATCATCAATAACTATAGCATGTAGATTTGTTTGGAACACGAGCTGCAATTCTCAATAAACGTCTGATAGGCCACTCACCGTAGGTTATTCTGTTATTATGATGTATTTTTAATGGAAAGGATCAAGGACCCATTCAAAACTATAATCCAAGTACGGCATTCAATTTTCGTTAGTGAAAATGCTCTATGAGACTCCATTCTCATATCCCATATCGAAGAATATCAAAATTTATCCGTCCTGTAAAGAGTGTCCCAATTTCGATGTCCTTATTACGGGATATCTCGCTTATTTTCAAAGATAGAGATTTACGATCTACGCGAACGTTGGATACTTTCTTATGAAAGGCTCGATACCGCAAACAAGATTCTTATAGCCCGCTTATTTTCTGAGATACAGGGCGAAATTGAAAATACCTATTGCATATTGGGACCCTCCTGTATAGGTATCTCAGCTATCTTTTGACTCATAGGAGAAACAAAACTGTCTATCATACACTTCTCACGTTGTATCCAGAGGCGTAGTCAGATTTCTTGAATGAGCTGTCAGCATTCTCATATAACTCGAAGATATGTTTTTTAGATTTTTTGGATGAGTTGTCATCTTTCGGATATAAATCAATGATATGCTTCTAGACGATATTCGGTATGAAAATGCTTCACGCTTCTAAAAAATATTGTACATTTATTCGTTATTTTGAGTATTAGCAGTGTCTTTAGATAATTTTTAATTTTATAGCTAGTCGGAATATATATTACTCTTGAAATAAATCTTTTGGCGCAATAATCAAATACCACTCTCATTTATAATATAAGGTAGAATGACAAGTATTTTGACCAATCAATAAAGTTGAACGTGTATGAAAACACTTCTATAAAACATTGTCATCAAGAGAATATTACTGCTAAATCTCGAACCAGAAAATAATTGAGAAATTTATGGACATTCTTCCCTTATTTGAGGATGACACTGTTAAGACACACTGTTTGAATAAAAAAGCTTTCTGATATCATATTTCACATGATTTTCTACCTACGCATTCTCACTTTCACGATTAAATAAGTTAACAAAAGGACAAACTTTGTCATAGATGACATTACTTGAAATGGATATAAAAAATCACAGGCAGTACCCGACAAATGATAATGGTTAGAAACGAAGAAAATGACAGTTTCAACCTCCTAACAACAAACCCACTAGAATAATAACACTCCAAATTGCCTGAAGCCAACATGAAATTCATATTAATATGTTTTTTCCCCACAGAGGTTGCCACATCATAACATTTGAAAGTGATGATTATCTCATGACCACATCTTCTAAGGTTCCCGAATATGTATATCCTTTTGTTAGTATTTATAAAAGTCATATGAGTGTATAAAAAACTATGTAATCAATGTTCATCATATAATAGAATGCCTAACTTATATATAAGTGGTTTATAAAGCACGTATTTCTGGAGATTGCGGTATTTTTGGTGAATGCGCCAACGCCGCTAATTTCGTTCAACCGATAATCGACCGAACGCTGACAGTGACAGCACGGCAAACGGCATATTTCCAGTTTTGTGTGAAATTTTGAATAGGATTTTAATTAAAAACCTTTTTTATTCTGTTCAAATCAAATTTGAGGGATAGTGAAACGCTGTGAAATGTGTAAGAGACGATTTAAAAGTGGTGACCAGAATGAAACATTCCACTGGTGAGTTACTCAGTGTCGTATCATTCGTTGTATAAACATTATACAGCACCCACCCTCATATGCAAAACGATTTTTGGTAATTTGAAAACATTCTCGGGTTTTCCCGAGATGAAAAGTTAGTGGATATATTCATGTGAAAATATGATCGGGAAAGAGAATATTTCAAAAGACGCTAGAGTTTGATCGCATCATTTCACTACAAGTGATAAAATGGTTGGCCCAAGTGGTAAAGAAATGATCAGAGTAGTATATAAGCCTATATTTAGTGGAATTGAAAAGTAATAACAACATGTTTGACTTTGAAAAATGGAAAAGCCATAAATTGGACAACAATTTTAGAAAGAGAAATTAGTCTATCCAATTAGAATATCAAACATAGTTTGAAATGAATGTCTGGTAGACTACGAGCAGAAAACAACTACTTTCCTGGTAAACACCACGCAGAACATTGAATTATATCTGCTCGTAATCCATGCAACGATTCACACTGTGAATGCAGATCGCAAATGTTTCTTTCTTCCTAAGACGTGACAAATTCACATCAGGACAGGCACGCCTAACAACCTACAGACCGATTGTTGTCCAATTTATGGCTTTTCCATTTTTCATTTATTAGCTTAGTCGAGCTATAAGCCACTTCCAAGTTCTGTGATTTGGGAGATTTAGTTCTGGAGTGTTTCTTTCTTCTGCCGCATGGTGTCGCCACTTCCAATTGTCTGTTGGAACGCGGCTCAGTGCGGTCAAATAAACGCGACGGGTGCATTGGGACAGGCAACGCTTCGAGTGGAGATCTTACGGTCTCTACTCGGATAACTACCCTGCACTGATGAGGGCCAATAAGCCCGAAACCGGTCTGTAGGTTGTTAGGCGTGCCTGTCCCGATGTGAATTTGTCACGTCTTAGGAAGAAAGATACATTTGCGATCTGCATTCACAGTGTGAATCGTTGCATGGATTACGAGCAGATATAATTCAATGTTCTGCGTGGTGTTTACCAGGAAAGTAGTTGTTTTCTGCTCGTAGTCTACCAGACATTCATTTCAAACTATGTTTGATATTCTAATTGGATAGACTAATTTCTCTTTCTAAAATTGTTGTCCAATTTATGGCTTTTATATTTTTCATTTATTAGCTTAGTCGAGCTATAAGCCACTTCCAAGTTCTGTGATTTGGGAGATTTAGTTCTGGAGTGTTTCTTTCTTCTGCCGCATGGTGTCGCCACTTCCAATTGTCTGTTGGAACGCGGCTCAGTGCGGTCAAATAAACGCGACGAAGGTGCATTGGGACAGGCAACGCTTCGAGTGGAGATCTTACGGTCTCTACTCGGATAACTACCCTGCACTGATGAGGGCCAATAAGCCCGAAACCGGTCTGTAGGTTGTTAGGCGTGCCTGTCCCGATGTGAATTTGTCACGTCTTAGGAAGAAAGAAACATTTGCGATCTGCATTCACAGTGTGAATCGTTGCATGGATTACGAGCAGATATAATTCAATGTTCTGCGTGGTGTTTACCAGGAAAGTAGTTGTTTTCTGCTCGTAGTCTACCAGACATTCATTTCAAACTATGTTTGATATTCTATTTGGATAGACTAATTTCTCTTTCTATGTTTGACTTTATATTTCTCATGTTCGACACTTCGAAACTTTATATTGCTAGAAAATAAACATTATTCAGGTAATAAATCGAAGATGTATATTTTCAGAAAACTTTGAAATTACTTTGTGTTCATTCAATCTTAGGAAGAATTTATACGATATATTTGTTAATAGATCAATTCATTCAAATTCAGATCCTTACAAGATATCAAGACACTGATGCTGGAGGGATATGTTGTTGCTATTCTTGTTTTATAATGAGGTAACCCTAGTAACTGAGATGTTGGCTTCAAACAAATACTGTGGTAAGGATTGAGAGTTATTCATCTAGTCTGTTATATGATCGAAGGTTTCAACAGAACCATAGCCAACTATGATTTTCAATTGAAGAATTTCACTTTCAGACCACATCTTGAGAATGTATTGTTTTTATTCCATGGACGCTACTGGATTATGAAAAATACAGTTATATCGTAACTTTTACAACAACAATGATATTCACATATGTCTAAAACTCGCAGAAACGAAGTTTTGTCTTCAACTCTAAAACAAATGACGATAGCAAATGTTCTTGCCAGTGAATTCGTCCCGAAAATAGAGATCGAGAATGTGACAGCGATATTTGCCCACCCTGTACACGGGAACGATATTTTTAGCTTGCCTAACCCGACTTTTTTTTTCAGACGATTATATTCTTGAGGAGCATAGACAATGGAGTGGAAACTTCCGGCTACATAGATTACGCACACAGGCTAACAAGTGAAGACTGGAAACCCATTTTCACGGGTAAGGTTGAAACGAGGAAAAACGACTATCAAAGGGTGAAATCCGGGTTTAATTAGGATATCTATAACTTTCGCGTCATATGAATAACCCTTTCCGGGTCAAGCCAAATCAGGAAGAATTAGCTGATGAGATTCATCCACTTGTGATGCAGGGTGTCCTCAGGAAAAGTAGTGAATAACTTTGAAAGTATCACGCTAAGAAATATCTGTCTGATGATTCACAGTTCCGGCTAGTAAAAATTTTCTCATACTTCGTAAGAGCAATCCTAGTCATCCCAACTGCGAAAAAAGTGTCCCTCAATAAACCATTAGGAATATATACCAGTCTGAAGATGACTTTTCCTACGACCACGTATGAAAACGTCAATAATCACACTATTTTCTTATTCAGAAAGTAGCTCATATCACCATGGTATTGTTAATTTGAAAGAAAAAAAGCACTAGTGTTGATATGAAAAATATCACAACGGTCGCCTGAATTGATATAGAAATTATTAGGTATATTGTGAAGGTACTCACTGTCAACATAAGCGTTCTCAAATCAAATTCATATTATTTATTGAAATTTCTGTCTCGTTTTGAATTATACCGAGAACTCCTTATCTTTTAATTTCATTGTGTCTGACACATAACCTCTGAATATACTTTAAAACTGAAACCTATACTCTTTGCTGGAACTATTTCGAAGTTGATGACAGCGGGTGAGATCATTCAAAATAGTACGGCTACAGTTTTATGCGCGAATTATGTTGGCAGTAAACGTAGCCTTGCATTTATAACGCTGACACAGCTTTTATCCTGTTTCCTAGAGAAGACGCGAAGAAGATCAGTCTGATGTTAGCATCCATATTGTAAAGTCCAAATATAACATTGTTCATAGAATTTTCAAATAAAAATCTTTTTAAAAAGCAACTTCGGGAAACGAGAAATATAATTGGTGCAGTCGGTAGGATTCCGAAAGTCGTGCATTTATCGAAAATCACTTCTGCAGTATCTACTGTTAATTCGGAATCGCGAACCATCGTTCCATCGAGGATCCGGAGGTTCATAATTAAGGAGGAACACAACAAGCAGCCCGAAGGAAGCTACCACATATAATGGTTTTACTGGTTTTATTGTGAGTACATTTTATTCAGTCAGACTCCTCTGTTGCCCAGAGTATCCTAACCTTTCCATTACTATACCCCAATTGAAAGTTATAGAATATATAAACGTATATTAATAAATAAATATAGAATAAGTGAAAATAAACCACAAAAACATCTAAAATGCCACCAATGCCAGTAATTAGTTCTGATCTTTTGAAAACAATTCCTGAATATGATGGAAATCCGACCGGACTGGTTAGATTCATTAAAATTGTTTCTCAAATAATTGATACTTATTACGATCAAGCTAACTTATCATGCTCTCAGAATGTATTGATTACCAATACCATATTTTCAAAATTGAAAGACTCTGCTCTTGATATAATCAATATTTATAATGCTTCAACCTGGCTAGAAATTCAAACAACATTAATTCAAAATTTTGGTGATCAGAGAGATCTGAATACTTTAATTCAAAATTTGATGGCATTAAGACAAGACCAAGACAATCCACAACAATTTTATTCGCGGTGTATACACATGTTGAATACAATTTGTAACCATATCGACCTACATACACCAACCGAAATTGAGAAAATCAGTCAACGAAACCTCTTCACAGATCAAACATTGAGAGTGTTTCTTACCGGTTTGAGGGACCCTCTCAGTGCCAGAGTTAGGGCCAGAAATCCTACAAGCTTGCCCCAGGCACTTACCATACTAAATGACGAAATCAATATTTATAACTTACAGAACCCACGAAATTCCGTTATTAAATACCAGAATAATCCACCTCGCCCGAAAATCATGCAACGTCCAGTATTTCAAAATTATCCGAGGCAAAATAATTTTAATCCTAATTTCCGCCCTCAATTCAATCCGCATTTCAACCAGAATATGAACACAAATTTCAATCAAAATCAGCGTCCCGTTTTTCCAAGTGCACCTATACCCATTCAACCAATCAATCGCCAACCTCAGAAAGTGTTCACAAATAGCCAAGTATTTGGTCGTCCACAGAATGTATGGAGAAATCCTCCAAACAGGCAAACTAACAATTCACAACCAACTCCTATGAGTGGAATATCGCACGGTTCAACACAACCCTCTCAACAACGCAAGAATTATTTCCAAAATAATAATCAACCTCGAAATTTCATCTCACAAGAATTATTCAATACAGAACAGAATCCTTGCCCCGAAATTGAATACGCTGAAGAAAATGCAGACTCCTTCGATAATTACGAAGAAAGTGCTGTAGGCTATGATTTCGAAAATATGCCAGAGAGTCGAGAAGAATCTGAAAATTTTCAGCAAGCCATAGATCTCCCGGATTTCACGTAGTATTTGAAACACATAGCACAAATGAAAGAGTATTGCCTTTCATCAAAATCAATAATCCACCACTCCAATTGCTCATCGATACAGGTTCAACTAGATCGTTCCTAGATCCAAACATAGCGGAAAAATATTTTCCGAATTCTATTTACGAAGAGCCTTTCTCAGTTTCTACATGTTTTAATACCTCACAACATAAGTTTGCTATGAATATAACTGCATTTGACGAATTCAAAACCAACAAAGAAATCAAGTTCTTTCTTTATAAATTTCATAATGTTTTCGACGGACTGTTGGGTGTGGACAATCTAAAATTATTAGAATCCAATTTAGACTTGATCAATAATAATATTAATACTCCAAATTCCACGATCACCATTCATTATTTCAAATCCAATCCTATTATTTTATTCGAAAAGATTATACCTAGACAAACGAAAATCTCGGCAAAAATTCCAGTTGACCGCAAGGAAGGCGATGTGCTCATCCAACCTCAAGAAATTCTATCTTGTAGAATATCAGAAACATTAACACGTGTAAGAGATAACATGGCTCTCGTTGAAATTCATAATCCAACAGATAACGACATCAAGCTTGTAATGTTATATCCTGTTAAAACAATACCGTTGCAAAACAATGAGATATATCATCTCGAAGAGTTTCCAAGTATTAATAGAAATGATTTTCACGAGCATTTCGAAATCTTTTATTCCGATAGTTTGCAAAAACTTGATAGATCAAATATTGTAAATTCAATCAGAACAGATCATCTGAACAATGAGGAGAGAGAAATTATTTTAAAATTATGCAAAAAATATTTCGATATATTCTATATAGAGGGTGAGCCATTAACTTCTACAACCCAAGTGAAACATGTGATAAAGACAAAAGACGATCTCCCAGTTTACACCAAATCTTATCGATACCCGTTCGTTCATAAACAGGAGGTTAATTCACAAATCAATAAAATGTTGGAACAGAATATCATACGTCCTAGTAAGTCGCCATGGTCCTCTCCAATTTGGATTGTACCGAAGAAGGTTGATGCTTCGGGCAAAAAGAAATGGAGGATAGTGATCGACTATCGGAAGTTAAATGAAAAAACTGTCGACGATCGATATCCTATTCCAAACATCACAGACGTTCTTGATAAAATTGGTCGCTGTCAATATTTCACCACATTAGATCTGGCGTCTGGATTCCACCAAATTCAAATGAATCCGACCGATATCGAAAAAACAGCTTTCAATGTAGAAGGGGGACACTACGAGTTTCTGCGCATGCCCTTTGGCTTAAAGAACTCACCCTCTACATTTCAGCGTTGTCTAGACAATATATTGAAGGAATACATAAACAAAATCTGCCTAATTTATCTTGACGATATTCTGATTTACTCTACCTCCTTACAAGAACATATCGACAGTCTGAATAAAATCTTTCAAAAGTTAAGAGAAGCAAATTTTAAAGTACAGATGGACAAATCGGAATTCCTGAAACGCGAAACAGCCTATCTTGGACATATTATCACAACCGAAGGTATCAAACCAAACCCTGATAAAATTTCGGCCATTCAAAAATTTCCGATTCCCCAAACAACTAAACAAATCAAAGGGTTTTTGGGACTCCTTGGATATTACAGACGTTTCATCAAAGATTTTGCTGCATTAACTAAACCCATGACTCGCTGTCTTAAAAAGAACGCCAAGATTGTACACGACTCTGACTTCATCAACTGTTTTGATCACTGTAAGACACTGCTAACGAACGAACCCATCTTGATATATCCTGACTTCGAAAAGGAATTCATCCTCACCACAGACGCGAGCAATTTCGCCATCGGAGCAGTCCTCTCACAAGGACTAATCGGGTCTGACAAACCTGTAGCCTTCGCTTCGCGGACTTTGAATGCATCGGAGCAGAACTATTCAACGATTGAAAAGGAATTATTATCGATCGTTTGGTCAACGAAATATTTTAGGCCCTATTTATTCGGACGCAAATTCAAAATTGTCACCGACCACAAACCTCTTCAGTGGGTCATGTCATTGAAAGAACCAAATTCCCGTTTGGTAAGATGGAGACTCAGACTTGAAGAATTCGACTACGAAATCATCTATAAGCGCGGAAAATTAAATACTAATGCCGATGCTTTATCACGAGTTGAGATCCATGCTAACGAAACAGACGACACAGTTGACAAAGAACTACAAGAATATATTGACCTCCATAGTAGAAACAGAGACCCTAATCAAAGAGACGATGAAATAGAATCAGTTATTGGTCATGTAAATGAAACACCTGACATTCGGGACTTTGACGATGCCGATACAGTCCATACAAGTAACGAAAATCCTGTCTTGACCATACCTATATCAGAAAACCCATTGAACAACTTTGACAACCAGATTAAAATTACCACCGTTTTCCACTCACCAGCTACACCTAAGATAAAACAAATTTTCCCTACGAAAAAACGAATCATTGCACAACTAGGCCTAGACAATCTTGAACAAAACATAAAAAATTTCGTGAAAGACTATCTGGACCCGAAATTCAAATACGCTCTGTATATTGAAAATGAATCAATAGTTCCCCAATTTTGTCAAACTGTTCAAGACACGTTCAAAACGCCTTCATATAAATTTATTCGCTGTACAAAGATTCTCAAAGACGTAGTCAAAGAAGAAGATCAAAAACAAACTATAAAGCAATACCACGAAGGTAAAACCAACCACCGAGGCATCGTGGAAACGGAAAGACGAATCAGAGAAACTTATTATTGGCCCAAATTAGGAATTGACACCAGAATATACATCAATAATTGCGAAATATGTCACACCAATAAGTATGACAGAAATCCCCCCAAACAAAAATTTTCAATAACACCAACAGCTAGTAGACCATTTGAACTTGTTCATGTAGATATTTATCAAATTCGTAATCAAAAGTTTTTAACTATAGTAGACGCTTTCTCGAAATACGCCCAAGCGTATCCACTGTCGCACAAAAGTGGAATTGAAATAGCAAATAAATTAATTGCATTTTTCGGACATCATGGTATCCCAAAAACTATAATTTCAGATAGCGGTTCAGAATTTAAAAACGAAACTCTCCAAGAGTTAACAAGTCTCCATAAAATCGAGGTACATTTCGGAACCCCCGATCATCACGAATCTAATTCTATAGTCGAACGGTTTCACTCTACAATAGCTGAACATATCAGAGTGCTTCAAAGCACAAACAAAGAACAAGGTGTTATAAATCTAATGACTTATGCTATTCTTGGTTATAATTATTCAATTCATTCATCGACTAAAATGAAACCAATAGATATCATCACTGGCCATATTTCTAATTCAGATCCATTCGATATCGACTTAGAACATCGCATTCAGAGTGCTTATGTATCAAATCATAAAGAAAAGACGAAAGAAATGTACAAGACCCTAAATCAAAGATTGATTGAACAAAAAGAGAAAAATATTGGCAAAAGAAACGAAAACCGTGAAGATCCCCTAACATACAATCCAGAAGACACCGCTTACAAAGAAACTAGCCCTCGTAACAAAAGCCTTCCTAGATTCAAAATTGTACGAGTAACCTCAGACGAAAGTAATAAAATCAGAACTTCAGATAACAAGAAAATTCACAAATCCAATATAAAACGTCCATTGTTTCAGATCCGTCCTGTCGACGACCCTGTGCCAGGAAGTTCAAATACTTCCCCTCAATAAAAACCCCGGCATATTACCCTTTAAATTAGGAACCACCAGAGTTAGAGAAAAAACTCATACCTTCATTCACTACTTTGACTTGAAACCGATACATGACGAAATACAAACTGTTTCCAATCAATATGTACAACTTATTGATGCTGTACACAAAGGACTATCGAACCCTTATTTTGTTGAATTATCTGCAATAAATCAATCAGTGAATATTCAACTACAACTATCTATTAAAAAATATAACTCAATTACTTCCGAAAGACGATTCAAAAGAGGCCTGATAAATGGCCTAGGCAGTGTACTCAAGAGCATAACAGGAAATTTAGACTCTACGGATGCAGAAAAATACGAACAGGCAATCTCTGAACTACAAATCAACCAAGTTAATATCATTGAAAAAACGAATGACCAAATCTCACTATCCAAACACATCATAGAAACTTTCAATGAAACAATCAGTTTATTGAAAAGAAATGAAAATGCAATGACAGACAGAATAAATAAAATCTCTTCAAAATTATCAACATTCATATATGATTTCAGTCACTATTTAGAAACGAAAGAAGCCTTTGAACAACTCAGCTCGACGCTTCATATAATTTCACAGATATTGTCAGATGTAGAAAATGCCATCACATTTTCGAAATTGAATATAGCTCATCCAAGCATTATCAATATAAATGAATTAGAAGAACTGGTCAGAATATTAGCAAATCAATACATTCTAGAAAATCTCTTATTTGGTACAGATACAACTAATATCCATAAATATTATGATGTATTAGAGATAGGTACCTATCAGAAAGGAAGCAAAATTGTATTCGTGATCAAGTTTCCTCTTGTATTCCCAGATTTTTACACCCATTATCACCTATACTCCATACTAACTTCTGATCAAAATACCCTGATTCCACCGGCACCTTACCTGACTATGAATGAAATGTATTTTCAATATACATCTATGCCATGTATGTACCTCCATGGAACCTACTACTGCCATTCCAATGACCTGCTTCTTGGAAATACCAAAAAAGACTGTATATTCCAAATATTGAATATTGGAACCACCCCTTCCGGATGCACGAGAATTTCAATACAAATAGAGAACGACATCATCGAGCAAGTCAATGAAGCCCACTACATTGGAATATTCAAGAATTCAACTCGAATTCAAACAATGTGCAAAACCACGGACATGATAACCCTAACAGGGACATATTTACTAGCGCTTCCCCCAGGGTGTCTCTTCAGAACTCCAACAGACACCTACCTCAACGAAGCAACCGAAGTACAGCAGCAGCCCTTACTTCTCCCAGATTTGACCCTGCCGAAATACACGGAGAACGAGCCCATGCAACCCCTGAAACTCCGAGACATCCCGCTCGACAAACTGAATGGACTCCGTGAAGAAGCAAAACGACTCACACCCCTTGAGTCGACCAAGCATACAACAATGGTCCATGCCTGGACAATCCCACTGTATATCATCATCGTAGTCTTCGCCTGTGTGTTTGTTTCAGTAAAATACAAACACTTTCTATGGAGAAGAAAACGATCGGACCACCTACAAGACAGCCATGCCGCAACATCGGACAACCCAAGACCGTTGGAAAGAAAAACCATCTTTCCGAATGAAAAATAGTTTTTCATCTTCGAGGGGAGGAATTATGTTGGCAGTAAACGCAGCCTTGCATTTATAACGCTGACACAGCTTTTATCCTGTTTCCTAGAGAAGACGCGAAGAAGATCAGTCTGATGTTAGCATCCATATTGTAAAGTCCAAATATAACATTGTTCATAGAATTTTCAAATAAAAATCTTTTTAAAAAGCAACTTCGGGAAACGAGAAATATAATTCGCGGCTTGCTGCTTGCATCAGTTTGATATCACAGTATCACCAACGTGAAGATTCTTTGGTATCACAGATGTTTGGAAGGAGTCAAGGACGCACTAACTCGTACGCGATTGCGCACTACGTACTTCTATGATTCTGTATTCCTGGTTGCGTGATTACTGGCGCTAGCAGGCGTATGGTGTCAAGGTTGTTTATGTACGCTGATCACTGTCAGCAGTTCTTGCAATGTATTCAGAAATATTTACTTTCACCTTAGTAAAATTTATCTCAGAAAATAATAAAGTGAACTAATCTCAATGAAACTGAATAACTATATCGACAGTTTACATTTCTTTGCACATTCAAAATACATGATTTGCATAGTAAACTCAACTCACAACTGAAAATATACACTTACTCTTCCGAAGCAATGTTATAAACTTTTCAGCGAGTAATAATTGTCATAATGCTGTTCATTGATGGATACTAAATTGAACAATTAACATTAAAATAGTAGTTTTTCCCCTGAATGGTATGGGTTGACTTTTTCCTCAGTGATTCGTTGATTCTGTTCGAGACAGTATCTCTTTTTCGCAGCTAGTGTGCCATCATAATCGAGGTGAAGATGAGATGTTTTTGTAGTTCAAGGCTCCCAATGAACATTTGAGGATTACGCACAAATTATAAAATGATTCAGGGTATGAATGTGTTGAAGACAAAATGGTTTTCTAGAGGGATTCTTTATGATTATTATTGCAATAAAAGGAGAAGAGTGATTAAACTATAGGACTAGCCAAGAGAAATGAGGAAAGTGAAAAGAGAGATAATGATAGAGATTTTTGAGTAAATTGTATGTGATTGTTATGTAGGTTGATTTATTTCTTATTGAAACACAAATACTTTCGTCTAGAAGATAGTTGAAAAATTCTCTGGATCTATGGATATTGATGGTGACACAAAAATGGAGTACCTAATACATTTCAAGGTTACGAAAGATGAAAGCATCGATGGGAATCACTTTGGTACGAAAAACGATTTTTTCATACTATATGAATACGAACCAGATGATTGTGTATTCCAGATTCAATACGATTTCGAAAACTACCAATAGATACATCAAAACTTTACTAGAAAAATCTACTCCGGATCAACTGGGTAACAGTAAAGCGGCGCTATGGCTGTTACTACTATATTTTTCATTTAAAATAATCAAAAACTCATCATGGAGGCCTTCGAAATTGAAAGCTCAAGAACAATGAGTAGATATACTAGGAGAGCACGACTACCAGCATAGGGCAAACCATGTGTTAGAGAGAGAAACGCATAAGCTAATGTGTCAGAGAGAGATATAAAGCAAAACGTGGGTGAAACGTGGGTGAAACGTGGGTGAAACGTGGGTGAGAAATGCGTGAAGCGTGCGTTTCACCCAGGTTTCACCCACGTTTTGCAATATATCTCTCTCTAACACATTAGCTTATGCGTTTATCTCTCTAACACATGGTTTGCCCTATGCTGGTAGTCGTGCTCTCCTAGTATATCTACTAAAATGTTTGCCTCTTTTTCTATAATCATCAATATCATGAACCATCAATGAGTATAGAACAAGGGCTTACAATTAATCGGTTGAGATTATGTGGAATAATCTGTACCGGTAATTAATATGTGTGGATTCGAATTGTCACTTTTTGTCATGTTACATTTCAATCTATTTTATAAAGTTCATTTCACTGAATAAGAAACAAAAACTGCCAGTGTTCATTATTGATTAATTACAATATTTGATGCAAGGAAATGGTACTCTTTCAGTATTGTCTAATTAACTATTACT
The DNA here is from genome assembly GCA_029955515.1 of Chrysomela aeneicollis. Taxonomy (NCBI): domain Eukaryota; kingdom Metazoa; phylum Arthropoda; class Insecta; order Coleoptera; family Chrysomelidae; genus Chrysomela; species Chrysomela aeneicollis. Next base: position 203,222 of record JARUHQ010000026.1, on the reverse strand, counting down.
CAAAGTACACACCAATGATGTACTAATGGTAACAATTCAACCATGTTCCTAGTGAAGTTGACTATTATATTGTGTGATCAGTAAGTCGACTCAATTTACCTGGACTCCATCTACATCCAAATATATAAATATAAAAAATGTCTTGAGATATAACTTCGCTATTTTCTATCCTAATTATATTCTGTCATCATCAGTCCTTTGGATACTGGAAAAGATGATCTCGTTCACTTAGCATCATCATCAAAATGGAGCTTATGGAATGATCTGATTTTAAAAACGTTTGATCCGAATCCTTATTGAATGCGAAAGATCCTCAACAAAATAATGCAACACGAGTAGTTCATCTCCATTAACTCAGATCGAAGCTAACTTGATTTAACTTCTACAGAAATTCTCATTCTAGGATGAATTTTCCTGTATATGCGAGATCTACATCATTTGAAAAATTCTTCTCTGAAATACTTGATTTTTGGAAATTCATCCATTTCGTTATGAAAATGTCACTTCAAGTGTTTTTTCACCGATATACAGGATAGCGCAACATAAAATTCAGAAGGCATGCATGGTTGCTAAAAGAATGAATGTGGGGTCATGTGATACGTCATTGAGAAATGTTCTTGACATTGGCACTTTGTTTCCGGAATTCATTAACCTGATCCAAAAGATACGGAGCGTAAACAGATTTTTCGAAAATGCAGAAACTTTGTAGTTTGTCCTGTGTTTTGTGTGAAAAGTTGCCCCCCTCACGAAGAAACCTGAAAATTCCAATTTTTTTCGAAAATAAGTTTCACGTCACGTCACCATGTTTTTCAAATTTCTCAAAAGAACATTTGGAGAATCTATATTTGGAAAATCTTATTATCATCATTGTTATCGATTTATTTATTATCAATATAACTGTTTACAGGACAAAAGAAACTGAAGCCAAGAACTTCTGACCTAGGATATTACAACTGGCACAGAGGCAAAGTCATTTCGAATAATTCATTTTTCTACCGGGTGAGTATGAGAAAAATTATCTGCTGTTTGAACAAACTTAAGTAGCAATGAGACTCTCACTTACACTTTGATTAGACTTCTTACTCAGAAGATGATACATCACATGAAAATACATGACTGGCAATGAAAACTATCTAATAGATAAAAAGATGAACCAATAGACTACCTAAGTGTGACGTCAAGAATGGGCGGAGCTTAGCAAACCTTTCCAAACAAAGAAATGTTACATTGAATCTTCCATAAGAGTTTTTTTAAATGATCATATAATAATTTTAAGTGATAAATAAGCATTTTCTTGAGGATATTCATAAACTTGGCTGTAACTACTACCTTTCTGTCTAAATCTGAGTACGGTAAGTGAATATTCGTTAGACTTATGGGCGTTTGAAGTATTCTGAGGTTAGGTTTTCGTAAGATAAATTCATTATTGTGCATCTTTTTATTCATATTATTGAACTGGATATGTTTTATGTAGTGTGACTACAGTTTTTATTGATAATATACATTTTCTTCTAGTTTCTCAAAGCTACAAATATGGTTATGTGTGAACACTACAGGGAAGGTTGCATGCAAGTTCTTTGTATCACCTGCAGTACAGTGCAGAGCACAGACCACCTACCCTGCAGAGTGCTGACCCTACTGAGAGGAAAAAGTGGATCAATTTCATAAGGTACTTTGCAGGAGACAAGATAGGGAACCTTCAAATAGTATTATATTTGGTTTGTTGCCATTTCATCAACAATGATAGAATAAATAGATGAACCATGTTAAATTGTATTTTGATTCCCCATAGAAAAGGTACCTATGTCATTAGAGAAAATAAAAAGGTAATTGTGTTTATATAGTGTTCTGTTTTTAGATGAACTAACATTGAAGCCCCTCTAGTTTCTGCCTTGAGGAGTGCAACTAATATAAGTATAAATGTAGCAGGACCATCCCAAATGACCAGGAACATCAAGAAATGAGAATACTCTATAGATATACCTGCATGTTCAAGAAGTGCTTACAGAAGACCATGTAATTAAAATTAATAGGTCATGTATTTTCATTTGATTCTCTATGTAGTTGTGAACCTGACTTATACAAATTGAATATAACTTTGAACATTGCAAGACATTTTTGTTCATTCGAACAACCTCTGTTTCTCATCCCTACATACATACTATATTTTATTTCAACTATTTTTTCAATACATATAATTTTATGGAGATTTCTGAGATACAAATTTCATGTTTCTAAGAGATTTACTCAATTTAGTTCTGATATAATATAGACAATTCAAATAACTTGTATCATAACATAGGTATATTTGTTCAAGAACTAATTAAGAAGTGGATTACAATAATATTGACACTAATATCTTCATAATATTCTAGGAATGTTCAACTAACAAATGTATTCGATTTTGGCACATTCCATGTACTTTCCTAGTCCTAATCAGTTATAGATATATTGTCATGCCCAAATAGAGCTATGCTGCAATACGATGGTATTCTTCTGGGACAAGCATAATTTGCTGTGGAAAATTCTTCAGTTTCGTTCAATGTTATCTGTGATAGAAATGGTATAATCAGTAGATAACATCACAAATAAGCAAATGACATATTTACCTTCTGTACATTATGATATTCTTCCTTCTTGTTGGCATGTACTTCTCCTGTGATTATCATCAACTCAATTTCATACTGCATGCCTTTCATATGTCCAGGTTATAAGGCATTTTCACCCTTTTTAATGATTTCAAATGAAGATTTTCAATTAACTCAATAATGGAAGAAATCTTCAGAGAACGTGTTTTGAAACCATTTTATTATGGAAAGCTAGAAAAAACAATTTTGTTATCCATTTTAATAACAACAAAGTAGTCACACATAACCTCAAAATATTTATATTCTCAAAATAGCAGCTATTTGAAAACTTACCTTTGTGATATATTCGGTCACAAATCAGTGATACCCCACTGTAATTGAATATGTACTTGTTTGCTCTTATTTCCAACTAGAAATTTTTATAAAATCAAATAAAGTATCTCTTATGGCAGATTAACATGTAACATCGATTTGTATGGAAAGGTTCGCTAAACTCCGCCTACTTGTGACGTCAGGACTTAGGTAGTCTATCTATGCTGCCAAAAGTGATCCTTTCTTCCAAGGGCACAGCTCATTATCTGGCTAGTCGGAGGAACTATTCTTGAACGGGGGGTGTAGAACTCCCCATTTGATGATTCCAAGATTTTTCTGCTGGACATGTATAGGTACAGTGTATGTCGCCGTGTTAATTATTCTATATATTTCACCATACCATTTGTTCTTGCAACAAGGAAATCTCTAATTGATGAATATTACATGCCAGTGAATATAGAAATCTGGAGGTGAATCAATTCCAAGAAAGGGCAAGCCCTATTGCACTACTATATGTCATCTCTTCAACGTCTAGCCCATCTAATATTTGGGAACATCTGAAATTATGAACGACTGGCAGAGTTACTTTCAATATCAAAGATCAAAATGAGATTTCCTTTTGTGCAAGAGTCATATTTGACCACAGACTTACATAGTCAACATCTACAAAAGAAAATTTACAGCGAAGCACAGTATCCTCTCTGCAACATGTTCCTAAGAACGTGCAGAAAAAATTGGGGACTACAACCAAAAATAACCGAATGGCTTTATGCCAAAGTCATCATCTGGTCCATTAATGCGTATGGGTCGGTTTTTTGATGGCCTAAGACTTAGCAGGAAGGGATGATCAGAATGCTCAGTAGCATTCGATGGCAAGATTTCCCAAGTGCTACTGGTGCCATATGAAGATCAACTCAACAGCCGCATTAGAAGTCTTGTTGAACCTAACACCACTACATGTATACATGCAACAGTTAAGAATACAGCTTCTCATTGGTCTAGAAGCCAGACAATTTTACACGATGTGAAATATCGCTACATCGCAAAAATGGAAGTGGTTAGTTGACCGGACGGATGTGTATAAACAGTGAATAGAATCCAAAGTTGACGAGATTGAATGTTGAATTCTTATTTCTATTATATTTACCATGAGTTTTGATAATCGAGGAGTATGATTTCAATAATCGCGGGACATAAATTTGATTCTCACTACACCTGGCAGTTTTCATAGTCTGCCGCTCCCGCTACGGTTCACCAACCACCAAATCTATTATGACCATTTCGAAAAATTATGGTAATAACCTGTGATCAACAATTTAGTTCACCATTATTTGACTTCTGGATACATCGAAATTTGAATAATTATGGCAAAGAACCCAGAACCAGGTCCTGATGCAATCTGCATGAGTACATATTATAGTGCCAGCGCCAGAAAGAGTCATTGTGGTAAACATGTACGAAGTGTGTTTCTCACACATATAGAACAGGAAAACTCAGAAAGTTATCGCTGAGATGCAGGCTGAAGGCACTGTTGCATCCCAAGAAAGAAGCGAATCCAAAGGGATACTTCTGCAAGCATTGGATGAAGCTGAGTAACAAGCTACTCTTGCAACAGTTTACGCTTTTGACCATAGAAATGAAATACCAACATTGTGATTATTGTTATTATATATAATTACAAGAAGTACAGGAATTCAACTGAATAGATAATGCTCAATACCATTTATTAAAAGAAACCAACAAAGCATATCAAACTCAACCTGGAAGAAATAAGATCATGGAATGGGATATCAAATTATAATTTTGTATAGTGGTTTCATCATTTTTATGTGTAATATTGAAATTACCATTGATTTACTATTGTGAGGAAAACATTTCCACCTCTACCATTTTCATATTTGGTCCTTTGAAGCATAATCAGTCAAGTAAAATGAATAATGACTTGAGTTTCTATTTAAAATTCCATACTCAACATTACATCAGATTGAATATCCTTGGAATACGTCAACGAATTATTGTTCACTTAGAAATCAATGATTTGAGGCATTCTTATATTCTGCAGGAATATACCCTTGCTACATATATATTCCATTATTGATTCATCACTTGACATTTCCATAGTTCTGAAATATTTGAATTTGGCGGGTTTGCTGGTGTAAACCAGGCTACACCCACCAGTCCCACTACTGTATTCTTAACTGAAATGGACTATATGTATAGTTCGTATCTTTCACCGTTTCGGATTTGACCATGAAATTTACATTACGCTGTATATCCTCCCTGTGTGTAACCTAGCTTTATCAATGAGTCCATATCCGCCATCGCAGTTTCTACCACACAACTCCCGATTACTCATCCTCTTCTGGTATATTCCCGAAGAGTATAAATCCAGGCGCAACGAGACGGAAACATTGAATAATTCGACGAGAAGAAATTCTAATTTGAAGCCGCACAGAAATCCGGCTAGGCTAATTCGGTTACGTGGCGGGGAAATTAAGAACCCCATCGATTATGCAATACTTGCCTTTCCCCCACTCCCCTTTTTCGCACGCCGGGTTAATTGATGGTTTGGATTTCTTGCCATCTGTCGGATAAATTGGTGTCGGAATTGGATGTTGAGGAACGACTGTTGGAGGATGGAGGATCGCTCGAAGAATCTCCAATTTATGCTGATTGGGATCTGAATCGATGATCCTACCAGCTGAGTTGGAGCTTTCGGAGAATGTGCAAGAAAAAGCAAAGAAAAAAAAAAAATTCAACACGCATTTTGACAACTCTGTATCTTTCAGCTGTCGCTTCCAAACACCTTGAGACTAGAGAAGCATATGTCGAGGCTAGAGGCATATGCAAAGAGATGATAGAATCTTCAAAAGATGCTCACAATGCCAAAATGAGATCAAAACTTGTTTAATGTCCTAACGGATCCCGTTCATTTTGGTCTTTCGTCAAAGCTGTAGGAAGACATTTCATTTCCAGCTCATTTCCTCCTCTAACCAAGGAAGATGGAACTCTAGCTACAACTGCTCAGGAAAATATCTTTGCGCACCTATTTGCTGGGAATTCCACTCTGGATTCATCGGGAAAACAACCCCTGAACATTACACCTATTGACAATCATATGCCCGAGATCACTTTTCGCCAACGTACTATCAGAAAGATTTTGTTGGGTCTCAACACCAACAAAGCCTGTGGATCTGACGGAATCTCACCGATTGTTCTCAAGAAATGTGCCCCCGAACTAACACCTGTTCTTTGCAAGTTGTTCGACCACTCTTACAATTTGGGGATATTTCCGTCCAACTGGAAAATTGAAAGGGCACAGAACCAGTCCCCAAAAAAGGGAAAAATACCTTACCTAGCAACTACAGACCTATCGCACTGCTTTCAATTATTTCAAAGTTCATGGAAAAAGCCATCAACATCAAGCTAGAACACTCAGGAATTGTCAACGATAGGCAATATGGCTTCCGTCATCAGAGATCAACTGGTGACCTGCTCGCTTACGTCTCTCATTTATGGCAGCTATTTATTGAAAAATATGGAGAAACTTTAGCCGTGGCATTAGATATTTCCTAGGCATTTGATCGAGTTTGGCACCAGGGACTCCTCGCCAAGCTTCCATCTTATGGTTTGCCTCCTCAGCTGTGTTCTCTGCTTGCTAGTTTTCTCTCAAACAGGTCTCTCCATGAAGTGGTCGATGAAGTTTCATCTGATACTCTACTCATGAATGCTGGTGTTCCGCATGGATCAATTTTAGCACCAACACTATTTCTACTTCACATCAACGATTTGTTGAAAGCAACTTCATGTCCTATACACAGCTTCGCAGATGATGGTACCCTCCATATCGCTTTATCTTCCAGGGTTCCTATATCGGCACGTCAAACCAGAAATGAACGAGGAAGAACTATTAACAAAATAAATGTGGAATTAGCAACAATTCTCGAGTAGGGATATAATAACCTGGTAGAATTCAATGCAAACAAAACACAAGCATTTATTTTCTATAGAAAAGCCGATCTCACTGTGCCCAACATAATTCAGTCCATTTCGATGTTTGGCGTTACTATCAGCAATAACCTTTCTTGGGAAAATCACGTGAGGTCAAAAATGCAACCCAAGAACTTGGTTTTCTGTTTCGAGCCAAGAGCTATTTCACTCCCAGTCAGCTGCTTATGATCTATAAGGCACAGATACGACCTGTTCTGGAATACTGTTCCCATATTTATAGTGCGACACCTAAACTAATCCTGAAACAATTGGAATCTGTTCAAAAAAGAGCAATTCGTCTTGTCGGTGATGCCTCGCTTACAAACTCGCTCACTTCTCTAGAACACCGTAGAAAAGTTGGCGATTTATCTCTATTTTATAGATATTTTCATGGGCGATGCTCTTCTGAAATATCAACAATCGTTCCTCCATTAGCAGTCTCTTCGAAATTAACCCGTCAAGTTCAGTCTTCACACCCCTTCGTGGTCACTTTAGAGACTTGCAGAACGTCCCTTTCCAAAGACTCGTTCATCCAACGAACATCGAGACTTTGGAACTCATTGCCTAGGGAGGTGTTCCTCGAGGCATACGATCTCCAGAAATTTAAGAAGAACACCAACTCCTACCTTCCTTCCCTTGGTTCTCACTATGTTTTCTTTCAGGATATACCTTTTCGTGAGAACCAGAACATAAAAAAATTAAAATGTATCATCTCAACTCATAATTCATACCTTGTTTTCACGCTCCACTGACGTGACATTGCTGAAGTCAATAAGGCTCAACAATATGAAAGAGAAGATAGGAAAGTCATCTTGATTCATCAATTTTTTAAATTATCGAACTTCTTATTGTTCGTAACCTGTTTTCGTAACTAATTTTAAGTTTTTTACAATGATGGGGTGACTAGTTTCAAGAATATATTGGCAATACACGATTTCTCGAAATGAAAAGGTTTGAAATTAGCAATATGTTCTTTGAAGCGAGTTCCTATGATTCGTCTCGTTTCTCCAATATATCTTATGTTGTGGTATTTGGGTTATATTTTCCAGTTATTGTATATCGTTGAGCCAAAGTCTCCAAATCTTCACTTCAACAAAACCTAACTCAATAACAACACCGCAGTCATCATTAAAAAGGGCGTTGAACAAAGATTTGGAATACATTGTTATCATTCATTATCCATCTTCAATGGTTCGAATCAACCGACATCTCTTTCATCACCAGGTGAAATGTTCCAAGCGCAAGGGCTTGATGTTTCAACACGTCTACGACAGATTGATGGTGACAGTAGATCCAAAATGTCTGCCAGGAGATAACACCAGTAGGAAGGATATCAGATCTGATATGTACGAACAAGCTTGCCTTCTTGACCACGTCGTGAGACAAAGGATTTGATGAAGGGACCGTAAAATCTGTAATGATCATGTGTATTCTTAAGTTCAATCAATAAATAATCCGGAATCATGGTTTTTTTTATCTTTCGCATCTGACAGGTCATTGATGTTATGATCAGGAACAAATTCAGCGCCATAATAGATTATTGTAGTTCACTAGCGTCAATAGCAATTTCATCAGAAGAGATAAATTAGTGTGGTGAATGACCATTTGGGGAAGATCCGAGAATCGACTAGTGAGGATCTTTGATTCTGTACTCTGGAAGTAAGGTGAATATAGGATGGTGAAACAGCTCTTCAATTGTAGACCGTTTGAGAAGGTAGTAATATTTCCACGACTTGAATGAAGATGGCGGTAAGATCGATTATCGAAGAAGATTTCTGTTGCTTACGTATTTCTGTGGTTCACATCTGACAGACCTGACTCGAAACGACATTAGAACAATATATTTTCGATGAATCTGGAATGTATATTGAAATTTTGACTCTTTTCAATCATTTTTCAACTAGAACAGATGAAACTGATAAAAAGATGACAGATGCACAGTTTCTGTTTTACCGACACAAGGTATGTCGCCATCTCTGATAACTTCAGGAAATATTACTACGGTATGAAATCAAGTAGGCAAAGGTCTACGGTTTATTCTAGTGCTTGTTAATAGGAAGCTGTTGCACCATCATATATCCACTTTGTCTGGAAGCATTGTCATTTTAAGAGAATTTAACTCCTGCTGTGGACCCAAACACTCCACTGGCAGAAATTATGAACAAGACCATCACAAAAGCTAGGGTTTCTCATCCATATTTCAAAATAACACACGTTAACAAAAAAGAATAGACGCAAAGCTTATCATTGACTCAATTTTGATAAGATCACTGCAACTGCACTGGATTGAGTATTCCACCTTTCTGGGTTAGTATCGAAACGTCTAGAACATCATCGTACTCTAGTCCATTTTAGTTAAGAATACAGCGTTGAAGAGATAGGGAAGGTTTTTCCTCGCTTCTCATTGATCTAGAAACCAGACAAGTTTACATAATGTAAAATATTGCGACATCGCAAAAATGGAAGTGGTTAGTTGACCGGACGGCTGTGTATAAACAGTGAATAGAATCCAAAGTTGACGAGATTGAATGTTAAATTCTTATTTCTATTATATTTACCATGAGTTTTGTTAATCGAGGAGTATGATTTCATTATTCGCCGGACATAAATTTGATTCTCATTAACACCTGGCAGTTTTCATAGTCTGCCGCTACGTTTCACCAGCCACCAAATCTATTATGACCATTTGAGGAAAACATTTCCACCTCTACCATTTTCATATTTTGTCCTTTGAAGCATAATCATTCAAGTAAAATGAATAATGACTTTAGTTTTTATTTAAAATTCCATACTCAACATTACATTAGGTTGAATATCCTTGGAATACGTCAACGAATTATTGTTCACTTATGTGTTTCTTGAAATTCCATAATAAAATTTATTTTGCAGATTTGTTAATCCACTTAGATTCAAGGCATCTTATATCCTGCAGAATATATCATTGCTACATACATATTCAATTACTAATTCATCACTTATGGTGGATTTATGCAGCGATTTTAAGTCATAAGATTTAAGTTGTAAGTTTTTAGTCATAAGTCGTAAGAAGTTCAATCATTGGTTTTCAATGTCACCATTCATACACTTGACATAAGTTTTAAGTTGAAAGTCATAAGTTTTAAGTCATAAGAATGTTGGCCAACTTTTATCTCTTATGGCTTAAAACTTAAAACTGATCATATTTGCGCATGCGTTCGAAGTTTTCAATTCTGTGACAGTTTTTTATAGGTTATTGTATGTGATTGTGTTGTTTATTCAAACTTCATATCAGAATCATCAGATAATAAAAAGAAAAAATGGATATTGATGACTGAAATTGTAAAGTGACCACTGACACAACCACAGAAATTGACCAATGGGAGAAGTTACCCTAAAGACATGACAGTCCTTAATAATTCCTGCATAAATGGTCTTTTTTCCTTTATGTCTTAAATCTTATTACTAAAAACTTACGACTTAAAACTTATGACTTAAAATTGCTGCATAAATCCAGCATTAACATTTTTATAGAGAGAAAAATAGTCTATCCAATTAAAAATATCAAACATAGTTTGAAATGAATGTCTGGTAGACTACGAGCAGAAAACAACTACTTTCCTGGTAAATACCACGCAGAACATTGAATTATATCTGTTCGTAGTCCATGCAACGATTCACACTGTGAATGCAGATCGCAAATGTTTCTTTCTTCCTAAGACGTGACAAATTCACATCGAGACAGGCACGCCTAACAACCTACAGACCGGTTTCGGGCTTATTGGCCCTCATCAGTGCAGGGTAGTTATCCGAGTAGAGACCGTAAGATCTCCACTCGAAGCGTTGCCTGTCCCAATGCATTTTTGTCGCGTCTATTTGACCGCACCGAGCCGCGTTCCAACAGACAATTGAAAGTGGCGACATCATGCGGCAGATGAAAGAAACACTCCAGAACCGAATCTCCCAAGTTTTACAGAACTTGGAAGTGGCTGAGAGCTCGACTAAGCTCAATAAATGAAAAAATGGATAAGCCATAAATTGGAAAAAAAATTTTGAGAGAAAAATAGTCTATCCAATTAAAAAGACTATTTTTCTCTCAAAATTTTTTTCCAATTTATGGCTAATCCATTTTTTCAACATTTTTATAGTTCTGAAATAGTTGAATTTGGCGGGTTTGCTAGTGTAAACCAGGCTACGTCCACCAGTCCCACTACTGTATTCTTAACTGAAATTATAGAATATTTGTTCACTCAAGAATTTTCCATCTGTGGTAATCCATTATTGAGTTACCAATGTTGATTTTTAGATATTCTTGGATTATCTCCACTGATGACTTATTTCAGGTATTCATCTGATTCATGACTACTGATATATCCCATCAAATTATTCTGGAAATTCAAAACAGTAAATAAGTTCAAAGTTATCTCCACAATGAAATCAATACAGTAGATTGGAGAAAACATGTTTCGGATGTATATAAAAATGAAAAAGTTACTCATCAAAATTATTATTGATATTTTGAACAGGTTATTTGATGGGTCCTGTGCCCCAATGTTACACAGTAAAAGAAATTACACCAGCTCACATCAGCTAACACCATCTGGTGTACCCTGAGGTCCTGATTGTTTTAGTGTCAGTTAACACCGGTATATTATTCACCACTGTAGGTGTTATGTGACCTTTTCCATAGGTTTTTTTAATAATCAAACCCAGTTGTCAGTACCACTAGTGTTAGTGTTGAATAACACTCCGGTGGTGTTCCGAAAGTGCGATTTAACACCGCAGTGGTGTGAATGTGATTTTCGCGATACTGAATCCTGTCTCAACGAAATTCTAATCGGTGCTTTCATTAACCTCCTCCGGTGTTTCCACTAGGTTGGATTGTTTAAATATAATTCATAAACGAGACTCTAGGGACAATTCGGTTGATGACAAACTGTTTCGACTCAGTGATGCCAGGACCTAGGCCAATTGTTTGAATTGCTACTGATCTATAACAATAATTATATCATGCCCAATATTGGAAGGAAATAAGTCAGTGCCACCTATCGACAAAAGTTCTAAGATTCTAGGATCGAACACATGAGCGCATGAAATTCACACCATTCACGTGCTTACATTCAATATTTTTTATTGATTTATATCAAATCTGGTGATTTCAGGATGCAATACTCAACGAATGATTATTGACACCAAATTTGATTAAGAAACACATTTCTTTCAAAAATTGAAATGTTAGCTAATGTTATGTCAGATAGCTGTCAGTCGTTATTTTGCTGCTATGGTAATGATCAACTGCATTTATCAAAACCATACTACCAAGATTTTTATATTTACAATGACAACAACGATGTGATTCTTCCCAGCCTAGTCCGGGAAGTACGTACTTCCCGGACTAGGCCAAAAAAATGCCACTTTCTCAAAAAAAAATCGTCTGGAAAGTACGTACTTTCCGGACGGTTGCCGAAAAAATATTTTCCTACGACAACGTATGAAAACGTCAATAATCACACTGTTTTGTTATTCAGAAAGTAGCTCATATCACCATGGTATTGTTTATTTGAAAGAAAAAAAGCACTAGTGTTGATATGAAAAATATCACAACGGTCGCCTGAATTGATATAGAAATAATTAGGTATATTGTGAAGGTACTCACTGTCAATATAAGCGTTCTCAAATCAAATTCATATCATTTATTGAAATTTCTGTCTCGTTTTGACTTATACTGAGAACTCTTTATCTATTATACATAACCTCTGAATTCACATTAAAACTGAAATCTATACTCTTTGCTGGAACTATTTCGATGTTGAAGACAGCGGGTGAGATCATTCAAAAGAGTACGGCTACAGTTTTATGAGCGGCTTGCTGCTTGCATCAGTTTGATTTCACAGTAGCACCAAAGAGAAGATTCTTTGGTATCACAGATGTTTGCAAAGAGTCAAGGACGCACTAACTCGAGTAACTCGTACGCGCTTGCGAACTACATACTTCTATGGTTATGTATTCCTGGTTGCGTGATTACTGGCGCTAGCAGGTGAATGGTGTGAAGGTTGTTTATATACGCTGGTGTCAATATCAATAAAATGTGTCCTAAACTAACTCAATCAATCAGTAATTCACATAATGAGGAATTGTCGGAGAGGTATTCAAATATCATTTTGAATATGGAAATAAACAGTACTTGATATCGAATGACAAGACCTCTCGCGAAATGAAAGTATTCGGAATCGTAGGAAAAATAGTGTAGAAAACTCGTTGGAAAGTGCATTTCCTTCACTCGTTACATTTCCGCACTCACCGTTACGCGGCTCATGCTAAACGACTACTCGTGTGGTATATGTCACTTTCCACACTTGTTGTGTAATATACTATTGCGTATTAGGAAATCAGAGTTGCAAAGGAGAAGCAAAGATTCAAAACAAGAATGACTTGAAAGCCTTCAGGAAAATCTGACTGAAAAGATGGAGATGAAATCCAAGGTCCGATCAAAGATAGGTGCGATAGAAGCTGTGATGAAAAGCGCAAGAATACGTGGCAATCGAAATAATTTTTTTTTTCATTCTTCTTCATCAATGTGTTACTTTCCTTCACTGTCAACCATATTTCCCATCAAGGATTTTGATACCTTCATCGGCTGTGCTGGGCACAATGAAGTATCATGATTGTGAAAAGTAATCGAAGATCAAATGTCAAATACAGATAGGCTAGAAAGAGGAAATAGTCTATTCAATTAGAATATCAAACATAGTTTGAAATGACGATGTGAATTTGTCACGTCTTAGGAAGAAAGAAACATTTGCGATCTGCATTCACAGTGTGAATCGTTGCATGGACTACGAGCAGACATAATTCAATGTTCTGCGTGGTATTTACCAGGAAAGTAGTTGTTTTCTGCTCGTAGTCTACCAGACATTCATTTCAAACTATGTTTGATATTCTAATCGGATTTTCTCTTTCTGAAATTTTTGTTCAAAAAAAATTAAAAGATCTAGGTAGACTGGGGTGAAATCAGGTCCGATCAAAAAATATATACACTCGTGTCCGACTTTCACTTTTCTCCCAATTATTTGATGTTGGAAAAATTTTATTGTTTGTCAGAAGCCTCAAAAGTCGATACACAAACAAGTTTGCAGATGCAATTCGGGATATCCTGTATTAATCATGCAGCAACTATCAATAATTTTTCGAGTTCAAATTCATCCAGAAACACCCACTATACAGGGTGCCCGGTTTTCGAGTTCCACCATGGGGATCTCAGTTATTATAAGAGATATACGATGTCGGTTAAATTGTGGGGCAAAGTTGCACATTTTCAAGATGAAATATTATCTGGAAGAACATTTGATGTGCGACTTTTAGTTTTTCTATTATTGGAAAAAATCTGAATTTGTTTTCGTCATTTTCATTTTGTGAAGGGAAAACCAAAAGAATTAGTTTTTTTTTCAACTAGGTTTTTCTTGAGGCACCTTTTCACAAGAAACAAGAAACTTTAATCGTGTTTTTTTTTAAGCTTTCTTGATGCCAGCGTCACAACAATCAACTATATATTTTCTCACGCGCTCCATATGTATTTTTTTTTCACACGATAGGTTCGACATGCTGATAAAAATTGTGATGAAACTCAGTTCTGTGAAGAGTGCCTCGGAAAAAAGATCAACAATTTTGTTTAACGAACAGTTCAATTATTGAACCTGAAACTGAAACCAAAGTATTGAGTAAGGAAGAAGCTGAAGGTTTGTTATTCGCTTAACAAAGTAAAGTTAATAGTTATCCATAAAGAATAATCCAACGGAGAATGAACACTGAATAATTTTTTATTAAGAACTTTGCCCCAATTTAACCGACACCTCGTAGATGTCAATGATAACTGAGATACCCTTGATGGAGCTCAAAAAAACGCCACCCTGTAGTTCTTACTGAAACGTATATGCTACCAGATCAAAATTTCACTCACCTCAGATAAAATACCACTTTCATACAAGGTGTCATGATTGTCTTTATCCCGGTTTTGATAATTCCGATTTATCAGCGTACGACGTTGCACTTGCCCGTTCATGTTGCTACCAGATACAGTATTAAACACCGAGATAATGTCAAAATTTTCAGTTCCCACACTTCGCAATCATCAGAATCAAACACTTCAACAATAAACAATCGAATGTTCGCAGATGCTCTGGATTTGTAAATGTTTATTCGATCTCTATAATTTTTTTTTTCAAACAGCATTCATCGTCGTTATGCAATGTGAAGGAAACTGTGAATAAATCATTCGAAAACAAAAAAAAAATCATTTATATGCTTTCCCTTCCCATGTGAGATCAACAAGATCATAATCTGATTATCTGAAATGATGCTGAAATGAGGTGATAAGTAAAGGAACTCCGAGATTATTTTTGATCAGTTGATGGGTCATTATTAGAGTAAACGACCTTTGTAGGTCTATTACAATTCAAATATTTGGAATTGGGTAAAGAAGTTGTTGATATGAGAAATTATTTAGTTTTCAAATATTTTGAATTTCATTGTTAAAATTGAAAATTTCGATTGCAGAAAATGTATGAGCAGGCAGCAAAAATTGTCAAATAATTTATGTCACAAAATAATAACCACTTTTCGATTAAAATTTCGTTCGATGAATTGATAATACTGAATTACAGATGGCGATTTCAACCGATATTTTGCAAATATGACATTAAAACTCATTTACAGGTCATACCAAAAATGTTTTATTCAAAAAGACATAGGTACTACATTCAATCACATTTTCAAATTCTCCCTGAAGAGCTGATTTCATCGACCTATCACACTTGGGTTCTAGCGGTAACGATTGGGTACAGTTTTCCTGAACCATCCTGTATTTGTTTCAATCAAAAATCAACTGATAGTACACGAAAAATTTGGACGGGGGGACATATAATCCGTCATGAGATGATATTTTTTTATTACTACTAACTCATAGGAAGCTATCTCCATTCTAAATTCAATGCGAATTAGTTGATAAGTTACTGGGACATAGTTGGTCATTTATGTTAATTAATCATAATAAATCATTCATTTATGGAAAAGAAACACCTTTCGAATATGGGTAGTATATCTGTTGCTATATATAACTCAATAATGGCAAGTAACTTATTCAAGCAACTTTCATTTGTCATCACTAAATATTCGCTTGGGAGCAATAATTTTTCTCCTGAGTGTGTATAACAGGTGTAATTACACCTGCCTGTTTATTTCTGGTAATTGAAAGAAAATTAAATTACGTTCATTATTCTACCAACAGTAATTTCTTGGCATCTCTCCTATGTCATGATCCAAACCTGCTGAACTCAACTGCTTCATGATATTTTTTCATCTGTCTAGTGAGATTTTATCTGATGCCTATTATCTCCAAACTATCAGAAATATTTCAATAGCTATAGATGGCTTGCACAATGTTCCACGATTATTATGGATTTTCCTTTGGTTGATTCAATCAAGAGGAAAAAAGTATATTGTGCAACTAGTGGGGGAAATAGGATATTTCATAGGAGTTTTTTTTTATGTTCTGGTTCTCACGAAAAGGAATATCCTATAATGTTCAGAGAACATCGTGAGAACCAAGGAAAAGAAGGTAGGAGTTGTTGGTGTTCTTCTTAAATTTATGGAGATCCTCCCTAGGCAATGAATTCCAAAGTCTCAATGTTCGTTGGATGAACGAGTTTTTGGAAGGGACTTTCTGCAGGTCTCTAAAGTGACCACGAAGGGGTGTGAAGACTGAACTTGACGGGTTTATCTCGAAGAGACTGCTAATGTAGGAACGATTGTTGATATTTCAGGAAATATCTATAAAACAGAGATAAATCGCCAACCTTTCTATACGGTGTTCCAGATAAGTGAGCGAGTTTGTAAGCGAGGCATCACCGACAAGACGAATAGCCCTTTTTTGGACAGAATCCAATAGTTTCAGGATATGTTTAGGTGCCGCACTCCAAATATGGGAACAGTATTCCAGGACAGGTCGGATCTCTGCCTCGAAACAGAAATCCAAGTTTTTGGGATGCACTTTTGGCAATGGACCTCACGTGATTTTCCCAAGAAAGGTTATTGCTGATAGTATAAACGCCAAGCATCGAAATGGATGACTTCAATGGTATGGTTACTTGACAAGATCTTGTTAAACGAGTATGAAATATCCAATTTCCGCATGAGTTGTATGCTATACTTTTTCGACGACCTACATGAAAGACATAGGTATGTTGGATTTAAATTTCGCATGACTGTATTACCTACTTACGAATCATTTTTACAGGAAACCAATTCAATTGCATGAAGAAGATGATAAGAAAGATGTATCACACGAAGAGGACAAATTCTATTAAACATTTAACAAAAATATTTGGGTACATTTTAGTATGTATCTATGAAATATTGAAAAAATAATTATTGATGGTATTATTTGAACAATTGTTCAGTACTAACGGAATAGTATAATTTTCTTTTATCAATCCTTAACTGCATACTTCTGGGAGAGTAGAATCTACCATTTCATCGTTGGATGACATTGCAGCAAAGAAAACTGAACAAATTATACGATTCGGTACATATCTACTTGGTGAATTACATTGACACTATAATTTCATGAATTCGTTTGTAGATATGTCATTGTCACAGCTACCTATGAGTAAAAATCAGAGGATAGTTAACTATATTAGGTGATCGCACCAATCGCAGAGAGTGCAAATGTGCGAAATGACACGTATTTCCGGTACGTCGTCGGAGAATAGTATATTACACAACAAGTGTGGAAAGTGACACTTTTCACACGGAAACGTAACGAGTGAAGGAAATGCACTTTCCAACGAGTTTTGTACACTATTTTTCCTACGACTCCGAATACTTTCATTTCGCGGGAGGTCTTGTCAAAAATGTAACTTGAGCGGTCTCTAGAATTTCAGGTGGTTTTGATTCAATATCAAGTAGTGTTTATTTCCATATTCAAGATGATATGATGAATACTTCTCCGACAATTCCTCATTATGTGAATTACTGATTGATCGAGTTAGTTTAGTTTGGACAATTTTTACTAATATTGGCACCAGCGTACATCGCAACCTGGAATACAGAACCATAGAAGTACGTAGTGCGCAAGCGCGTACGAGTTACTCGAGTTAGTGCGTCCTTGACTATTTGCAAACATCTGTGATACCAAAGAATCTTCTCGTTGGTGATACTGTGATATCAAACTGATGCAAGCAGCAAGACGCTCATAAAACTGTGGCCGTACTCTTCTGAATGATCTCACCCGCTGTCATCAACATCGTTATAGTTCCCGCAAAGAGTATAGGTTCCAGTTTTAAAGTGAATTCAGAGGTTATGTCATTGATACATTCAAATTAATAGATACCCAAAGAATTCTCGGTATAATTCGAAACGAGACAGAAATTTTAATAAATAATATGAATTTGATTTTAGAACGCTTATATTGACAGTGAGTACCTTCACAATATACCTAATTATTTCTATAAATTCATGCGACCGTTGTGATATTTTTCATATCAACACTAGTGCTTTTTTTCCTTCAAATAAACAATACCATGGTGATATGAGCTACTTTCTGAATAACAAAACAGTGTGATAATTGAAGTTTTCATACGTGGTCGTAGAAAAAAGTTGTTTTCTAGCACTACACCTTTTCCAGTTGTATTTCAGAAAGCGTCAAGTTAATTTCAGAATAGTCACTTGTATTTCAGAAAGTATCAATTGTATTTCAGAATAGTGATTTGAATTTCAGAAAGCGTCAAATGTATTTCAGATTAGTTAATTCAATTTCAGAAAGCATCAATTGTATTTCAGAATTGTGAGTTTAATTTCAGAAAGCGTCAATTGTATTTCAGAAAAGTCAACTGAATTTCAGAATTCGTCATTTCAATTTCAGAATATATCATTTGTATACAAAAGACGAATTCTGAAATTCAATTGACTTTTCTGAAATACATTTGACGCTTTTCTGATATTGAACTGACCATTCTGAAATACAATTGATGCTTTCTGAAATTAAACTCGCTATTCTGAAATACATTTGACACTTTCTGAAATAAACTTGATGGTCTCTGAAATACAACTGGAAAAGGTGTAGTGTCGCATACATTGATAGAAATAATTAGGTATATTGTGAAGGTACTCACTGTCAATATAAGCGTTCTCACATCACATTTATGTTATTTATCGGAATTTCTGGCTCCTTTCAGATTATACGAATACCTAATTCGTAACTAATTTCAATTAGACATATCCTCTGAATTCAGAGATAAAAATTAGGGAAACATCATGACTGGAACTATTTCTATACATGGCTGAAGATATTGATGGCATTCACAACTTGCTACCAAACAGTACGGCTACAGTTTTATGCGCAGCTTGCATCAGTTGCACGTTGCATCAGTTTGTCACAGTATCACTTTGGTCAAGGACGCACTAACTCGTACGCGCTTGCGCACTATATACTTCTATGGTTCTGTATTCCTGGTTGCGTGATTACTGGCGCTATAGCAGGCTTATGGTGTCAAGCATCAATAAAATTGTCCAAACAAAACTAATTCAATCAATCAGTAATTCACATAATGAGGAATTGTCGGAGAAGTATTCAAATATAATCTTGAATATGGAAATAAACAGTACTTGATATCGAATCAGAACCACCTGAAATTCTAGAGACCGCTCAAGTTACATTTTTGACAAGACTTTCCGCGAAATGAAAGTATTCGGAGTCGTAGGAAAAATAGTGTACAAAACTCGTTGGAAAGTGCATTTCCTTCACTCGTTACGTTTCCACACTCACCGCTACGCGGCTCGTGCTAAACGATTACTCGTGTGAAATATGTCACTTTCCACACTTGTTGTGTAATATACTATTCCATATACGTTATCACTTGTACTTCTTCATTATTGAGGATAATGAGAGCTAGACAATCACGAAAAAGGCCCTAATTGCTGGATCTCATCGAGGTCCAGACCGAATACAGGACTATTATGACAGTTATACTAATTCTGTGCTGCCGTAGGTTTTAGAGGATATCGACGAATTCGGCTTTCCGCATCAGTAGTTTTTTCCCAGTTTGTCCGTTCGACCGTTCTTCAGATGAATAGTATTTCATTCATGTTATCTGTTCGGTCCAGAACGAATTTCGAATAGCTGGTTTCTATATCCTGTGAGTTTGTGAATAGCTATCCTATCCAATATACAAGGTGGTATAGGAGGTGATAGGGCGTCCCAAAGAATGAGATGAATTCTTTTTAAATTCGAGACGTACTTGTTTTGATGTTGAAAATGTTAAAAAAATATTGGTTTTTCAATATATTCTGACATATGAAACCAAACTTGTTTTCCTGGGGATTACTGATCTGAAACCATATAACGGTGCAAAGAGTTCAAGAAGAATCGAACAAAAAAAGTGAAATGGACATTTGTATTGATACCTCGGCAATTCATAATATTTTTACGACAAGACGTGGGCGGTATAGTAAGTGACAAAAATTATCTGGCAATATTAATAAATTATCTTAATATATCATAATTACAATCAGAAAATGATTCAGATAGTTGATACTGTGAATGACCTCAAAAGTATTGTTTTTTTCAATATCCGAATGAAATGTAGATATTTCGTGATATTCTATTTATTTTTAGAATCGTGGAAATCCTGAAACATATTACCTCCCATTATGTAACTGCTCAATTGATATGGAAAATGTTTTTGAAATGATTAACAATAGAATGTTTGAATACAAATTCGTTTATCGGAATATTGCAGAAAAATAAATGAACGGTACAGGGGAAAAATCGACTGTCAACTATTTGCGATTTTTGAGATAGACCGAAAGGCTATATCTTTAACATTAACGAAAAACCTGGCGGTCTGTAGGAAGATAACTGGTGGAAAAATGCATCAATGTTTTAGATACTCTGTAAAACAATTATGCATAAGAGTAACTCAATATTATTGCCAATCCTGAATGATTTTATTGCCAATTCTGTTGAACAATTCCTTGTCTATATTTGATATTCCAAATCATTAAAAAGTGTTTCAGAACTAAGTTAACAATAAACTAAGTTAACAATAAATAAGTGGTGGTGTTCAGCTCTTGGGAAACGCCTAAGCAGAGCTTGTGTTGCGTATTTTTCCAGATCTGGACACAACCATGAATACAAATAAGAAGAAAAAAAAACAGAAAAAACTATTCATTCTTTTCACTGGGAGATAAAAATTGAAAGAAATTGATAAAAATCATTCGAAATTAGTAGAAATCAATGATCAACCCACAAAAGGACTGAACTAGACAATCAGGCGATAGGGAGACAGGTCTAAATAAAATAACAAATCATCCAGGCATGATTCAGCAGATTGATTCAAATGTTTCTTTTACTCAATCAAAATTATGGTCAACAAAGGATCTAATTGTTTTCTTGCATTTATCAATATTATTTATATTTTTTAGTTCAATGAAAACTTGATTGACAATAAGTTTCGGTCCAAAGTAAGTAACAAACCTTTGGGTAAATACATTTTTACAAAAAGGCACTCTAATTGTTCTCTCGGATCTGGATATGTAAGAGATATATAAGAGGCGAGTTTATCGTACATAGTATACAGTGATAGGTGTATAATTTTCTGATATTGAATGACCTAGCCTTCTCATATAAGCACTCAGTTGGATGTCTTCTATCTTTTTTCAGTAATATTTTAGGCAAGGTGTATTGTATCACTTGAAGATTATGTAGGTGTGTTTTATCCAACCTACCCCACACAATAATATAGTACCTTGTAACTGATTCTGCTAATGCATCGTATGTCATTAGTAATAAATGTTTATTTAATTTGTTTCTGAGTTGCTGGAATTTGGGAATAAGTTTCCTGTCTTTTCACGAGAAAATCTACATGTTCATCCCAGCATACATGTTGGTCAAGCATCACACCCAGATATTTTATACGTGGACAAGAGCAAATTATAGGATTTTGACAATTTGGGGTATGTATGAAAATGTTGTCCTGTAGTGGTTGGTCTCTTATTGTTGATGAAAAGGTTGAGAATTTTGTTTTGTCGATGTTCAGACTCAAGAGACTAGAATTCAGTCATGAGAATATAATAAGTAGAGTCCCATGTGTTACCATAAAAAATCAATGCCGTGTCATCAGCAAATGAAACAATATCACCATCAATGTTATTCAAGTTGTAAATGCTGTTAATATATATATTAGGAACATAATTGGACCCATGATAGTGCCCTGGGGTACACCCATCGCGACTGGTTGAGTTTGTCATGAGTGTCATTTATTTTGACCCTTTGGGTTCGGTCTTGTAAATAATCAGTCAAAAGTTCTAAGGACTCACCTCTCACTCCCACATTTCCTAACATCTGTAATAAAATATCGCGATTGACAGTGTCGAAGGCTTTGGCCAAGTCTAAGAACACCACTAGACATTTTCTCTCTTCATTAGCGTTACTCAGTATTTTATTAACTAGGTGAAAAACCTGCGTTTTCGGTTGATGTATTTTCACTGAATGCATATGGGCATGGTGATAGAATATAGAACTGCATAATACAGAAATATTATGCAGATAGATGAAAACTTCGAATAATATTCGGTGTTTACGAAAAAATAAAATAACCGGTAAATTCAACAGGGTGATACTTCGAAGACTCAGTTTTTAGTATGACCAGTGTAAGACGAAAAACTTATCAATGAATGAAGAAATGGAATGAATAAATCAATGAAAACTTTCAGCATGTCTGGGATAGTGATTTCCGGTTTGAATAGTATCCAGGTTTACTTATAATACCTAAAGAAAAAATGAATATCATATGAAGGGCATGAGAGAAAAACCGGCTGAATCACATTTTGTTACATTCGCTCTAGATACATTTTTTGGTTACATGTGAGGACACGTGCTGTTAGAGCACTAATTTTTCGAAAAATATGAAACCAAACCACTGACATTATATTGTTTTGACTGATAACATTCCTGAAACATTATGGACAGGTTAATTGTTGTAGATGTCTTGTTATTTTTGAAACTTTGTTCATGCAATGAGAATACGTTTCCATTCGTCATTGTTTTCAATTATTTCATAAATTCAGGGCGCACTAAACTATGAAAATGCGGAATATTATCGAACCCTTTCTCGATATACACGTAGACTTGACTTAGCCGATTTTCTTCCTGCATAAGATTTTATTTGTCGTTTGCTAAAGCAGACTCAACCGCACTTTTTTCCCTGTTTGATAAACGACATCAAGAAAGATCCTTTAAAATGGGCTACAATCTGCGCCATATATCCCGAAAGTCGCATATGACTGACTCAGCCGGTGTTTCCCCTCTATCCCAGTACACACAAATCTGTCTAAAACATAATATTGGGGGATATCATCATGTCTGGACGTTAGGACGATAGGTAGGTTCAAAAAAAGCATCAAGAATTATGACGAATTAATCCTACTCAAAAAAGAAAATTACACTCTTCAAAATCCTATTGGAAACCAGAACTTGCCTAGAAGTGGTTCGGACCCAACTCATACTCCGCGATTAACAAATATATAATATTAAAAAAATTGCTGTATATACAGAGTTTATGTTAAAGTTGACGTATTAATCAAAAGAGGATAAATACTATAGTGAATAAAATATAGTTTACACGAAAATCATCCATATCATTTTGAAAAATGAAAACTATGTCAAATTGAGATATGAAGAGGTCAAGCAACGTTAGGCGCGGTTAGGGTTTGGATGGGGTGACCGCGACGGGACTGCCTGATACAGAATTTTTTATTTCACACACATTACAAATCATGTATCCGACACATATCTCTTCATAATCGATCATGTTTCCTACATGTATCAGTAATGTGGCAAAATGCATGTCTGATACCTCTCTGTTCATGTGTCAACGATGTTTCGCTAATAGATCCATGATATTGCAAAATATGTGTCCAACACATAAATTCAACATCAGAAGAGTTAGACATTCCAAGGTACTTGTAGATTGTAGGAGGGGTCTCAAGCACCTCGACCTATTGGATCTTTTGTGCATAACCCTTAATATATTCGAGGCCCGGGATTCCGAGGCTTCTTGCGAAGTTTATTAGTTTCCTGGAAGCTAGGTTCCTGATGTCGGAGGACTCTAAGTAGGCCCCTCCCAGGTACTTCAGCCTCTTGCAGAAGAGTGCTGGGCATTCGCAAAGCAAATGTTCTGCAGTTTCTGTGAAGTTCTCGCAGTAGCGGCAACTATCACTCTCTGTTTTACCCATCTTTTTGAGGTGGTACCTCAGAGGACACTGTCCAGTGAGGAGTCCTGTTACCAGTTTCAAGTCTTCTTTGTCCAACTCGAGAAGCTGCTTAGCTTTCCTTGGCGATAGGCTCACTAGCCTTTTCGCTTGTCTTTGTCCTGGCACTTTATTTCAGTGAGATTTCATTTCATCCGCTTCCCAGCGTCGGAACTCCTTTCTCAAGTGGGCTTTTGAAAGTCCACAGAAGGGTTCTGGGCCAAGAAATTGTGTATTTGCTCCTTCTTTGGCAAGGCAGTCTGCTTCCTCGTTGCCTTTAACTCCCTTATGACCTGGCACCCACATCAAAGTTACCTCTGGTTGTTCGCTGCCAGTTGTCTCAGGGATTGTTTACAGTCCCAAGTCAGCTTAGACTCAGAAGTGTATGACTTCAGAACATTCAGTGCTGCTTGGCTATCTGATAGAATATATATTTTTGCCCTTCGAGTGTCCCTTTCGAGGCACTCCTGGGCACATATCTCTATAGCATGTACCTCTGCTTGAAAGATGGTTGGGGTGTTACCTAGGGATTTTGAGAGCCTGAAATGTGGCCTTGTCCCACTCCAGCCCTTTCATCCATCTTGGATCCATCAGTATACCACACTGATGCATCCCTTTCCAGTTGAGGTCCGTTTTCTGTGCAAATTTGGTGGTTGTTTATGACCATTTCAAACTGCATTTCGAAGTCGTACCTAACTGACATGATATCTGTCGGTTTAGACATGGATTCTAGGGAAATATTATCCAAAATCTTCAAGTATCCAATCCGATTTCCTGATTTGAGTTTTTTTGTCTGGCTCAGTCTGAAAACACTGATTGCTGCTTCTTTCATTACATGGTTAAAGGTTCAGCATTACCTCTAAAGCTGTAGTAAGGCACGTGAATATTGCCCCTGTGATTCCTAGACAAGCTAGCCGCTGCACTTTCTGCAGCTTGACTTGTGCCGAAATTTTTTGCATTTTTGGTCACCATATCAATGAAGCGTAGGTGACCATGGGTTTGATGATCGTTTGGTAGGACCAATAGATCATTTTTGGTTTCAGACCCCTTGTCTTGCCAAAGACTCTGCGGCATGTCCAGCTTGCCGCTATAGCTCTGGAAATAATGTGGTTGAGTTGGCTGTTCCATGTCAGTTTTTGATCGATTATCACGCCCAAATATTTAACTTCTCTTTGGAAAAAGTGAGCTGGATTCCATCCAGAGTCGGGGTTTTAGGTTCATACTTTCGCCTCTTGGGGTAAATGGACCCAGCACTGTTTTGCTAGGATTGACATTGAGTCCTTCCTCTGCGCACCAGCTTTTGATTGTGTTTAGGGCCACTTGCATGCGATTGGAAATTATCCCGTCATGTTTGCCCCTGATGGTGACAGCTATGTCATCGGCGTAACCTTGAGTCGTTCAACCAGAATCATGTAGCTTAACTATCAGGTTGTCGACAACCAATGACCACAGCAAAGGCGATAAAACTCCCCCTTGGTGACAACCTTTTTCTACTGTCATCCTGACTGTCTCTTCTTCTCTCCTCTCCAAGGTACTTGCAAGTTCCATGAACCTTGCATAGCATGTATCAGAGATGTTACACAAATTATGTAATGTTTATGTTTCCTTTACATATCTGTGTTTACTGAGATGCTTCATATTGAAATATCAAAATGAATTGATACTTGATAAACCAGATGAGGAACTCAATAGTAATAGATGACAAGGCTAAACATATGAATTTAAACACCCCCAAAGTTCGGTACCCTTGGGAAGCATTTTTGTAGAGCTTTCCAATGACGCGCACATGGGGAGTTGCTCCAGATATTCATCCTTATTTTTCATAAATATTCCCCTGGCAGCAGAATTCGAATTCGAACGCTGTATCTTGATTTCTACGCGATCTCTCGAAAAAATTTCCACGGCGTGTACACGCCACATTCGAGTACCAGATAATTACATCAATGTCATCACGATGAATTGTTTTTTTCACAATCTGATGATCGAATGTCATTATCGATTTCGCAAATCTGTTTGCACAGCGTGTACACGCCGATTCAAGTGTTTTTCGCCAATATTATCTTGTACGTTATCAGAGAAATTGGCTGAATAACATAGTTGAATTCGCTGATGACATTTTCATTCTCATTGCCCAAACGAGATAAGAAAAAACACAATTCGAATGGGTTCACACAGAGTGTCAATGGAATAGTGGAGTCAGTTAATGATTATATTGAATATTTCCATCGTATGTTGAAAATCCCATATGAAGCGGGATATTTTCGATCAAATACAGCGATAAATTCCCGGCGGGACATTTTCGCGCTGGTAAATACCCGGTAGGTATTGAAAAATACTCGCTTGGTCCGTGTATTTATACTAACGATTGTTAAAATGTACATTTGTCATCTTGATAGGCATAAATACTGAATTTTAAACTCGTGCATCAAAATCAAGGTGGATATAGGATGGTAAACAGCTTCCTATTAACAAGCACTAGAATAAACTGTAGACCTTTGCCTACTTGATTTCATACCGTAGTAATATTTCCTGAAGTTATCAGAGATGGCGACTTACCTTGTGTCGGTAAAACAGAAACTGTGCTTCTGTCATCTTTTTATCAGTTTCGTCTGTTCTAGATGAAAAATGATTTAGAAGAGTCAAAATTTCAATATACATTCCAGATTCATCGAAAATATATTGTTCTAATGTCGTTTCCAGTCAGGTCTGTCAGATGTGAACCACAGAAATACGTAAGCAGCAGAAATCTTCTTCGATAATCGATCTTACCGCCATCTTCATTCAAGTAGCTGAAATATTACTACCTTCTCAAACGGTCTACAAGTTTTTCGCAGAAACAATTGAAGAGCTGTTTCACCATCCTATATCCACCTTGATCTATAGTAACGATTGTTAAAATGTACATTTGTCATCTTGACAGGCATAAATACTGAATTTTAAACTCCGGAAATATTCTACCGAATTGCACTCGTGTATCAAAATAAACCTGATAATTTTCCATTCAAGCATGTTGTCAGTAAAAAAACTGCATTCGGTTATTTTCATATTTTGCTAAAAGAGCCCTCCTCCTTCATGCAGTTTTTAGGCAACATGCTTTCATGGAAAATTATCGGTAATTTTGAAGCACTTGTGTAATTACTCCCGAATATTACCCATTGGTTTACATTTTTGGTTTATTTCAACAATGATTTTCCAAACATTTGGTGAATTTATGACCCTTTTATAGTAACAAAGTGAGCCAAGGAGGCTTCTGACCTGCATAGTCGTTTTCGATATCAGGTAATTTTGAATAGGTGTGGTATTGTTTTCTGAAAAGTGGTGGGAACATTATTCAAACCGAAGGGCGAATGCGAATATGAACGTTTCAATGGCATTTCCATAATGATTCATATTTTTTTCTTCAATAATGAAGTGTGAAGCTTCATTTGAATAACCAGGACGCAAAAAACTGATTGTTCTACTGAGGTTATCTTAGTCATGTTAAAAATTTATTTCTTTATGATTGTGCTGGACTACAGAAATTATTTCATTGGCTCAAGCATTGTCACGTGTTAGGAAGAAAGAAACATGTGCATGTTCAGGAGAATCACCCAACAGCTGAAATCATAATCATGGGAGATTTTAATGTACATAACGCTGCCTAGATCAAATTCTGTAACAAAACAGATCAAGCTGAAGCCTTCACCATCAATCATGGTCTAGAACAACTGGTCGAGCAACCAAACTCGCATTCCTGACAACAACAATCAGTCTACCAACACTCTAGACCTTTTCCTCACCATCAATACTGATCTTAATAGAATAGAAGTTTGTGCCCCACTTGGAAACTCTGATCACACCCTCATCTCCTCAACCTGCACTCTCCATATACCATCAAGCAGCATAATACCGAAGGTCTTAGTATGTTTTTCTCAGCGTTTCCATGGAAGAGAGTTTGTTTCTCTTCAGTAGATCCAACAGGATGTGCTGAGACAATTACTGAGATCATCATGTTGGGGATGCAAACTTACATGCCGAACACCGCAAGAAGATAAGCCCTGGTTTAGCAGGAACTGTTCTAAAGCTGTCACTTCCAAACAGACAGCATACCATCGATCGCTAAAGAATCCGGGCCCTGCGACTAAAGAAGCATATGTCGAGGCTAGAGGCATATGCAAAGAGACAATAGAATCTTCAAAAGATGCTCACAATGCCAAAATAAGATCAACATTTGTTGAATGTCCTAACGGATCCTGCCCATTTTAGTCTTTCGTCAAAGCTGTGGAAAGAAATTTTATTTCCAGCTGATTTCTTCCTCTAACCAAGGAACATGGAACTCTAGCTACGACTGCTCAGAAAAAAGCCGATATCTTTGCGCACCTATTTGCTGGGAATTCCACTCTGTATTCATCGAGAAAACAACCCCCGACCTAACACCTATTGACAACCATATGCCCGAGATCACCTTCCGCCAAACGTACTATCAGAAAGATTTTGTTGGGTCTCAACACCAACAAAGCTTGTGGATCTGACGGAATCCCACAGATTGTTCTCAAGGAATGTGCCCCCGAACTAACACCTGTTCTTTGCAAGTTGTTCGACTACTCTTACAATTTGAGGGTATTTCCGTCCAACTGGAAAATTGCAAGAGTACAACCAGTTCCCAAAAGAGGTGAAAAGACCTTATCTAGCAACTACAGACCTATCGCACTGCCATCAATTATTTCAAAGGTCATAGAAAAAGCCATCAACATCGAGCTCATGAAATATCTGGAACACTCAGGAATTGTCAACGATAGGCAATATGGCTTCCGTCATCAGAGATCAACTGGTGACCTGCTCGCTTACGTCTCACATTTATGTATCTACTGAAAAATATGGAGAAACTTCAGCAGTGGCATCAGATATTTCCAAAGCATTTGATCGAGTTTGGCACCAGGGACTCCTCGCCAAGCTTCCATCTTATGGTTTGCCCCCTCAGCTGTGTTCTCTGCTTGCTAGTTTTCTCTCAAACAGGTCTCTCCATGAAGTGGTCGATGAAGTTTCATCTGATACTCTACACATAAATGCTGGTGTTCCGCAGGGATCAATTTTAGCAACAACACTATTTCTACTTCACATCAACTTCACATGTCCTATACACAGCTTCGCGGATGATAGTACCCTCCATACCGCTTTCTCTTCCAGGGCTCCTATATCGGCCCGTCAAACCAGAAATGAACGAGAAAGAAACGTTAACAAAATAAATATGGGCACTTCAATTCGAATTGTTTGTTGAGGATTTGGTTCAATATCTGAGACAAATCATTGAACATTTTCTCAACTTGACGTACGCTTTGAGCAATCTTCTGATCATGATCCTTCAAGGATACATTGTTGTTTCTTCCCTTGAGAAGGCTGGCGATGGGATCTTCCAAAGGTATTCGGTAGACGAAGTTTCCTGATTTCTTTGAAGCCTCTGTGCTTCCGATATATCCACGAAAATCCACAAGTTCGATACATCGACAATCCTACCGACTGCGCCAAATAAATTCGACACCAGAAGACTTGCTTTTCGAACCAATTATCATTTGTACCATTCGTTTCATTTCAAGAGATGACTGCTTGGTACATGTGACATGATTTATGTGTTACATTACTTCACCATCAACAACTAAAGAAGTAGTTACATCTCATCTCAATAACAATAATCAGAGTGAAACCGTTCGAAATACGAGGAGACTTTCCTTTGGAGAAATATCCTTCTTATATATATAAACACAATAATTTCGTCTAATGAACGTTGAATCAAACTCGGAGATATACGTATTTCCTAATGAGGGAAATAAAAAAGCTTTCTCCCGCAAGCAAGAGTATAGAATCCGCATAGGTATACTCATTGTTTTTTCGACTCTCCAAACTGTCTATCGACTTTAATTCGTCCTGGAAACCCATCTCACTTCTTCAACAGCACGAAATATCATCACGAAAAATATGCCAGTGTATATTGAGTATGAAAAAACGTCCTGTGTTTCAAAGGGTTCATTCAATTATGGATGAAAAGAAGAATATAAATTTGCTTGAGACACTTTTTTCGTTTGAATAATCCAAATTAATCTGCAGAATACTTGAAACTCTCTTTGTTCACAATTTTTACATCGAAGCACCAATTCGTTAAAATGAATACAAGCAAATCGCTGATATCAATTATTATGCTAGTAAGCTCGACTCAATCCTAATCAAATTTTCAGAATCCTACAGAGTCCGTTATGATTTGATTCTGATGATGCGTCTCAATGAACTGAAGATATCTCGGAGATCCTCATGGGGGGAATAAAATCTTACCTACCACATACCAACAAAACACTACAACTAGTGAACCATGGTTCAATAAAGTATGTTCAAGAGCTGTAGCTTCCAAACAACCCAATGAATAAACGTTTTTGGTTGACAAGTTCAACGTTGAATTTAAGTTGAATATTTCAACGTTTAAACTAATCGTCTTATACACGTTATATTAACGCTCTACTCTGACGATCCGTTGGGATGATATTTCAACGAAACTTTCGATTCATCGCAAAAAACAACCGTTTATCAAACGCGATGCTGTCACTTTTTCCTCCCAGTTTATGAAGAGAAATCCTGAGCAACGTGTTTCAACTGTCATCCGGCAACGTGTCAATAATTATTGTTACTATTTTTGATCAAATCTTCGAATTACTGACTGAAAATAAACGTTCATCAGAAACGTTAGTGATACTCTTGAAATCAATGTTTTTTCAACGTGATTATTCCACAATTTTATCATAGTTGGTGAACATCAACTTTGAAATAGACATTTTTCAACCACGTGTTTCAACCATCATTCTTAAACGTATATTGAAAATCATTGTTGAACAATTTTTATCGAAGCGTCGAATTACTGAAGATAAACAAACGTTAACCAGAAACGTTAGTTTCTTGTTCTAGGTACTTTGTTTCATGATTAACTGCTAACTAGGTGAATTTAATAGTGATTATTATGATATGGACCGAATGTTTTGTTTTTGTGCTAAATGATGATGGTAGTTTATCTTGTTTTAATCAGAATATACCAATGTCTTGTAAACTTAGTCTTAAACTTTGTTTTTTCTCTTACAGAAAGAAGAATCTGAGTAAAGCTGATTGCTGTGATATGAAGAATTCCAGATTTATTTTATTTGTAAATATAACGCAAATTAAAGTATTTTCATCCATTCTATAGTATCACCATCACTTGTTGAAAATACATGGATTATTCATATGAAATCAACGTTGAGGAACAATGGAATTAAAACGATTATAGAAAACGTTGAAAAAACATGTATGAATAACCTTTTCTACTTAAAAAACACGTTTGACAAAATGGAGGAAGCGACGTTTACAGAAATGGTTGAAAAGGCGTTCAAAGACCTTGACTACCAACGTATCGAAAGTGATGATTATCACATATTTTATAAACGATGATGTGAAACGATGATAAAAAATTGATGAACGACGTTTTTCCCGTAGTTTCTTTGGATCGAAAGACGTTTATACATAACGTTAATTTTTTTTTGAAAATTTGGTTGAAAACAACGTTCTATCTTGAGACATTTTTTCCCTGAATTAATGTTTATGAAAAATACTTGGTTTTCAACCATTCAGCAACGTTTTTTCAACGACAGTGTGCCCATTTTAGAAACATATGGATGCTTGAATTACAATAAAAAATAGACGATCAAAAGGAAAATATGATACCAATATGAATAGAGACTTTGATTTTGAATTGACTAGTATATACAGCCGATCAATCTTTCTTGTAAGGGATTATATTTACGATAGTTGATTAGAAAATTCGAACGAAAACCAAGTTAACCGATACTTTTCATGATATGGACTGGTATATACAACATTAATTAGGTTTATTCCCAACGAAATGTAATTTTATATTCATATATACTTTCATTATGACTCCCATGAGCTTATGGATCAAGCCTAAACAAAATAACACAAATGCATCAAATTCGATGAAAATAACATTATACGTAATACAAATCAACTAAATGAGATATTTCAGTAGGTAGTTCTAGTTTGGATATATACATATACCGCATTCTATATACTAGATGGATGCAACTAGTGTATTTGAGTGAATGAATTGATTTATCTACGACTATTGGATACTACATCAATTACATAAGCGTTATCAATTGACAAATAATGTAGATGATTCCTCATGCGTGTAGGATTCTCAACATTCTTCAACTGCTGACACCAATCACAAACTTTGAATCTTCAGAATCCAAAGAGAAATGTCGATTATGATAAATCTATGAGGAGTTAGTGAACACGACTAAAAATGTATCATACACCTACTGAAGCTATATTTTCCTATTTCGCACGTACTATTGATACATTGCCAGATAGCATATGGGTATAAGATGAATTATTCGTGCAATAAAAGGCAACACCAAAATTTCTAGATATTATGTCAATAGTCCATTACATTTGAAATTTGTTTCTCTCCCAGTGGGTTCATTAATGTTGAATCAACGTTGAATCCACGTTTAATGGGTGAAAAACACTTGAATTTTAACATTGTGATTTCTGTTATTAAAATAACGTTGTATCATATACGTTTCAATAACATATATTCGACGTAATTTTCTAACGATTCGTTGGAAATTCATTTCAAGAATACATTATTCATCGTTCACAGAAAACGTTTATTTCACATTTTATCTATAAGATTTTACTACCACTAGTTGTTACAAAACGTTTTCAATAACCTGTGAAGAAATGTTAAAAAAGTAAAAAATAACGTATGACTTGAACGTTACTTCATATCCAACTTGCGAATGATTTCTGAACTGATGGGTGATACGTATTTTACTACCAAAATGGGAACGTTGAACACAAACGTTTAAGAATCGTTATTTTCGATCATCAAGTTCAAGATTAATTGATGAACACGTTTGTTTTGGCTCGATGATAGCATAGCATAGATTTGATAATTTATTGTGTTTCAAAATCAAAGCAATATACCTACCTACTTCATTTTATTCTCATGCGACACAGTAGGTTTTATCCTAAGGCCATCATGAAATGGAAAATAAGACTCTCGGAGACAGTAACCAATCCAATTCCAGCTATAAGAACTTTATTCAATCAATCCAGTGCAATATTCTAGGACGAATGAACAATCTGAAACAATTTACTCTCAGATTGAAACGCATCCACAAAGGAGGTAACACATTTTATTCAGGATTGATGCTCCGAAGAGACTTGAGAATGTGTCGAGCTAACGTGCGATGTCCAAATTTAAATAGAAGAATTAACATATCTGGAGATTAGACCTAACGAGACCAATTCATTGAAATTTTTGACAAACATCCAATTATATCCAAATGGAATATATAATGGTGAAATGAGATAATATGTCAAATAAATAAGGTATTTTGGATCATCCAATACAAGCATAATGGTACGATGTTCAGATCTGAGAGCTACGTTTTTAGCCTTACTCTGAGTGAGGAGGATGGAATATTCCGAAACTTTAAGAAAATCACTCTACCCAAACAGCATTTTAAAGTTGCAGCGACGTGTTTGAAAAAGTTGCGCAACCAAACATGAGTTGCGTAGTCGACCTTAATACTACGTTGTCACAACCCTGTTTTGCACCATTTTGGTCAATCATTTTTGGGTTTTTGAAACGTTTCACTTTCAACTGTAGATCGTTTCTTAAACGTTGTTAAAATTACCAAAAAATAACTACACACTTTCCACGGTGTTCAGAAATTAGTAAATATTCCTATCAAATCATTACTGTGGATGACCAAAATGGACACTTGGTAAGAACTTTCTGACGACTACCAATGTTTTACTCGTGTGCTCATGATAGGTACCTACTCTATTTATATTGCCGGAAAATAACTATTTCCAAACAGAAATCATGAACGCATTTCAGTTTACTGTCAAATCCACTATTATTATAGACAAAAAACACGCGCGCCTCCAATCAGTTGCGAATTTCTCAAAACTCGAAGAAAACTTTAAAGGATACAATAATATATTAATCGTTTCTAGAGTACTGTTAACCTTTGTTTGTATGTTTGTTCAGTTTGTTTATGTCTCAAATTTCAGTGGCCGACAATGTTTCCGAAGATAATTACGCATCAAACATGGCGTAGTATTTTAATAGACGTCAACACGACTTAGGATATCAGATAACTGAAAAATATACTAGCTTTTAACCTTAGTCATCCAGACAACTAAATATAACCAAAGCGCGACTGAAGTTGGTTATCCGACCAAAAACTGAACGAAGTCCAACTAACGAACACACCTCACACTCGCTCCACATTTTAAAAAGGGCTTTACTGTGTCATACAATTGTCAGTAGTGTTCTTCGAAAAATGAGTTGCTTTCCTCAATCTCTGCATCCAGGTTAGCATTTGTTCTCAAAGAACTGAAGTTCTCCAAACTGCCAGTCTTCAGGCAAAATTTCATTAATAAAACTTTGAGGTTAGGTTGGATCAAGCATTTCTTCTCTTACTAGATATTAATTCTTTCTTCGAAGCAATTCAGCCAACAGTATATCCCTGTTGTTCTGGGACATGTCCTCTATAGTGAGTATTTGGAAAAGTTAACTGCAAATATATGATTCCACGAAAACGTTTACAATTTTTATAAATAATTCAAACGTTTTCCCAAAATTTTTACTACATGAAGTTGGTTGCGTTTAACCTTGTAACAACATCGTCGGTTAACTAAAGTTATGCTCAACACTGATACAACGTTGTCCAGTGGTTTAGAGAGCGTCGTTTCATAAATGACTGATTTCTACACCAAGTATAACGTTAATTTTGGTGTATTATGTGGTTATCGTCGCCAAAATGCTACTCAGCATTTCAGAGAATGAATCAAGACAGTCAACAATTATTTTGCATACCCGGTTATCATGAACACTTGGTATTTTGAGTAATCTCTTCTACTTCACTTTAACATCATTTCAAGAAATGAAGTAACAAAATGTTGTGCTGATAAAGTGTATGCATTGAAGATTTATTTCGGGTATTCAGAGTTGTGAGATTATTATTTCCAACCTCCTTATTCTTCCCAGAGTTTAAAGTAAAGGCAACCGAATGGAAAATGAACTAGAAATTCTTTGTTTGTGAACAAACAAAGCATATTGATTTGGTTCACTTTTTTATCTCTCGATTGAACGAAACAAAAGCCTTCATTGAGGAACATCGTGCAAGTCAGTGGAAGAATATGAAAGTTTGGAGATTGTTAGTATAAGGAAAGGGTTTTATTGTTCACCATAGCCTGAAAAGGATAATTTTCATCAATTTCATACCAGTTGATGTATCCTGCTAGGTCCTAGTACCAAGAAATCCATGAGGCCAGTCGAATTTCTTCCAAATGTTTTCAAATAATGTGCCTCATAGTTAATACTAGTTTTTGCAGGTTGCTTATCCTTTCATGGAAAAAGCTATATTTGGGGAAGCAGTTTATTTAGCTGAAGGAAATAGTGAACTATCTTGACTTTATTTAAACTTACGAGTACTTATAATACTACTAGAGCTTCAATTATAACTGGAAATTTTTTCGACAACGCGAATTTTCCACACAATATTCGTGTTAGAGACAAAATTTACAGTTTGTAATTGAAGCTAGATAGGTATTTGTTGAGAAAATTATACTCCTAAATATTATTGAAGTCCGTTGAAGAGATAGGGAAGGTTCGAACTCGTTTCTCATTGGTCTAGACGCCAGGCCAGCATACAAATGGTTAGTTGACCGTACGGCTGTGTATAAACAGTTACATAAAATACAACTTTGACGAGATTGACAGTTCAAGTCTTATTTCTATTATATTTACCGTGAGCTCCGTTTTAAAGATGTACAATTTCAATAATCATAGAACACGAATTTGATTCTCATTAACACTTGATTGTTTCCATAGTCAGCCGTTACCGATCCACTAGCCACCAAAGCCATATTAGCCATATCGGCAATTTTGAAATATTATCGTAAATTGTGAATTAACAATTCAGTTCATCTAGACAGAAAACTCTGAACCACTGAGGTGAAGTTGGTAGAAATATATTTACACCGAATGCGCAGTGTGCACCAGTTTCACCAATGGAAAACGCTATTAGTAATTGAAGTTAGGTAAATGTGCTCCTTTCCTAAAAGGAAGAGAGAAAAATCTCTGGAAATCGTTCTAGTTGCTATGGTAACGATACAATATATTGGCTTTTGATTGGTAGAAAATGTTAGGTGTGACATTTGCAGGATTATTTCGATTATGGCTTGTTTAGGTGAAAGTGAATATTTATTGGGTTTAGAAAATTCTGGTAGTTATGCTGCAGAGTGATATAAAGATAAAATAATAGGCATCAATTCTGTTGATTTCTACGTTATTAAAAATGATGAAGTGGAAACTGACGTGGAATTATTAACCTCCTTGGACATCATCAGTCTTTAGACTCTTTCTGGACCAAATATATGTCTCAACAACTTCCAACAAAAAAAAATCAACTCAAATGACAGCGGTAATATGTGTGGATATGTTTGTTCTGGTCCAGCAAGTCTAATTTAACAGCATCTCAAAATTCTCTATTAGAACGGATTCCATACAATTGCTTATGTGAGAGAGAGCATCTTTTCTTTGAGGAAAGCTGAGAGTTTTTATACTCGAGAAACGAATTCCAGTCATATTTTGAACACAACAAATTAAGTATGAACCCTGTTTGATACGCTTCTAAATGAAATTTCATTACTTCAAAGATATTTTATTATCCCGATCTGAAATATTCAGGCGAATCCATCTTCTAAACAAACCCTTCGAATCTCTCTTGTGAGCCATTTTTTGACCTAATATTCTTATGAACTCCTCTCTCAATCTCCAGTGGTGAAAGTTTCTGTCAAAACATTACAGGCTAATGTCACCATAATTGAAAAATCAATAATAATTTCTGCCAAATATCACATAAGACATGAAAGAATCCAAAGATGAAGAATAAAATCGTATTTGTCTGCAGGATGCTGTTCATAAGAAATATATTTTTTATTCACACAAAACAGAATTACTTACCTACTCCTCGGGCGAAAAAATAATTCATGATACTGGCATGACCTTTTTTTCAATCTTCCTTATTCTCCTTCACTCTAACCTGTCACATGCACGGTTTTTCCCACATCAAAACTCCTTTATAAACGAAAGTATTTCTCTTTCGTTTGGATCACTAACTGTAAGACGATTTTTATACCTTCTTGTGCTGCCTGTACTATTGATGATACTGACCTATGATTCAGAATGTATCACACCGTTTTTCAGTCAACCAAAATGGTAGATTCAAATAGAATCAGGGATGATAGAAACAGCCAGTCAGGTTCAGGTGTTGATGAGACCACAAGTAGACAGAGAACAGTGTGTGGTTGGATTGTGATTGTTAATATACTTATTCTATATTATGCTTTTATCGATAACTTCGATTGGCTGTGTTCCATTTTGAGTGAGTTCGACAGGTTATACGCCAACGTTGATGCATTCGATAATGTGAGTGATATTTGCCAGGAAAGTAGTTGGTTTCAGCCCCTAGTCTACCTTTAGTAGTTTTGTCTATAATAAGAAATCTCTAGTTAAAAATATTTAACACATTCACACATACTATAATATACTAACGACTTTCATACTATAGCAAATTGATGAAACGTTATTCTTGGGTAGAAGTGAACGACGACCGAATTTTCAATAGATAACTGATTAATTTGAACGTGCAACCTCGTATTCGGCCCGGGTTCGTGAATTTGAAACACTCAGTACAAAACTGAACAATTTATTACACTGAATACAACTCAATAAACACTTAGTTAAATCACAACGATATTTGCTTTACAAATCTCAATGTTCACTGTACTAGCTTTCTTTCTAATCTTAACTCTTTCCAAACTATAACTAACTTGTCCGCGAAACCGCGGTTCTTATATAGGTAAAAACATCATTGTCCGGAAAGAACAGGAATAAACTGGAAGTATTTTTCATATTCGACGGCATTCGACTATCCGCTAATTATAGCGGTGCGTCTGCGACCGATACCTCCGCTGTGAGTCACGCGTTGGGAAGATGATTTCCGACCTTGGAAAAAGACTGAGTGCTAATGCCAATGAACAACAAAAAAACTTCTCGGAAATGCCAGCAGTTCGTCTTGAGGGCCGACAGTGACGTCACGAACGCTCGCCTCGCGTCGTTCGATGTGCCAACATTGCGTGTTATGGCAATGAATCATCCTTCTCTAGTTTTTACCATCCTTGACCAAGATTACTCGGGCTTTGTTTATGTTATTATGTTCCTAATTAAATCAACCTACACAATCACTACACAATGGTGTTTTTAGGCCAAGTATGGATAATATTAACAGGAACATAAACAGAAGTTATCATGTTACAACCAGTAGCAGGTCAGAGTAATAGTAATAAAATGAAATCCTCAGGTA
Organism: Chrysomela aeneicollis; assembly: GCA_029955515.1. NCBI lineage: Eukaryota > Metazoa > Arthropoda > Insecta > Coleoptera > Chrysomelidae > Chrysomela > Chrysomela aeneicollis. The sequence continues at coordinate 164,590 of JARUHQ010000026.1, read as the reverse complement.
AGGTGATTGTTTGAAATAATTGTTGATTCTGATTGAATCATTAAGGTCGAAAATGAACGTTACAAACGAAAACTAACACTTATAACATTATAACACTCTAATTTATAACAACTATTCATTTTGGAGGTTATGAACGATGTTCACTTAAAGCAACTTCAACTTCGTATTCGATTGACTTCTACAATTAGCTGGCCCTGTATATATATATCGTAGTTGAGTTGTTCTAGAACCTTCTCGAACTGTCATTCTTCTGACATATCTCTCCATCTGATAGCTACCAGGATATTCCATTATATTCTGTTCTGGAACTTTCTTGAACAATCTAGAGTTATCTGGGATGTCTAATACAGGGGGATATTTTATTCTCGCCAGCTGGGAGATATTTCTTCTTGACTTTGAAGAATTCCAATACAATATGACCAATCCAAAAATGTAACGATGTTACTACGCCCAGAAGTTTTCGATAGAAATATACCTTCAATTCTATAATCAGCAATGTTCTGCCCTGAAGATAATGGTCCCAGAATACTTCCTTGTAGACTTGTTTGAATGTGTGAGCTCAGGATCGCGTTTTCAACATGCCTACGCAATTCTGAGATGGACGTTTAAAATTTCGTATTCAAAATAGTTATCGATCAAATACCACATATGATTCATTTGATTGAACAATGCTTTCCTCACGCTTGTTTGCCATGTTGGGGAATACCAAATATTGTGTATGTTGGTACCCCAAATATTGGAAGAAAACAGTTGATTACCTTTGGCAACTCAGTATAATTGAAATAGATTCAGAAGTAATAAGTATACAGTATCAATACAACGTTTGATGGTTTTCAGAAAAATCTGTCGCCTTTTGGAGAGGTACAATCGTTTTTATAAACGACACATCATGTGACTTCGCAGACTATTTAATATATCATGAGATTCAAAATCTGGTAGATTTGAAAAACAATTAAAAATGTTCACCGAAATTTCCCACATTTTATTACTTATCTAATGAAAGGTGTTGATTTATTTAAATTATTTCTAGTTTGTAAAATATATTGCATAAGAATATTCATTATTTATCGCGTATCTTCTAGTGGAAAATATATAATATGTTGTGTTTGTATAGAATCATTAAGCAGAGATGAGGTTACCGAGTTAATCATTGTAGATTATTTCATGATTATCCACGCTCTGGATTTCCTTTGTGGGTCACCTGAATTTATTTGCAAAAAAATATATCTTATGCATGCATGTATAAATATCTATATGTGTGTATTTGAATAATTTTAATATTTATAATATATCTGTATGTATTTTTGCTGCGGTTTGTGAACAAGTTGATGTGTGTGAATAAATATTATTATTATATTATTATTTATTATTATTATATAGAAGTTTTTGAATAATCAACAGCAGTATATGTTTATTAAAGAAATAATTCGCTAGCCAAGGCACATGAACTTTCAGCACTTTTTGTTGTTAGGTTATTATGTTATTATGTTGGTATGTTTATTATAACATGAACAAATGAATATAATATAATATAGTATGATACATTTATATATGGCAAACATAGTAATAGCCTGAAGGGTGCACTTTACAACACCTCTCATCAGTTTTACTAGTGTGGAAATAAATCAGTTTTGCGATAATTCGAAATATCTTTGATTCCTCAGATTGTCGTCAATCTACTTCCCAATTTCCTACCACTTCTGCCAAATCATTGATTTTTTGTGACTTTGGAGAACTGCTTCTGCAATTTCAACGGTGCAATGACCTGACTTTCAGCTTTTTGAAATTCTTCGACAATATGTCCACTGTCTCTAGTTTTCCGATCAATCGATTCCACCAATACTGGCTCTAGTGATAGGATAGACAGAATGTTTGCATTAAACGAACCGCATGCTTCTTCTGAATTTCTAATTCATTGTCACATCTTGAGAGACTTTCGCTGTGTACCCGTCGAATTCGCCATATTTTGATACTTAAAACGATTTGGAGAACGTTTTTCTTATCAAAATGATATTGAACTGAATTGAAGAATGTAGGGGGGGTCGTTAAGGCTGTGTAGCCTCTCACGCACCTAGACCTATTAGATATTTTGTGCATAACCCTCAATCTATTCGAGGCCTGGGATTTCGAGACATCCTTCCAGGAACCTCTTGCAGAAGAGTGCTGGGCATTCGCAAAGCAAATGTTCTGCAGTTTCAGAGAAGTTTTCGCAGTATCGGCAACTATCACTCTCTGTTTTGCCCATCTTTTTGAGGTGATACCTCAGAGGGCAGTGTCCAGTGAGGAGTCTCGTTACCAGTTTCAAGTCTTTTTTGTCCAACTCGAGAGGCTGCTTAGCTTTCCTTGGCGATAGGCTCACTAGCCTTTTCGCTTGTCTTTGTCCTGGCACTTTATTCCAGTGATATTTCATTTCATCCACTACCCAACGTCGAGCCTCTTCTCTCAAGTGGGCCTTGGAGAGTTCACAGAAGGGTTCTGGGCCAGGAAATTGTGTATTTGCCCCTTCTTTGATAAGGTAGTCTGCTTCCTCGTTGTCTTCAACTCCCTTATGACCTGGCACCCACATCAAAGTGACCTGGTTGTTCGCTACCAGTTGTCTCAGGGATTGTTTACAGTCCCAAGTCAGCTCAAACTCACAAGTGTATGACTTCAGAGCTTTCAGCGCTGTTTGGCTATCACCGGAGTATTCAGTTCAATATCAGATTGAACTGAATACTCCGGTGAGAGTTCTGACGTCTAGCAGACATTTTCTGATCAAAACCACAAGAAATGATGATGTGGTATTTCATTTTTAACTATCTCCAGAACTTTACAACCAGATGCCAATTTGTCTGAGAAAATGTCGACCACATCACGCCATTCAAAACACTTTCCATTTCTACTTGGTAGTTATTTCCCTTGAACAAAGTTGGTCAGTTTTCAGTTTCTTTCAAAATCTCTCAACACCACTAACCTTTCTCCAGTTTTGTAAACGTCCATATAAAATAGTTGGCACCCTGTATATTCGATAGATCACAAAATATCAAGAATATCAACTGCAAGTGGGGAAAATTTGGGATCCAATTTGTGGATCTATACTATCAGCGTTACGGCACAAGTGATTGAATGAGTATTGAATAGAATAGCAGGAATTATCCTGCGGGATTCCTGAGAGTAATTCGCCAATCCACGTCAACACAAGATGCGATTACAATCAACCTACATTTGTTTCCTTCAGATGATGTTTCTATAATACGATGTCAGAATCTGTACCGGATAATTTTCATATTTATTTGCGTTCCAGTATATGATATGCACGTGCTCAATCCGCAAATTGGCCATCAATCAGGACATTATGAGGACTATTTCCTTGAATTGGAATTTCAATTACAGCGTCTGGATCTCATGAAATTATAGCTGACGAAGATTTTCAGCACGTACTATTCATTCAATGAAGTATATATTCAACTTCTTGGATTATTGCTCGCTATGAGATTTTACAAAATGATTTTATAACACCACATTTGAATTGTTATTTGAGAGGAAAAAGCACAAGTGTTGAAATGAATGAAATTGGTACCTACTCTGTCAACATACAAAGTGAAAAAAAAAATATTATTCACCTTTGTAGGTGTTATGTGACCTCTCCCATAGCTGTTTTTTTAATTATCAGTTGTCAGTTACACTAGTGTAAGTGCTGAATTTAGCAGAATGAACACTTTGGTGGTGTTCTTTATGCACTTCCGAATGTTTGATTTGACACCGCAGTGGTGTGATACACATTCAGTGATTTTCTTGATGCTGAATCCTATCTTCACGAAATTCTTTTCGGTGCGTTCAAACACTGAGCAGGTACATACGAATCAGTGCTTTTCGTCACCACTTCCGGTGTTTTTTACTGACTAACCAAATTAGATGATTCATACACCGCCTCTATTCCATCGTGATATGACACGGTGTAACATGGTGTTAATTTTATAAAATTGGTGTTTTTTATGCGTTAACGTCGATGATAGCACCATTGAGAATATTAAATTTCAACCATTTGGTGTTTCTTATGATTTTATTCAGGTGTTGATTCTGCCAGAGTTCGCTCTGAAATCCATCTGATTGAAATTATACCCAAGTTTTATAATTGAGGCGTTTATATCGATCATTGAAATCCTCTCCTGCATAATCCAGATGAAAATATGTGAGCTTGTAGGAAGAATAGTTTGAAAAACTCGTCGCTATATGCGACTTGTGCTGAAGGTTTCTATATTGATCGTTGAGATAGAAGAATTGCATATCAGTATCCATCAATATGCAATACGAAAAAAATTCTCATTTCATATAAAAAATGCATTACTCATATTCGTGGATATTTTATCAATCAGTCAAAATCAAGATTGCACATAATATAATTTTACTATCAGTCTCTTTCAGTACTTTCGAACTGATATTGTGCTGCACACCTTACTAGTTGATAAGATGTTGAATTATTTTTGAATAGGCCGGGCGGATTTATCTTATATGTGAGGTGGTTAGCTACAGATGTTTTTAGGGTGAGGTTTTACAGGCGGATGAATAACAACGGCATTGAATAACTCAATATAAACATGAAGTATTTATTCGACAAATGACTGTGGTGGTCTACTGACATGTAAGATTATTATCAAGATTTATAACTACTCCTGAAAGAACCATATTAATTTACATAAAAGAATACAAAATCGGGTCTACAATACACTCATACAGGTTCATCATCCTATAAAATTCATTACACATTCATTACTATTTTATCAGTCACCTTTTGTAATCATGAAATCCCAAGTTAAATACTTCAATATTTTTGAATACAATCATGGCTTCTAATCCGACAAACGACACCCTCTATAATAAATGGTATAATCTCCTACCATGTGCTTTTAAAATTACTTTTGGGTCAACGATCTGAAATTACACATTATGTACAAGTTACTTCAACAATCACTATTGAGCTTCACTTTCAGCCTCAAGACTATAACTATTGCAATGTCTATCGACAACTTGCAAAAATGGACAATGTATAATTCTGATGTCTTTCGACGAAAAATCCGCTACTTAAAAGTCCGCTAGCTCCAAAACAAACCGTGGTGACCACGGTATTACTGAACTTGACTCTTTCGAGTCATGTTTTTGACTGCTTTCGATTAACTTTTGGTCATCATTTTTATATCATAATCTAACCCTTCAATTCTCTCAGAGCGGCAATTCGACAAAAGAACACGTGCACAATATTGTGTCACCGAGTCTCAAATTAATGGATTTGTTTTTCTCATTGATAACAGTCATATATGCCTTTAATTTTTTTTTGTCGGCGCCTGTTTGGTTCATTTGTTTATGAATTCTTGGCTTTATCATTCTAGTTGATAAAATGAGTTGACCAGTAATTTATATTGTCGGCGCCTTTGAGCTTCATCTGATTATGACTTCATATAGGCAGCCTACAGTAACTCTTGTCATAACGTGGTTAGCTTATCTGTATCGGACATAGGAAAAGTGCAAGCTACAGTTTTGAATACTACCAGATTATCAGATCCTCAAATTCTTGAACCTTCAGGGCTTCTATGGATGAAGGCGGCATGGGGTGAATTATCTATCATCTGCAGAGCTTTGAACAGATAGCAAGTCACATCTAACATATCGATGATAGTAGCAAAAATGGTGTCAATGGAGTCAAAAACTACTACATGAGGATGTCTATTCTAATGAGAGCTCGATAGCTTGATAGACAAGCACAATTCCAGATCTCTCCAGAGATGATCTTGATATTGATTGCTTTCTCATTGCTTAAGAGATGACAGCAACAGTGCAAAAGATATATATTTGCCATCAAGAGTTATCGCGCCTGTTATGGCATTGGTTGAACTATAGCTTTATCCAATCCGGCGGAAAAAACTGAGCTGAAATTGATAGAATGATTCCGGTTTCCAACATCATTCAAAATACAAAATTTTCCTAGCTCCGAGCAGCAATCGAAGTATTTCAATAACATGATATTCCGATTAACCATATCCGAATGATGTGAAATCAGAACTCCGTTTGCTCCATATACAAATACTGCCAAAAATATGTAACGAATCTACCCTGCGGATGTTGATGTTTTTCGATTATTTATTTTTCCCCAAGGTACGATGATTCATCAGGACAGTATCGCCTGGTTGATGACGCCCAATAAACTCTGATGAGGTTTTCTGCAACATCAGACATATTTGATCCCGTCGACGTTATCCTCATTCAAAATAAATGCGAGCGTTGAAGTGAAGCTAACCGGGAATTTTTGCCGAGAGCGATAATCCGATGCAATTATATTAGTTTAGTGTTGTGGAAAATATGGTGTTGTTTCATCTTTGAGCTACAAGAACGAATTTATTCGACAGTATTCATCCCAATAACTATTTTGTAGTTTTTCATATTTGCCAATGAATACTTTTTTTATGTTCTGGTTCTCACGAAAAGGGACCTGTAATGTTCAGAGAACATCGTGAGAACCAAGGGAAAGAAGGTAGGAGTTGGTGTTCTTCTTGAGTTTCTTGAGATGGTATGCCTCGGGAACACCTCCCTAGCAATGAGTTTCAAAGTCTCGATGTTTATTGGATGAACGAGTCTTTGGAAAGGGGCGTTCTGCAGGTCTTCAAAGTGACCACGAAGAGGTGTGAAGACTGAACTTGAGGGGTTAATCTCGAAGAGACTGCTAATGTAGGAACAATTGTTGATATTTCAGAAGAGCATCGCCCATGAAAATATCTATAAAATAAAGATGAATCGCCAACTTTTCTACGGTGTTCCAGAGAAGTGAGCGAGTTTGTAAGCGAGGCATCACCGACGAGACGAATTGGCCTTTTTTGGACAGAATCCAATAGTTTCAGGATATTTTAAGGTGCCATACTCCAAATATGGGAACAGTATTCCAGGACAGGTCGGATCTGTGCCTTATAGACCATAAGCAGCTGACTGGAAGTGAAATAGCTCTTGTCTCGAAACAGATATCCAAGTTTTTGGAATGCACTTTCGGCAATGGACCTCACGTGATTTTCCCAAGAAAGGTTATTGCTGATAGTAACGCCAAACATCGAAATGGACTGAATTATGTTGGGCACAGTGAGATCGGCTTTTCTATAGAAAATAAATGCTTGTGTTTTGTTTGCATTGAATTCTACCAAGTTATTAGATCCCCACTCGAGAATTGTTGCTAAGTCCATGTTTATTTTGTTAACATTTCTTCCTCGTTCATTTCTGGTTTGACGGGCCGATATAGGAGCCCTGGAAGAGAAAGCGGTATGGAGGGTACTATCATCCGCGAAGCTGTGTATAGGACATGAAGTTGCTTCCAACAAATCGTTGATGTGAAGTAGAAATAGTGTTGGTGCTAAAATTGATCCCTGCGGAACACCAGCATTTATGAGTAGAGTATCAGATGAAACTCCATCGACCACTACATGGAGAGACCTGTTTGAGAGAAAACTAGCAAGCAGAGAACACAGCTGAGGGGGCAAACCATAAGATGGAAGCTTGGCGAGGAGTCCTTGGTGCCAAACTCGATCAAATGCCTTGGAAATATCTAATGCCACGGCTAGTTTCTCCATATTTTTCAATAGATAGCTGCCATTAATGTGAGACGTAAGAGAGCAGCCAACCAGTTGATCTCTGAAGACGAAAGCTTGATCACGTTCCAACTTTGTCAAGAACATCTCGAAAATGAAATTGTTTCTCTTCAACTAGGTATGTGGGATGACGCAAATTCAACTGATTCCTGATAAAATGTACGTATCAACCATTAGTGAAAAAATAATGGGAATTAGAATTCATTGAAGAGCAAGGCTAGCTAGCCTAACTGTTCGTTATATATATATAAGGAGGGACCAACGTTCATCTACGTGAAAGACCTACATATTATGTATAATATCAATTTCTAATCTGCCAAAAAACTCACTTATTCGAAATGCACCAGAACGAATAAAAATCATTGGGTCACCAGTTCTGTTCAGAAGATCTCGCAGGAGAGGTATTACAAATAGTCAATAAATACCTTTCAACAAAAGCTACACCAATCCTATTTGGAGTGGGAGTTACAGGGCCGAATTACAGACTCACAGAACACCTTGGTAACACCCCAACCATCTTTCAAGCAGAAGTACATGCTATAGAGAATATGTGCCCAGGAGTACCTCGAAAGGTACACCCGAAGGACATAAACCTATCTATCAGATAGCCAAGCAGCACTAGAAGCTCTAAAGTCATACACTTGTGAGTCTAAGCTAATCCCTGAGACAACTGGCAGCGAACAACCAAGTAACTTTGATGTGGGTGCCAGGTCATAAGGGAGTTGAAGACAACGAGGAAGCAGACTGCCTTGCCAAAGAAGGGGCAAATACACAATTTCCCGGCCCAGAACCCTTCTGTGGACTCTCCAAAGCCCACTTGAAATAAGAGGTTCGACGTTGGGAAGCGCATGAAATGAAATCTTACTGGAATAAAGTTCCATCAGGACAAAGAGAAGCGAAAAGGCTATAAGAGGTTCAAGTTCCTAGAATGGGCCTTATTGAAGCCTTCCGATGTCAGGAACCTAGCTCCCAGGAAACTGATGAACTTTGCACGTAGTCTCGGAATCCCGGGCACCACAAAAGATATGATAGGTCGAGGTGCTTGAGAGGCTGCACAGCCTTAACGACTCCCCCTACAATCTACAATCTAAATCCTATTTCATCTCCCTTGTTATCGTTGTTGCCCATGCTATATTTTTATATCTAGTATAGGTTTTGTTTTATATAATGTTCATTTTAATGCCTTATTCTATTATAACTTGTCTTCTCCTAATGAATTTATCAATGATATGTCTCGTTTGATTCACATTGAGCAGACTCACTAAAGTCGTCTTAAAAAAGGTATCCTCTCTGAAGATCACCTCGAAAACTCTCATTCCGGGTATCAACTTCATGAAGAAGAAAAAAATGGAATATTTGATGCTCGTCTGTTTTGGCAACATCAAAGAAATGCCACTATATGTTTTATTCATGGCTCACTATGCACCAATTAACTAATTGAAGACAGAATAAAAATGTTTCCTTCTTCCTAACAAGCTTCTCCGAACATCATAGATGTACCATGTACCGGTTACTAAAACCAATGTTGTTTATAAGTTGCCCAACAATATTGGGCTCAAAATTCTCAATAAGCTGCCAACAAAAATAAAAACTTCTTCATTTTTATATTCCTTCCAGAAAAACTTGAAAATATTTTTAACGGACAATTGTTTTTGTAGTGTTGGCGAATTTTTTGATACCTAGTATTAGTTTTTTGTATTTTGGTATTGTGACAAGTCCTATAAATGTAATGTAATTGTCTAAAAGGATAATACATGTATCTATCTATCTATCTTAGTGGTTTTATTCTTAGTTTCAGTTATTCAGGCATTGGCCAAGTCATTATTGTTTACAGTACATATCGCTTCCAAAAGGACTTCTCGCTATTCATTTTTGGATCCAAACTCGAATGAAGCCCTTCTAGTACATTTCTCCGAGTCAGTCAAAGTTTCCCTACATTCACGTTGCATCTGATCTTTGAACGGATATGTAGTTTCACGTCTCTAAAGTGATGTTTCATCCACAATAGCTTCATTAGTCACCAGAAAGTCCCGCAATCAGGTACTCTAATCATCTTTCCAGATCTACAACGATTAGGGATTATTCGCCATCTGAAGAGATGATGAATAGAAAGTGTTAACACCATACAGGAGAGTTATTCATTTCTATACGCTTTTAGAAATAACGAAACTATAATTCACGAAGAAATGTTGTTTTCGGTTTGTGTTCGAAATGTGACTGATGGTGGATTTCATATTTTTATTATATCTATTGATTACAATTCAATAGTTCGATCATTTATTATAACAGAATTTTCATCAGTGTGAGGATCAGAAACTCGCTATCTGTCATACTTTTTTCCAATAAGCATGGCGACTTATTTTATTGGATTTTGTAAAAGCCAATGGCCTTCTGATTGCTCTCATAATTGATTCAAATCCAAATTACGTATAGATGCATAGCTTGTTCAGTTTCTCATGATAATAAAAGATATAGACTGGTGTGAAAAATGGAAAAGCCATAAATTGGACAAATATTTTCGAAAGAAAATAGTCTATCCAATTAAAATATCAAACATAGTTTGAAATTAATGGCAAGTACCATGCAGAATATTGAATTATATCTGCGACGAGCATAAAAAAATGTTTGTCCAATTTATGGCTTTTCCATTTTTCATTTATTAGCTTAGTCGAGCTCTCAGCCACTGCCAAGTTCTGGAACTTGGGAGCTTTATTACTGGAGTGTTTCTTTCTTCTGCCGCATGATGTCGCCACATCCAATTGTCTCTTGGAACGCGGCTCAGTGCGGTCAAATAGACGCGACGAAAATGCATTGGGACAGGCAACGCTTCGAGTGGAGATCTTACGGTCTCTACTCGGATAACTACCCTGCACTGATGAGGGCCAATAAGCCCGAAACCGGTCTGTAGGTTGTTAAGCGTGCCTGTCTAGAATTGAATTTTTCAAGTCTCAGGAAGAAAGAAACATTTGCGATCTGCATTCACAGTGTGAATCGTTGCATGGACTACGAGCATCAGTTATAATTCAATGTTCTGCGTGGTAGGAAAGTAGTTGTTTTCATTCAAAACTCAAAACACGAAATAATGTACGTACGAATTACAACTTGTTGTTGGTATTTCAACTTTTTCGCTGTATCTCGATGGACACATTATTATCATCCATATCTTAAACTTTCAGTCCTTACCTACCAACAGTTCATCTACGATAAGCAAATATATCGTACTCGACTATTGGACCTTGGTATAGGTACTCTTTCATTCGAATCATTGATAAAAAGAATTATATTACATGATATAGAGTTGTTTCACTCGATCAGTATTACAGTTGAAGGAACATTATCAACGAGAAACTATCATGCTGCTAAATAAGTCACATATTTTTGTCTTTGTCGCTCTAGTCAGCTACTGGACAACAACTTCTGATGCTGCTGCTGCTAAAGAGCTAGTCAAAGGTGGTGAGTGTATTCAATACAGTTGTTTTGTATAATAAATGCATTCCATAAATTTGCATCATACTGTATGTTCCCAGAATGTTTGATTACCTAATTGAAGTCATTGTGAATAACATTTCCTGCTTTGCCAACATCTTCTCAATATTTTTATGCGGTTTGGAGCCATTTTCATCATGCCAAAATATTGTGAAGGTGTCATGTCCTTCCGAAATATTATTCAAATCTAATTCATTGATTCAAATCGAGGAGAGTGTTGGTCCCAGAACTGAACCCTGAGGTACAACCCTCTTTTAACCTTCATTTGGTACGACAATCTGCCTTCAAGAGATATCCAGATAAATATGACCCAAACCATTGGATAGCTACATCTACATCATGATGGATAAATCATGTTCAACCTAGACTCTTTTTTTTTGTGAATGTGTGTCATCTCTATATATTATCATGTCTCGTGATTCAGAACCAGGAACATGATTCAAATAACGGTTGAGGAACTGATTTCTTCAAGAAAACTTTCTGCAACCAAACATCAATAATATTTATTATCATTACTGTAGAGAGTCTTGCTAGTCAATAATGCGACATTTCCACAAAGAGATGTCTTTAATATCGAATAAAATGTACTTTCACATACTTCATCTTACATATCGACATAATCTCATCAAACTCTAACCTAAGACTCCACGATTTCCGCCGTCTGTCGAATACAAGTCTGTTTTACGTCAAGTCAAACTAGGTGGCGTTGAGGCGCCAAATTCAAATAAAAATAGGGTTATGAACACATTACATAATTTTAAGTTCATTATTTTTTATTCATCTACAGGTCTGATCTGATGCTGGTCATTTCTAATGCTGATCTCTTGATTTTTATAGACGCTTTCCATGATGCGTCCGAATATTTTGATCCATGTACTTCCCGTTGTTTGGTGATTGCAACATGCCAGAACAAGAACCCAGAACCATATACAGGACCGTGCATCGACTTATGCGTGCCACGTTGGTTGTGCAGAGAAGAATTAGTGAGGGAGACAATTTCTGGAAAATGTATCTACGCTGAAGATTGTCCAGAAAATTGAGCAACTCCTCAACTTCAGTGCAATATTCAGACTTCAAATGTCAAAATGAAGATACATGTAATTTAATAATATGAGGAAATAGTTTTATTTTCAAACATTGGACTTGATCAATATTGATGATAGAAAGAGAGTGTGAGTATTATAGAGTAATGCATGAATTCAATAACTCATCGTTACTTCCAATTTCTTGGGCAAGTGGACTAGAATTTTTCCAGAAGCAGGACATTTGAGTTATCACAAAAATATCAGAGTGTTACATTTTTTTGAACAGGATAGCCTGTATAATCAAATGATTTATTTTCAGATAGCATTGATTTTCACAACACTCGTATGAAACTAAACATCAAAATTCATAATAGAAAGTAGCATTTTCTTCTAATTGTTTCAAGAGATTTGATTCAGGAGTCATTGAGGTTGCCTAGATATTTATTCACATTGTGGTAACATATTTCGGAAGAATATTTATTTCCACCTGTTTATGAAACTCTTTATAAGAGCGTGGTAGTTTGAAGACATTTTTCCAGTAGGTATAGAATATGGAATTTTTTATTCACGTTGTTGAAATGAGACATGTTATTGTTGTACTCGTTGTGACTGCTTATCTTAACTTTAATCTTTTTATTTGGCATCATATTGGACTTTCACGAATAATATTAGCACTTTTCATTCGCCTTTCACGATGTATAAAATGATATACTTGACCATCTTAGGTGATCCATAACTATACTTCCCAACTTTACAACCTTCCTAGATGGCCCTGGCAAATGAAACTTGTCGAAATAATAATTTATTTGAAATATTCGAATTTGTATATGATAAGAATCATAACATGTTATACATAATTCAAATTGGAATGGAAAGTGCTACTATTATTCGTAAAAAAGACCGATCAAGACGAAATACTAGTAAGTATAAGTTGAAGCTATTACGGAATCATTGCATGTGATTTACATCAACAACTAATAGATATACTAGTATTATGTTCACTCAAGTAACATTGACTAAGTTTCCTGTGAAGCAGTGCTTAATATTTCGAATCTTTATTTTTATATGTATATCATAAGCCTCCAACAACTTACTTGAGTGAATACATAGAATTGAGAAACTAAAATTCTACAGTGAAAATTTCCACAAATCTATTGAATCATTTGATGTCAGGTTAATGCATATGACTTCTGGTTTCTTATGTGTAGTACTATTTTTTTGTCTTGTTCGCTTATTTTTTGTTTCTTGGTATCTAGATATCAATCCTTCAGACTCTCAACGATAACCAGCCGAGGGGGACCTTAGTTTCCCGACTTCCTTACTCATACAAGTCTCAATGAGACTTCGAGGGTTGCTTTGCAACCAAGGTGGATATAGGATGGTGAAACAGCTCTTCAATTGTTTCTGCGAAAAACTTGTAGACCGTTTGAGAAGGTAGTAATACTTCAGCTACTTGAATGAAGATGGCGGTAAGATCGATTATCGAAGAAGATTTCTGTTGCTTACGTATTTCTGTGGTTCGCATTTGACAGACGTGACTTGAAACGACATTAAACAATATATTTTCTATAAATCTGGAATGAATATTGATATTTTGACTCTTCTCAGTCATTTTTTATCTAGAACAGATCAAACTTATAGAAAGATGACAAAAGCACAGTTTCTGTTTTACCGACACAAGGTATGTCGCCATCTCTGTTAATTTCAGGAAATATTACTACGGTATGAAATCAAGTAGGCAAAGGTCTACAGTTTATTCTAGTGCTTGTTAATAGGAAGCTGTTTCACCATCATATATCCACCTTGTTTGCAACTAAGTTGGCGATTAAAAAACACTTCTCAAAACACTTTTCTGTGATAGCTTCGCGAAATACACCATATTCTTCTTCATCATCCATTGCCAAAGACACAAACTGTCAGAGTAAACCAGATTTGGTCCCAACCTTTCAGACACACGACCTGAAAATGCAACCCCACATTTTTGTCACCCCATTCGGATACATAAAGAGGATTCCATCTGACATATCGCGACATTCGCTGTCAAAAAAAAAAACACAACTCACCTCTACGGGTTTGATGTGAAGAGAGTCGAAAGCCTCGGCTTTCGAAACTATGTTCCTTAATCTGATTGGCTTTCTGTGCAGTCCTGACGTGCTGTGGATCACAGGACAGCAGTTCTCATTGGGGTTTATGGCCGGATGGATGTGATTGATGTTTATGATCGACATATTGTGGGGTTGGTGCACCACGTTTTATGACATATTTTGTTTTTACTGAAATTGTTTTGTTGGATATTGTTCCGCGGTGGTAACAGTTTGGAGGGTTATTTCGATCTGTGCACCTTTTCTACCGTGATGTTCATCCTGTTTCAGTTAGCACGGTGTTGGGAATTGGCCTGAAAAAATCGAAAAACGTTCATCAAAGACATGCCGATTGTTTCAAACATCGAACAGTTGGTATATTCGAACGATTCAAATACAAAACTACTTATATTCAAGATATTATATGACATGAGAGGAAAAAATTGGAAAATATTATATTATGATAAAAGTTTTATAAGACGCTATTTTGTCGCACGCGTTGTTAGGTGTATGACGAGCGAAGCGAGGAGTGCTCCAAGTGAACAAGTGCGACAATGTGTCTTATAAAACGTGTCATCTTATGCAATTTTCTCTATTTTGAATTAATTTGAAGAAAGAAATGGATTTAATATCTATAAATAACAAACATCTTCGATTGGTAACAATTATGACATTGAAATAATTAAAATCTGACGCACAAACGTAAAGCCCAGTTTACAGTTGAGCGATTTTGATTATTGCAATACCAGTGGTGAAAAATTCAATGTTATTATTGTTTTTATTGATCGATTCAAATCAAATTACACTCTGAATTAAAATTTACTAATTGAAACATTAAGTTTTTCACAGCTAATATCACCAAACCCAAACCGCTCAGAAGTAAACTGGGCCTAACTCTTCTGACTTTCATTTGACAGTTCTATTGTACCAATCTCCGAATAATAAAAAATGCATATCGAAATAGAGGCTATTTCGATACGCATTTGCGTTGCACAATGACTTCATTATACAACCAAAATAGAAAAAAGATGTTTACAATCTATCAGCTCTCAGATAATCGCATTCAACTACTTCAACTTCCTAGTATCATATATCATAACAAGTGTGGAAAGTGGGATATTTCGGACGTTGCTACGAGTTTTTTATTTCGCTGGAATCAATTTCAGGGATGTAATTTGAGGTCTCGATTCGATATCACTGTCTATACAGGGTCACTCACGGTCGATGGTACCTTAGACGTTTACGGAGAACGGGACGTAGGATTATTCTAAAAATTTGGTCCCGTTCTCCGTTAACGTCTAAGGTACCATCGACCGTGAGTGACCCTGTATAAGTTTTTTTTAATAGATGAGGCCGATACTCGATGAAAATCCATAATTGAACACTAAACTACATTACATCCTACAATAGTTGAGTATTCATATATTTCCATAGTTCTGGTGCTTGAAAACTTCGATAATTTCTAATCAAATGAAGCAGCAATTTCAAATTTTATCAATCATCTTCTATCCCTAGTAATCACGCAACCAGGAATACAGCAGTATACGTATTGACCTCGGTATCAACATCGACCGATAAATATATAAGTTAATGCGTTCACCTCGAATGTAAAGTTCTAATTATCTTGTGGTTTTTTATTTCAATCGACAATGACGATCATTAGTAGAAAAATAGGTTTGCATAGCTACGATTTGAGAAACACTTCTATGGCTCTAACAAGAGTCTTCATGAATATGAAGAGGCAAACATCTTTTTTTTTTGTGGTTTGGCATCATCGATGATGATAAACATAGAGTCAACCAATTAAAAGAAGAACAGAGGAAATATATTATGTGCATTCTTGGATGGATAAACTGTCAGTGAACTTAATTTATTGAATACATTCAAAATGTCAGTGATAACTTCATTCAAGGGGAATCGAGAATAAACACACCAAGTGAATCAACGCAACTTTGTTAACTTTCCAATCGTGAAAACGCGAGTAGATTTCAAATATGCAAAAGGTGTAAAAAGGAAAAGTAACTATATTTATTTATAGAATTATCCTGATCTACTCTAGAACGAATGGATTTCAGAGCAAACTCCGACGAATACAACACCTGCGTGTCATCATTTTTATTATACATTTCACAATCGAGTGTTGAGTGGTGCTAATTCCGATCATAGTAGTGAAAATGACACGGATGTGGTGAAGTAGAACGATTCTATAACATAAAATCATAAGAAACACCAAATTGTTGAAATTTATTGTTCTCAATGGAGCTATCATTGACGTTAACGAATAAAAAACACCTGTTATATTAAATTAACACCAAGTTACACCACGTCATATCACGATGGAATCGAGGCAATGTAAGAATAATCTTATTAAGTATTGCATCCAGAAAACACCCGATTTGATATAAATCGATAAAAATATTGTATGTGAGCATGTGAATGGTGTGAATTTCATGCGTTCACCTGTTCGATCTTAGAACCTTGGAACTGTTGCCAATAGGTGGCACTGACTTCCTTCCCACCGTACCTGATTTCAAAATTGGGCTAGATATATTAGATGATTTTGATACAGATTAGTATCAATTAGCCTAGTCCCTAGTACTACTGATCAGGATAAATGAGCCAAAACAGAACGTTATCATCGAATTGACGTGTTGATTCTGCTAAATTCAGTACGTGTTGGTGTTACTGAAAACTGGGTTTGATTATTAAAAACACCTATGGGAAAGGTCACATAACACGACCTACAGTAGTGAATAATATGCCAGTGCTTACTGACACTAAAACAATCAGGACCAGGGGACACCAGACGGTGTTAGTTTGGTGTAATTTTTTTTTCACTGTGTATTCTTGAGTTTGACTGACTTGACAAGTTCTATACATTGTGGAATGTTTTCTGAGAATGAATGAAAGGAATGAAATTTCGAACTAGAGATCTAATCTTATCCAAAATCTAACAATAAATTTAAATATGTAGAAAATGTATACAGGATAATCAAAAATGTCACACTGATAATTATGAAACCCATCATTGTGGAACCCCTATACATGGGGATACCTATCCAAGTTTATTTCAATCCAATTCAGTTTATTTCCTTCAAATGACAAATGACAAATTTGTATAGGAATTGTCAAGAAATACTTAATGCTAAGGAAACAAACATATAAGATAAGATACAATGAAAAATAAAAACATACCAAAGAAATACATTGAATGAAAATACAGCTATTTCTGTGAATTTACTTATGATGGTCATATAAAAACTCGTCAAGAGTATACAAACATTTATCAAGCAGAAAAGATTTTAGACTTATTTTGAATGTTATTTGGTCATTTTTTGGATTTTATTTCTTTCGGTAGACGATTGAAGATTTTTGGCCCAAGGAAATTTGGAGAATTTTGACTAATCTTATACTTAGCCATTCTGGTGTGAATAAAATGTTTTCGACGAGTATTAATTTTATGGATATCACTGTTGAGTATGAAGGCATTTCTGTTGATATAAATGTATACTGACAATTCATAAATGAATAGGCTGATAACAGTGAGAATCTTATTATGATTGTGAAAAAGTGTTCTGCATTAGCTTTGATTTGAAGAGAATGAACTATCGTGAATATGATAATGGGGTTTCATACTTTGAATTCACACTGTATATACCTACATTCTTTTATCTGGGTGCTATAAATACTGAATACTGACTTGTTAGCGGACGTATATGTAACCATAGCTAATAGAAATCGAATTATCACAATGATCCTCATGAAATTCAGGTCAAGTTTCACTAGATGAATAATGCATTGTCTATCAATGAGTGAACCTGAATACGTTCTTCAATCAAGTACCTATAGCATCGAGAACATTTCGGAATTGATTATTTGGAATACACACGATGAAACGTCTTGAGACACGTTCCATCTTGTCGGTATGATCTACATTCAACATTTTTCACGACGAACAAACGAAATGAATCCAGTATTTCAGTCATTCGGTGTATCTAAAATGGATGGATTCGAACTTTTCCTAATGACAGTTGCAGTTGATTTTTCAGTGGAAGTATATTGCCTCTTGATACTCTATTTGCGAGGTACCTATATCATTGTATTGAAAAAAACAGACTAAATAACCGACCTTGTATATCTTATAGTAACACTGCAGTATACCATGCGAGAAGTACAAGCATATTATATCCACATGTGCTACATAAATAAGGGTAATGAAATATATTTGTTCTTCTTTGCAGGATCTCACTGGTTCTTCTGAAAGATATTGTTGTTTTCTCTTCTATAAGGACCCATCCATTTCTGGATGATATTGCGTATGAAATGGCTTCTGAGAGCCTGATGATCAATATCATACCTCATCCTTAATAGTCACAATTTAGTTTGGGAACAACTGATGACGGCAAACTAATTGTTTTCATTCCACGTTTGCTGAAAGCTGTTACATGACTGATACTGCTACGTTCCTTTATGTTGGAAATTATAGTCATGGTAGAGGAGTGAGGATATTATTTAATCGTTTCCTCGAAGAAGAACCTTCGGATTCCATAGGGTCAGGTGAATATAATTCTGAGTGCGGCCCTGGTGAGCTTCATGTTTTATAATACCTTCATCTTATATTGTCACACCTGAAAGATTTTGGGGAAACAAAATAATTATTCAGTTATGGTGAATAAAACATTATTTCATCCATTGAAGAGATACAGGAAGAGTAGTTTGTTTTTTGTTAAAAAATTTTGTGAATTTCTATATAGACGATCGTGTTTCGCATCGTCAACTACTAAATAAACCACACGCTTTGGTATTTCTAAAAACATATAACTGATTCTCAATTCATACCTAGTAATCGTAGTCTTTAGCTTCACCACTTCCTCAGGTGTCCCTCAAGGATCAAACCATGGACCGTTACTATTTCTTATTTTCATAAATGATATCACTGATCATATTTGATCTCATATATTTCTTTTGGCTGATGATATGAAAAAAAGGGTTTTCTCATAGTATTTATCCCGCCAGAGGCTATAACTACGAGTTCAATTCGATATCACTGAAAAAACATCGTGAAACGAGGGACTAGTGGTTCATTTATAAAATTATATACAAAGGCCAAAGACTAGTGAGGCTATCGCCAAGGAAAGGAAAGACTTGAAAGTGGTAACGGGACTTCTCACTGAACACTTCCCTCTGAGGTATCATCTCAAGAAGATGGGCAGAACAGAGAGTGATAGTTGCCGCTACTGCGAGAACTTTGCTGAAACAGCAGCGAATGTCAATCGCTTTCCTGCAAGAGGCTGCTTGAGAAGCTGCATAGCAGTAACGATCATCCCTGCAATCTCTATTGAACAAATAACTATTCTACTATCTCGTCTTACTCGATCCATAAGGATTGGCAGTATTGGCACAGCCGAAGCACATCTGCATGATAAAAGTTGATGCATTCGTTATAGTTTCAGCTTTATATGTTTTTTATGGTATTTTATAATTGATTGGGTTGTAATATTCATTTTATGAATTTCAGCCCGCGGATATGCAAATGTTCATTCCAATATTCCACAGTTTTATGCCTGATATCATTACGAGTAATGTCCACTGATTGGGCGTATATAATAGATTTTCATTCAATAATAACATCAGTGACAGATAACTCCGGTCTCTGAGTTCTAAAATCACGATTGCAATATATATTTGGTCCAGTACCTGTGAATACTGAATAATTTTTAATTTTCCACATATTATAAAGAGGATATTCATAAAATCAGAGGTGAGCTGTTAATAATTACCTATTTCATCAAAAGTTTCATACCTACAAAGTCCAATAACTATTTCCTCTACCAATATCCGTCTTCTTCCTTCCATGATATTCCATGAACATTACAGATTATTCTCAGAGGTGATATTTTCACTGAAGATGACAACCTAGTTATCGAAATACGTATTTGGTTCTTCTCAAATATTTTCTGGTTTTTGGGTTATATTTTAATTTTTTGTATGACAGCATGAAAAAAAAACTCGCACCTCATCCTTCAGGGTTCCTGAGAGATAATGCAGAGGAGAGAGGCGCAGGAAAGAGAGGCTAACGAGGGAGGGGAAAGTCCGTCTGACATCTCTGAAGTAGGTCCTTTTGTTTGTTTAATTTCTCGGCGAGCTTATATCTCATAGAATTTGAGGGGTTCTTACTGAATGTGTACAAATGAGACACAAAATACAAATCCACGTTCATTCTGAGTTTATTTTCAATGTTCGCAATAGCAGGATATCAGTGATTGATAATTGCATGATAATTTGTATTATTATGCTGCACACCTCACTAGTTGATAAGATGTTAAATTAATTTTGAATAGGCCGAGCGGATTTGTCCTATATGTGAGGTGGTAAGCTACAGATGTTATTAGGGTAAGGTTTTACAGGCGGATGAATAACAACGGCATTGAATAATTTGATATAAATATAAAGTATTTATTCAACACATATCTGTGGTTATCTACTGACATACAGGAATATTATCAATATCAATATTATATTCACTCCTGAAAGAACCATATTAATTTAAGAACAACCCTGGCTCCTATCCGACAAACGACATCCTCTGTTATGAATGGTATTATTCCCTACCATGTGCCTTTTAAATTACTTTTGGTTCAATGATCTGAAATCTTTCTCTACGGCTGTTTATAGAGGGATTCAGGGCAACTTGCAAATCATGTATTTGACTGACTGTTGTGAACTGAGGAGACTTTCAACTGGACAAGTTACTTTTACAAACACTGTTGAGCTTCACTATCAGCCTGGAGACTAACTATTGCAATGTCTATCGAAAACTTGCAAAAATGTACAAAGTATGTTCTGATGTCTGTCGACAAAGAAACCACTACTTAAAAGTCCGTCAGCTTCAAAACAAACCGTGGTGACCACGGTATTACTGAACTCGACTCATTCGAGTCATGTTTGTGACTGTGTTCGATGATGATTATCTGCGGATTATTTATAGTTATATAATCAAACCAATTTCATCACAATCAAGTATCGTTCATTGTTTTCATTGATATTATTACCCCGCGTTACTTACTCATACAATGCACGAGGTGATACGCCACTGTCGGCTGCCACGAAGGCACCAAGGTGTAAAAAGTAGTACGAAGCTGCTGACAACGCTAGAGACGAATTTTCGATTTCACGATCTTCGTACGCTGATATTTTTCACTCGTGATTTTCTCTCTCTCGAAACGTGCTCCAGAACTTATATTTATTCATCAAGTGCCCAACAACCTGTGTCTTGACTAGAGAAAGGAGAGTGGTCATCAAGCTTCAAAGAACTGCCGACAATAACAAATACCGGTAAGTCTCTCCTGCATTGTCGTCAACCGCGATTTCATCAAAGTTGGATAAATGAATCAAAATATACAGTCCATTGCTCAATCTCGTACATTTAATGATCCTTCTCAACGGATTTGAAGATTTTGATGAAATTGGTTTTGGTTATGGCAGTAATTAGGTTGTTTTGAGGTTTTTTTTGAATATACAACTTTTTATTCATTCCTGAAATCTCCTGAAGTCGCTTCATAGCGCTTGTTCAAATTCTGAACGCGGAGAACCGTACGCGCAGTGTGCCCACGCATCTAGGAGTGACTATCGCCTGCCTGTGCTATATCGCGCGAAATCAAATTCAAGGAAATCTTGCTCTCGCTCTCACTGTTATTCTCACAATAACTATTTTCAGTATTTCCTCATTTTTTCTGTTTTTTCAAAAGCGCTCCCAATTATCACCTTCGTGAATTCGTTTTACCAAGTTCCTCTTAGAAGTTTACAATAATATATAAAATTGTATTCACGCTCTCATATTAAAATATACTGTACCTGCCATTGTAGGAAATTTTCATTTTCTTTTCGTAGTCTCACTGTCTCAGTGTGCTGGCGCTGTGAGTTTTTGCGTTCACAAATTATTGTCAGTGGCGTCCTCAATTATTCATACATTTTGATTTGCATTTGATCATATCTATTTTTGTTTTGTATTATCGGATTCCACAATGTCAACAACGGCGACGAAAATTAAACATCACACTGCTCAAAGGCAAATGGAAATTGTAAAACTCAACGAACTCAAAAGGGTTGCTGATAATGCTATTTTAGATCAGACAGTTCATGAAAATTTCAAGTGCAGGTACAGATTCATTGACGTTATTCATGAAAACTTTGAAAAGGTCAACACCTCTTTGCTGAATTTACTCACCACTCAAGACGGAGTTGATATACAGGAGCCTAATCAGACTTTAATTGAGTTTGAGAATGATTTCTATCACATAATGACTGTTTATAAATCTCTGTTTGGTGATGATTCTCAACAAAATCCGTCGCCTGAACCGACTCTCACTCACAATAATGTAAGACTTCCGAAAATGGAACTACCTATATTCGATGGAGACGTCAAGGGTTGGCAAACCTTTATAGACATGTTCGACTCTATCATTCACCTCAATGATAAGCTCTCCAATATTGAAAAATTCAATTATCTCATTAGTTCACTGAAAGGATCCCCCCTACAATTGGTCAAATGCACCCCCTTGGCAAGCCAAAATTATTTAATTGCATATAACGCTCTCAAAAATCGTTACCAAAATACTCGACTCATTGCTACATCTCATTGGCATTCAATTATCAATACAAAAAAGATAACTAACCCAGAAAACTCTTATTCGTTGCGACATCTATTGGATACATTCAATGAAAATATTGCTGTCCTTGAAAGCATGAATTTTCCCACAAGTAAATGGGATTTTATTTTGTTCAATTTATTATTTGATCGCTTAGACTCGGTGACAGCTACTCGATTTGAACTGGAACATTCCACTTTAATTGATGGGGAATATTATAAAACATTAGTAATTTTTTTGAATAAACAGTGCTCAGCGTTGGATACAGTGAGCTATTCTAAATCATCTGCTAAACCAATGGATGTAATGAAAAGTAATTTCTCGACGAATAAACCTCAATTTTCCAAATTCAAATCCACTTCAACATTCGTTGTGAACTCAAATCAGAAACTAACCTGTCAGGTTTGCCAAAGGGAGCACTTGATTTACAATTGTCCTAACTTCATTTCTAAAACTCCTGAAGAACGTTATGATTTGGTCAGAAGAAACAAGTGGTGCACCAATTGCTTGGGATCAAAGCATGATTCTAATAATTGCACCTCCAAGGGTTTTTGTCGACTTTGCACCTCTCCTCGGAAACACCACACTCTACTACATTTTCCAAATAATCCTCGTACCGGAAATAATCTTTCCAACTCGAGAACTAATATTCCCAATCCAGCTCACACTAGTTCTCAAGAAACACCGCCCTCTCAATCTAATCTTGAAAATTTGAATCGCTCCAATACTAACTCGTTGACAATTAATTTAGCTAGTAGTAATCCGGGCACAATTCTTCTTTCTACTGCTATTGTAGATGTGTTGGACAGCCAAGGTACCTACCAACCTGTCAGAGTCCTTCTCGATAGTGGCAGTCAGAGCCATTTCGTATCTACCAAATGTTGCACTAAACTTGGTCTTTCTCGTAATCGTCTCTCCTTGGATATACGAGGTGTTGGAAAAATTAGCACCCATGCAACTCACGGGGTCACTTGTAACCTCAAACCTAGAAATAAAAGTGAACCGAATTTCACTCTAGATTTTATAATTCTACCTCAAATATGCTCTGATCTTCCGGCAATTACTATGTCGGCAGAAATTTTCTCTGAATTCTCTAATCTCGAATTGGCAGATCCAACGTTCAACATATCACAACCAGTTGATATGCTGTTAGGTGCCGATATGTTTGCCTATATCTTGAAAGGCTCGTTTCGCCATCAAGATTTCAATAATCCTTCGGATAATCCTATTGCTCTTGATACCTCATTCGGTTGGATTATAATGGGGAAGGTGAAATCGACTCCTCAAACTCACTCTCTAGCTGTAGCCATTGATTCTCGTCTCGAAAAATCCCTGAATAGATTTTGGGAACTCGAACAAGTTCCCTCAGCCCCTACCTTCACTCCCGAAGAAACACAAGCAGAAATGTTGTACCAAACTACTGTGGACCGTGATAACTCTGGAAAATTTGTTGTCTCTTTACCATTCAAAGATGATCTGCCAACTTTTCCAGATTCGAGGGATATTGCATTGAGGCGCTTCCTCTCCCTCGAACGGAGACTGATAAAAGATCAAAATCTTTATAGGCAATATTCTGATATCATGAGAGATTATCTCGAATCAAAATACATGGAAGTCATATCGGATATTACTCCAACTCCTTCATCCTACTATATACCACATCATTGTGTGTTGAAACCTGAAAACACTACTACGAAATTACGCGTAGTCTTTGATGCATCTTCACGATGCTCGAACAACCTTTCTCTTAACGATACCCTCTTGATTGGTCCCAAATTACAACCAGATATTTGCTCTGTTCTATGTAAATTTAGACTCCATCCAATTTGCTTCACAGCTGATATAAAGAAAATGTATAACCAAATTTTAGTAAAGGACGTACACAGAGACTTTCAGAGAATACTCTGGCGATTTTCCAGTTCCGATCCTGTTCAAGATTTCCGTTTAAATACCGTGACTTTCGGTGTAAGTAGTTCTCCCTTTTTGGCTATCCGAACCATCCAAGAATTGGCCAATACTTATTGCCATCAATTTCCTATAGCTTGTAATATCCTGAAAAATGATGTTTTCGTTGACGATATTGTCACTGGATGTTCTTCAATTGATGAAGCAAAACAATTACAAGCGGATTTGATCGCCGTACTGAAAATGGCTGGTTTTGAGCTTCGCAAGTGGGCAAGTAATGATGATAACTTGATATCTCACCTTCCTCCAGAAATGCTGAAAATGGATCCACTCCATTTGGATCTTGAGAACATTTCTACTCTTAAAATTCTCGGCTTGCAGTGGAATGCTAGACAGGATTATTTCTCATACCAAGTTGAACCCCTAAATAAACCATGCACCAAGAGAACTATACTCTCCGAACTGTCTAGAGTGTATGATCCTCTAGGATTTCTGACTCCCATCACGTTACATCTCAAGGTTCTCCTTCAGGTGCTTTGGTCAGCCGGTGTCGAATGGGATAGCACACCTCCCGAAAATGTAGTTATACAATGGGACAATTTCAAGAAATATTTGCCCAGTTTGTCAACTCTCCAGATACCACGTCGAATTTCTTCCTCCACTTCTAGATCTTTTGAAATATGTGGTTTCTGTGATGCTTCAAAAAAGGCTTACGCGGCCGTTGTATATCTACGAACCCAAGAAAATGGTAGTTTTATGACCCACCTCTTATATGCCAAATCTCGAGTAGCGCCACTCAAAACTATCTCAATTCCACGTCTTGAGCTTTGTGGAGCTCTTCTTCTGGCAGGCCTCTTGAATTTCATTCAGAACACATTCCAAAATAATTTCGATATTACCAGAATTTCAGCCTTCTCTGACTCCATGATAGTTTTAAAATGGTTGCATACCTCTCCTCACGAATTGACAACATTTGTGTCCAATCGGGTGTCTCAAATTCAGGAAAAGGATCCCCCTTCTTTATGGTGCCATGTCAAATCTCCAGACAATCCTGCTGATCCAGCTTCTCGAGGTCTTCTGCCTCATGAGCTCATCTCCTGTTCCCAATGGTGGGCGGGGCCTCATTGGCTTCGACTACCAAGAGAATTGTGGCCTGAAAACGGCGGAATAAATGATTTTTCGAATATTCCTGATGAAGAGCTACGCCAGAACAGTGTTCTTACATCAATTGTGGAAGAAAATCCTCTTATATCCCTTTTGAATCACCATAGCTCTCTCGCAAAAATTCAGCGAATTATCTGTTATGTGATGAGGTTTATATTTCATCAAATTCCCTCCATGAAATACTCACCAATTTCCCCTCCTGAAAAATCAGGTCCTGTCTCTATGTTTGAAATGGAAGAAGCTCTTAGGATTCTGATGAAACTCACTCAGCAAACATCATTTGCCCATGAAATATCTCTTCTCAAACATAAAAAACCGCTACCAAAATTCCTGCGAAAACTGACTCCATTCGTTGATGAAAAAGGAATTTTGAGAGTAGGTGGTCGTTTAACTCTTTCGAATTTGTCATTCGATCAAAAACATCCCGCACTCTTACCCAGTAATCACAGATTCACAGACTTGGTTATTTTATACACCCATTCTCAGTATCTTCATCCAGGCTACCAGACACTACATTTTCTCCTTGCTCAGCGATATTGGATACTTGCCTCAAAAAGGACAATTCGTCGAGTAATTGCAAGTTGTCTCAAATGTTTTCGACTTCATCCAAAATCTCCACAACCACCAATGGGCAATCTCCCAACCTCACGTATAGCTCAAGTCAAGCCATTTTCTCAAGTGGGAGTGGATTTTTGTGGACCTTTTAAAATCACCATGTCTAAAATTCGTGGCGCTAAAGTGCTGAAATCATATATTTGTGTATTTTGTTGCATGGCAACTAAAGCCATTCATCTTGAGCTCACTTCTGATATGTCAACTGACACATTTCTTGCAGCTCTTCGACGTCTTGTGGCTCGAAGAGGTACCGTGACAGACTTGTTTTGTGATAATGGCACAAATCTGGTTGGAGCCAGTAATGAACTCGAAAAATATATGATACATGCTTCTGATCAACAGGGCATTCGCTTTCATTTTATTCCTCCCGCTAGCCCTAACTTTGGAGGTATCTGGGAAGCTGGGGTGAAGTCGGTAAAAACCCATCTTCTTCGAGTTGTAGGTGATCAAACTCTCACATATGAAGAGCTGTATACCACTCTAGTACAAATAGAGGCCATTTTGAATTCCAGGCCATTGTGTGCCTTGAGCTCAGATCCCAACGATGATTCAGTGCTCTCTCCTGGTCATTTTCTGACATTAGAGCCCCTGAATTCTGTACCAGAACCCCAAATAGGAAACCTCGTGCTCGGACGCTTATCCCGCTGGCAACTGGTCCAACGACTCCAACAAGACTTTTGGAGACGCTGGCACCAAGAGTATTTGCATACCTTGATGCAAAGAAGTAAATGGACCGAACCCTCGACTCCTATCGAATTAGGAACAATTGTTCTTTTGAAGGACGACTTATCTTCTCCTCTCAGATGGCCTCGCGGACGGATTAGTCAACTCCATATCGGTGCTGATGGCGTAACTCGCGTGGTTACTGTTAGAACTGCAAAAGGGTTGTTGAAAAGACCTGTCACAAAGGTCTGTCCACTGCCCAATTGTTAATGTTTTGATTAAATTTCTTTTTTTTTTTTTTTTCTCTTAGTATTTCAATTTTTATTAGTTCAATATTATTTATCATAAATTCAATTATACTTCTTAACTAAGGTTATCTAATTATTAGTATTAAATTTCACGATTCTCTACGTCCTATAGTCTAAAATGTACCATTTTGGTGGGCGGTATGTTCGATGATGATTATCTGCGGATTATTTATAGTTATATAATCAAACCAATTTCATCACAATCAAGTATCGTTCATTGTTTTCATTGATATTATTACCCCGCGTTACCTACTCATACAATGCACGAGGTGATACGCCACTGTCGGCTGCCACGAAGGCACCAAGGTGTAAAAAGTAGTACGAAGCTGCTGACAACGCTAGAGACGAATTTTCGATTTCACGATCTTCGTACGCTGATATTTTTCACTCGTGATTTTCTCTCTCTCGAAACGTGCTCCAGAACTTATATTTATTCATCAAGTGCCCAACAACCTGTGTCTTGACTAGAGAAAGGAGAGTGGTCATCAAGCTTCAAAGAACTGCCGACAATAACAAATACCGGTAAGTCTCTCCTGCATTGTCGTCAACCGCGATTTCATCAAAGTTGGATAAATGAATCAAAATATACAGTCCATTGCTCAATCTCGTACAGACTGCTTTAACCTAACTTGTTTTTCTCATTGATAACAGTGATATGTCTTCAATTTTTTTTATCGGCGCCTGTTTGGTTTATTTGCTTATGAATTCTTGGTTTTATCATTCTAGTTGATAAAAGAAGTAGACCAGTAATTTATATTTTCGGCGCCTTTGAGATTCATCTGTTTATGACTTCATATTAAGCCGCGCCGCCTACATTAATTTTTCTTTGGATTAGTTTATCTGTATTTGACATTTGATCTTTGATTACTTTTTACAATCATGATACTTTATTTTCGTGCCCAGCACATTATAAGGAGTATCGAAATCGTTTTTTTCTACACCTGGTCAACAAATTTGCTGTTTACTATTTCAAATCTCCGCTCGTGGGCGAAAATATTGAAGAAATGATCTGCTTAGCTTATTTTCTCTATGCATTGTAGATTCGCTTAAAATTTCGAGTTTCCCAAGTCAAACAACTACCTGTTCCAAGTATGGAAAATAAGGCGCTCCATCGTGACGTTGATGGATCTGAAGTTGATAGAAATTAATTGTGTAAACCAAGCAAGTTGATGGAATAATTAAATGCTGTGTGCGAGGAGATTGAAGTTTTGTTATACATATTTTGAATTCATCTTCTTCCGGCTAAAATTTCGTTGCAGCTACCCAATTAATCGAAGGATTATCAATTCTGTAGGTGCTCTAGAGCTGATGTGATAATGTTGATCGATTTTTGAGACCTAAATATAAAAGTTTCACCATTGAAATCAGTCAATACTTTCTGTAATGATAAATCAAGCAATATATAAAAAATTATACGTGAGCTGTCTCTGGAATACTGATGTAGATTTCGTAAGAAAATGTGGGAATGTTCATCAAAAAATATTATTTCACAGGTGAAGTAGATAAAAAGTCTACAGTGAGAATAAATGATAGATATATTTGGGATGGAAATATGTTTCAAAAGTAAATGAAACCTTCGTCAATGAAAATTGTATGAATCATAAGAACTGGAACAATATTTTAAAGACTACTAGGTAAGGTCCCCACTCTCTAACTCACACAAGATTAACCAGTACATTTTCGAGGGATGGTAAATAAACTAGAATAGAGGTTGGAAAAATAAAAAGGAATACTTTTACTTTACTGCTGTCCAGATTGATACCAAAGAAACTGAATACTCTTAACTCATCGGGACAATGATTCTAAAGATAGGTACAGAGTAACCCCAGAAATCTTTTCAAATGACTCCAATAATACGTTCAAGCAAAATGTAATCAATACTCATGCCTAATCACTGACTGGAATTATACCTTTTCATAGCAAGAATCGTCAAAATTCAAATATATCCGACTGAAAAGTACCTGCCGTAGTGCACTCTAGTTTCCAAATAAAGAGGTTGATGATATATTATAATTCCATAACGATATTGAGATCGGTTATACCTAACAACAGCTCACCAGTTTCCAAATTTTATCATAGTAACACAAATAACTTCGATTCATGAACTGACTGATGACATTTGTGACCACGGCTCAAAGAGCAGTAACTGCAAAATAAAAAGCCATTAATTGAAGGGTATCAATTAATAAAAACGAAGCATATCACGAACAATACAAATTAAAGCACAAACACTGTATTTTGAAAATGGAAACCCTGTTTCTGGAGTGTTTCTTTCTTCCACCGCATGGTGTCGCTAATTCCAACTATCTCTTGGAACGCGAATCAGTGCGGTCAAATAGACGCGACGAAAATGCATTGGAACAGGCAACGCTTCGAGTGGAGATCTCAAGTTATCTACTCGGTTAACTACCCTGCACTGATGAGGGCCAATAAGCCCGAAACCAGTCTGTAGGTTGTTAATCGTGCCTGTCTCGAATTGAATTTTTCAAGTCTCAGGAAGAAAGAAACATTTGCGATCTGCATTCGCAGTGTGAATCGTTGCATGGACTACGAGCAGATATAATTCAATGTTCTGCGTGGTATTAGCCTGGACAGTAGTTGTTTGCTACTTGTTTTCTATTAGTCATTACTGTGTATCAAGAAATGGATGAGACGTGAAATGTATTTTCTTTCCATTTAGAGCTGTAACTGTTCTCCATAATGATAAATTTCTTGGACGTGATGGTTTAATCATTGACGTATACAGGGTGGATCGAATTTGAGGCATAACATGGGGATCTCATTATCCATATAAGATTAACGGGGTATAGGTTAGATCGTGTCAAAGTTGCATAATTCTATACTGAATCAAATGCAGAAATATGCAATTTTGTTACAATTCAACCGACTCTGTATCTCACGTGATCCCCACTTTTGGTCTCAAAGTTGGTCCATCCTGTAGTGCTTCTCCTTAAGAAAAAATCATTAGTATAATGAAGTTTTACCCATTCAAAAACTTTAAATCACTGATTATATGATTCGTTGAAGTTTCTGTATTGTCATGAATGAATCAATTCTTCAGAATATCCAATGAAGATATTATAATAGAGAATAGAGAAGTATCTGTCGCATTTCAAACTTCAAATTCGGCAGTTTCCATTCAGCCTGAGGAAGTATGCTCGAAATGATTAAATTATACATCATCCATTGGTGAACTTTGATGGAATCATCTGAAAAGGTATTGTCCTACAGAATAGACTTTCCATAGCTTTATGCTTTCATAACGCGCCATTCTCGATGTATAAAGATGGGGTTGAAGCCTTTTCGTATGTCGTCCTCCAGAAATCATTAGTTGGTTCCACTAAGATTTCCTCAAGAATAATCGTCATGAGTGACAAAAGATTTAAGTACTCCAAAAATTGGATAAACTATTCACTTGTGCCCGTTTTTGAGTACCTAATCATAGTTTTTATGAGAAAAATAACTAACTTCTTCATTTGTCAAATTCTAATGCATTCATATCATTCCATAATAGTATAGAAAAATAAATTATACAAGTTCAAAAACAAGATAAAATCAACTATACTGAGCAAATCTTAAACAGAAACGTTAGTCAATTCTGGTAGTGGAAACTGAAGAGATTTCAGCCCAACTTGCATTGTGAACATTCGAACTAATTCGTTGAACGCTTCGTCAGATATAAAAGACCCCAAGTGGAAGCTCTGAGCCGTTATATCATCATTGTTCGATGAGTTGGCACTCAAGTTTTTGAATGTGAGTCTAGCTTTGATCTATCAGATCACGCAATCCCGCACTCTTCACTTGCCGAAAGTTCGTAATAGTATGAGAGCTGGTAGACATTTTTCAATTCAATTCAAATGTACTTTATATTGTCGAAAAAAAGTATTCTTATTGACAAAGCATGTCTGAAAAATTGAAGTAAGGATGAACAACCCGAGTATAAAAAACTTAAATTTAACAGAAGGTAGTAAGTAATATGCTTTCAAAAGTAGAAGTTCTTTCACACATTTTCAGAATACTTTTGAATCTGTCATACTCTTCATTTCAGCTGGTAGATGATTAAAGATCTTCCTACATCTCTTAAAGACTATGGAATATTTGATTGCCATTACGTTGCCATTTTTCAGGGTGTTGTGTATCTTTTCGCAAGGAAAATAGTTTTTCTCTTCAGGATCAGATATAATTTTCATTTTAGATTTTCTTTTTGATGAACGATGGTCTACAATATTCCAAACGTTGTTGAGGCACTCTGAAATATTGACTGTTGAAATCATTAGAAAGCGAAATATTTTGTGCAGAAAATATTGTCTTGAAGATACAGAATTCAGAAACATTGAGGAGCCAGATCGTTTACAAGGTCAAAAACCTTGCCAGTTGCTTGCGAATTTGTTCTTTAATAAAATCGAAAGATGTACCTGGAACTGAGGTTTTTGCAACGGACCCAGAAGTAGTTCATGTTCCAAAATAAGCTCGTGAACGTTCGACATTTCTCTCAACGATAAAATAATAGTTTATTATGATACAAGTTTTATAAGACGCTATTTTGTCGCAGGCGTTGTTTGGAGTACGACGAGCGAAGCGATGAGTGCTCCAAGTGAACAAGTGCGACAATGTGTCTTATAAAACGTGTGTTATATGCAATTTTTTCTATTTTGAATTGATTTGAAGAAAAAAATTGATTCAATATCGATAATTTAGAGAAACATCTTCGATTGGTAACAATGATGACATTGAAATAATTAAAATCTGACTCAGAATCGTAAAGCCCAGTTTACAGTTGAGCGATTTCGATTATTGCAATACCAGCAGTAACAAATTTAATGTTGTTATTGTTTCTATTGGTCAATTTAAATCAAATTACCCTCTGAATTGAAATTTACCAATAAAAACATTGAGTTTTTCACTGCTAATATCACCAAATCCAAATCGCTCAGAAGTAAACTGGGCCTAACTCTTCTGACTTTCATTTGACAGTTCGATTGTACCATCAATCTCCGAATAATAAAAAATGCGTATCGAAATAAAATGACTTCATTATACAACCAAACATAGAAAAAAGTATATCATTTAACGAACGTATAATGATGGCTATTACCCACCAAGATGAAGAGGTGCAATAATCTATCATATTCTCTACTTTATCCAAAATTATGTCAACAACTTTGGAAGTCTAAAATGTCGTGCGCACGCAAAAATCAACCACTATTATCTAACCTATTCAGGTAAATAATCAGCAAAAAATTCCCAAGATTTTTGAATTGGGCATAAAAAGTTAGGTATATTTTTGATCACAGAGGGTTTGGAAAATATTCGCAAAGAACCTTCATCTCGGACTCATCTCCAAATGGCTATAGGTTGAAAATAAATTTATGAAATTTTCTCAAAAATATCATGTTTTGTTCTGGTTAATCGAAAAAAATATTCCTTATTAGGACTTACTAAGGTGTCATTCGAATCATCTCACGAAGACGAACAATTGCCTATCGAAACAATCGCGCGCGAAACTTCCGAACTCACTCGCTTCGCGAAGTTTCCCCGGAAAAAAAAAACTGGCCCAACGTGCTCCCCACCTGCTACGCGCTCCGGACTCTACCGGAGTCTGCCGTCGCGGCGCGTTCTCTCAACTCCCGAACGCTCTCCCCCCCCCACCACTCCGCGCGCAACTCTGAACTTCGCGCCTCCCCTTTTCGCGCTCCTGCCACCTGTTGATCGACCGTCGAGTGGGCGTGGGCGGAAGACGCGCTTTTGTTTTTGGGCGCCGCGCCAGAGAATTGAGGCTTGCTCACGGTTTATGGAGAGACGGTTGTGTCTGGTAACTGCTGCAGGGTAGGGGGAAATACGTCATCAGATACGTCACAAGAATGCTGTAAATGGCACATTCTACTATTTCTACCATAGTGTTTTTGTTCACTTGTGCAATATTTTATATGATTTCGACTGCTTTGAGGGCTGATTTCGTATTGTTACACTATCATGGCATGGATGTTATTCAATTCATTCTGATTTTTGATCCTCTCTCGCTCTGTGACAGGTAAACAGTAAACAAGTAGGATTGAGTATAATGTAAACAACAATGGGCTTTCATATTGTTTCATATTCAAGATGACTGGAACTATTCAAAGTCTTGTAACAAAGGTTGTAACGTGCAGAAGGAATCGGATAAAACAAAGTAGGACAGAAATGATTTTCCCAAAAATGATAAAATAGGAGAATATTAGGTTAGGTTTCAAAAAACGACAGGTGAGTTCTGTTTGTGCCTTCATCAAGCAAAGGACCTAAACATAGAAATAATACTGATGTGGGTACCAAGCCATTCGGGAATAAAAGGAAATGAAATAGCAGATGAAGCGGCAACAGAAGGAAGAAATATGCAGAACTGCAACATGAATAGATTACATTTCACAGATATATTAAATCAAATTAAAGACGACTGTTGGAAACAATGGAAAAATATCTACAGACATATGGGGACGATAAAAGGAAGGAATTATCTTGAAATTTTAGAAGAACCGACAAAAACACCATGTTTTCACAATATAAAATATAAGACAAGGGGACAAATAACCACAATGTGTAGAATGAGAACGGGTCACTGCTTAACACCTCAACATTTGTACAAAATCAAAATAAAAGACAACCCTAACTGTGAGTGCGGAGAATTTGGAGACCTTAATCATTTAATTCTTGGATGCACTAGAAAAGAACGAGAAAATAATGAACTATACAAAAAATTAGTGAAAATTATAAAAGGTCCAATAAACATGAATGATGTCCTTAGGAAACCCACAACCGAATTAAGTAGAATTATAGTAAATCACCTAGCAGAAAATTTGAATGCATGGCTTAGCATGACATATACCGCCAATAATCAGCAATGCTTGCTTCCATGCTTTCACAGGTGTTAATGAAATGTATAATTAAAAGCAACAAACGTCTCTTTCAGAAACCCTACCAAATCCTTCACACCCGGCGCAACCCCCTGTGAAAGTTCTGGATACGCCACAGAACGAGAAGAGTCTTAAATTAACCTTTGTATAACCTATATCCCCCCCAAAAAACTTGAAGGGCATGGGCTAGATCCCAGATGCACCACCGGTGCGCTCTTCAAGAACAAAAAAAAAAGAAAGGAGAAACAAAACTTGGCTGGATGTCCTTATGGGACAAGAGGCCAATAAAGAAGAAGAAGAAGAAGAGTTCTCTTTGTAATAAGATAATAACATGTTTATACTTTTTTTTCTTTTAGCTGTTGCCATATTATATTCACCTCGATTTTCACCTATGGAACCTGACAAAACAACAACTGGAAGAAGTTTGAAGAACAAAAATGAAAGGATCTTATAGGTACAAAGTTGATATTTTATCACTCAAGGAAGATTTATGAGCAGCTATAACAGACTTCAAGGATTACCAGGACACAGACAGAGGCCCCTTTTCAACTTTTTTCGTATTATTATATGATATTCTGTTACATATATTCCTTTGTTCATATACCTAAGTACCTATTAAATTCTGATGTACCATATACTTTATTATGTGCACAACTATTAAATAAATATTGTGGAGATGACAAATACTTATTTTCCTTTACAATTGATGTAGAAAATGTTGCCACAATCCGATAGGTAGGTAGGTAAATTGAATTGATGATCTTTGTTTCTTTTCATTCTACTGTTCAAATATTCATTTTTCAATGTTTCATTCCATCTGCCCAAATGAAGGGCATCCCTAGGATGATTATATTAATCATATTTGATGGTACCTCTCTTGTATAAACGATTTGTTTTTAACGCATCACATGCCTAATTGAAGAGTTAGCACACTTGAAGCCTTTCTAACAGATAACTGAATGCATCAGATGGGAATTGATCTTGTATAATTCAATGCATAAAAGCTTGTAGACAATTCTTTTTCACTGGACATGATGATTTCCATCTAAAAACAACCGCCTACTTGTGTTCCAAAGTCTACATGAAAAAACCTAAAAGCTGTGCATTTCAAAGGCGACTCTAGCAAAACATCAAGTGTGCTACATTTTTGGATTGGAAATTTTAAGTTTTAAAGTCGAAATATGCAGGAATATACAGGTTGTCCTATTTAAAAAAATATGTTTTCTTTAATAATTGTTTGATATATGATTTGAAAAAATAAATGACCTGACTGCTTTGGGAATGTTTTCAAAGAAAAAAAAAGAATTTTTGACAGGAAAA
Source organism: Chrysomela aeneicollis (assembly GCA_029955515.1). Lineage (NCBI taxonomy): Eukaryota > Metazoa > Arthropoda > Insecta > Coleoptera > Chrysomelidae > Chrysomela > Chrysomela aeneicollis. The sequence continues at coordinate 128,884 of JARUHQ010000026.1, read as the reverse complement.
AAGTTACAGCAACTTTTCGAATATGCACATTTTCGAAAAACATGCTGTAACTCAGAAACGGTGATAGATTTTGATATGCGGTTTTCACCATTAAGTTTCTCACTGAAATTGACCCTCAGACTCAGCCATCAGTTTTCATATATCTCGTCTGGAAACAGGAATTTCCCTTCAAAAGTGTCCAATTTGGCCCACCCTGTACAATATCACAATCAATCATACACTGATGAGATAAATCATGGATGGAAATGTATACTTCTTCTGATTCGAAAAGGTTTGTTGGTCTATAGTGTTCATTCCAACCACAAATGGCATATGCAATGATCAATATGTGGTTTTCATATACTCATTCATGAAATTCACTACATTTATTGAACCTTTATGGAATGTTGCAGTCACCTCAATTATGTAACATTACATTTGCAATATACATAGATTTTGTACCTATTATCTGCTTCAAGTAAACTTTGCTGTATGTTCAATTATATACCATTACATTTGCAATATTACTGAACGTTCGTTTCAGTAATTGCTGATACCTTAATGAACAGTAATTTTGAATAGATGAATTCATAAATGAATACTAAACTAATGTAGAACACTTCTACCCTAGTTGTAGGGTATGTATGTAGAACACTTCTACCCTAGTTTCAGTAATTGCTGATACCTTAATGAACAGTAATTTTGAATAGATGAATTCATAAATGAATACTAAACTAATGTAGAACACTTCTACCCTAGTTGTAGGGTATGTATGTAGAACACTTCTACCCTAGTTTCAGTAATTGCTGATACCTTAATGAACAGTAATTTTGAATAGATGAATTCATAAATGAATACTAAACTAATGTAGAACACTTCTACCCTAGTTGTAGGGTATGTATGTAGAACACTTCTACCCTAGTTTCAGTAATTGCTGATACCTTAATGAACAGTAATTTTGAATAGATGAATTCATAAATGAATACTAAACTAATGTAGAACACTTCTACCCTAGTTGAGGGTTACAACCACAACACGTATTTTGCTATACTATAGCTTCATCAGTTCAATACTCCACCTGATGAAGCTATAGTATAGCTGAACACGTGTTGTGGTTAACCCTCAATTAGTGAACATCTGGTAGTGTTCTACATTAGTTTAGTGTTCATAAACACTTAGGATACCTCACACATTTGTGAAGATGTGTGTATTATATTTTCAAGATATCGGTCCAATTATAACAGTTTTTTGTATGCCTTCCAATCTGTCTCAGTATTATCATTCATTAAACTTAGACAGGAGTATAATCCACATCCGACTATGAAAATCATTAATGTAATTAACTGAATTATTGTGTTACATTCGCAATATTATCTAGACTTTTCGAGTTCATTACATTTTCAACAGAGATACAAAAATTTAATCAGCAGGTAAGTTACAACTTCACTGTGGCATACCTAATAAATAAAGTGGGGATCATTTTCAACTATTTGTTATTTACAATATCACAATCAATCATACACTGATGAGATAAATCATGATGGTATACTTCTTCTGATTCGAAAAGTTTTAGGGGTATCCACCTCAGAACAAGAATTATTTTTCTCAGATCTAGGAGCAGCTATCATAACCAGAATGAAATGTACTTCATTTATTGAACCATTATGAAATGTTACAGTCACCACTTTGAATATTCAATTATGTAACATTACATTTGCAACAGAGATTTTGTACCTTTTATCTGCTTCATATGAAATGTTGCAGTAAACTTGCTAGAATGTTCAATTATATACCATTACATTTGTAATATTACTGAACGTCCGCTTCAGTAATTGAATAGATGAATTCATAAATGAATACTAAACTAATGTAGAACACTTCTACCCTAGTTGAGGGTTACAACCACAACACGTATTTTGCTATACTATAGCTTCATCAGTTCAATACTCCACCTGATGAAGCTATAGTATAGCTGAACACATGTTGTTGTTTGTAACCCTCAGTTAGTGAACATCTGGTAGTGTTCTACATTAGTTTAGTGTTCATAACCTCACACATTTGTGAAGATGTGTATTATATTTCCAAGATATCGCTCAATAGCAAGTGGTTATTGTTATATCAGGACAAAATTCTCATCTCAAAAACAGGTAGTATAGATTTTTTCTGCAACGAAGATTTCATCTATCCGATCAGCAACACATTTCACCCGGAAGATTTTTCTCGAAGTCATTAGTTAACCGCAGTTCGAGTTGTTTGCTCGTTTATGGTCGGAGCTGGGGTTGAATAAATGGACAGGTCATTTGTTGCCTATCCCCGAACTTCCTGGGGAAACATTCCTCATGTCCGGACCTGTTCGCAAGTGGACACGCGGACATTTAATTTCCAACAGAATTTCGGAACACACGAACAAACTTTGTCAATTTCACGAAATTAGCGATGATCAGTTTAGTTATGCAGATACTACAACATTCATTCGTACAAGATCTGGCTGTGTGATAGCTACATTCATATGTATCTCATCTGTGCAGCAAGTGCTACAACGTGTCTTACGTGTGTCATATTTTTTTTTTCTATTTTGCATCAATTTGATGTATTTTATTGAAAAAAATTGACAGTAGTTCTAACATTACAAAACTTCATTTTGACTTGAGACTTGAGAGTCACGACAATAATAACCACTTGCGACTAAAATTAAGTTAATGAGACACTGCATATATCTGATTAGATGAGAAACAACTGTCATATCATTGAACTAATATTTTGGAAACATGACATCTATCATAGTAGCTTATTTTGTCCCCATTATAAACGGATACCAATAATTCACGATTCAAAAAAAAATATTGACGATTTTAGTGATATACTGCATAATTCCCATGTTTTTGGTTATTTCTATCGAAATTTTGTAAGGTATCTCTTGAACCTATGTAATCAAGCAATAAATATCACACAGGAAAGATTGCAAGACCATTCAAGCCAATACAGTTTTATTCTAAACTACGCAACACCAATTACGTCGCACCCCGAAATTTGAATAATTTTTTTCTGCTTTGAACAATTTGAATTCTGTTTACACTGTTCGCTAGCTCAGTCCTTTAGCTATAATCTCGTACTTCTTCGATTAATAAGGTTATTTCCATAAAATTGCTACGTATGTTTTTTGGAACTGTGCAGAATTTCGGAATTTTCAAAAGGATCTCAAATGAAGAAAAACATTTTTTTTTTCAACTTTAACAGCAGAGGCATGAAGATTATTTCATTACCTTATTTGGCCATCTCCAAAAGTGTCTTCTTATCTCTTTTATTTACAGTGATCTCAAAAAATCAATTTTTTGGTTTTGCATTCATAATTTTTTCCTCTTCAACCGATTTTCAAAATCTCAAAATCATTTCCGAAGTTGTGAGACATTATCTAGTATGATTTTTCCTGGTTCCTATATATCTAACCAGACCTGGGAAAAATATCTATACATCGTAATATAGATAATTCTAGAAAAATGAGTATGAATTGAAAATTATGAATATTGAGGATGTTATAGGAACAATCATGGCTGCTGGTATCATCAAACCAGGGATTATATGAGATCAGCCTACTTCTAGAAAATATGCAACTTGAGCAGTTTGGTTGCATCAAACTAGATAATCAGATCCTCATTTCGAAAACTGTAACTAAACCTGCCTTGCACCTCTGTAGCTTCTTGGAGTGTACTTTCATCCGCAAAGCTGTAGACAGGACACCTGTATCAGGTCATTTATGTGAAGTATAAACAAAGTTGGTCCCAAAACAGATCCTTGTGGAACACCGGCGTTGTTAGTTATTCCATCATCCATCGTAAAACAAAATTCCGACTTCAAAGTCGAAAAAAAATAAGTCCGAGTTCAAAGTCGGAAATTCCGAGTTTAAAGTTGGAAAAAATATGAAAAAATCTCGGTGGCCCTTATACGCTTTCGTACTACATACATGAATCATGAATATCATCCTCTGTACACATAATTCGTTTAATCCAACTTTCTCCATATGAAACGTGAGTCCGGAAAGTCTGTACATGTTGAAAAAAATTCGCTATTCAAAATCATATTCAGAATGAGAGAAATATGGTTTTCAAATCCGGAATAATATAAACAAAAAATATGCACATCGAGGATGTGTAAATTCACTGGCTCCCACGTTCAGAGCGGAGTCTAGAGCAATTTGAAAGTCTAATTCAGGAAGCTGTGATATTCCCTGCCAGACAAAATATGCCGCGGGAAATAGATATCTCTGAGATTTGTGGAAATTTGCTTATTTAATGGGATTCTAGGAATTCTAGAGGTTGGCCGGTTTCTTACGAACGGATTTCATCGAATTGTGAAAAAATAAGAACTAGATTTCTCCAATCTGTTACTGTCAAAATTGTCTCATTCAAACAATAAAATGAATCATGATTTCCTTTTTATAGTGCATTTTCCTGAAAGCATGCTAACAATAGTTGTACGTTTCATTTCATATTAATTTTTACAGTGAATCAACTAGTTTTTTATGTTTGCCCGTGTCTGAATATTCATGAATTAATTTTTCAATCGATTGTTTCCACATATTGTCAATGAGCCCAGATAGCACGTCATGCTTCCGTTAGATTTTCGATACAATATTTCCTCTGCAGCAGAAATGTAATCAAACGGACAGAATCAAATACAGGGTGATTTCAATTGAGTAGCAACCCTGAAATATAAAAAAGTCACATACGTTGCAATAGTGTATATATCATTCTAGTGGCGGAATCATTAGAAATTTTGCATCATAGCCATACTCAGATTATGAAACAAAACAGGTAAAACATAACAATCTTCGTAGATGATGTTGCAGCATTCATGCGCGGTTCCTCTGTAAATGTTATGAAGTGATCATGATCCCCAACTTTCTTATCTTCAAGTCCGAATCTACGAATATGACTCTCTAAATTGTTCTTCTTGTATTGCAATTATATAGAATTGAACGGACAATATAGTTATATCTTCTGCTAGCCTTTTGTAATCTTCAAAAAACCATTCCATGCAGTTTTCTCTGTGCCACGCACGGAAATAATATATCAAGATTGTAAAAAGTAATCAAAGATTAAATGTCAAATACAGATGAACTAATCACGTCCAAAGAAGAATAATTACTGCAAGTGGCCTATATGAAGTCATAAACAGATGAATCTCAAAAGCGCCGAAAATATAAGTTATTGGTCAACTTCGTTCATCAACTAGAATGATAAATCCAATAATTCACAAATGTACCCAAAAAGGGGCCGATCAAAAGACATTGAAGGCATATCACTAATATCAATGAGAAAAACAAAGCCATTAATTTGAGGCTCGGTGAAATAATATTGTGCACGTGTTCTTTATCGAATTGCCGCTATGAGAGAAACAAAGGGTAGATTTTGATATAAAAATGATGACCAAAAGTAAATCGAGAGCAGTCACAAACATGACTCGAAAGAGTCAAGTTCAGTAATACCGTGGTCACCACGGTTTGTTTTGAAGCTGACGACTTTTGAGTAGCGGATTCTTTGTCGACAGACATCAGAACATACTTTGTTCAAATTGCAAGTAGTCGAAAGACATTGCTAAAAGTTAGTCTTCAGACTGACTGCGAAGCTCAACAGTTTTGTAAAAGTAACTTATACAGTTGAAAGTTTTTTCAGTTCAAACCAGTCAGTTTGAAAGTGGCGCGAATTTTAAGTATTGCATACAAAGTGAAAAGTGAACCATATACAAAATATGAAAGTTGCCCAAACCAGTCTATATAAATGCCCGTAGGAGACGATTTCAGATCATTGACCCAGAAATAATTTAAAAGGCACATGTTAGGGAAATTATGCCATTCAACTCAGAGGGTGTCGTTTGTCGGATAGATTGTAGCCAGGGTTGTATTTGAATATATTAAAGTATTTGACGTAGGATTTTCTGATTACAAAAAGGTGACTGATAAAATAGCTTTGTGTATTGAACTTGATGGGATAATTACCTGTATGATTGTAAAACCGATTTTGTATTCTTTTATGTAAATTAATATGGTTCTTTCAGGAGTACTTATAAATCTTGATAATATTTCTATATGTCAGTAGACCACCATAGATATTTTTTGAATAAATACTTCATGTTTATATCAAGTTATTCAATGCCGTTGTTATTTCATCCGCGTGTAAAACCGTACCCTAATAATATCTGTAGCTCACCAGGACATATAGGACAAATCCGCTCGGCATATTCAAAAATAATTCAACATCTTATCAACTAGTGAGGTGTGCAGCACATCTCCACTATAAGAACCGTAGGAGAGTATAACGAATTATGTGATTTCAATGTTCTCTACACTGATATTGACAGCCTGATTTATTAAATTATCGCATGAAATAATCAAAAGGGATTTTGTAGATTGGTGGATTCAGATTGCTATTCAATTTACCTCATAACGAATGAAGAATTGCAAATTTCTCAACAAATGAATTGATTCTATGTCATCTATTCAGCGGTTGAAACTTCCAGCTCTGGAAGTATGTATGAATGAATGATTCAGAAAGTTTTAGTTAATCGAAGTCAAAATTTTGAATTTAATATTTGCTTGGGACAGTCGTTTCGCTCGAGCGTTCCCAAGTTGATTAATCTTATAATTTCCTAAATTAATATTTGCGGAAACTCCGCTGGCTTACTTTATCAGCCTGTTTCATGAAATTGTGTCTACTGGATTGTTCATAATTTGAAGTTTATCTTTCGAAAGTTATTCAGCTATTTGTTCCTAACATTGAATTCTACTGTTTAATTAGTATTCAGCAGGTGTTTCTATAACCTTTTGTCGAAATTTCATGATTTTATAGATCTATTCAGATCGATTGCAGTCACGATGACTCTATGGTCTCTGTCTCTTTGTCAACCACACGTGGAAACGTGGAGAAAACCTATAAATATTCCTGAACCCGTATTGCATTGATAACCAACCTGCTGAAACCATACTTCATCATCAACATTAATATTCAGATTTCGCAGAGCTGGTATGAGTTGTTGTAGCAATGAATCCAAATACTTTCAGGAATTCGAATCGCTATCCAAGAAAAATGTACCTACGATATTGCCTTTCTGACGGAAAACCACGAATTGCAACAACAGTCCAGTAACCTTATACATCAGACCTTGCGTCGAATCCGGTAGTTATGATTTTTTGCTCATTTGTTTATGATGTTGTGACCTCGAGCACTGAATTTTGCCTGTTTCTTTGGTAAATGCTTTTTCATCGTCGTATCCTAGTGAACCCTTAAGATGTATGTGGGGCACACAGTGAACGATGATTTTAAATGATAAGCTAAGAATAATTCAAGGTGATGAATAATATATATAATGAATTAGGTGAATCAAGTCCTCGAAAAAAAAATCAGGCTCGTTTGTCTTTCAGAATCAATGTTTCCAAAATAGTATGAATTGTTTTGTTTCGTTAACTTGCGACCGTTATGTCCTCTCGTATAACTTCATCAGCTGCCTTCACTTACACGTATAGTCTTTCTGCTTGAGGATCTGTCTTCTACTATCATACATCAAAATGTCCGCTCATCCATACTTTCCATCAAACAGGCAATATTTTACTCTTCGTGGTTCGTGGTTCATTCTATCTGGTCTGGTTCATCTAGACTCTAGCTAGAGAGAACTGACGTTCCTCCAGAAATGAATAAATTACTTCCATGGCCCCATCAACTGTTGGATGCTCACGATTTTCCTTTTATACATTTCTATTGGTGGTGCCTGGTACAGTTTTGTTCGGAAAAAATCGAGGATATCTCACATCTAGGGCAACCAAATCTGTGTTCTCTTATTTCAAGCTGCTTTCAAGATTGTTGCATTGAGAGACATCTTTTCCACAGTAATGACTTTGTTTCTTTTTTCTAGCTTCTTCTTCCTTTCAGCCACGAAAAACGATTCCAGAGAAAACAGTGTTCTTGAAATTGAACTGTTCAGAGACTGATCTGGTGGCTTTTGATACCGTAATATTTGATTCTCCACGGTGAAAAACTGCTTGGGTCAATTTGAGATTATTGTATTTCACCTGACAAGATTTGTGCACATATATAATTCGCTCCCTTCGATAAGAGCTCATTCTCTCTGTTTTTGAGAGGAACACTCGACGCAATGAGTGTTTTAACACTTCTTTCCTTCACTAACCGCAAGTCTCCTTGTATGTGAAATCAAACCCGCGCTGAAATAGAGATTCGACATTCTGAAGATTTTCAATTCAAGAGATAAAGGCCCCTTTTCAAGCTATTACGAGACCTATCATAATGTTCCACAGGCTTCTTTGATTCCGATCAGTTCTACAAGAAATGTAGAGGTTTATTCGTATCGACTCATAACATGAAAGGCCAATCGATTATGGAAAATATACTCTCAAACCTCATCCAAGATCCAATGGAATACGACGATGAGAAAGCATTTTCCAAAGAAACAGGGTCAAAATTCAACCAGGACAATAAGACATTGCTGAAAATTGACAAGTTCGAAAAAATCGTTAGATTCTGAAAGGCTTCATCTTGAAAACTATTTGGTCTACAGAGATGATTTTTATCTCAAATTATAGGAAATCCTATTCTCTGATGTTATCAAAAAATTATTCTTACAGGGTGAAAATAGCAAAAAACTGTTGTGAAGTCAAAAATTTCGCTGTTTTTTTCGATTTTTGACAAGGTTGCGTTCGGTGCTCGAGGTCAAAAAACTTGGATTTTTCATTAGAATAGATGTTTGAAAAGGTAGAGAATAAGAATAATCAATAAATTAGTGTCTGAGTCTGAGGTCTGATCAATTTATTAGTCCTATTGTTACCTACCCCATAAAAACTAACTCATCAGAGTAGGTGTTATCCATATTTCAATTCACAGCTTGTATCCAGAATTCGAATGTTCGTAATAAACTTAGTCTTTATCACCAATTCTGACTAATGAAACTATATATCTTCATTTTATGAGATATTATACTATGGAACCATTCCATAGTTTTGCTTCAGTTATCACCTCTTATTGAATTTCGACAGCACATGATGGTAACGACAAATTAGATTCAGTGATGAATAGTGTAGTTTCACAGCTCGTAGATTAAGGAATATCAATTTCATGAAATGAAAGATCCAACCCATATTTATTGATACAAACAAGTTTATATGGAACCCTCGAATTTCCTGATAGATATTAAAATTGATGTTATGATGCTAAGAGTCACTTCAACAGCTTCTCCATAATGCTTAATGTTCAATTGAATTATTCGAGATAGACCACTTGAGAAGTGTGTTTGATATTCTGCCTCCATATTTTTTTCAACACTGACGCATGTTTCTTATTCGTTTCAAGATTGTAGGACATTGTGACGATGACACGCAACAGAGAAATTTGACAATGGAATTGTTATTCAATCATTTTTTCTACTTAAGATTGCAACAAGATAAAAGTAGAGTAGCCCAAAGGCGTAAGTAGTAGCTTCTCAAAACTCTGTGATTCAAATAGCAAAGGAGGTTATATTCCTCAGTATATTATCAGATATTGTTATATACTCTGAAGTCCTTTTTAATTAATAACATCGACGAAAGAAAGGGATCCACTTCCACATAATCCTCAGTATATTATCAGATATTGTTATACTCTGAAGTCCTTTTCAATTAATAACGTGGAGCAAAGAAAGGGATCCACTTCAATTTGGTAGTGTGAAGAGGTACCCATTGTGAATGTTTGACAGTTATTGGAAGGCCACAGAATCCAATATCAAACTAGAGTGACAGATTCTGGGAACATCGGAAATTTCACAGTCAAATAATGGAAGCTGGTGAAGTGCTAGATTGAAAGCGAATAAAGCCCCTGAGCTATTCTGCATGAAAAAGGCAAATAAATGTCACTCTTCACAAAAACCACAGTTTACAAGATTTGTAGACATTCTATTGAAAAAAAAAGGATTTGAAACAGTATCACATCATTAGTAATTATTGTACATGAGCAGACTACTATCTGAATCGAAATAAAGACATATCTCGTCTTCATTTTGAAATGATTATTTTATTGCATGGTTTCTATCACATGCCAGCTGATTCTCAATTGGTTTCATTAAATTTTTATTTCGGTAATTTCAAATTCATGTATGCGTTGATATGTAATTAGTTTTTGTACACACCTGAGTCAGAACCGAGTTTGTGAAAAAAATTGAGATAATATACAGGCCGTTGCCATGGATTCACTTGCTATTTCTAGATGGAAATCAAGAGGGCAAAAGGTTTTATTACAGTAGTTGATCGAATAACAAGACATTCGTATTGCCAGAAGTGTGCACCTATAATATATGCATCATTAGTATATTATGATAAAAGTTTCATAAGACGTATGTCATATACAATGTTTTAAATTTTCATAAAATTGAAATGTTTCATTAAAAAAATTGATTCGATATCGATAAATGCATTGGAACTTCAAAAATATGACGCAAAAGCGTGAAGCCCAGTTTACTGTTGAATTATTTCGATTCTTGCGATACCAGCGGTGAAAAATGCAATGTTGTTATTGTTTTTATTAGCCGATTAACATCAAATCACACTCTGAATTGAAATTCACCAATAAAAACATTGAGTTTTTCACTGCTAATATCACCAAATCCAAATCGCTCAGAAGTAAACTGTGCCTAAACTCTCCTGACTTTCATTTGACAGTTCGATTGTACCAACCTCCGAATAATGAAAAAAATGCATACCTATAGAAACACAGGCTACTTCGATACGCGATCGATGCGTTTTATAATGACTTCATTGTAGAACCAAAAGAGAAAAAAATATTATCAAAACTGAGTTTGAGGATATTGTTACCGTTACAGACTAATTTATAAAAAATATGGATTTGGAGGATATTTACGATTAACTTCTTATTCGTCTTACTTCTTCCGTTAGCTGGCACTATATATATATCGTATTTGGGTTGTTCTAGTACCTCCAAGAACTGTCATCATTATGTCATCTATCTTCATCTGATAGCTTCTAGGATATTCCATCCTTTTCTTTTCTAGATCTTTCAGGAAAAATCGAGATACTTCTTCTTCACTTTGTTGAATTTCATTTCAATATTATGTGAGTTGCGAGGTGAGTTCTTCATTCAACCATTCCGGTAGCAAATTTAAATTCAATCATTACTTTGATTACCAATCTTATTACAACTCCACCACAAACTTTTTCATTAAAAAAGACTAATTTCAACTCGCTTTCATTAGATTCAGAGTGGATCCTGGGATTTTGATGGACTAGAACACTGATGAAATCAGACACCCTGTATATACGTCTTCACAAATTGATTCCGACCGATGCATTGGCAAATCCCTGGGGAAATTACCTCTTGATACGTGTCAGGTACGCATGAAATTCATATACAACGAGTCAAAACAGATTTGTACACCAAAATGGATTCGGTAGAGATTACGGGAAGTTGAAGAGCAAACATGTGTCAGGTGAAAAATAGAACGCCTGATTGATTGGATCACAAATATTCGTGCATTCTTTCGGAAACTGGATAACAATGGAGTCTACCAGACTATGTTTGATATTTTTAATTGGATAGACCAATTCAGGCTCTTCCATTTTTCATTCATTAGCTTAGTCGAGCTATCAGCCACTTTCAAGTTCTGTAACTCGGGAGATTTGTTTCTGGAGTGTTTCTTTCTTCTGCCGCATGGTGTCGCCACTTCCAATTGTCTCTTGGAACGCGGCTCAGTACGGTGAAATAGACGCGACGAATATGCATTTGGACTGGCAACGCTTCGAATGGAGATATCACGGTCTCTACTCGGTTTACTACCCTGCACTGATGAGGGCCAGTAAGCCCGAAAAAGGTCTGTAGGTTGTTAGGCGTACCTGTCTCGATGTTAATTTGTCACGTCTTGTGAAGAAAGACACATTTTCGATCTGCATTCACAGTGTGTACTGTTGCATGGACTACGAACAGATATAATCCAATGTTCGGACTGGTATTCGCCAACTTTTCTACAGTGTTCCAGAGAAGTGAGCGAGTTTTTGAGCGAGGCATCACCAAAAAGACAAATTGCCCTTTTTTGGACAGAGTCCAATAGTTCCAGGATATATTTAGGTGTTGCACTCCAAATATTGGAACAGTATTACAGGACAGGTCGGATCTGTGTCTCATAGATCATAAGCAGCTGACTGGGATTGAAATAGCTCTTGGCTCGAAACACAAATCAAAGTTTTTGGGATGCACTTTTGGCAATGGACCTCACGTGATTTTCCCAAGAAAGGTTATTGCTGATAGTAACGCCTAGCATCAAAAAGGATGACTTCAATGGTATGGTTATTCTTGACTTAATTATGTTGGGCACAGTGAGATCGGCTTTTTTAGAGAAAACATGCTTGTGTTTTATTTCAGGTTATTAGATTCCCACTCGAGAATTGTTCCCAAGTCCATATTTATTTTGTTAACATTTCTTCCTCGTTTATTTCTGGTTTGACGGGCCGATATAGGAGCCCTGGAAGAGAAAGCGGTATATGGAGGGTACTATCATCGCAAAGCTGTGTATAGGACATGAAGTTGCTTCCAAAAAATCGTTGATATGAAGTAAAAATAGCGTTGGTGCTAAAATGGATCCCTGCGGAACACCAGCATTTATGAGTAGAGTATCAGATGAAACTCCATCGACCACTACATGGAGAGACCTGTTTGAGAGAAAACTAGCAAACAGAGAACACAACTGAGGAGGCAAACCATAAGATGGAAGCTTGGTGAGGAGTCCTGGTGCCAAACTCGATCGAATGCCTTGGAAATATCTAATGCCACTGCTGAAGTTTCTCCATATTTTTCAATAGATAGCTGCCAGAAATGTGAGACGTAAGCGAGCAGGTCACCAGTTGATCTCTGAAGACGAAAGCCATATTGCCTATAGTCGACAATCCCTAAGTGTTCCAGATATTTCATGCGCTCGATGTTGATGGCTTTTTCCATGACCTTCGAAGTTCTTGCAGTAGCGGCAACTATCACTCTCTGTTTTGCCCATCTTTTTGAGGTGATGCCTCAGAGGGCAGTGTCCAGTGAGGAGTCCCGTTACCAATTTCAAGTCTTTTTTGTCCAACTCGAGAAGCTGTTAAGCTCTCCTTGGCGAGAGGCTCACTAGCCTTTTCGCTTGTCTTTGTCCTGGCACTTTATTCCAGTGAGATTTCATTTCATCCGCATCCCAGCGTCGGAACTCTTCTCTCAAGTGGGCCTTGGAGAGTCCACAGAAGGGTTCTGAGTCGACAAATTGTGTATTTGCCCCTTCTCTGGCAAGGCAGTCTACTTCCTCGTTGCCTTTGACTCCCTTATGACCTGGCACGTACATCAATGTGACCTGATTGTTCGCTGCCAGTTGTCTTAGGGATTGTTTACAGTCCCAAGTCAGCTTACCAAGAGACGGTATAATCGTGGCGAATGCTTTGGTGTGGTGTGTTGAGCCTTCTGTATAAAAAAAACAGAATTATCGTCAACGTATATCATCCATACTCTAGGCAGGGCAATACTCGGAATCTTCTTCAACATTGTTCTAGAAGCGATCAATGAATAGTTCAGCCTTCACTTTCGAGTGATTTTACCAAATATTGTAAAGTTGGAGGAAATTTCGTTCAAATGTTCTCCGGAAGATGCTAACATAGTTAATAGTGATGAAACTGTCAGTAAATAATACCAGTCGAGAATACTCCATCAATTCAGTAAGTTTTCCCTGAGCAAATTCGAACTGGGTGAGAAATATATCACTGAACATCCGTAAGAAACATTCGGTTAATTTAAAATCCTCTTCCAGTTGAGTACATGAATCTCAAGAAGGAGAGAAGTTTCCAAATTAAATTAATTGATGCCCCTAATTACATTAGATGCATGAGCCGAACTCATCTCGGAAACTGGATATACCGGATTGCGTTTATACAAATGGCCAATTAAAATGGTTATTTATGGGAAAATATAACTTTACTACAGAGGAAATAGCACAGGGTACATGTATCACTGAGGCTCGGTAGATTTTTTGATTTTTCTCTTGAAACCTACTTAGCCTGTATCCATAGATCTTATTGCTTACGCTAGATCCGGTATCCAGGTTACTTGTTTTGTAGGTCCGGGGGGGTTGAAAGTACTAAGCCATTAATTGGTCGTTTCAGTTGTTGACCATACAAATGTGTTGTCCCACGTGACCATATTACCTGATATCTTGCAGACCCCTTTTGACCGAAAAATTACTACAGGATGCCGGATCTAGCGTAAGCAGTAAGATCTATGCCTGTATCAGATATACACAGTAAATCTTGGGCATTATTTCAATCAAATGTATTTCAGAACAAACTCCGACGAATACAACACCTGGATATAAAAGTTGTGTAATTATTATTATACATTTCACAATTGAGTGTTGAGTGATGTTCTGATCTTTGTTGAGAAGAATTACAGGAATGTGGCGATTCTGCTAAAACATAAAATCATAAGAAACACAAAATGGTTGAAATGTTATAATCTCAATGGTGCTAACATTGACGTTAACACATAAAAAATTATATAAAATTCACACTGAGTTACACCGTGTCATATAACGATGGAATCCAGTCGGTGTATATGAATCATCTAATTTGGTGGCAATAATCATTCGTTGAGTATTGCATCCTGAAAACATCAGATTTTATAAAAATCAATGAAAATATTGTATGTAGGCATGTGAATGGTGTGAATTTCATGCGCTCATCTGTTCGATCTTTGAACCTTGGAACTTTTGCCAATAGGTGGCACTTACGTCCTGCCTACCGTACTTGATTTCATTATTGGGCATGATATATCAGATGATTTTGATAAAAATCAGTATCAGTTGGCATAGGCCCTAGTGCTACTGATCAGGATTTGTCATCAACCGAATTGTCCTTTGGCGTACTATCAGCAATAATCTTTCTTGGGAAAATCACGTGAGGTCCATTGCCAAAAGTGCGTCCCAAAAATTTGGTGTTCTGTTTTGAGCCAAGAGCTATTTCACTCCCAGCCAGCTGCTTATGATCTATAAAGCACAGATACGACCTGCCCTGGAATACTGTTTCTATATTTGGAGTGCTGCACTTAAACATATCCTGAAATTATTGGATTATGTCCAAAAAAAGGTCAATTCGTCTCGTCGGTGATGCCTCGCTCACAAACTCGCCCACTTCTCTGGAACACCGTGTAAAAGTTGGCGATTTATCTCTATTTTATAGATAGATAGATAGATAGATAGATAGATAGATAGATAGATAGATAGATAGATAGATAGATAGATAGATAGATAGATAGATAGATAGATAGATAGATAGATAGATAGATAGATAGATAGATAGATAGATAGATAGATAGATAGATAGATAGATAGATAGATAGATAGATAGATAGATAGTTTATTTCATCACATTAACTACAAAATGTACAATAGTGACAAGTCAACTGACAAAGTGAGAGATATTATCATGGGCGATGCTCTATGCAACAAATTTCGGCGCAAGTCAAGCTGCAGAAAGTGCAACGGCTAGCAACAGGGGCAATATTCACGTGCCCTACTGCAGCCTTAGAGGTAATGCTAAACCTTTGCACCTATGTGTAATGAAAGAAGCAGCAATCAGTGCCTTCAGGCTGAGTCAGACAATGAACCTCAAATTAGGAAATCGGACTGGACATTTGAAGATTTTGGAAAATATTTCCCTGAAATCCATGTCCAAGCCTACAGATATCATGCCAGTTAGAAACGACTTCGAAATGCAGTTTGAAGTGGTCATAAACAACCACCAAATTTGCACAGAGAACGGACCTCAACTGGGAAGGAATGCATCAGTGTGGTATACTGATGAATCCAAGATGGATGAAAGGGCTGGAGTGGGAGTTACAGGGCCACATTTCAGGCTCTCAAAATCCCTTGGTAACACCCCAATCATCTTCCAAGCAAAAGTACATGCTATAGAGATATGTGCACAGGAGTGCCTCGAAAGGGACACTCGAAGGGCAGAAATCTATATCCTATCAGTTAGCCAAGCAGCAATAAAAGCTCTGAAGTCATACACTTGTGAGTCTAAGCTGACCTGGGACCGCAAACAATCCCTGAGACAACTGGCAGCGAACAACCAGGTCACCTTGATGTGGGTTCCAGGTCACAAGGGAGTTGAAGGCAACGAGGAAGCAGACTGTCTTGCCAAAGAAGGGGCAAATACACAATTTCCCGGCCCAGAACCCTTCTGTGGACTCTTCAAGGCCCATTTGAAAGAAGAGGTTCGACGTTGGAAGCGGATGAAATGAAATCTCACTGAAATAAAGTGCCAGGACAAAGACAAGCGAAAAGGTTAGAGAGCCTCTCGCCAAGGAAAGCTGAGCAGCTTCTCGAGTTGGACAAAAAATACTTGAAACTGGTAACGGGACTCCTCACTGGACACTGCCCTCTGAGTTATAACCTCAAAAAGATGGGTAAAACAGAGAGTGATAGTTGCCGCTACTGCGAGAACTTCGCTGAAACTGCAGAACATTTGCTTTGCGAATGCCCAGCGCTCTTCTGCAAGAAGCTCAAATTCCTGGAAGGGGCCTTTTTAGAGCCCTCCGATATCAGGAACCTAGCTCCCAGGAAACTGATAAACTTTGCACGAAGTCTCGGAATCCCAGGCCTCTTATGCACAAAAGTTCCAATAGGTCGAGATGCTTGAGAGGCTGCACAGCCTCAACGACCCCCCTACAATCTACAAATCTACAATCTGGGCGATGCTCTCCAGAAGTATCAACAATCGTTCCTATATAAGCAGTCTCTTCGAGATTAACCCGTCAAGTTCAGTCTTCAAACCCCTTCTTCGTCACTTTAGAGACCTGCAAAACGTCCCTCGTTTATCCAACAAAAACTAAATTTTGATACTTCAATTGAGGATAAGGAACGTTCATATTTCTGACAAGCTTACCTTTGCCCCAATTTAATCGAAATCGTATCTCATATAATAATTACTGAGACCCTGTATAGGACCTCAGGGGACACCATACGGTGTTAAATGCTTTTTGTTGAGATGAGTGTTGGACCTCTGACATCAGAAACGTCTCAGAAAATACGATGACAGATTTTGATTCATTGTAAAAAGTACCAGAAATACGTTCTATTTAAAAGGATCTAGTTCTCTCCGATTTTTTTTAACAATTAAAAAACTTTATTTCTGGTAATTCTTCATATATAAAAATGGTCAATTTCGCCCTAATTTTACTGACCTCGTATCTCTTTACTCTTATGATAACTGAATTCTAGTTCGGTTCTAGTTCTAGTTTGATCTAGAGTGCTACGAATGAAATATTATGTTCATTATTGTCATTATAATTATCATCACCTGAAGCTGAAAGCAATCTAATCTTCACACCTGATATTCACTGGTCATTTAAGAAAACATTGTGTGAAAGATTCAATTATATGTTATCATGATACATACGCTGTGAACAAAACAAGTGTTAAATCTAAATCACTTAGGTGCATGTTCATAGAAATCAATATAGTGATTTTGTATTAAATAAAGCATGAAACACATATGATTTTATTGTTAGTTTTAGTAAGAGCTGTCGCTTTATACTGTCATATGAAAATAAGTATTGTTGTTTTATATAACTGTTCTCAAACTTGAGCTTAACAATTGATTTCTTCGATTGATATAAAATTCTGAAAATGCAGCGGTTTGATTTAAAGCTCACGAATATTCGATCGATTTGATCAACCAATAGGCACTTATACGAATAATCCAAAGCTGCATAGACAACAGAAGTCAGTTATTCAACTCGAAAAATTGCTCGCAATCTCAACGTTTCCAAATCGAATATACTTTCGAATACATCGCTAGGATTCCGATGGAAACAATTATGGTTCATGAAAAGTTAGGAATGCGGTGGAAGAGAATAAGCTTTCTCGCAAAATAAATGAATCCAGTGACAACAAAATTGGTAGCTCTAATCGGATCATCTGATTGAGCAGCCAATTCAAGTCTGCCAAAGTGAACATAGCTGAAATATCTGCAAAACTTTGCTATTTAAACCTTGTAACGAAAATTTCGTTCCATTAGCCGTGATTGTTTCGATTTAAAAAACTTCAATCTTTACATATCTCCGATATATCGAATGATGCATCATAGAAAATTTCTGATTGCTATTCGATTGCTTCTTCTTATTTTGTTTATGAGCGATCAAGATACGGACTGATTGAAATATTCAATAGATTCTTATCCATCTTGAGTTATATTTCCCCAACCAAAACAAAATAATTGCTCCCTCAGATATTGAATATTCTTCCATTCAATTGCAATTCTGCAGAGTTAAGACCTGACAAAAAATGCGTCGATTTCGACATTTTGATTTGATATTGGCATCCAATGATGTATGATGGATACACCATAATATATCCTGAATTTTTTTATTCTACTGCTTTCTTTGTTCGTGAATCTCATTGCAATTGGTCTTGGATTTTCGTTATCATTGTCCAATCTGATGTCTTCTTCTGAATTATAAAAAGCATTTTCTATTATTCCGTGAGAGACTAACCAATACTGTTCTGTTGCCAATTATGTTGCCGGACAATACCGACAAACTTTGCTATCTCATATTTTTTTATGTTCTGGTTCTCACGAAAAAGGATATCCTGTAATGTTCAGAAAACATCATGAGAACCAAGGAAAAGAAGGTAGGAGTTGGTGTTCTTCTTGAATTTCTGGAGATCATATGCCTTGGGGAACACCTCCTTAGGCAATGAGTTCCAAAGGGACGTTTAAAAGAGACCACTAAGGGGTGTGAAGACCAAGTTTGGCGGGTTAATCTCGAAGAGACTGCTAATGTAGGAACGATATTTCAGAAGAGCGTCGCCCATCTATAAAATATCTATAAAATAGAGACAAATCGCCAACTTTTCTACGGTGTTCCAGAAAAGTGAGCGAGTTTGTAGGCGAGGAATTGCCCTTTTTTGAACAGAATCCAATAGTTTCAGGATATGTTCAGGTGCCGCACTCCAAATATGAGAACAGTATTCCAAGAAAGGTCGGATCTGTGCTTTATAGATCATAAGCAGCTTACTGAGAGTGAAATAGCTCTTGGCTCGAAACAGAAAACCAAGTTTTTGGGATGCACTTTTGGCAATGGACCTCACGTTATTTTCCCAAGAAAGGTTATTGCTGATAGTAACGCCAAGCATCGAAATGGATGACTTCAATGGTATGGTTACTCCTGACTGAATTATGTTGGGCACAGTGAGATCGGCTTTTCTAGATAAAAGATATGCTTGTGTTTTGTTTGCATTGAATTCTCCCACTCGAGAATTGTTTTTATTTTGTTAACATTTCTTCCTCGTTCATTTCTGGTTTGACGGGCCGATATAGGAGCTCTGGAAGAGAAAGCGGTATGGAGGGTACTATCATCCGCGAAGCTGTGTATAGGGAATTGATCCCTGCGGAACACCAGCATTTATGAGTAGATTATCAGATGAAACTCCATCGACCACTACATGGACCACAGACCTGTTTGAGAGAAAACTAGCAAGCAGAGAACACAGCTGAAGAGGTAAACCATAAGATGGAAGCTTGGCGAGGAATCCCTGGTGCCAAACTCGATCGAATGCCTTGGACATATCTAATGCCACTGCTAAAGTTTCTTCATATATTTTCAAATAGATAGCTGTCATAAATGTGAGACGTAAGCGAGCAGGTCACCAGTTGATCTCTGATAACACAAAAATATTATGTGTGTTTAGCCGCGTTTTCAACCAAATTAACAGGTTACTGCAGGAATCAATACAAAATTATGCATATTCGATTCTGAATGACATCTATAATTGTTTAATAAAGTGTATATATGGTTATTGTGAAAACCAATCATTAATCAAAACTGCTGCAGAAATTCACAATATATCCATCGAAAGCATGATCTGAAATGCGTTCAAATGCTCATAGCATGTCCAGGTCACAAATATAGCTCAACATACACCTACCAATAAGTATGAATAGATTATACAAAGTGGTTTTGCCAATATCAATATAACATCCTGTATCTCAGCTATGAAAGAATAAGGTAGACACGTCAATATGGGTAATTTGAAAATGTACTCTATAGGTATTGCATGTACATTTGAATCTGAAACAATCTGTATAACCTATACTCATAGGTATTGAACTTGATATTGTTTCATTCATCTCTTTGTCCAACTCAGCTGTTCAAGAAAATGGATATAATTTCATCTAAATTTTCGAGTCCAGTGAAATGGTAGGTAATCTAGAAATATATTTGGTTTTATCAATTGTCTGGACATACTATATTTTTTATCAAGTGACGCTCTCTTGAATTTGATATTTCTTCCTCTAGCCACAAATTCGAAGTCAACTAGCTGTTCTCCGGTATTAGCATTTGTTGTAAACTTTTCATAAATTTCATGTTCGATTAGAAAGTATAGGCCACAACGCAAACAGGTATCCCTAATCGCTATTTGAATACTTGTATTTTATGGTTTGAATATCCTAATTGCCTGTGGTTCTTAAAGTATAACACATTTCTCCTAATTGGAAGAAACGCATTTTTTGCTGGAAAGTCAGTGTTGAATTACGATAGTGTACAGATCAGCCCTATATTCGCGACGGTCTCACTTAACTGATGTAAGCAATTTGATCGAAGCAGCAGGTCAATGTAATACAGCTAGTTCAGCAATTTCCGTATATCCAATCGAAACACAATTATTCAAATACGATACCCAAAATTTTATTAACTCTTAGTTAACGTGAATAGGGTAGAACGATTCTAACTATAACAATGCTTTCTTCAGGTGAGTGTTATCAGTAAGCAATAAATAATTAGGTTGGAGTCTACGATTGTAAAATATACATGGTGGTCTCAGTGGCATCATCAGGTTTAGTCAAAATTCGAAAATTAGTGAAATACATCCTTCAAGGAAACAAAAGTAGGAAAGACATAAACATTGATGAGTGGACGGATACAACAAAACAATTTATTTTATGTATGACATCTACAGTATTGTGCATAAAAAAGTCGTTCATCAGTTTTAGGCTATTTTGAGTCAGGCTTGTCCCTTATCGACTTTGACGAGGATTGTCCAAATTCAAACTATTTTTTTCACAAAAGTTCCAAATCTTCTCTTATTCGTGTATTTATTATCTTTTCTTTCCTTGTCAGTCCTTTAACTCTTTTCAGGTACCTATTACGTATTAATTAATTATTTTTGCTAATAACCAAGGTTTATATACGTTAATACTAGTGTTTATATTGTCTTGTATATTTTTAGTTTTGTCTGTCTTGAGATTTGTCTTTTGTTCATGAATTTCCTATTCTTTGCATAATACAGTTTTATGGTTTTCTAGATTCTGTCATTGATTTCCGCTTCTTGTATTTCCTTATTGTCTATACTGATACTTCTGAATATTCAAACTCTTAAACTTCTTTTATTTTTATATTGTCCCTTATAATATTTATTTCTTCGTCTCCAATACTCATCGTTTCGCTTTCATATTTGTTCATTTCCATTTGTTTTCTTTTTAGTGTTTCATTCCATACTTTTATATTATCTTGTAATCGTTTTTTATTTTCAGCTATCAGTATTATGTCATCGGCAAATGCTCTTACAGCAATCTCCACTCTTTGCATATTTTTGTATCCGAAACATATTTTTTTATCACATTCCTTGATGATGTCATCCATGAAAATGCAAGTTGAAAATGCCATAAAATTGGAAGAAGTATCTGAATTGAGAGAATGACATATTATCTCGTCTTATCCAATTAAAAATCAAACATAGTTTGAATGACTCGCAAATGTTTCTTTCTTCCTAAGACGTGAAAAAGACAAGCATCGACAAGCACTATTGACAACCTACAAACCGGTTTCGGACTTATTGGCCTTCATCAGGGCAGGGTAATCATAGTGGTTGACTACTTCAACGCCGAATTTCGGTTGAAAAAAACGAAACATCAAATACATTATTTCAACGTAATATATTCATCAGTTTATGACTTCATTTTGAACCACCACGACTATCCAAATATAACGTTGATGATACCAAGTGTTTCAACGTTTCTTTTTTCCAGTGAAACTACATTTTCATAACGTGACATTGAATTTTAGGAACAAAAAACGTGTATTTAACGATAGAGAAATGGTTTCTTGCATCAAAAATTGTGTCTATTCAATGCATTGAATCAACGATAAAATGTAATATGAAACAACGAAGCAAATCAACGATAAATTGAAACGTTAAACTCATCGAACCTCAACACCTTGTGAATCCAGATGTAAAATTCTGATCGTTTTTCATGTGATTTTTTTTTTTCAGATTCATTACTTTCCCTGCAGGAGATACCGCCTGATAAATCAAACAATAAAAAGGGGCAAGACAATAAACCTCCACCCCCAGATGATTACCATATTCTGCATTTTATATTTTTCTTTCTATCATTTGGCTCCATTATACCAATGTCGTTTTTCCTGACAGCGAATGACGTAAGTACCTATACCTTACGATATTTTCTTCAGCTTTTTCTCCATTTCGAATGGAATGGAATTAAAGTCATGATTCCTGATTAGTATCGACTATGGAAATGTTTATCAAAATTGTATCGATCATCGATATTCGTAAGTACCGATCACAAACAGCTTTCGTCATATATAGTCCATTTTAGTTAAGAATACAGCGTTGAAGAGATAGGGAAGGTTTTTCCTCGCTTCTCATTGGTCTAGAAGCCAGACAAGTTTACACAATGTGAAATATTGCGACATCGCAAAAATGGAAGTGGTTAGTTGACCGGACGGCTGTGTATAAACAGTGAATAGAATCCAAACTTGACGAGATTGAAAATTTGATTCTCACACCTGGCATTTTTCATAGTCTGCCGCTACGGTTCACCAGCCACCAAATATATTATGATCATTTCGATAATTATGGTAATAACCGGTGAGCAACAATTTAGTTCACCATTATTTAACTTCTGGATACATCGAAAATTGAATAATTATGGCAAAGAACCCAGAACCAGGTCCTGATGCAATCTGCATGAGTACATATTATAGTGCCAGCGCCAGAAATAGTCATTGTGGTTAACATGTACGAAGTGTGTTTTCAGACATATAGAACAGGAAAACTCAGAAAGTTATCGCTGAGATGCAGGCTGAAGGCACTGTTGCATCCCAAGAAAGAAGCGAATCCAAAGGGATACTTCTGCAAGCATTGGATGAAGCTGAGTAACAAACTATTCTTGCAACAGTTCACGCTTTTGTTCATAGAAATGAATGAAATACATGAATTCAACTGAATATTTTATTTTCATGGATAATGCTCAATACAATTTATTAGAAGAAACCAACCAAGCATATCAAACTCAACATGGAAGAAATAAGATCGTGGAATGGGATATCAAATTATAATTTTGTATAGTGGTTTCAACATTTTTTGTGTGTAATATTGAAATTACTATTGATTTACTATTTTGAGAAAAACATTTCCACCTCTACCATTTTCATATTTGGTCCTTTGAAGCATAATCAGTCAAGTACAATGAATAATGATTTGTGTTTACATTAAAAATTCCATACTCAACATTACATCAGATTGAATATCCTTGGAATACGTCAACGAATAATTGTTCACTTATGTGCTTCTTGAAATTTCATAATAAAATTATTTTTGCAGATTTGTTAATTCACTTAGATTTAAGGCATCTTATATCCTGCAGAATATATCATTGCTACATAAATGTTCAATTATTAATTCATCACTTGACATTTTCATGGTTCTGAAATATTTGAATTTGGCGGGTTTGCTAGTGTAAACCAGGCTACGTCCACCAGTCCCACTACTGTATTCTTAACTGAAATGGACTATAGGAGCTTCGGCGTATAACCTTCTCGAGTTTTATTTTGATTCGATCCTTCAAATTATTTGGACGATATAAAAAGAGGCACATTTTCAAATTTCAAGTTACCCGAGTTCTCCCTAGACGTCACTGACTTTTTGATATTCAAAATAAAATTGTGAACTAGTAAATCGAATACAAAGCTTCACTGTAAATTATTCCTTTCGCTTATTATAAAGACAATGCACACACAGCTTTGATAATGTTATTGAACATCAAGGCAAGAGGCCATAGACAATGAGGTGAAAAATGTTTGTACGAACTACTACTGATATTTTCAGCAGTGATTATTCACTTCCGAATTTTTGTCGTATAATTATTACGGAAATATCCTGTTCAAATGCTTGAATATCTCCATTAGCTACCATTTTGTCTAAGAACAATAATGTATATGTCGATTCAATATACCTATTAAAGGATTTTTTTATTGCAGTATTGGATGTTCAAATTCAGAGACCTCAGTTCTCTCACAAATGATGCTCGACACAGATCAACTCTGCAAAAGAACTTTTTATCGACTACCTACATAATCTATTCAGTACCCAGTGTATTCGTCAATATTCTAGCCTCGTTATATGGCCATAAAATCCATCTGAGGAAACGATTTTTGACCACGCTGTCCATCACAACTCTCTTCTACTTGATCTACACTGCTTTCATCGATGTGGATACTGATTCTTGTAAGTTTAACTATAAGTGATAAAATATCATAATATTTCGCCCCTGAAGCTGATCATTAAAGTGATATACAGGGTGTGCAAGAAAGAAATGTAATGCCCCAGGTTGGATTATACCTTCCAAACTATAGCAGCGCCCTCTCAAATGATTATCATATCTACAGGTGCGGAATTCATTATTTGATGTGTGAAATTGAATAGAAAGATGTCTGCTCTGACTTCAACAACATTCAAGTGTTCTATTAAGAAAAACATACATTTTGTAAAAAATAAAGCCAATATTTTGTTCTATTTATGTTCTGGTTCTCACGAAAAGGAATATCGCCAATTTTTCTACGGTGTTCCAGAGAAGTGAGCGAGTTTGTAAGCAACGCATCACCGAAGAGACGAATTGCCCTTTTTTGGACAGAGTCCAATAGTTCCAGGATATGTTTAGGTGTTGCACTCCAAATATTGGAACAGTATTCCAGGACAGGTCGGATCTGTGCCTTATAGATCATAAGCAGCTGACTGGGAGTGAAATAGCTCTTGGCTCGAAACAGAAATCCAAATTTTTGGAATGCACTTTTGACAATGGACCTCACGTGATTTTCCCAAGAAAGATTATTGCTGATAGTAACGCCTAGCATCGAAATGAATGACTTCAATGGTATGGTTACTCCTGATTGAATTATGTTGGGCACAGTGAGATCGGATTTTCTGGAGAAAAGACATGCTGGTGTTTTGTTTGCATTGAATCCTACCAGATTATTGGATCCCCACTCGATAATTGTTGCTAAGTCCATATTTATTTTGTTAACATTTCTTCCTCGTTTATTTCTAGTTTGACGGGCCGATATAGGAGCCCTGGAAGAGAAAGTGGTATGGAGGGTACTATCATCCGTGAAGCTGTGTATAGGACATTAAGTTGCTCCCAACCAAGGTGGATATAGGATGGTGAAACAGCTTCCTATTAGCAAGCACTAGAATAAACTGTAGACCTTTGCCTACTTGATTTCATACCGTAGTAATATTTCCTGAAATTAACAGAGATGGCGACATACCTTGTGTCGGTAGAACAGAAACTGTGCTTCTGTCATCTTTTTATCAGTTTCAATCTGTTCTGGATGAAAAATGACTGAGAAGGTTCAAATTATCAATATTCTTTCCAGATTTATCGAAAATATATTGTTTCAATGTCGTTTCAAGTTACGTCTGTCAGATGCGAACCACAGAAATACGTAAGCAACAGAAATCTTCTTCGATAATCGATCTTACCGCCATCTTCATTCAAGTAGCTGAAATATTACCACATTCTTAAACGGTCTACAAGTTTTTCGCAGAAACAATTGAAGAGCTGTTTCACCATCCATTGATGTGTGAAGTAGAAATAGTGTTGGTGCTAAAATTGATCCCTGCGGAACACCAGCATTTATGAGTAGAGTATCAGATGAAACTCCATAGACCACAACATGGAGAGATCTGTTTGAGAGAAACGTTACGTTATGCAATTTTTTATGCAAAATGAAAAAGCCATGGATTGGACGAATAATTGACAGAAAAAAGAGTGTTCTCCAAATAAAAATATCAAAAACATATCTCGGTATTGATTCAACAGAACTCTACCAAACCTACTATTGTCTTATTCTCAACAGAATTCTCAAGCGATTATGGAATAATTACAGGGTGGGTTGTTTGAAATTCGAAAGTTTGGGTCGTTTCCAGAAAAATCAGAAGTTGACTTCTCTCGAATATGTCAAAAGTGCCGTTTAGTTAGCATATCTGATGTTCCAAATTTCAGGAATATAGCAAGGAAAATAAAAGAAAAAAGGTTCGCGCTTCAGCTCGCAAAAAAAATAACAATGATTTGTATACACAAGTGCAACTTTCCCAACTTCCAAACTTTGAGTCCTCCTGGAGTAGGTGATAAGCTGCGGACTACCACTGGCACAGCTAATCCAAGAAATAGGGAAGCACTACTCATGAAGTTTACACTATTAATTTGCAAAGGTGCAAGAAGCTATTTGAGAAATTCACAATTCACCGAACCGGCGAAAACTATCAAATGGAACGCATGGAGATTATTCAAAATTTCAGCAACTTCTTCGGGGCACTCGATCAACTGAACCCTCTAACTTCGGTTCGGGCAGTATTATTGCGAGAATAGATTCGCCAAAAAAGCATACCTAGCAAGAACAGTGCAAATCGCCATTGCTTCACTTCTAGAACAGATCAAGAGATGAAACGAAATTATTTTCGATAGAGAATATTTAGCACAAGTTCAGAAAGATCATCGCAAAAAATATCATTCTCGACCTTCTTTGATCGCTAATTATCAGAAAGATAACAAGTGAAACTTTACTAGATTTCTTCATCTCTCGACTACTGCACGAAAGGAAAGAAAAATCTATAAAAATGGAAGAGATAGTTAACTTTCCAGCAATTTTCTGGAGAGGTTTTCTCTGGAAACACTGTGTAATCTCTACTTGTTTATTTTTCATTTGTATGATCGATAAGCCATTCGATTGTATTCGCTCTTTAATGATATTCCTTCAGGTAATACTGTTCGTCTTCAATAAACATAGTGGGTACCCCATAATCGGAGCCCAAAGTTTATAGTAGTAGAATCATATTAGAACTTTTTGATTGATACGATTCATCTCTTGACTCAGTTGTTTCATAATTTTTCCTACGGCCATCTATGAAAACTTCAATAATCACACTGTTTTGTTATTCAGAAAGTAGCTTATATCACCATGGTATTGTTTATTTGAAAGAAACAAGCAATAGTGTTGATATGAAAAATATCACAACGGTCGTCTGAATTGATGGAAATAATTAGGTATATTGTGAACGTATTCACTGTCAATATAAGCGTTATCGAATCGAATTCATATTATTTATTAAAATTTCTGTCTCGTTTTGAATTATAGCGAGAACTCTTCATCTATTAATTTCAATGTGTCCGATATATAACCTCTGAATTCACTTTAAAACTGAAACCTATACTCTTTGCTGGAACTATTTCGATGTTGATGACAGAGGGTCAGATCATTCAAAAGAGTACGGCTACAGTTTTATGCGCGGCTTGCTGCTTGCATCAGTTTGATATCACAGTATCACCAACGAGAAGATTCTTTGTTATCACAGATGTTTGCAAGGAATCAAGGACGCACTAACTCGAGTAACTCGTACGCGCTTGGGCACTACGTACTTCTATGGTTCTGTATTCCTGGTTGCGTGATGACTGGCGCTAGCAGGCGTATGGTGTCACGTTTATCTATGTACGCTGGTGTCAATATCAATAAAATTTTCCAAAGTAAACTAACTCAATCAATCAGTAATTCACATAATGAGGAATTGTCGGAGAAGTATTCAAATATCATCTTGAATATGGAAATAAACAGTACTTGATATCCAATCGAAAATACCTGAAATAAAAGAGACCGCTCAAGTTACATTTTTCCCGCGAAATGAAAGTATTCGGAGTCGTAGGAAAAATAGTGTACAAAACTCGTTGGAAAGTGCATTTCCTTCACTCGTTACGTTGCCGCAATCACCGCTCGTGCTAAACGACTACTCGTGTGAAATATGTCACTTTCCACACTTGATGTGTAATATACTATTTCCCTATTCATACATTTCATATCAATTGCACGATATTCTGATGAAACCTTATCGTTAACACTGAATGATTGATTGATATTTTTTCCAGGGCAACTTGGTTTCTTCATTCTCACTATGAGCGTTTCGTTTCTGAAATCTAGTAAGTAGAATTCCTACCATACGCAGGTTTTCACAATAATACATCATGAAATGTTCGAGTAGGCACCTACCTTGAAAGTGTAAAACAGAAATATCATTACATAATATTGACTGCACGGAAGGAATGCCTATATTGTCCGTGGAATATCATGCAAGCCATCAGAGGGATATTCGAAGAGTAAAGAAGTATTGGATTATTTCTTCGAATGTTCAAAGGTTACAAAAGCATCAGTTATCAGTTCCACAACTTTGGATGAATAAAAGAATTCTGATGAAGAAAAGTCGTGCTTGACATTGAACCTAGTTGTTGTGAAGCAATTCCAGCAACGGAACTCCATGATCATCCCATGACAGCATTGTTGTTCGGAATACGTGTCAGGACAAAGACAAGTTAAGATCTTCTCGAGTTGGACAAAAAAGACTCGAAACTGTTGACAGGACTCCTCACTGGATACTGCCCTCTGAGGTGTCACCTCAAAAAGATGGGTGAAACAGGAAGTGGTAGTTGCCGCTACTGCGAGAACTTCGCTGAAACTGCAGAACATTTGCTATGCGAATGCCCAGCACTCTTCAGCAAGAGTCGCAAGTTCCTGGAAGGGGCCTTCTTAGAGCCCTACTTTCCAGGAAACTAATAAACTCTGCACGAAGTCCCGGCATCCCGGGCGTCAAAAGGTCGAGGTGCTTGAGAGACTGCACAGCCTTTTAACAATCCCTTCAGTTCAATCTACAAACATGGACAGTTGTGCCTTACATCATAATATCGCAAAAAGGTGAGCAATATCTTTCTTTTCATGGTTGATGCTCATCGAAAATCATGTCCACATGAATACAAGCATAGCTATTAAAATCCACCAATAACAACCATTTACGTTTTGGCGGTGGGTTCGAAATGGTTGGTATCGATAAAGGCGGTATTGACGAAGGTTTATTGACATCAGTGAAGGCAAGGAACATTACTATTAGTAAATTTTTTAAGAAGGAAAATTTTATTGAATAAGAAAGGGAAATTTGAACGCGCTATCGCGCTATATTCATCTAATGATACTTACCTGACCTGAACGTGCTAACCTATCACTAGATCACTATTTTTCGGGATCTTTGAGGAAGGAAAATTTGATTAAAAAATGTGAGCTCCAACTACTGGGTGCCTGGTCAGATATATTTGAAACTTTTGACCAAAAAAAAAGACTTTTATGGGAAACGAAACCCTGGGCGCCAGCTTTCAAAGCTGGAATGTTACTCTGTGTCCATCTCACTTATTAAAAATAATTTGCTAGCTTGTTTTTCATCGGACTGTTGTCTCAAATCCTTCGTTATACGCAGGCGCAAATATAATAGTTCTGATTGGTGGATTTTAATAGCTATGCTTGTATTCATGTGGATATGAATTCTTGCCCTCTAGCTTGCATGAGGTGTCACAAGCAGGTGTTTCGATACAGTCAAGAGATGAAGAGCAGGTATAGACCAGACGCCAGCAAAGACTATTCGTCCATTTGTTGTCAACTTCGAGACCTACAGAACTTCTATCAGAATAATTTTTTTCTGATGCTTCCACCCCTCCCCTCCAAAATTACAATAAAAATGCCAATCTTCATTTCCTTCCCCAATATTATTCTACTATAGCTTGCACGATGTTCCACAATCATTATAGGTTTTTCTTTCGTGCAGGGAAAAGATAATGAAAAACATTCGGAACATATCATCGATTCACTTCATTTGTAGTCGTTGACGCTCTCTTCCAAATCAGCAATATGGCGCTGACATCAAGATTTCCTCCAATTTACATAAAAACAGGCATGTACGGCGGTATGACTGCGATGCTATTCAGTTCCATCCTCCAGATCTTCTGTCTCTGGTTGGGAGGTTCTCCCACACACGTGGCACGCATTTATTTCTACATAGGTGAGTTTCATCCGAATTTATTATTATTATTACTACACATTTATAAGGTAGTTTGGTCCCTATTTATCACATCTATTACATCTTCGATTTGTAACAATGATGACATTGAAATATTAAAAATCTGATGCACAAACGTGAAGCCCAGTTTACTGTTGGGCGATATCGATTTTTGCGATACCAGCGGTGGAAAATGTATTGTTATTATTTTCATTGGTCAATTTAAATCAAATCACACTCTGAATCAAAATATACCAATAAAAACATTGAATTTTTCACTTCTAATATCACCAAATCCAAATCGCTCAGAAGTAAACTGTGCCTAACTTAATAATAATAATAATAGAGGCTATTTCGACACGCATTTGCGTTCCGTAATGACCTCATTATAGAACCAAAATAGAAAAGAGACCTTTCGAGGCATTTTGGTCATTCAGTCTGATGTCATGAATCTGAAATAGATAATAGAAAAAAGGTACCTATATGTATGTCACAGCAAAGAATAGTACATTATGTTACAAGTTTTATAAGACGCTATTTTGTCGCACGCGTTGTTTGGAGTACGACGAGCGAATCGAGGAGTGCTCCAAGTGAAAAAGTGCGACAACTCGTCTCATAAAACGTGTGTCATATGCAATTTTTTCTATTTTGAATTGATTTCAAGAAAAAAATTGATTTAATATCGATAAATAACAGAAACATCTTCGATTGGCAACAATGATGACATTGAAATAATTAAAATCTGACGCACAAGCGTAGAGCCCAGTTTACAGTTGAGCGATTTTGATTAATGCAATACCAGCGGTGAGAACTTCAATGTTGTTATTGTTTTCATCGTACAATTTATATCAAATTACACTCTGAATTGAAATTTACTAATTAAAACATTGAGTTTTTCACTGCTTAATATCACCAAATCCAAATCGTTCAGAAGTGAACTGGGCCCAACTCTTCTGACTTTCATTTGACAGTTTGATTGTACCAATCTCTGAATAATAAAAAATGCGTATTGAAATAGAGGCTATTTCGACCCGCATTTGCGTTCCGTAATGACCTCATTATAGAACCAAAATAGAAAAGAGACCTTTCGAGGCATTTTGGTCATTCAGTCTGATGTCATGAATCTGAAATAGAGAATAGAAAAATGGTACCTTTATGTATGTCACGGCAAAGAAAAGTATTTTCGATGGTTCGAAATTTAATGAATTAATGTTTATTTGAATTCCGAAGTTAAAACGGTTCGAAGTAGTGAACTAGATTGGATTAGTACTTTCTAATTATGAAATCATTTGTGTGAGATATGCCTATTGCATAGGCGAATTGGATCACCAATGTATCCAGGAACCGGATGAAATTATCTACCAAGTATCAACTGAATGTTTTCCTAATATAGGTTCGATCATAGCAGTGATGACGCTGTTAGTTGCATATTGCACCAAATACCATTCGTTATTCAACTACTACGTAGGAGATATGGAGGCTGATACCAGGAAACCGCTGCCCACATTGGCGCAAATAAAGATTGTATATGCAAGGACGAAACCGTTCATTTTGACTCATATTTTCGGGAGTGTCACGATGGGTATGACATCATCGGCCGTGACGACCCTGATTATTTCTGAAAATTACGAGAAGGGAGACCCATGGACAGGTGAGTGTTAAAAATTACTGCTTAATGAAAAAGCAATGAAATTGGACGAAGTAGCTGAATTGAAAAAGTGTTTGAGAGGTGTTTTAACCGCCAACTTGTAGATTGTAGGGGGTCGTTGAGGCTGTGCAGCCTCTCAAGCACCTCGACCTTTCAGATCTTTTGTGCATAACTCTCAATCAATTCGAAGCACGGGATTCCGAGACTTCGTGCAAAGTTTATCAGTTTCCTTGCAGCTAGGGAGGGCTTCAAGAAGGCCTCTTCCAGGAACTTGAGCCTCTTGCAGAAGAGTGCTGGGCATTCGCAAAGCAAATGTTCTGCAGTTTCAGCGAAGTTCTCGCAGTAGCGGCAACTATCACTCTCTGTTTTACCCATCTTTTTGAGGTGATACCTCAGAGGGCAATGTCCAGTGAGGAGTCCCGTTACCAGTTTCAAGTCTTTTTTGTCCAACTCGAGAAGCTGCTTAGCTTTCCTTGGCGATAGGCTCACTAGCCTTTTCGCTCATCTTTGTCCTGGCACTTTATTCCAGGGAGATTTAATTTCATCTGCTTCCAAGCGTCGGAACTCTTCTCTCAAGTGGGCCTTGGCGAGTCCATAGAAGAGTTTTGGGCAGAGAAATTGTGTATTTGCCCCTTCTTTGGCAAGGCAGTCTGCTTCCTCGTTGCCTTCAACTCCCTTATTGTGACCTGGCACCCACATCAAAGTGACCTGGTTGTTCGCAACCGCCAACTTAGTTGCAAAGCAACCCTCAAAGTCTCATTGAGACAGTACGATGAGTATAGATTAAACTTACCAGTAGTGATACACATTTGAACTGAGCAAAACAAGCTGAATAAAGTCTCTCGAAGTCATTGAAGGGAGGATCTTTCGAGGAGAGGAAATTAGGGCACCAATAGGAACGTTGGTTTTATTCACACTTCAAACACGCTCGTGTATAATTTATGGGCATGAGGCCCCAATTCTGAAAACTAATTATTCCAGTAACCTTCAACCAACTTATATTTACATTATCTTGAACTCAGATTAATTGCAAAATCGAGGAAATATGCTATTGTTAGCTGAAATAGTTTACATCAAATATTCCTAACATGACCACGCTTTTAGAGTAGTTTACATTTGGCAAAATTGACATGAACCACGACTTAGAGTAATCAGTGGGAATGGGAGGTTCCAATAATTTTCTCATGAAAAGTTTCTATAAATTCTCTGAAACTAGAATCAGAAGTCAGAGCAGTTCCAAGATCCAACAGTTATGCTCTCAACTCCAGACAATGTTCCTCAGTTCGTAATCTCAGTGCCGCCCTCGTAAAGTGTGTTTCAAGTGAACGTGAATTTGCAGAACAGTGAAAGATGGATTACCATGAGACAGTTCGGTTTTCGTCAATTAAATAAAAGTCATCTTGTTGTGCCGGTATTCAGTTCAATACTCGTAATTTGATTAGTTCAGGAAAACATCTCGAAAGTTTCTATGATTGTGATAAACCACCAAATATGTGAGAAATCTTATTTATATTGCCGACTTTGCCTGTCTAATTGATTCACATGCTGAATAGATATTTGTACTCTGAGATATGTGTGTTTATGTCTAGAACCACTATTCTTTCTCCTGCTTAAATATTCACGAACCCAGTTATAGAGGTAATATTTTTATCACCCTGTATAGGCCAACTTGAATAAAGCAGGGTGTCATAACATCGTTGAGAGTCCGAAGGATTGAAATCTAGGTACCAAGAATGTTCGGTTGGTCACCTATATTTCCTCCCACTAAACGATACTATAGAAATGAATAAATATTTTCAATGGCCGCCGCGGGATTTGAACTCTCTAGACTCTAGACTATAAGCCAGCAATTCAATTTTGCATCAATTCAGCTTCGTCGAGCTATCAGCCACTCCCATGTTCCGTGACATGGTATATTTGTCTCTGGAGTGTTTCATTCTTTCGTCACAAGGTGTCGCTAATTCCAAGTGTCTCTTAATACGTGGTTCACTGCGGTAAAATAGGCTTGATGAACATGCCTTGGGACAGGCACTGCTTTGAGTGGAGAATCTGTACTCGGTTGACTACCCTGCACTGATGAGGGCCAATAAGCCCGAAACCGGTCTGTTGGTTGTCAAGTGTGCCTGTCTCGATGTGAATTTTTCACGTCACGTCAAGAAAGAAACATTCGCTATATGCATCCACAGTGTGAATCGTTGCATGGACTACGAGCAGATATAATTCAATGTTCTGCGTGGTATTTTTCTACTGGTGTAAACTGTGTTTGACTCTCAAGACGAGATATGTCTTTCTTTCAATTTGTTGATGATTATTTTTTCTTGCCTAATATAATGCATGTACTGGGTTGAAGAATTATGAATATCTGATTTTTTGGTCTTGGCTTATTGAGAGATCCACCATAAATAGGATTCTTTATTAACCTCTTGAAAATAGCTTCATTATTGACTTCTTTTTGAATAGCGATTGAAATATGTCTTAGATGCAATATCACAATTGTTATTACTTTGAATGAACCTTTTTCTGACATACCATATTTCTTGTGAATCTCGTACGACATCAAAGTAATCTAGTGAAATATGATTATCTTTATTGAATGCTTTTACAGCGACTCGACATTTTTGTTGGAAAATGAAAGAAAAAAAACCATTCTCACCAAGCCATAGCAAACTACGATTCCCATTTAAAAAAATACTCCACAAATTTAACCACCCTGTTCAATGTGCACCACTGACAATCAATTATATTTTTCAGATAAATACTTCGTTCCTGTGATGTGTTTCCTCATGCCTGGTGTGTTCAACATGTTTGGTAGTATTTTAGCAAAGCCGGTACTAACGGTAATTATCAATGTTTTTTATTTTTCCAATATTGGCAAAGTGCCCTTCTGATAAAAACACAATGGGGAGCAATATCCTCTCCATCAATGTCCTTCTTCTGTCTGCAAATTGAATGTATACAGTCCCAGTTAATATACACAGAGTGTGACAAATGACGATACTT
This sequence comes from Chrysomela aeneicollis, assembly GCA_029955515.1. Classification (NCBI taxonomy): domain Eukaryota; kingdom Metazoa; phylum Arthropoda; class Insecta; order Coleoptera; family Chrysomelidae; genus Chrysomela; species Chrysomela aeneicollis. Next base: position 94,026 of record JARUHQ010000026.1, on the reverse strand, counting down.
TAACGCTCCATTGAAAAGACTTGAGTCTATAATAATTATATCCGCTGGGATCAATTTTAGCACCAACACTATTTCTACTTCAAATCTACGATTTGTTGGAAGCAACTTTATGTCCTAGACACAGTTTCTCGGATGATAGTACCCTCCATACCGCTTTCTCTTCCAGGGCTCATATATCGGCCCGTCAAACCAGAAATGTACGAGGAAGAAATGTTAACAAAATAAATATGGACTGACCAACAATTCTCGAGTGGGGATCTAATAACCTGGTATAACTCAATGCAAACAAAATACAAGTATGTCTTTTCTCGAGAAAAGCCGATCTCACTGTGCCCAACATAATTCAGTCAGGAGTAACCATACCATTGAAGTCATCCATTTCGATGCTTGGCGTTACTATCACCAATAATCTTTCTTGGGAAAATCACGTGAGGTCCATTGCCAAAAGTGCATCCCAAAAACTCGGTTTTCTGTTTCGAGCCAAGAGATATTTCACTCCCAGTCAGCTGCTTATGATCTATAAGGCACAGATCCGACCAGTCCTGGAATACTGTTCCCATATTTGGACTGCGGCACCCAAACATATCATGAAACTATTGTATTCTGTTGAAAAAAGGGCAATTCGTCTCGTCGGTGATGCCTCGATTACAAACTCGCTCACTTTTCTGGAACTTCTCTGGGTTGGCGATTTGTCTCTATTTTATAGATATTTTCATGGGCGATGCTCTTCTGAAATATCAACAATCGTTCATACATTAGCAGTCTCTTTGAGATTAACCCCTCAAGTTCAGTCTTCACACCTCTTCGTGGTCACTTTGAAGACCTGCAGTTCGCCCCTTTCCAAAGACTCGTTCATCCAATGAACATCGAGACTTTGGAACTCATTGCCTTCTTTCCCTCGGTTCTCACGATGTTCTCTGAACATTACAGATCTCTTCTCGTGAGAACCAGAACATAAAAAAACATATCTTCAAAAGCAATAAATCTATCATGTATCACTAGAGTCACCCTTAAACCCCCCTCCGCTCCGTTGGATATCTTTCCTTACCAAAAAGATTCTGCTTCCGCCTTACTATGCCTGATGTCAAGCGCGCGCGCTTTCTCCACTCAAGCGATGTTCAGTTCTGACCAGAATGAACCTTCATAAGAAAATACATGGGATTCTGCGCTGGCACCCCTATAGCCTATCTACAGAGGTTTTCTTCACATTTATGAAAGTCCTACCTCCTATTTTTGCCTGACACCATTTTGAAAACTCCATTTGTTGCAGCACAAAAACGTGAAATGGTGGGTACTTGCTAGCTTCATCCAGAGCTATTGTGTGATACCACTCTATATGTTTTGTAACTCACCGAAAGACAATCTTCCAGTGTTATTCCCTCACGACTGGCAGTACATAACTCTGCAAGTTGTTAGTGGCGTTGGTGGTGGTTATCTTGGAGCGATTTCATACCTGAGTATGCAAAAGTAAGAAAAATCACTGAACTATATTCGTCCACATATTCAGCAAAAACCCTGCGTATGATGACCAGAAACGTGTCGAGGTGGATATAGCCATAGTCTTCAGTAATACTTATTTCACTAATGAAAAACATAGACTGGTTTTTTCTAACTTTTTCATGATGCCAGCACGACTGTCGAACCTTGTTGCTTTCAAACAACGTAATGCATGAGAGATAGGAAGGGCCAGTCAATGTATTTTATTGGTCTAGATCAGAAGAGCTGGCGCCATCTATATGAACTCGTGAAAGAGTTTTTTTTTCTAACGTAAAAGAGTAACCAGAGTTTGAAATTCGACATAATCAAATAGGCAAATCGTTCCACCATACCTATGTCCACTTCGGGAAAGTATACAGAGGGTTTCCAAACTCGAGTCGGCACTTTTGCTAAATACGTTAATATCGGAGCTACAAGTCAATTTGAGACAAACATTCGAATAATGAAATCTATAAAAAGTTTAACAAGTACTATCGGCAGCTGCCCATCAAAGAACATATGAGAGAGAAGAAATCAAATTTCAAGTTCAAGTTTCAAGTTTAAGGAGGTACATAGGTACATGAAGATGTAAATTTTTTTATTAATAGATATAAAAAAAATTCACTTCGCAGTGAGTTTGTGCTTGAAGAATGAGTAAAATACAGCATGTTTCCTTTTTTCATGTGCTACTCTAAACCTGTCAAATTTGATATTTTTTTCGAAAATCCTCAAAAAATCATTTTTTTTATAATTTCGAGTTGCTCAGTATCCAATTTCATACATTTGTTCCAAATTTGGACTCTCTACTGTCACTTCGACTTTTTTCAAATTTTTTTTATTTTTCGAATCTTTCGCTCTATCGATTCGAACGAAACATGATTCAAATTTCATAATTTTGATGAATATGAGACTTCAACATCATATCATGCACAGGGAACACCCACATTGGCATGTTACCAGAAAATTTTAAAAAAATGCATCTCTAGAAATTCATCTTTGTTGTTTCAAATTTAATCTAGTTTTTTCATTTCATTGTTAAACTGATGTGGATTTTCAATGTATGGAAGTTAATATGTCAGTTATCGAATAAACGAATTTATCTTCATCCTTATTACACTCGTATTTCTTTTTTCAATAGATTTTTATCCAGTTTGATTATTTCTCTGACCAATATTTCAGTTACAAACAAACCCGAAATATCATACTTTTCTGTAAACTAAACAATGACCTACAGTTTCATAACTATTCAAAAGACTTGCGTTCTAGCGATTTGTACTAAACATGATATAAAATTTCGTGATTTTAAACAATACAAGACTGATGCAACATCTCGGGATGAAAATAGTATAGGTATTGAAATTTTCACCTAGTAGTAGTCGAAATGACAGTAGAGAGTCCAAATTTGAAACAAATGTATAAAATTGGAAACTGGGCAACTTTTTTTTCTGGCATTTTTCGAAATTTACGGAAAGAACTGATTTTTTGAGGATTTTCGAAAAAAATGTCAAATTTGACAGGTTTAGAGAAGCACATGAAAAAAGGAAAGATGCCATATTTTACTCATTTTTCAAGCACAAACTAACTGTGAAGTCAAATTTTCCTTATATCTATTAATAAAAAAACTTTACGCGAACTTTATGTGTGACACTGATACCAGCCAAATAATCCTGATCAATTCAAGCATTTATTCACGATCTACTTTCTTTTAGGTCACAAGGCAACATAATCATTTTTGAAATGCACAGCAGCACATCCTGGAAATAATTTCACTTATTTGATTTTTTCATGTGAATTTTATCAGCTTTGAATTCATTGCTATGCGGTCAGATGAGTTTATCTTCATCCACACATCTAGTTAGGACCGACATTTTATGAGATATGGTATGATGATATTATGTTTTGCAGATTCGCTGGAGATGCATCTGAATTGGCATTTTTGACATTGACGACCTTGTATGGGTTGACCTCGAGTATCCTGTCACCTCTAACTTCTGTATGGGTGAATATTCTATGATTGTAATCTCATCGCTGGATGTCTTCTGAATAATATGAACTTTCATAATGATCTGTACATCATCATAATTATTATTATTGTGGGGGTAGACGTTTGCTGTAACCCAAATGGTAAAACAGTCACTACCATCAATTCTAGATAGAATCGTACCATTCTATGAATCATTTCGGAATTGTTGCTTGATGGAAATTTCTGATATTATTTATCTCTATACTGTGTAGACTTAGATTACAGGAAGTCAAATCACCGCTATATTCAACACTCACCAGAGAGGCTATCATGACTATAGGAAATTTTAAACAGGGGAGGACTGATTCAAATTAATTGTAGACGATTCCAATTAATAAAACTAAGAATCAATGTATTTTTGAGTTTTAATGTTTTGCACCTTAGCAATTGCCTCACTTCCTCATCACACCATATAAAGTATATCCTAAAAATCTCTTCGTATTAAATTCATCAGTTTCTTTGTTGGTAAGTTTATTATTATTCATTGATATGAATGAACAAGTCGCATAATATATCTACATCGAAAAAAAAAATCCAAACAGAGATGACTAGATCAACAAACAACAATCACTGTATCTGCACTCTCTCATCTATCTTCCTGATTTCTCATCCGGGGTGTGATATAAATACAAATAAGACTCTTTCCTACGACCACGTATGAAAACGTCAATAATCACACTGTTTTGTTATTCAGAAAGTAGCTCATATCACCATGGTATTGTTTATTATATAGAAAAAAGCACTAGTGTTGATATGAAAAATATCACAACGGTCACTAATTAGGTATATTGTGAAGGTACTCACTGTCAATATAAGCGTTCTCAAATCAAATTCATATTATTTATTGAAATTGCTGTCTCGTTTTGAATTATACCGAGAATTCTTTATCTATTAATTTCAATGTGTCTGATACATAACCTCTGAATTCACATTGAAACTGGAATCTATACTGTTTGCTGGAACTATTTCGATGTTGATGACAGCGGGTTAGATCATTCAAAAGAGTACGGCTACAGTTTTATGAGCTGCTTGCTGCTTGCATCAGTTTGATATCACAGTATCACCAAAGAGAAGATTCTTTGGTATCACAGATGTTTGCAAAGAGTCAAGGACGCACTAACTCGTACGCGCTTGCGCACTACGTACTTCTATGATTCTGTATTCCTGGTTGCGTGATTACTGGCGCTAGCAGGCGTATGGTGTCAAGGTTGTTTATGTGCGCTGGTGTCAATATCAATAAAATTTGTCCAAACTAAACTAACTCAATCAATCAGTAATTCACATAATGAGGAATTGTCGGAGAAGTATTCAAATATCATCTTGAATATGGAAATAAACAGTACTTGATATCGAATCAAAACCACCTGAAATTCTAGAGACCGCTCAAGTTACATTTTTGACAAGACTTTCCGCGAAATGAAAGTATTCGGAGTCGTAGGAAAAATAGTGTACAAAACTCGTTGGAAAGTGCATTTCCTTCACTCGTTACGTTTCCACACTCACCGCTACGCGGCTCGTGCTAAATGACTACTCGTGTGAAATATGTCACTTTCCACACTTGTTGGGAATAAATACATTTTGACCAGATTCCTAGTCATTATTACGCTATGGCGAGTTTTGGGGCTTCATCCAATCGATTATAAACAAACAATGGACGAACTCCATTGTTTTAGATAACGGTTGAAGTACCTACAAGTTATGTATTTTCGAGTAGGTACCTACGCAAATCCATTGATAAGAGCTTCGAACCAGTTGATAATGAATTCGAAGATATAGCTGTACTGCCATTCCTATCATTAATTTTTATCAAAACGAAATAAATAATCGTGAGGCGCTATGAGGACCTTGGTCAGGGACAATAATAAAAGCATTTTCGTAAGAAATGACTTATCTTTTCCTCCACACTGAACATAAGACGAACCTGTGTCCTTATTTTTCCTTCACTCACTATCTAACTAAACGTTAACATAAGCCTATATTATGATATTTACTAGATAGAATTCGACAATATTGGTTGGTTTCATCATCGCAACACTGTAAGTTCAGTGTTTCTCTTGAAATTCCACGAACCCAAGATGATAACAAGTGTTTGAAAAGTGTTTTGAACCGCCAACTCAGTTGCCAAGCAACCCTCGTTCTAGTCTAGGACTCGTGTGAGTTAATTCCTTATTATTCCAGGACTCAATAAAGTTATCCTGGTTTGGTTAGTTCTCAAGGTACGCGTCAAAATTATTCGGAAGTTTTTATTTGGTGCAGTCAAGAGATAAAAAAAAAGTCCCATACATAAATCTGTGATCTCTGATTCCACAACGATAAGAATTGATAACGGTGCAATAACAAAGAACAAGTACCTACCTACGTAACTTGATGATATATTTGCATCCCATGTTGAATACGATGATGAGGAATAAATACGCAAAAAATGTGTTCAAATTCGATCACCACTTCCAACTCATTCTGTTGTCTTTCTTCAACTTGTATCTAGTCCTGTTCGATGTTTATGTTTTTTTATGATAAGATTATTTACATCAAATTCCAATTGACGTTAATGATATAATTTTCATACTCATTCAATGATTGGATTCTACTTATCCAAATATATGGTTTGCGAAGAATTAGGGGAGAGTGGGCCACATTGGGACACTTTTCGGTTATTTTGAACTACAAGTAATATCTTATGGATTATTGAAATTTCAGATATGGATATTGATCTAACGATTTGTTTCACAACTTACTCAAGTAGCAAATTCCACACATTTTGAATCAATGATGATTTTTTGGTATATTAAAAAAAGTTGATTTTGTCTCATGGTTGCCCATTATTTGGGCTACCTTGAGACTTAAAAAGGTTACCTTGAGACATACTCATAAAATATTCCAAAACTGTTTCATTTATTGTGAATATGTTGAGAACATAAAAAACTTATATATCTATATTCATCTTATTTCAATATTATCGAATTTGATACCAAAGGTGATGTATGACTTCTGTCTTTTGGTACCTCCGCAGTTCTGGGGCTGCGGCAAAACGCATTTGATGTCTCCTTCATTTATTATCGAAATATCCTCCACTATGGGAAACACAAATTTATTTGGAACTTTAGCACTATGGCGCAAAAAACTGACTTCAAAGCCATTATCTCTTATGCTGATAATTTTGGCTACGTAAAACACAGTTTTCTTATCAATGAACTCCACTAGCACATAAGAATTGACTTCAGGAGTGTCTCGATGTCTTCCAAATTCGAGTTCATCAAAAGATTCTATGTCTGAAGAATCTGAATCGAATGAATGATTACCCTCACTGTCAGAAGATGATGATAACGGCTCAGGATTTTTGGTAACAACTAATTTTTTTTGTTCCTTTGGACAACTGGAGAGATAACTTACGCTTCTTCTCATTTTCTTTCTCTTCTATTTCCATTTTTTCTGGCGTATCAGTTAATATCTTGTTTCTACCTTTCCTTCTTTGTGCCGTACCCTTTCTTGCTTTAGCTTTGGGATAGCCAAATAATTGTTCGGGGCTTTTGAATGCAGTTCTTTGCGTTGAGAGAAGAATGTCGTTTCTTGAAGTGCAGTTCTCATCCAAACTCTTCATTGTGTCTCGCTAGACTTCTGTTCGATATTCACAGTGAAGGAAGTGCTCGGACCGGCATCCTCTTGTTCCACTTCTTGAACAACAGTAACTTCTCTGTTTACTGCAAGGTTCTCTCTGTCAGTTACGCTACTCATTAAAAAATCATTTTCGTCGAATATATGCCGATCGAAAGGCATTATGCCTCACTTCTTGAAGCCTGACTTGATATTGCTTGGGGTCATAGACTTATCAAATGCATAGCCAACACATTCAGCGATTTGGAAAATGGTAATGGGTACCCCTGGATTTCTCATCATCCATGAGTCTATTGCACTATTATAATAAGTCTTAAAAGGGGCGAAAGGCTGTAGTTTATTGGAACAGTGAGGAGGCAAGGTCAGCATAGTAACTCTTGCCAAGTTCAAAGTTTCAACAGAAAAATGGCTTTCATGATTGTCCAAAATGAGGAGAGTTGGATTTGATTTTGAACTACCGGAATGCTGTATGAAATGTTTCATAACAGACACGAAAAGTTCACTGTTCATCCATCCTGATGGATTTGCTAAGCCTAAAGTTGCGGTGGGGGCGCCAATCAACATGTGTTTTTTGAAATTGACCCTGGGAAAAAACCATAACTGGTGGTAATGCTGCTCCTAGAAAAAAATATCTGTGAAATCGATATTCATTGAGCAACCAGGCAATACGCACCTGCCGAACTGATCATACAGCATGTTGTTACCAATATGCCTCGTTCACCACTTGTAACTTTATTGATTTGTTTCACTCCCTTTGATGCTAGAATTCTCGAGGACTTTTGTACTGTGGTCGTGGATGTTTCATCTAAGTTGAAAATACGTGTGCCCTCTGCGAATCCATCGAACCGCTTCATAACGTCTTCTAAATTATTGAAGAATAAGTCAACATTGGTACGATTGAAAGACGTTACCCTAGATAAGCTACAGCCTTCAGGCTGACGTATAGTGATATCTGGGTACCTTTTCATGAAGCCTTGTAGCCAATCTAGACCAGCACTTTTGTTATCTATCCACCTTTCAGGCATATTGATATTATTGTGCACACAAAGCTCATAAGCCAATTGTCTTACATCCTTAGTAGACTTGCCGTAGCACATTTGACTACATTGTAGAATATAAGTTTTCAATAATAATTCTTGATCATCATTAAAAACTCTCCTGGTATCATAATGAGGTTTGTAGGACAATTTTCCATCAGGGTTATCTTTTGTTTTTTTCACATAACGAGCCAATGTTTGGTGCTTAACATTATTGATATCTGCTGCTTTTCTGAGACTGAATTTATTCTCGATTACATCTTTCACTGCTTTTTCCATGGATTCTGGACTGATCAATCCTTTATTTGACTTTCGCTTTCGTCCTCGTGACATTCTAAAAATGTTATATCTGATAGTAGGTATTCTAAATTAGTGGCATGGGGCACCTTGAGACATGTCTCATTGTGGCCCATTTGGGGCTGTCTCTAGGAGGCCCATTTTGCAATCATAAAGTTCAAAAATGATGAATCCACATTATTAAGTATTATAGCACCATAACCTCAAAATATGTTAAAAACAATAACATTTCAATAAATACCACCCTATGAAATAATAATGTGATGTACTCCCAGTTAATATACTCCATTAGTAGATACAGTGTTGAAAAAACTTACCTGTAATCGAATCAAATTAACCACGATAATAAAAAATGTTCACAATATACTCTCGCTTCCAATACACGAAGAAGACTGACTGTTATATTTGTTCGACCTTATGAAGTCGGATGGTCGATTCAGCGCGTAATTCAAAAAATATAAGCACTGTCTCATGGTGGACGTGTCTCAAAGTGGCCCACTCTCCCCTACAACATTTATATTAGCGGTAGAACTTCTGAGTACAGACAGACTAGTAGGTACGTATATGCGAATTTTCATTTAACGCTACATAGCTAAACTGCAAATAATCAATTTCGTCTGAAATTCTGAGCATTCACTGTGGAATTGAGTTACAAGTAACAAATAGGAAAATTCATCAATGTTATGCTATCAACTTCTGGCAAAAAAAATCATCAGGGATTGAAAGAAGAAGGCCATCTCGTTGACAATACCTAGAATACCAACCCAAATGATCAGTTTCCGGGAGTACTGAGTCCTTAAACGCCACACTCAAATGTTTTTCTACGAACGATACCTTATGAACGACTGAGGGGTTGGAAAGAGAATATTTCCTTTCAATATATTGCCTTATAGTCCCACAAAACAAAATTGTTTACGATAAATTTCTTCCTGCAAGTATCCTGCTACTTGTGAAATGACACCTCCTGTTATTTTCTCAGCTTTACCGTCACTTCATACTACTTTCTCATCTAGAGACCTGCTTCTGTTATCTAAGGAAGCCAGAGGTATAGATTGTAGATTGTAGGGGGGGGGGTCGTTAAGGCTGTGCAGCCTCTCAAGCACCTCGACCTATCAGATCTTTTGTGCATAACCCCTAATATATTCGAGGCCCGGGATTCCGAGACTTCGTGCAAAATTTATCAGTTTCCTGGGAGCTAGGTTCCTGACATCGGAGGGCTCTAGAAAGGCCCCTTCCAGGAACTTGAGCCTCTTGCAGAAGAGTGCTGGGCATTCGCAAAGCAAATGTTCTGCAGTTCCAGCGAAGTTCTCGCAGTAGCGGCAACTATCACTCTCTGTTTTACCCATCTTTTTGAGGTGATACCTCAGAGGACAGTGTCCAGTGAGGAGTCCCGTTACCAGTTTCAAGTCTTTCTTGTCCAACTCGAGAAGCTGCTTAGCTTTCCTTGGCGATAGGCTCACTAGCCTTTTCGCTCATCTTTGTCCTGGCACTTTATTCCAGTGAGATTTCATTTCATCCGCTTCCCAACGTCGAACCTCTTCTCTCAAGTGGGCCTTGGAGAGTCCACAGAAGGGTTCTGGGCCAGGAAATTGTGTATTTGCCCCTTCTTTGGCAGGGCAGTCTGCTTCCTCGTTGCCTTTAACTCCCTTGTGACCTGGAACCCACATCAAAGTGACCTGATTGTGTGCAGCCAGTTGTCTCAGGGATTGTTTGCAGTCCCAAGTCAGCTTAGACTCACAAGTGTATGACTTCAGAGCATAGCAAGTACTTCTGCTTGAAAGATGGTTGGGGTGTTACCTATGGATTTTGAGAGCCTGAAATGCCAGAGCCAGAGGTATAAGATGGAGATAAAGATTTGGCTGAAATTTCGAAATGGAGATCTCATAAACTTGTACTTGTTCAATGATACAGCGCTAATATTCAGAGATGACAGTTGGCATAATATCTTCAATCGAGCTAAGGAAGACCTACAGAAACTAAAAACTTGGTTCAACAATAACCTACTGGGTCTCAATATAAAAAAAGACAAAATTTATGTGCTTTTCATTAAGCTCTGATGACCAACCCCGTATCCACAAACTCAGAATGCACATCATGTCCCCCTGCACTAGGAATATAACATGCAACTGCCCAGAAATAGAGAAAACAACGTCCATGAAATATCTGGGCGTATAGTTATTGACCAACATCTGAGGTGGAAAGAACACATTTCCCTAGTTATAAAAAGAATGAGACTTCTCATGTTCAAATTCTACACCCTGTGACGTAGCTTACAGGAAGCTACTGACTCTGGTTAATCTGTGGTTACTTCTATCACAGACATCGACACTCGTAGTGTCCCATGATCTTCTTCTTCTTCTTCTTTTCGGTTTGAATGGCCTTAGTTACCAGGACTTTCCGGCCAAGTACTCGCAATCTTTGAATTAATCACCTCAAATGGGGTCCACCAAGAAGTGGGCCTGAGATAATCTCATACCCCTTGAGGATTCTGCTGAAATTTAAACGACCACCATTAAAAATACAACAGTTCAACTTTTCAACAATCCAACATCTACGAAGCAAAGCAGAGCAAAGCAAAGCCACTACATAGTACAAAGCTGCAACAACTGAAAGTTCACTACTTTATAGTTTCTCTCCACTATAGTTTTATTCCTGAATTACTTAAAAACTGTGAAATCTGTTCACATTTATCAGCACTCAAATTTTCAAAAAGTATATTGTGGAGTGATAGAGGGAGATTCCCTACTCCCTTGTATTTTTCACTAGTCAATAATTGATATAGAATGTTTATATTATGCTCATTGTTAGGACAATTAAAGAAGATATGTTCCAAGTTCTGCAAATTTCCACATTCACATGTTGAAGAATATTTAACATTAATTCTGTATAGATGACTCTTTGTAAGGCAATGACCGCTTCTAATTCGGCATATTGTAGTTATATAACTTCTTGATAAGTTAGGGAACGATTTAAACCAAGGTATTTTCGAGGGGGTGTACAGAGATCCTGATAAGTGTTTTTCCACTTAATCCATGCTTGTTGTTTCAGTACAATCTGAATATCCTGATACCATACTCGAACTCGCTGTATATCATATAGATCACATCCAGCTTTAGCCAGTGAATCTGCTTTTTCATTTCCCTGAATGCCAGTATGGCTTGGAATCCATACCAATTCCAGCAATTTCCCAGAAGAAAGTATCTGATCTATTTTTCTCTCGCCTTCAATCACTTTTTGAGGAAATATCACACCTTGCTACTTTTTCCAAAGCGCTCTTTGAGTCTGAAAGGATGATCGAATGATTGATGTTGAGCTCTTGTATATTCTCCAGCGCTACATTGATGGCATAAATTTCTGCTGAACAAATGGAAAATGTAATTGGAAGCTTTCCCGACAGACATATTTTGTTTGCTGAGTACACTCCATATCCAGTAGCTTCATGTGTCTTAGACCCATCAGTAGAAATCAGAGAAGCAGTTGGCCATTTTGTTTCAGACCTCATGATGAACTCCAGTCTGTTATCATTTTTCTTTAGCAAGCCCATATCTTGAATATAAATGGGAAATAATTGTGTGGAGAGGGGGATGAAGATAACATGGAAACAAAGGAAGATCCGAGAGTTGTTGACGGTGAATTGTTAAAAAGGAGAAAGCATCAATAAGAGGAGGGATCGTTGTGTATCTTTCAAACAAATCTCTAGTCATATATATACTGGAAAAATTTGTGACCCAATTACTGGTGGGATTAAAAACAGAGTACAGTTTAAGAAGAAATTTTCCTGCCAACCAAAACCTACTAATTTCCAGGGGCATTTCCCCAGTCTCAAAAAGTAAGACTAATGTTGAAGTAGATCTCATTGCACCTAATACTAAACGCAAAGCTTGAAATTGGATTCTATATCTATGTTTCCAAGTAATTTTTTGCTACTTCTGCCATATAATATACAACCAAAAATGACTCCTAAATACTTTATTTCCCTTTTCCAAGGTATCCGATGACCACTAATAAAAAAATTTGCAGGAAAATTTTGTTTAGAAAATGAAATAGCTTCTGCCTTTTGCAACGATAAGGAAAGATCATGTTCAAATAACCACTGTTCAATGTTCATCAAAATAGGTTAAGGACTGGTTAATAAGTTAGGACTGGTTTTTCAATACAACATATATAATCTGTATCTTTGGTAATTGCACATGTATTAAAATTAAAACTTTAAACCATCAAATCATCTTGATTTATAATAAAGTTTCAACATGACACACGCTTAGGGGCTCAAAAAAAATATATTAATTTTATATAATTCCTTGGTGGAAACTATACTTAGATATTGGAGAGTTGTGTGGGGGGGAACATTCAATAATGCCATCAATTGCCTACAAACAACCCAGAACTCATTAATCAAAATTACATTTGAAAGAGCTAGACGTTACCCAACAGAGCAATTATACAAGGAAACCAAAATACTCAACATTAGATCCCTATACAGCTACCAATGTTTGATATGGATGTTCTCGAATATCCAGAAATTTAGTTTTATCGCTCAAAAAACAAGGTCAGTCGAAAACTTGAACATCTAAATTCCGCTTTTCAACCAACATACCAAAAAAAATTAAAAAATTAAGTAAATTCAAACCAACTCTCAAGATACATATTCTGGAGAATCCGATGTTGTTCAAAGTATTTTAAAAAAATATATAAAAGATCGAAGACACTTCAAAATCCCTCATCGCCGATCACTATCCCTTTCTCTACATCATCATTATTTCCATCACCAATATTACCATGATAATTATTATTTTCATAATTTATTATAACTTTTGTTTTTTAAAATTTTGTAATAATTTTTGTTACTTTTACATTTTTCCGCATTTTTCATTCTCATTTCATTCTCTACCACTGCTGTTATATTAGGCATGAAAATGTTACAGAAGTTGAATACTTCTCCGAGTGGGGTAGAAAAAGCACAAAACAGGCCATACGCCCAGGTGTATTCTACCCCACTCTGGAAGAAGCAAGATTAATAATAATAATATAATAATAATAATCTTTATTTAGCTAATCGCTACATACAAATACATGAATAGAAGTAGTGAATAAAATATATATATATATATATATATATAAAATAATGTTGAGTAAAAAACTATCAATAAATATCAACAAATAAACTACATACACATTTAGGAAAAACAAACTAGAAGATTAAAATTTGGACAATACATAATTTCTCAAATGTTTTTTGAAGTTATTGAGGTTATCACAGCTTTTTAGATCAGCTGGCAAGCTGTTGAACACATGTAGGCCCTTATGCAAAATTGAATTCTGCAAATGACTAGAATAACATTCTCTCAATAAGAAATCATCACAATTCCTCGTATTATACGAATGTACATCTCTGAAATACGTTACTCTTTCACAGACATAATTTGGAACACATTTTTGTTTAATTTTGAAAATAAACATACAAACACTGAACATTATTTTTTGCCTCACAGAAAGAAAATTCAGTACATTCAACATTGTTCGAATCGGTGTATATCTATTACATTTTAATATAGTTCGCATTGCTCTATTTTGAATAATATGTAGTTGTTCTATTTTATAGGTTGGTAAATTGAATAAAAGTGTGGAACAGAACTCTAAATGAGGCGCAGCTATGCTATTATACAATAATATTTTGGTACTAATATTTTATAAATATACATATTGTATTTCACTTCGAGCATTTTTTTTTAATTCTGCTCTCCTTATGATGTCTTGTTTTGTAATGAAACTGTATCTGTATTTGTGTGTTGATAAACTGAAATTGAAAGTGAAAAAAAAATACAAATTTTTTGACGCTGGTATGGTAGTTGGATTCATAATGCGCCACTAAATGAAATGGATCCCAAACTTCGAAACTTCAGAAGCATCAATTCATTTTGACCTATTTCATTCAACTCCAAGATAGATACAGATTTAAAACCTTAGAAAATATTCGCTTGATTCAATGAGGAAATCATCCTCCAGCCTATTGAAAAGTCTAACGTGAATTTTGATTTCGCTGATAATTTATATGTAATTTATCAAAGGTGGAATCTCATCAGCTGATTTTTTCAATTCAATTATCTGATAAAAATCAATTTTTCAATACTTTTGAATACCTACGAAAATTTAATATAATTGTCATTTGAAACAATCGATTTATACTAAATTATGCTCGATTATTTTATACTGATACCATCGAGAGAACGAAATAGACATGTTCTTGAAAATTATTCAGATAAGATTAACTTCACAAGTCATTTTTCTGTTTGCCAGTAGCTGAATTCTTTCAGTTAGTTCAGGTTTGTGAGGTCTAACAGAATCGAGGATGGAAGAAATAAATCGTGAAATCATAGATATTGAGAGAAAGGGTGAGCGTTGTCTGTGAAAATATGTTCATTTATATATCTCATCTCCTTAAAAAAAAGAATAATAGCTGAAACGTTATTTAACTTGGTAGTATTACTATACGCATTGATCATTCATAAATAATTCACTGAAAGAAAAAATATTATTTGAAATATGGAATATGATACGAATGAATTGAGACTCATGAAACTTCAACAGTTGGTATACCTATCCA
This sequence comes from Chrysomela aeneicollis, assembly GCA_029955515.1. NCBI lineage: Eukaryota > Metazoa > Arthropoda > Insecta > Coleoptera > Chrysomelidae > Chrysomela > Chrysomela aeneicollis. The sequence continues at coordinate 78,977 of JARUHQ010000026.1, read as the reverse complement.
GAAATAAAATTCAGATTTTTTATTTTTCATATGTTTATTTTTCAGTATCATTACTTTCTCTGCAAAAGTCACCACCAGATATACGCTCAAAGAATGAAGAAGAGCAAGATAATGAACCTCCACCTAGTGATAGGTACCATCTTCTGCACTTTATTTTTTTCTTCCTAGCATTTGGCTCCATTATACCAATGTCGTTTTTCCTCACTGCGAACGACGTAAGTATACCTCTGATTTTTTTGCGGAGAAGTCAGTGAGTTTTTGAGTACAGGATCTCAAACCAGACGAACAACTATCATCAGTAAACAAACGAAAAACCATAAGATTTTCACTATAAATATATTTATATATTTTTTTTTCACAACATGTTTCGCTAACACTGTAGCTTCATCAGGTATAAGTACACTAAACTAACTACTACGATAACAACCATATTTATACCTAATTACAGAGTTATAACAATATTTGTACCTGTAGGGAATAAAGAATTATCCTCTATATTGCGGTAAATAACAAAAATAAAATTGAGCTATTTTTAGGAAAACAAATTCAACAAAGGAGAATTATTCAAATCTAATTGGTCATTAAGCAAAAGATTTGAATTCTTGAGTCTATTAATTTCGAGTGTTTCTAAATAGTTAAGTTTCACTCCTTTGTTTTCAACATGTAATATTTCAAATTCTTCATCAAAATCATGATTTTCTTCTAAAAGGTGGTTGGAATAAGTTGAATTTGTTTTCCTATTCACATAACTCATGTGATGTTCATGGATGCGATTTTTGAAAGTTCTCGATACCAGTCTGACCAATGTATACCTTCGGGCAAGTTCCACAATTCAGTCTATATACTCCTGATTTTTCATATTTAGGAACTATGTCTTTATTATTTTTGATTAACTTTCCCAAAGTATTATTAGTTCTATAAGCAATCTCAGTGTCTTGTTTATGCAAAAATGAAGCTACTTTTTCGGTTGCTTGTCCAAAATAGGTCAATGTTTTGTAATTTCGATCGGTTTTTTTGTTAAAAGGAAAAACTTGATAAATAGCTCTTAAATGGAGTTTCTTATTGAGAAACTATCATGTGGATAAAAGCTTAAGCGTGAATTTCTCGATTTTATTTCGATCTGATCATTGTTATGCCAATAGGGACATTCATTGAATCATTCAGACGAACTGAAAAAACCATTAAGCTGGTGCTGCTATTTGTTGTCTGATGAGCAACTCAAATGTCTGGGTGTTACTTTGTTTATTCGACCAATAAGAATATTTTCTGAGTTCTCCTCAGACACCACTTTCAGTTTGATATACGATAAAAACTAGTGAACTAAGAAACTGGATGCAAAGACTGCTTCTGGTTAATTCCAAGTGTCTCTTGGATCGTGGCTCATACTCAACATTGCAAAAAAAAACAGACGAAAAATTCACTAATTTCTGTTTTGGAGACTTTCCACACTTCCACGATTGGATTGGTCCTCCTTTTTGACAATTAAGGGTTTCAACCACCTCAGAAAAATAGTTAATTACACAACAAGTGTGGAAAGTAACATATTTCACACGAGTAGTCGTTTAGCACGAGCCGCGTAGCGGTGAGTGCGGAAACGTAACGAGTGAAGGAAATGCACTTTCCAAAGAGTTTTGTACACTATTTTTCCTACGACTCCGAATACTTTCATTTCGCGGAAGGTCTTGTCAAAAATGTAACTTGAGCGGTCTCTATAATTTCAGGTGGTTTTGATTCGATATCAAGTACTGTTTATTTCCATATTCAAGATGATATTTGAATACTTCTCCGACAATTCCTCATTATGTGAGTTTACTTTGGACAAATTTTATTGATATTGACACAGCGTACATAAACAAACTTGACACCATTCGCCTGCTAGCGCCAGTAATCACGCAACCAGGAATACAGAACCATAGAAGTATGTAGTTCGCAAGCGCGTACGAGTTACTCGAGTTAGTGCGTCCTTGACTCCTTGCGAACATCTGTGATACCAAAGAATCTTCTCTTTGGTGATACTGTGATATCAAACTGATGCAAGCAGCAAGCCGCGCATAAAACTGTAGCCGTACTCTTTTGAATGACCTCACCCGCTTTCATCAACAACAGAAATAGTTCCAGCAAAGAGGATAGGTTCCAGTTTTAACGTGAATTCAGAGGTTATGTATCAGACACATTGAAATTGATAGATAAAGAGTTCTCGGTATAATTCAAAACAGACAGAAAATTCAATAAATAATATGAATTTGATTCGATAACGCTTATATTGACAGTGAGTACCTTCACAATATACCTAATTATTTCTATATCAATTCAGGCGACCGTTGTGATATTTTTCATATCAACACTAGTGCTTTTTTTCTTTCAAATATACAATACCATGGTGATATGAGCTACTCTCTGAATAACAAAACAGTGTGAATATTGACGTTTTCATAGGTAGTCGTAGGAAAAAGTATATTCGTATTCGCTGCTAAGTCCTGAAAGGTTTTCCTATGCTTTCAGGATACCAAGAGTATTGATTTGATCATGGTTTGAAACTATGGGAAAAATTCACATGGAAACAAATATGCTACTGAATTAATGTATGAACATTTTGGATACTATCACCCATAACACATATTCATAAGCTTTTGGGAGAATTCTTGTGAAAGTAAATACGAGATGAGAAATCTCAACGTCACAACCCAGATAACACACATTCGCCTAAGGACGTCCTCTAATAGTCGCCAAAAGACTGTAGGAGGATGTTCTATATTCTACATCCTGAGAACGTCACTAGGCTCAGAATTTTTGACATAATTGTCCCATGTGTGGGCCTATATGGATGTATTGTGATGATATTTTCGTCTTTAAATATGTATAGGTACTCATGTGAAGTTAGAAGCAATTGACCGGAGTATGTTCTACTCATAAAAATAATTGAAAGAGGTAAATATTTTTATGTAAATTTCATCTCTTCCAAGTCACGAGATATATATATACATATATATATTTTTAAATCGAGTTACAAATTATCAAAATCAGACGAAGCGTTCTTTATTATTGAATTAATTTTTAATTATTCGATATTGGTTGGTTCTCCACTCCATATGAATTTCCCAATTTAGAAGTGAGCTATATATCAAGAAAAATTATCTTGTCCATTAATATTTAAAAAAAAATAATAAGTATTCCAATTTTAGTAATAAAAATCCTTGAAAATAATTGTTGTTCAAATCACATTGAAAGTTAAACATTTATAAGTTCACGGAATAGCGACATTGCAATGAGGAGGTAAGTTGAATCACAGAAGTCAAGCAACGACAGCAGTGGCTAGGATTTGGATGAGTGACCATGATAGCGCTGATTTTTTTTATTTTTTTAATTTTTTTTCATTTTCATAAGTTCTCAGATATGCCCAAAAGTCATTCTGAGAATAATAAAAACTCAAAAAAGGCATAACTGGAGTGAATAAAAAAAGTAAGACCTCGTGGGGATCTTCTGAGACGTTATTTGAACGTGGAAAATGGTAACAGGAGGACGTCCTAGGGACGTTCTTTGAAAGCCTCTCGACGTATTGAGGACGTTAATGTGACCGCCTCAGAAGATCCTCAAAAGGTTTTTGTGTTATCTGGGAACATGTGGCTTTTCATTTGAATTCACCTATCTTCCCGAGATAGGTACTATTTGGTCAATCAACATCGGAAATGCATTTAGTTAATTCAATACCTTAAAGCCTGTTTTTTTTGTTGCAGTATTGGATGTTCAAATTCAGAGACCTCAATTCCCCTACAAATGATGCTCGACACAGATCAACTCTGCAAAAGAACTTTTTATCGACTACCTCTATCATAAATTCAGTGCCCAGTATATTCATCAATATTCTAGCCTCTTTATATGGCCACAAAATCCATCTGAGGAAACGATTCTTGACCACGCTGTCCATCACAACTATGTTTTTCCTGATCTATACCATTTTCATCGATGTGGATACCGATTCTTGTAAGTTCAACTATGAGTGATATCATATTTTTTTGCGCCAGAAGCTGTTTCGATATAGAATGGATAGAGCAATAGACAAGGTGTTCAAGAAAGGTTTGTGATATCTCGAATATCGAACACTAAACTAATGTAGAACACTACAAGGTTTTCACTAATTGAGGGTTACAAGCCACTTCACCTGAGGAAGCCAGTTTTTAGCGAAACACGG